>CM057749.1:8016427-9216427 GCA_030064425.1 Trapa bicornis
AAACTACATAAAGGCAATGGTCAAGGAGGGAAGCAAGAGATGAGGCAGTTAACTAACTAATACTCATGAGAGTCATGGATTTAAACCCTGGTAAAGAAGGGAAGAATGGACAGCTCAAACATCAAAAAAAGAAGGATGAAGGAAACCCTTAAAGCAACCAAGAGCTGGAAAGGATTAGTATCAACTGATATGTCAAGGGTGACCAAGCTCAACCCACGGGAAGGCTTAGGTAAGCCTCTCACAACAAGGTCAAGAAACATCAAAACATAATGGATTTGAACTCTTTCCCTAAGGAGGTAAACTCGTAATGGGATAAGAGTAGGAATAAGGATAAGGTACAAAGAATGTACCCGCAAGACTCCTAAAGAAAAGGGTAAATATGAAGGACGACATAAAAAGGAGGTCGTAAACTTACTCTAATGTCTAATACCCATAAGGGCACATTAAGGGGGTAGTGGTTCTCGACTCCCCCTAAGCTTAGTCCCTCAGTTGACCATGTTTCATATGTGTGATCTTGTATGTGGGTTCGTAAATGGAAATATCTATTCCAAAGTACGAGAGTAGAGGATGAAACCAACGAAAGGAACTCCTTCAAGTGAGACCAAAGAGTTGATAAGTATACCGTGAGGAATTAATTTAGAATGAAGAACCGTGAAATGGTCATGAGCAAGTAAGGAGGGACTAAGGAATGGAAATCCTTAGGTAAGTACACACATGGTATGGGGAATGACATGAGGGAGGAAAATCCCAAGTATATCGGTAAGTCAGGAAGTGTTCGGGAAATCTGATGATTGGACCCGATAATACCAAAAAGGAAGATAATGAAGAAGGCCTAAATAGTCATAAAAAAGCAAAACATCTAGGAAAGGGAACAATTATCAAGGGTATATGTCACGCCCGACCCGATTTGGTCGGATCCTCGTGAATAACCCACCACTCTCTTGGTTTACTAAGGGTTGCCCCTTATTTATAAACCGTGAAGAGTAAGGCATCCTTTAAACTTGCACCTTTCCTAGAATAACATAAATCAAAACTGCATACAATTTTAAACTGATCATATTTGTCTTTATAGGTGACTTAGCGGTTGGTCTTGGGGTAGGCTTTCTGGAGTTACCTGAAAGGGATATAAGGGAGGGGGTGAGTACAACGACTCAGTGAATGGGTTTTCAAAGTTTATCTTTTAGGAAAAAATGTTTGATTTGGAGTGTGCCAAACTCCTTATTCTCTTTTAAAAACCATTCATTTCAAATTCTGGTTTTTTTTATCACCATTTCTTATTAACCACGGTGTGTCATCACCCAACACACATCCTTCATCATGAAGGTAAAACACACAATTCTAGGCCAGCCCGTCCACTAAACCCACTTGTGGCATCGGAGTGACTTTTCCGACCTCCTAGATAAAAGTACGTCCACTTCTACCCTAAGAATGAGTGGATGTTTGTGACATCCAACCCTCAATCCCGTAATAAATCTCCATATCCGTATGTGGACAGAGACCTCATTTTGACCCCACCCCGGTCTCATGCACTTGAAGCTACGTCGAGCTTCGCAAGGCTTTTGGTACAACTAACTGCCCTTTTATCCACCAGGTCGTCCAGGGCCCTAGGACACATCACTAACCCTCTTAGGCATCTTGAAGGTCCCGTAAACACAATGCATGCACAATTAACATTTTTCACATGATGCCATATAATTTGTGGTGCCACTGGTCCAACGGCCCCGACCCTCAACTCAACATGCAACTGTTTGTCTTGACTAGTCCGTAAACCTATCATGTTGCACTACCACTAGTTAGTTGAGTATGTCGGCTCTATCTTGGTACCATGGCCAAACAATTCAATTACTTAAGTTTTCATGTCATATAAATCATGTTTGTTTATGAGCTACTGCTCATGTTAACTGGCCCAGGGCCCATTGTTCAAGATTTTCAAAATTGGGCATATTAGCTCCCAAGTTCAAAAACCGAGGCCTCCGACCTAACATAGCTCTTTGAGCTCCCATCAAGAAGGTCTTCCAAATTGTTTAAGCAATGTCACATATTCAGAGAAGAGCACTTCTAACAAAATATATTTTCAACTGTCCATCATACTAACCGAGTATGAGGACATCTCTGTTCATAACCGATAAATGGGTTTTCCACTTCTTTCGAGGAAGTTTTACCATACCAACTGGGTATGATATACTTACAACTGGTAAGTAGTTTTTTCGCGTGATTTTCACATCACTCCTTCCAGATGTGAAGCTTAAAATACCACTTAGTAGTGGGTTTTTATTTTCAAGGTGCTTATCATTCCAACCGGGTACGATATAAAAATCCTACTCACCCGTTAATGTAGTGAATTCCTCTCGACTGGTTTTTTGTATTCACGTGAGCTTGTCCTTGCTGGCGTTCATGGTACTTCATGTTCTTACATGATATGAACATCTTTGTTCGTTATCCTTTGACCTAATAGTCTTCATTCATTCCAAATGAATGAGAAAACTAAACTTTTCATTTATTTGCAATTAGGTCTCTAAAGTTATTTTTCTTTAACTTTAAGTCCCTAATGCTGGTTTTTTCTCAAATAGAGTCCAAAAACTTTTAAAATTCACTTTGGGACCTCAATTTTTTCAATTTCACAAAAGAGGTTCAATTTTCTCAAATTTCCAATTTGGTCCCCCAACTTTTCCAAAATTACCATTTTGCCCCTACTTTACAAAAATGGTAAGTTTTGCCCCAAAAATTCCGAAATTGCCCAATTGATCCTCTAACATCTTTATCATGCCCAATTGGACCTCAATTTTATGAAATTGCATTTTAGTCCCTCTAATTTTCAAAATTCCCAAATTTCCCCCCAATTTCAACATTCTAAATCTACTAAATTTGATTTAATCAAATTGATTGATCAAATGAGTTTAATTGTTGAAATTGAAGTTAGATTGGAGTGCTTACACCTTCATATGATTCAATTGCACTTTGAATCGCACGATTTGATGCCGAAATGAGCTCAAACGGAGCTTTGCTGGAAAACTAGACTTAGGGAGAGAAAGCTTCGAAAGCTTACTGTCGGGGGCGCGACGGTTCGAGCTTTCGATCTGTGCAGATAGCTCGTGTCCTGAGGTTACTCCTAGGATCAAGAATTGTAACATTTGATACCTAATTGAGTGAGAATTTTATCATCGAAGTTCTACCGGTTCTCTCTCTAGCACTGGTCGGAAATTACAGAGGGAAGCCGAATTGGCTTACCTTTTAGCTCTAATTCAGTTGTAGGAGGGCTGTGGAGATGCTGGGAGGGCTTGGTTTAGCCTGAGGAGGGCTTGAATTGGCCATTTTCAGCTCGGCCAAAATAGGGCAACTTCGGTTTGCTGGAGCTGCTTCACTATTCTATCACGATGGCATTTCTCCTACAACTCTCGGAGCAAATGGAGACTACAAGCATGTACTTGACTTTTCTCCGGTTCTAAAGAACCTGACCTCACCTTGTTTGGCTAAGAAAAATGCCCAAGTTGGAGCTCTAGTTCGAGCTTCACCGAAAAATGGAGTTTTCAGGTGTGGAGAGGATAAATGAGGAGGGGCTCTTTATATAGGAAGCTCAGGGACTTCCTGGCCGTCCGATTGGTGCCTTATTGGCGATCATTCATTGCCTGAAACTCCCTGGACAGAGACTTTTCAGCTTCACCGGCACTGTGCGATTTTTCAGCAAGTGAACAATGCTATCATCTAAAGGAAGAAGATGACACTGTTCCGAACCGGACCAGACTGGTCCGAATTGCGTTCAATACTTAAACTGGCCGATTCACCCCTAATTCGACCAAATTTTTGAAATATAAAAATTTCAAAATTCATTTTCTATCCAATGGTGGCCTCAAATATCAAATTTGAATTTTTTAAGCTATTTAGAAAAATGAATTTAGCATCCAGTTCAATAGTGGTTCAAACCGGTCCAGACCGGTTAAATCTAGTTTGGGTTTCCTTGTTACCACCTTTTCGTCCTATTTCAACTCTTCCTTCATTCATCGCTCATTACAATTTCAGTCCAAATTTTATATTTGGCCTTGTCATGCTTGCTAACTGACTCTTCCCTATTTTGAGTCATATTTTTCCTCATAACTGTTGGGCTTACATGCCCTTTACAACATGACATTTTCTAGATCTTGTCACTATGTACATTAAATTTCCAGAACACCTCCTTTAGGTTTGTTCCCAACTTTCCAACCTCTCAGGGATTGTATAACTTCATCCCTATTTTCGTTTGGTAGTATTCCTTGACTACCTTTACCGTTATCCAATCAACTTACAGAACTGTGTCGGTTCTCCTTACCCACTCATCCTTTCTCAATTTCCTTATTGAGTCTTTCCGGTTCTAATGATTTAGTTTCACAATGGTTTACCAACAAGCTAGGATCTTTCCTTCTTAAGTCCTTGGCATTCTTTATTCTAGGATTTTTCCTTATTCCTTAATCCACTTTTACTTACTTGTGATCATTTCATGATTCTTCATTCTTAAATTAATTACTTTTGATCTATGTGTCGATTCCTTTGCTTGGGAAGGTTCCCTTCTTCCGGTTTCATTCTCTACTATGTCCCTTACGATAGAGACTTCCATCTTAGGAGCTAGATGCTCAACCTCGTTATCATTCCTTTTAGGGTTCTTTCTTCTTTTCTTTGCACCCCTATCTATGTTAGGGCATTTGTCTATATTGGATCCTTCTTTATCCACATTTTCTGTTTTATCCTTTATTCCTTACTTCAGATACTTCTGATTATTGGTCTTATTCCATGCACTTCATACTATGCTTAGCCGTCCACTCTTTAGGCTTCATTATGCACGTGTGGACTACAACCCATCCCACTAATCATGGTTATCTCTCCTTAGCTACATCTTATTTGGAGGGCTTACTTTCCCAATGTTTCTTGGACGTTCTTTTCATTATTTTCTTATTATAGCTAGTCCACTCATTCTTACTTCTCACAACATCTTTTGATGCTATCTTCCGACTCACCCATTCCTTGGGTTTAACTTACTCCTTGGATTTCTCCTATTATGCTTCCCTGGGTTCCCTTCATCTTAACACACATTTATTTACAAATCCATTTCCAAATCCCTCATCATTAGGTTCTATTTTCTTTTTAAGGAGAGTTCACATTCTTCTGGTTTCAAAATCTCTTGATCATCCTTCGTGAGGCTCACTTAACCGTCTCAAGACTTTTAATTGTAAATTCTGTCTTGGCCATTGGTTTCTTTAAGGATTTTCCTTCGTCCTTCTTTTCCAATGTTTTGGCCTTTTCATTTCTCCCTTATTTGTCGTGGTTTAAATCCATGGTTCTCCTGGAGGCCAGTTCGTTAATTGCCTCCTTTCTACTAGGTTCTCCTAGAGTCTTTATTTAACTCTTCTATTTTTCTCCAACAAGTCACACTGGGTCATCCTGATGCATCCTTCTATGAAAAATTTCTTAATTAAGGGTGGGTTCCTTACACTCCACGTCATGACCATCTGCCAATCAATGATTCCTTCAAGGGGTACTTAGTCGTATGCATCCTTCCAAAGTTCCCTTTCATAGCATATTTCTTCTCTTTTTCACTATGTCCTACCTTGGATTTTATGGAGGACATTTTCCGTGTTTATCCCTCCTGAGGGGTTCTAGGTATTTTTTGATATATGTTATTCAAAGGAACATAGTTTAATTTTTGCATGGCTACTCTTGATTAAGGAAAGGGGAAAACCCTTCTTGAACCAAGGGAGCGGTGGGTTGATCACGGGGATCTGACCAAACCGGGTCGGGGCATGACACAGAGCTTCATGACTGACTGGTACTACAATCTGCCCTTATCACCCCCATGTCGTTCAATAGCCCTTAGGACCCATCATTACCCCCTGGTCATCTTGATGGTTTCATACCTTAAATGCATGTACAAACAAAAGTTTTCATATTCTTAGCCATCCTCTTTTGTGCCAATGGTCCAATGGCCCTGAGACTCAACTCGACCTGCAACTATTTGTCTAGGCTAGTCCGTCAACCTGACCTTAATGCACTACCGCCGGTCCATCGAGTATTGTCGGTTATGACTCGATACCATGGCGAATCAAACAATCATTATCCATTTTAATTAGGAGTTTTCATTGTGCTTTCTAATCATGTTTATTTAAGGGCTCTAGCCCATGCCTACTGGCCTTGGGCCTACTGCACGTGTTATCCAAAACTAAGCCTTGAACCCTATGAGTTAAAAAGTCGAGGCCCCTGGCCTATTTGAGTTGCTCTACCTCCTATCAAGAATGTCTCCCAAATAGTTTAAGCAGTTGTCACATAGTTAAGGGAGAACACTTCTAACAAAAATCACTTTTTATCTCATCACACCAATCGGGCATGATGATGGATCCACTATTCGTTAAAAATAGTGTTCATCATCCTAACCGGTATGATGTATAAAAGTCTCACTCACCCATCGACTCTGATGTGTTCGTCCTTAGTCAATTTCTAGTCCATGCTAGCTCTCTCTTGCATGCGTTCCAATCTCATGTCTCTCTACACAGTTTGGGTATCATTATCAATAAGGGTTCGCCATAATAGCCTTTGTTTTCTCACGTATGAGCAACTAGGCCCAAATTCTCGGTTTATTGCACTTAGGTCCCAAAAGTTCATTTTTCTTGACTTTAGATCCCTAATGCTAACACCCCCCAAATCAAATCCCAATGTTGCCAATATACTCTTTGGATCCTCAATTTACTTAAAATTGTGTAAGGGGCTTAAGTTTTCCAAATTTCCAATTTGGTCCCCTAATTTTTCAAAATTACCATTTTGCCCTTACTTTCCAAAAATAAGCATTTGCTGGCGTTCCAGTCTCACGTGTCCCTACATGTTTTGGGTATCATTATCAATAAAGATTTGGTATGATAGCCTTGGTTTTCTCACGTATAAGCGATTAGGCCCAATGTTCTTGGTTAATTGCACTTAGTTCCCTAAAGTTCATTTTTTTTACTTTATGTCTCTAATGCTAAAATTTTCCCAAAATTAAATTCCAAGATTTCCAATATCCTCTTTGGATCCTCAATTTAACTCAAAATTATGTAAGGTGCTCAAGTTTTCCAAATTTCCAATTTGGTCCATAATTCTCCAATTTGGTCCCCAATTTTCAAAAAAAATTACAGTTTTCCCCTACTTTGCAAAAATAGTCATTTGTCCCCAAATCTTTCAAAAATTGACCAATTGGTCCCCCAACATCTTTCTCATTGCTAATTGACCTTCAAATTTTAGAAATTGTATGGAGGTCCCTCAAAATTTTGAAATACCCAAAATTTCCTAATTTCTTCCCCTAATTTCACCCATTTATACTGACCGAATTTGATTTTTCCAAATTGGCCTTTCAAGCAAGGTTAATTGCTCCAATTGATGGTATGGATCAGTTCCTACACTTCCATATGATCAAATGGAGATTTGAATTACATAATTTGAGTTTGAAATGAGCTCAAATGGAGCTTCGCCGGAATTGTTCGTAGAGAAAGAAAGCTTTGATAGTTTACCGTCGGAGGTGCAGTGGTCCTAACTCTCAATCTAAGGAGGTAGCTCTCGTCCTTAGAATCTTTCTAGGATAAAAAATTTCTACAATTAAAGTCCACATGTGAGTGAATTTTGTTAGTGAACTTTGACACTTTCTCTCTCTAGTACCAATCTGCAACGAAGGAGGAGGGCCAAATTGGCTTACCTTTCACCTGTATGGAGGTCGTGTGAGGGCTGTGGTGACGTTGAGGAGGCTCGATTTGGCCAAAGGGGGTCTAAATTTGGCTGAATTTAGCTTGGCCAAAATAGGGCAGCTTCGAACCATCAGAGTTGCTTCATTGTTTGTGTAAACTCCGCACTTTTGAGTTAAGGAAAATCGGGAAAAGAACTGGTCAAACCGAGTAAGAAAACTTAGCCGATTTACAAACCCGATTATTTGGGAACATGCAATTTGGAAATTTATAACTTCCGGGTGATACAAAGGGTTCATTAAACCTTGGAAAAGAAACTTAAGACAAATTAGAAGATAAAAACCAAATTGGTTTAGGTGAATAAGATTACATGATAACTCTGAAATTAAGTGTACTTGCTTAAGAGTAGTGTGAGGATGGGTGACCTCCTAGGAAGTATGATTTTTTTTGTAGCTCGAAATTTTGGTCATAAAAATTTTTATGTGAATGTACGCCTTATCATAAATAGCCATAAATTAATATATATATATATATATATTTAATTATAATAATTAATTCCAATAATTTAATTTAGGTCATCCCCATTCATTCTCCTCACACTTGAACACTTCTCTCTCTCTTTACTACTCTATTTCCCGGTGAAGCTCAAACTAGAGCTTCGACTTGAACATTTTTCTTAACCTTGAAAGGAGAGGTTAGGCTCTTTAGAACCAAGGAGATGATAGTTATCTGATAGTAAACTCTAGTCAATACGAGAATCACTGGAGAAGTGCTGGCATGATGGAACAATGAAGCAGCTCTAGCGGACCATAGCTGCCCTATTTCGGCCAAGCTGAAATCGGCTATTTTGAGCCTCCTCAGACCAAACCAAGCCTTCCCAACACTTCCTCAGCCCTCCCATGACCGAATTAGGATTGAAAGGTAAGCCAATTCGGCTCCTCTTTGTAATTTTTAGTCGGTGCTAGAGAGAGAACTGACAGAATTTGAATGATGAAATTCTAACTCAATTCGGATCAATTGATGCGATTCTTGATTCTAAGATGAATATCAAGATGAGAGCTATCTGCCCAGATGAAAAGCTAGGACCGTTGTGCCCTTACCGGTGAGTAATCGAAGCTTTCTCTCTCTATAGTCCGTTTTCTAGTGAAGCTCCGTTTGAGCTCGTTCTGGTGTCAAAACTTGCGATTCAAAGTGCTATTGAATCCTAAGAAGATGGAGGAACTCAATTTTAACTTTAATTTTAATAATTAGAGGTGTTTGATTGGTCCATTTGAGGAAATCAAATTCAACTGTGCTAAGGAGTTGAAATTGGGGGAAAATTGGGAATTTTCGAAAATCAAAGGACCAAAATGCAATTTTATGAAATTGAGGGTCAATTGGGGATGAAATAATGTTGGAGGACCAAATTGAGGAATTTTGGAATTTTGGGGGCAAAACTTACCATTTTTGTAAAGGAAGGACAAAATGGTAATTTTAGAAAAGTTGGGGGACCAAATTGGAAATTTGGGAAATTAAATCCCTTTCTGCGAACTTAAATAATTTGAGATCCTAATATAAATTTTAAAAGTTTCAGGACTCAAATTTATGAAAAACCCGACAATAGGGACTTAAAGTTAAAGAAAAATTACTTTAGGGACCTAATTGCAAATATATGTAAATTTAGGTTTTCTCATTCATTTGGAACGAATGAGGGCTATTAGGCCAAAGAATAATGAACAAATTATGTTCATTTCGTGTAGGAGAATGAGACATCAGGACCGCCAGTCGAGGTCTAGCTTGCTAAGGACGAAACTCGACTAAATGGAATTTCACTGCACTATTGGGTGAGTGGGTTTAATAACGTCATACCCATGATGAGCACAATTTAAAGTTAAAAACCACTTACCGGTTGTGAGTGGGATTAAATATCATACCCGGTTGGGAATGATAAGTGCCTCAGTATAAAAACCCACTATTTAGTGGTATTTTAATCATCACCACTTAGAGAAAGTTATGTGAAAATTATGCGGAAAAAAAAATTACTTACAGGTTGTAAGTAGATCATACCCGGTTGGTATGATGAGACTTCCTCGAAGGAAGTTGAAAACCTGTTCATCGGTCATGAACAGAGATATACCAGTTGGTATAATGGACTGTGAAAACCTAATTTTGTCGGAAGTGTTCTCCCCTGACTGTGTGTCAATGCTTAAACTATTTGGGAGATCTTCTTGAAGGGAGCTCGAATAGCTCTTATAGGCCGGGGGCCTCGGTTTAGGAACTTTAGGGCTAGGATGCCCAGATTTTTGAAAATCTCATATAGTGGGCCCAATGCCAGTTGGCACGAGCAGGAGCTTGTAAATGAACATGATATATGTTCCATAAAACTTAATAAGTGAATTGTTTGGCCATGGTACAAAGATAGAACCGACATGCTCAATCAACTAGCAATAGTGCGACATGACAGGTTGACAGACCAGTCAAGACAAACAACTACGGGTTGAGTTGAGAGTTGGGGCCGTTGAACCAGTGGCACCACATATTACATGGATTGATAAGAAAACATTGTTTGTGCATGCACTATGAGTACGAGATCATCAAGACGTCCATGAGGGGTAGTGATGTGTCCTAAGGACCCTGGACAACCTGGTGAGCATAAGGGCAGATTATCGTTCCAGGTGTCTGTGCGAAATTTGTAGTAGCACCAAGTGCATGAGACCGGGGTCAGGACAGGATGAGGTCTCTGTCCTCATATGGACACGAAGAAGCGATTTAGGGATTGAGGGTCAGATGTCGCAAACATTCACTCATTCTCAGGGTAGAAGTGGTCGTGCTTCTATCCGGGTGGCAGGAAAAGTCGCTCCGAAGCCACTAGCGGGTTCAGTAGTGATATTGACTTGCGAATGTGTTTAACCTTCATGATGAAGGATGTGTGTTGGGTGATAACACACCAGTAACTATGAAAAAATGGAAAAACCCGAGAGAAATTTTAAATGAAGGGATTCTTGAAAAGAAAGGAGTCTGGCACACTCCATATAAATGTTTTTCTTAAAAGTTAAAAGTAGATCTTTGAAAACCCATTCACTGAGTAGTCGTACTCACCCCCTCCCTTATATCCCTTTTAGGAAATTTCGAAAAACCTACCCTTAAAGAACGTCAACTAAGATGCCTATAAGACAAGTATGTAAAGTTTAAAATTTCATGCATTTTTTATTATGTTATTTCAGGAACTGGTGCAGGTTTAAAGGACGCCTTACTCTTTACGGTTTATAATAAGGGGAAACCCTTTAATAAACTGGGAGAGTGGCGGGTTGATCACGGGGATCCGACCAAACCAGGTCGGGGCGTGACAGTTTGATTTCGTCGGCGCTTCTGTGGCGGTCCTCGGGTCGAAGGAAGATTGCTGTCAGGTAGCTGACTTCCCGTGGAGTCTGTAGGACCCGACCTTGCCTTATGAGGCTGAGAAATGTACCCAAGTCAAAGCTCTAGTTTGAGCTTCACCGGAAAATGGAGCATTGCGGATGAGGAGAGGATTTGAGGTGTGTGGATGATGAATGGAGGGGTGCTCTAAGCTCAAGAACCCTCTGCCCTTCTAGTTTCTATATTGGTCAAGCTTATCCACTTTAAAAAATGCTCAAATCGGAGAGAATATTCCTTCAGAGAAGGAAAATTTTTCTTCCATATGAATAGTGTTGTCATCCCAAGGAAGAAGACGACACTGTTCTGAACCGGACCAGATCGGGTTCAATGGCGAAAATTGGTCGGTTTAGGCCCGATTTGACCATTTTTCTCAAAATAAAAAAATTCTAAATTAATCTAAATTGATTTTCTATCTAATGGTGGCCTCAATTTTCCAAATTGTAATTTTTAAGCCACCAAGAAAAATGAATTTAGAGATTGGTTCATGCATAGTTAATTTGGTTCCATCTGGCTCACCTTGAACTGATGCAGTTTTCCCATCCATTTTACTGCATGGTTCTTCCCCATGATGTTTATGAGTTTTTGGTCACTTGAGATTTTCCAAATTCCCATTTTGGCCCTTCTTTACCATCTTCGGTTCATTTAGTGGCTCAGATTTCTCATGAGAGTTGCCGGTTCTTTTCCCGGTTTCCTTTGTCCAAGAGGATGGGTTTCACAATTCTCCCCTCCTTTTAGGTGTTTTATCCCTAAAACTTGATTACATATCATTTACATCATGAATAATTTCCCTTGATGTCAACTTGAGGTCTGCTTGACATGCTACCCCTTTGGTTGTTTCTTCACTTTGCCCCTTTTAACCACATGCTTAAGGAATTTCTTTCCCTTTCCATAGTTTACTCACTCCATGGAGTGTATCTTGATTAGGTATATTTTACCCACAAGTCCAAAGGTACACCCTTAGGTCCACTTCTTACTCTACTTAGGGTAAGACTCTTCTTTTTTTAGGGTTCTTATCCATGTCATTGAGTTGGATGTTCCATACACATCCGATCATCCCCGTTTCCATGTATTCCCTTGGTCGTTGATGCTCTTTAATTCAGCATCCTGTCAGAGTTTTTGTCTTTAACCCCGTGGGTTTTTTATATGATTTCCTCCTTATCTTATTTTTGTCCTTCCTGCATCTTTTGTTTACTACAACTCCGATCCAAGTTTTTAGGTTTGACCTTGTCATGCTTAACTAACAGACTCTTTCCCCAACTACCTTTGGCGTTATCCAATTGTCCCTTACCAACTTCCTTATTGTTTTTTCCCCGGTTCTAACCATCGGGTTTCCCAATAACTTACCGTCATGTTGGGATTTTTCCCCTCTTATGTTCTTCCTCATTTCCAATGGCGTCCTTTACTCAAGGACTTTCCTTTCTTTAATCCACTCTTACTCGCTCGTGACCATTTCACGATTATTTATTCTGAGTTGATCCCTTTCGGTCTATGTGTCGATTCCATTATTTGGAGAGTTCCCTTTTGATGGTTTCATTCTCTACTATGTCCTTAAAAGTACAAACTTCTACCTTAGGAGTTACATGTTCAACCTTCTTGCCATTCCTTGAAGGTTTCCTTTCTTCATCTCTTTACACCATTTTTATATTAGGGCATTTGTCTGCTTTTAATCCTTTATTGTCTTAAAATTCCCATTTCGTCCCTTATTCCCTATCCAAAGAATTTTTGACTATCGAGTCTTATTTCGTGTACTCCACACTATGCCTAGCCTTCCAATCTTTAGGCTCCATTAATTGTGGACCATAACCAGTCTTGATGTTTGTGGTTGTTTCCCTTAATCACTTCTTAATTGAAGGGTATACTTCTCCAATGTTTCTCAGATATACTTTCCTTTATTTCCTTATTATGGGTATTCCACCCATTTTTACATGTTACAACAACTTTTGATGTTGTCTTCCCACTTACTTGTTCCTTGGTTTTAACTAAGTCCTTGTGTCCTCTTAGTATGCTTCCCTTGGTCTTTTCACCTCAACATGCACTTCATTTGAAAGTTTATCTTCTTATCCACTTCAAATGGGTTCCATTACCTCTTAGTTAGGATATGTATACCTGCTTCCTTCCTTGGTAGGATTCTTCCCTTTTCTCCTGGAATTCCTTTTTCATTTGTCCTCGAGAGTATCTAACCTTAAATGACATCCTTTGATGCCATCCTCTCCCACTTACCCTTACTTTTGAAATCTTGTGGTACGTCTTTTGTAGCCTATTGTCACACTCCGACCTGGTTTGGTCGAATCCCCGTGATCAACCCGCCACTCTCTCGGTTTATTAAAGGGTTTCCCCTTATTATAAACCGTAAAGAGTAAGACGTCCTTTAACCTGCACCTTTTCTTGGAATAACATAAATCAAAACTGTGTAATAATTTAGATTTATCATACCTATCTCATAGACGTCTTATTTGATGATCTTTAAGGGTAGGCTTTTCGAAATCTCTTGAAATGGATATAAGGGAGGGGGTGAGTACGACTACTCAGTAAATTAGTTTTCAAAAGTTTAGTCTTTTAAGAAAACATTTATTATTGGAGTGTGCCATACTCTTTTTTTTTCAAAACCATTTCATTTGCAAATCTCGAGTTTATCACCATTTCTTTTTAACCACGGTGTGTCATCACCCAGCACACATCTTTCATCTTGAAGGTTACACACATTCGCAGGTCAGCATGACCACTGAACCCCCTTGTGGCTTCGGAGCAACTTTACTGGCCACCTAAATAGAAGTACGACTACTTCTACCCTAAGAATGAATGGATGTATGTAACATCCGGCCCTCAATCCTAAAATCGATTCTTCGTGTCCATATGAGGATAGAGACTTCATCTCGTCCCCACCCCAGTCTCATGCGCTTAGTGCTACTCCAAATTTTGCACGGTCACCTAGTACGACAGACTGCCCTTATACTCACTGGGTCGTCCAAGGACCTTAGGATGCATCACTATTCCTCATGGGCATCTTGATGATCCCAAAATCATAGTGCGTGCACAAACAATATTTTCTTATCATGCCATATAATCTATGGTGCCACCGGTTGGTGCTGCAGTTGTTTGTCTTGACTGGTCCGTCGACCTGTCATGTCGCACTACCGCTAATTGACTAAGTATGTCGGTTCTATCATGGTACCATGGCCAAACAATTCCTTTATTTAAATTTTTATGGCATATAATTCATGTTTGTTTATGAGCTCCTGCTCGTGCCAACTGGCCTAGGGCCCACATCGGACATATTAGCCCCCAAGTTCCAAAATCGAGGCCTCCAACCTATCAGAGCTATTCGAGCTCTCGTCAAGAAAGTCTACCAAATAGTTTAAGCATTGGCACACAGTCAGGGGAGAGCACTTCCAACAAAAATATGTTTTCACTATCCCTTATACCGCCCGGGTACAAGGACATCTCCATTCATAACCGATGAATGGGTTTTCAACTTCCTTCGAGGAAGTTTCATCATACCAACCGGGTATGATCTACTTACAACCGATAAGTAGTTTTTCCGCATGGTTTTCACATCACTACTCTAAGTTGTGATGTTTAAAATACCACATAGTAGTGGGTTTTCATTTCGATATGCTTATCATCCCCAACCGAATATGATATAAAATCCCACTCACAACAGGTAAGGGGTTTTTAACTTTAAGTTGTGCTCATCATCCCAACCGGTATGACGTTAGTAAACCCACTCACTTGTTAATGCCATGAATTCCATGTTCATACATCTCTAATTGTTGAAATTGAAGTTGAAATTGAGTTTCTCCATATTCATACGATTCCATATAACTTTGAATCGCGAGTTTTAATGCTAGAACGAGATCAAACGGAGCTTTGCTGAAAAACAGACTATAGAGACATAAAGCTTCGATTACTCACCGATGAGAGCACGACGGTCCGAGCTTTCGATCGGGGTAGATAGTTCTCATCCTAAGGTTCATCCTAGAATCAAGAATCGCATCAATTGATGCCAAATTGAGTTACAATTTCATCATTGAAATTCTGCTGATTCTCTCTCTAGCATCGGCCGAAAATTGTAGAGGGGAGCTGAATTGGCTTACCTTTTATTCCTAATTCGGCTGTGGGAGGGTTGAGGAAGTGTTGGGAAGGCTTGGTTTGGCCCGAGGAGGGCTTGAAATGGCTGATTTCAACTTAGCCGAAATAGGGTAGCTTCGGTCTGTCGAAGTTGCTTCACTGTTTCATCATGCTGGCGTTTCTCCAGTGACCCTCGGAGCAAACAGAGACTACAGGGGTGTAGTTGACTTCTCCCCAGTTCTAAAGAATTCGACCTTGCCTTGTTTGGCACAGAAAGGACCCTATATCAGAGCTCTGGTTTGAGTTTCACCGAAAAACTAAGCAACTGAGAAAGTGTGAGCTTTTCATGTGTGGAGAGGATGAATGGGGAGGGGCTCTTTATATAGGGAGCTCGTGGACCCGTTGGCTGTTCGTTTGGCACTGTTATGATAGGCATTGAAGACCTGAAATGTATCAAACTAAAGCATTTCTTCTTCGCTAGCGCTGCTTCAATTTTTCGGTGAGTGAACAGTGCTTTCATCTTGAGGAAGAAGATGACACTGTTTCGAACCGGACCGAATTGGGTTCAAAGCTTAAACCTGCCGGTTCACCCCTCATTTGACCAAGTTTTTCAAATCTAAAAATTCCTAAATTCATCTAAATTCATTTTCTATTCAATGATGGCCTCAAATATCAAATTTGAATTATTTAAGCCACCTAGAAAAATGAATTTAGGATCCGATTCAATAGTAGTTCAAACCGATCCAAATCGGTTAAGATCCGGTTTACTTGAACCATTTTGGTTTTCATCCCCAATTCCTTCACAATTCCATTTCCATGTCTTTTGTGACTCCTTGGATCACTTAGGGTCCATAAAATTCCCGGTTTACCATCTCTTTATCGATTCCGGTTAAAAAACTGACTCGGTTCTTAAATTGGTTTAATCTGGTTCGGGTTTGGTTCACCCGAATCGGTCTAGTTTTTCTCTCCAACTTTCTTTTAAGGTTCCTTCCCAATGTTTATAAATTTATTTGGAGCACAAGGGAGTTGAATTTCACTGATTTTCCCATTCTCTATCGGTTCCAGTTCATGACCGACTTGGTTCCAGTTCATGAACCAACTCGGTTCATAAACTGGTTCAATCTAGTTGTCTCCGATTCATCCAAATCGGTCTGATTTTTCTCTTCCAATTTATCCTAAGTTCTTTTCCATGGTATTATGAACCCTTTGGATCACCCGGGAGTTGTAAATTCCAAATTGTCCATTCACAAATGATCGGTTTTGTGAACCGGTTCAGTTTTTCTCACTCGGTTTGACCAGTTCTTTTCCTAGTTTTCCTAGTTCTTTTCCTAGTTTTTCTCACTCGGTTTACCCTTATCCTCATTCCTACTTGTATCCTAGTACAAGTCTATTTCTTTAGGGAGGGGTCCAAATCCTCCTTGTTTCAAGGTCTCTACCACTTTGCATTAGGCTTACTTAATCCTTCTCATGGCTTGAGTTTGGTCGTTAATTCGTTTTTGGCCATTGATTTCTTTAAGGATTTCCTTCATCCTTCTTTTCCAACGTTTGGTCTTCTCACTTCTCCCTTCTTTGCATGGGTTTAAATCCATGATTTCTTATGAGTGTCAGTTCGTTAACAGCCTCGTCCCTATTATTCTTCTTGTCGAACTATGTGGGGGCAATTGTCTCTCGAGTTTACTTGTCCTTGATGCCCATCCTATCGCCCTTTTTAGGATGTAGTCGTTACTACTTCACCATCCTTCATAGGGCATCATTTATCCTCCTTGATCACCCCATGATTACTAGTCAATTCCCATTGCTAGGTTCATTTGTAATCTTACTTGGCTCCTCCGTCCTTCCAAGGTTGGTCACATTTTGCTATCCCAGGACATTCCATTGGCATCCAAGATTTGGGTCTTCTTTTACGGAGGTGTTTCCTTGCTCCCAGATGGCTTGTAACTCTCCTTAAGGAACATTTCCTTTCATCTATACATTGCCCCGTTTGTAATTTTCCTCTAGGCCCTACTTTCGGTCCTTCTTGCCTTCCATGACTCCTCCTCATAAAGCATAAGATTATGGCTTATTTCTCTACACCTATAACAGGTTATCTTGGTACTTGTCCACAGTAGTGTTTGGCACTTTCTCATGTAGTGTCCCCATAGTTCATACCTATAACAGGTCATTTCCATACGTGGACCTTTGTGTTTCCTCCTATGTCTCAAGTATTGGGGGGGGGGGGGGGGTCTTCTAGGGGTTTGTTGGCAGTTCTATACTTCGCCATCCTTGAGCCTGAACATCTTGACGATTTTCTTATCAAGTCTTCCTTGCCCAATAATTCCTCCAAGAGTTCTCCCAGACTCCTTAGTCTCCTGGATCATTTCCTTATTTGGGATGGGATTCTCCCCGATCTTCGTGCTATCTAGGGTAACGCGGGTTTGTTTGGTTACTTTTCTTGGGGCAATCTTCCAACAGTTGAGGCACAAGATCACATCATTTTTTAAAGATATGGTTTTAGGAATTTGGAGTTCTTCATTAATGGATAAGGAGTACAATACGTTGGGATGTTAGTCCTATTACAAAAAGGTGGTTACGAAATAGCTAGGAATATAAACCCCACACTTTTGAGTTAAGGAAAACCGGGAAAAAAACCGGTTAAACCGAATAAAAAAACCGAGCCGGTTTACATTTGGGAACAAGCAATATGGAAATTTATAATTTCCACGTGATCCAAAGGGTTCATTAAACCTTGGAAAAGAAACTTAAAACAAATTAGAAAATAAAAACCAAATTGGTTCAGGTGAACTAAATTCCATAAGAACTTTAAAGTTAAGTGCGCTTGCTCAAGAGTAGTGTGAAGATGGGTGACCTCCCAATAATTTAATACCCAAATTAAATTATTGGAATTAATATAAATAATTTAATACCGAAATTAAATTATTAAAATTAATACCAATAATTTATGGCAATATTAATACTAGTAATAAATCTCTCCCATACACAGTTTTACACCTATATGAAGAGGTCATCCCCATTCATTCTCCTTACACCGAACACTTCTCTCTCTCTCTCTCTCTCTTCTGCTCCATTTCCTGGTGAAGCTCGAACTAGAGCTTCGACTTGAACATAGGTCGGGCTCTTTAGAACTAGGGAGAAGACAGCTATCTGGTAGCAAACTCTAGTCAATCCGAGAATTGTCGGAGAAGCGCCGACATGATGGAATAGTGAAGCAGCTCCAGCGGACCAAAGCTGCCCTATTTCGGCCAAGCTGAAATCGGCCATTTCAAGCCCTCCTAAGGAAAAACCAAGCCTTCCCAACACTTCCTCAGCCCTCCCACGACCGAATTACGACTAAAAGGTAAACCAATTCGGCTCCCCTCTACAATTTCCGGTCGGTGCTAGAGAGAGAACTGGTAGAATTTCAATAATGAAATTCTAACTCAATTCGGCATCAATTGATGCGATTTTTTATTCTAGGATGAACCTCAAGATGAGAGCTATTTGCCTAGATCGAAAGCTCAGATTGCCGTGCCCTCACCGGTGAGAAATCAAAGCTTTCTCTCTCTATAGTCTATTTTCCGGCGAAGCTCCGTTTGAGCTCGTTCCGATGTTAAAATCTGCGATTCAAAGTTTCTTAGAATCGTATGAACATACAGGAACTCAATTTCAACTCCAATTTCAACAATTAGAAGTGTTTGATTGGTCAATTTGATGAAATCAAATTCGGTAGTGTTGAAGAGTTGAAATTGGGGAAAAAATTAGGCATTTTCAAAATTCAAATGGCCAAAATGCAATTTTATGAAATTGAGGGTCAATTGGGCATGAAAATAATGTTGGAGGATCAATTGTGGAATTTTGGAATTTTTGGGGTAAACTTACCATTTATGTAAAGGAAGGGCAAAATGGTAATTTTGGAAAAATTGGGGGACCAAATTGGAAATTTGGGAAATTAAACCCCTTTTTGGTGAAATTGAATAAATTGAAGTCCCAAGATAAATTTTAAAAGTTATGGGACTCAATTTGAGGAAAAACCAAGATTTGGGAATTAAAGTTAAAGAGAAATAACTTTAGGGACCTAATTGAAAATAACTAAAAGTTTGGGTTTTCTCATTCATTGGAAATGAATGAAGGCTGTTATGTTGAGTAATAATAAAGAAGAATGTTTATATCGTGTAAGAACACGAAATATCGGGAACGCCAGCATGGACGAGCTCGCATGAATATAAAGAACCGGTCAAGTGGAATTTAGTACGTTAACAGGTGAGTGTGTTTACTAACATCATACCTTGTTGGGATGATTAGCACAACTTAAAATTTAAAACCACTTACCGGTTGTGAGTGAAAATTTTATATCATACCCGGTTGGGAATGATAAGTACCTTGATATGAAAACTCACTATTTATTGGTATTTTAAACATCACTACTTAGAGGAAGTGATGTGAAAATCATGCGAACTACTTACCGGTTGTAAGTAGATCATACTCGGTTGGTATGATGAGACTTCCTCGAAGGAAGTTGAAAACCCGTTCATCGGTTATGAACGGAGGTGTCCTTATACCGAGCGGTATAATGGATAGAGAAAACATATGTTTTGTCGAAAGTGCTCTCCCCTGACTGTGTGCCAATGCTTAAACAATTTGGGAGACCTTCTCGACGGGAGCTCGAATAGCTCTGATAGGCCGGGGGCCTCGATTTTGGAACTTGGGGGCTAAATGCCCGATTTTGAAAATCTCGTACAGTGGACCCAAGGCTAGTTGGCACAAGCAGGAGCTCGTAAACGAACATGATATATGTGCCATAAAACTTAATAAGTGAATTGTTTGGACATGGTACCAAGATAGGACCGACATGCTTAGTCAACTAGCGGTAGTGCGACATGATAGGTCGACGGACTAGTCAAGACAAACAACTACGGGACCGTTGGGCTAGTGGCACCACATATTACATGGCAATATGAGAAAACATTGTTTGTGCATGCACTGTGAGTACGAGATCATCAAGACGCCCATGAGGGGTAGTGATGCGTCTTAAGGGCACCGGACGACTTGGTGGCTATAAGGGCAGTTTGTTGTTCCAGGTGTCTGTGTGAAATCTAGAGTAGCACTAAGCGCATAAGATCGGGGTGGGAACAAGATGAGGTCTTTGTCCTCATACGGACACGAAGAAGTGATTTCAAGATTGTGGGTCGGATGTCACATACATCCACTCATTCCTAGGGTAGAAATGGTCGTACTTCTACCCGAGTAGCAGGAAAAGTCGCTCCGAAGCCACTAGCAGGTTCAGTAGTGATACTGACTTGCGAATGTGTGTAACCTTCATGATGAAGGATGTTTGTTAGGTGATAACACACCGTGGTAAATAAGAAATGGTGGAAAAACTTGAATTTTTAAATGAAGGGATTTATTAAAACAAATGAGTCTGGCACACTCCATATAAATATTTTTCTTAAAAGTCAAAAGATTTTAAAAACCCATTCACTGAGTAGTCGTACTCACCCCCTCCCTTATATCCCTTTCAAGAAATTCCGAAAAGCCTCCACTTAAAGACCGTCAACTAAGATGCTTGTATTACAGGTATGTAAAGTTTTAAATTTCATTAAGTTTTGATTATGCTATTCCAGGAAAAGGTGCAGGTTAAAGGACGCCTTACTCTTTACGGTTTACAATAAGAGGAAATTCTTTAATAAACTGGGAGATTGGCGGGTTGATCACGAGGATCCGACCAAACTGGGTTAGGGCGTGACAACTAGAGTGGTATCAGAGCCTGTTTCCTCGAATACATACTTAAGAATAGAAAATATAGTAACTAATAGGATTTATCCTAAAATTTTCAGATGGCTCCCAGGAGAGGAACCAAGAAAACTTGGAATGGCTCTACTCAACACCCTACCTCCGTAGGGAAACAACCCTAGAAGCTTCCCAAATGCTTGAGATCAGGCTGAAATGTCAAAAAACAAAATGGGGGAGTATCCTAGAGAATGGTGCTAGGACCTATTGCTGGCACAACTCTAAGTATGGAGGAAGACGTTTATCAAGAATTCCATAGCTCTTTAGTTATTTTGCAACCATTTCCTATGATAGGGCTGAAAGCCTAATCTTTTGTATCCCCTTGCTAATAAAATACTTAAATACTCAAAACTCTCTCTACTGATGATGCAATCTTATTGGGAATATGGCCTAAGGAAAATAAAGCAAACCTACACTATCCTGGAAGCTAAGGAAAATTTACATCCCGGTTATGAAAGATGAGTCAGGGAATTAAGAAACCTAGGAAGAATCTTACCATGACCCTTTAGCAAAGGAGATTCAGTAAGAAAACTGTCAAAGTGATCAGACTCAAAGAACGATAGAGCACCAAACCAATTGTAACCCTGGAAATGCCCTACTCGAAGGAAAGAAGGGACCACAACAATCCATGTAAAGGAATAGCCTATTACAAGTATGAACGATTGAGACATTACCTAAAGAAGTGCCCAACCCTACTAAGGACAAGTATCAAGATAAACTATTATAGGTGTAAGGAAAGAAGGGGTGTTTCACACCTCATAAATTCAGGGCAATAACTCCTTAAAGGCCACGAAGGACTGGAGATCGAAACCATGGAGCTGGCTAAGTAAGCGGTTCACCAAGAGGTCAAGAAATGATGAGGTCAATGCAAAATTTAAATTTTTTCTTAAGAAGGTCAACCCGAGAAAGATACCTCAAGAGTAGGGATAAGGTACATGGGAAGTATATCTAGAACACTCTCATAAGGGGCAAACACAGAAAAACGTCCTCTAGAAACTCTAGAGAATGGCACAATGAGAGTGAAGAAGAGAAGGAATACGCTGGGAAAGGGAACTCTAGAGGGATGCATACAACTAAGTACCTTGAAGGAATTAATTGATTAGTAGATGGACATAACGTGAAGTGCAAGACACCAACCCACCGTTAGAAACTTCTTGATGGAAGGATGTATTGGAGGCCAATTATGACCTGCCTTGGAAGAGTAATAAAGCCAAATAACAGGATGTATTGGAATGAATCACCTTGAAAAAAGTAATGAAGCCAAATAGGGTCAAGGAGAATAAATGACTCCCTAAGAAAGACCGGGAGGTAGAAAGGACTACACCCTAAAAAGGTTAGTGAGATGGATGTTAAGGACATGAGGACTCGAGAAACAACTGCCCTAAGAAACTTAGACCAAACAAATGGTGGAGGCAAAGCAGTTAACAAACAAATACTTGGGAAAGCCATAATGTAAGTTCCGACAAAGAAGAGAGAGGCGGAAAGGTCAAATACTCGGGAAAAGAAGGATGCAAGAAATCCTTAAAAGGACTAAAGGCCAATTAACGACTAAACTCAAGCCAAGAAAGGAATAGGCAAGCCTCTCCCACAATGATCCTAAAACAAGGAAGATTTGTACGCTCCCTAAGGAAATAGACAAGTATTGGGTACGAATATGGGTGCAAATAGAGCATAAAAGATGTGCCTACAAGATTTGAGGAGTAAAGGTAAATAGGAGAAGACAGCATCAAGGGATGTCATTTAAGGGTAGAAATCCCCTAGAGCAAATGAAAGAAAAGAATGTCAGGGGAAAGGCAAAGAATCCTACCAAGGAAGGAAGCCCCGGAAAGACATGTGTATCCCAATTAAGAGGAAATGGAAGCAACCCTTATTTAGGAAATGTTTTCCAAGGAAGGAAGTATTGTAATGGTCCAGTGTGACCTGTTTGGAGAGAATAGGAGAACTTGTAGAAAGAGGAAAACTAGTCATGACGGACAACCAAAGATAATGAACAAAAGCCTAAGAAAGGATGAGATGTACTAAAGACTACAATCTATGATGGATAATAGGATTGGCATGAAGAACGAGTGATACAGCTACCCAGACGATTGGACCAGAAAAATAAAGAATTGTGAAATAGTTGCGAACAAATCAGAGGGGATTAAGGCCAAAGGAAAACCCTTGAGTAGAGGATATCATTGGGAATGATGATGGATCTAAGAAAGGATGAAACCCAGCATGCCGGTAAAACATCTGGGAATTTAATTAATTGGAAAAGGAAATACTCAATAAGGAAGTCGAAAAGGAACGAGTGGGTAAGGAGAACCAACACAATTGAGTAAGTGGAGTTAATAATGGTAAAAAAAAGGATAGTTGAGGAATACTATCAAAAGAAAAGAGAAATGAAGTTATACGACCCCTGAAAGGTCTAAAAGCTAAGAGAGACACTTTAGGAGATGTTCTAGAAATCAAATGGACAGAGACGAGTCCTAGAAAATGCCATGCTGTAAGGGCATGTAAGCCCAACAACCTGAGGAGAATATGACTCAAAGTAAGGAAGAGTCGGCTAATAATCATGACGAGGTCAAATATAACAATTTGGACTGAAGTTATAATAAACAACAAATGGAGGAAGAGTCGAAATGGGACGAAAAGGTGGTGATAAAGAAATTTGAGGAAATAAGTACAAAATGCTCTATAGGACAATGAGCTAAGTGTTTCAATGATTAAGCATTTAACTAGGCACGGAAATGGTTAGTTATCTTGGAATTCCCAATCTTAAGTACAGGACCTCCAGGGGAAGAATGTTGCTCTAAGCAAAGCGAGAGATAAAATCTAAGAACATACCCTGAGGTAATGTATGTCTAGTTATGACAAACTCCATGGAGGGAGTAAATAATATTAACGAAAATGAATTTCTTAAGTAAAGGTTGTAAAAGGGACTAATTTCAAGGATGAGAGAAAAGTTTATATCTTAAGCAAACACCAAAGGGGCATCAAAGGAAATGATTGCTCATGCAAGGATGTTAACTAAGTTTTGGGGACAAAACTCCTAAAAGGTGGGGAGAGTTTTAAACCCCGCACATTTGAGTTAAGGAAAACCGGGAAAAGAACCGATCAAACCGAATAAAAAAATCGAGTCGGTTTACATTTGGGAACAAGCAATATGGAAATTTACAACTTTCGGTTGATCCAAAGGGTTTATTAAACCTTGGAAAAAAAACTTAAGACAAATTAGAAAACAAAATCCAAAATGGTTCAGGTGAACTAGATTCTATAAGAACTTTAAAGTTAAGCGTGCTTGCTCAAGAGTAGTGTGAGGATGGTTGACCTCCTGAGAAGTATGAATTTTTTTGTAACCCGAAATTTCGGTAAAAAATTTTCGAATGGCTTATCATAAATAGCCATAAATTAATATATATTTAATTATTGTAATTAATACCAATAATTTAATACCCAAATTAAATTATTGGAATTAATACCAATAATTTATAGCAATATTAATACTAGTAATAAATCTCTCCCATACACGATTTTACACCTATATAAAGAGGTCATCCCCATTCATTCTCCTCACATCGAACACTTCTCTCTCTCTCTCTCTCTACTGCTCCATTTCCAGGTGAAACTTGAACTAGAGCTTCGACTTGAACAAAGGTCGGGCTCTTTAGAACCAGGGAGAAGACAACTATCTGGTAGCAAACTTCAGTCAATCCAAGAATCGTTGGAGAAGCGCCGACATGATGGAATAGTGAAGCAGCTCTAGTGGACCGAAGCTGCCCTATTTCGGTCAAGTTGAAATTGGCCATTTCAGCCCTCCTAAGGCAAAACCAAGCCTTCCCAACACTTCCTCAGCCCTCCCACAGCCGAATTACAACTGAAAGGTAAACCATATTCGGCTCCTCAATACAATTTTCGGTCGGTGCTAGAGAGAGAACTGGTAGAATTTCAATAATGAAATTCTAACTCAATTCGGCATCAATTGATGCGATTCTTGATTCTAGGATGAACCTCAAGATAAGAGCTATCTACCTAGATTGAAAGCTCAGATTGTCGTGCCCTCACCGGTGAGAAATTGAAGCTTTCTCTCTCTCTACGGTCTATTTTCCGGCGAAGCTCCGTTTGAGCTCGTTCCGGTGTTAAAATCTACGATTCAAAGTTTTTTAGAATCGTATGAACATGTAGGAACTCAATTTCATCTCCAATTTCAACAATTAGAAGTGTTTGATCGGTCAATTTGATAAAATCAAATTTTGTAGCGTTAAAAAGTTGAAATTGGGGAAAAAATTGGGGATTTTCGATATTCAAATGGCCAAAATGCAATTTTATGAAATTGAGGGTCAATTGGGCATGAAAATAATGTTGGAGGATCAATTGAGGAATTTTGGAATTTTTGGGGCAAAACTTACCATTTTTGTAAAGGAAGGGCAAAATGGTAATTTTGGAAAAATTAGGGGACCAAATTGGAAATTTGGAAATTAAACCCCTTTTTGGTGAAATAGAATAAATTGAAGCCCCAAGATAAATTTTAAAAGTTATGGGACTCAATTTGAGGAAAAACCGAGATTTGGGACATAAAGTTAAAGAGAAATAACTTTAGGGACCTAATTGCAAATAACTAAAAGTTTGGGTTTTCTCATTCATTGGAAATGAATGAAGGCTATTATGCCGAGTAATAATGAAAAACGATGTTCATATCGTGTAGGAACGCGAAATATCGGGAACGCCAGCATGAACGAGCTCTCGTGAATACAAAGAACCGGTTAAGTGGAATTCACTGCATTAACGGGTGAGTGGGTTTACTAACATCATACCCAGTTGGGATGATTAGCACAACTTAAAATTTAAAACCACTTACCGGTTGTGAGTGGAAATTTTATATCATACCCGGTTGGGAATGATAAGTAGCTCGATATGAAAACTCACTATTTATTGGTATTTTAAACATCACTACTTAGAGGAAGTGATGTGAAAATCATGTGAACTACTTACCGGTTGTAAGTAGATCATACTCGGTTGGTATGATGAGACTTCCTCGAAGGAAGTTGAAAACCCGTTCATCGGTTATGAACAGAGGTGTCCTTATACCGAGCGGTATAATGGATAGAGAAAACATATGTTTTGTCGAAAGTGATCTCCCCTGACTGTGTGCCAATGCTTAAACAATTTGGGAGACCTTCTCGACGGGAGCTCGAATAGCTCTGATAGGCCGGGGGCCTCGATTTTGGAACTTGGGGGCTAAATGCCCGATTTTGAAAATCTTGTACAGTGGGCCCAAGGCTAGTTGGCACGAGCAGGAGCTCGTAAACGAACATGATATATGTGCCATAAAACTTAATAAGTGAATTGTTTGGACATGGTACCAAGATAGGACTGACATGCTCAGTCAACTAGCGGTAGTGCGACATGATAGGTCGACGGACCAGTCAAGACAAACAACTACGGGTTGAGTTGAGAGTCGGGACCGTTGGGCTAGTGGCACCACAGATTATATGGCAATAAGAGAAAACATTGTTTGTGCATGCACTGTGAGTATGAGATCATCAAGATGCCCATGAGGGGTAGTGATGCGTCTTAAGGGCACCGGACGACCTGGTGGCTATAAGGGCAGTTTGTCGTTCCAGGTGTCTATGCGAAATCTGGAGTAGCACCAAGCGCATGAGACTGGGGTGGGGACAAGATGAGGTCTCTGTCCTCATACGGACACAAAGAAGTGATTTCGGGATTGTGGGTTGGATGTCACGTACATCCACTCATTCCCAGGGTAGAAGTGGTCATACTTCTATCCGGGTGGCAGGAAAAGTCGCTCCGAAGCCACTAGCGGGTTCAGTAGTGATACTGACTTGCGAATGTTTGTAACCTTCATGATGAAGGATGTGTGTTGGGCGATGACACACCGTGGTATATAAGATATGGTGGAAAAACCCTGAATTTTTAAATGAAGGGATTTTTGAAAACAGAGTCTGGCACACTCTATATAAATGTTTTTCTTAAAAGTCAAAAGCTTTTAAAAACCCATTCACTTAGTAGTCATACTCACCCTCTCCCTTATATCCCTTCCAGGAAATCCTGGAAAGCCTCTCCTTAAAGATTGTCAACTAAGATGCTTGTAAGACAGGTATGTAAAGTTTTAAATTTTATGCAATTTTGATTATGCTATTCTAGGAAAAGGTGCAGGTTAAAGAACATCTTACTCTTTATGGTTTACAATAAGGGGAAATCCTTTAATAAACCGAGAGAGTGACGGGTTGCTCACGGGGATCTAACCAAACCGGGTGGAGGCGTGACAAGGAAGCTACGAGGTTCTTGATAAGCTTCCTCCTTGGTAAGGTTATAAGCCTTTATTGCCATTCTGGCTTCAGTCTTGGCTCCCCACGTACTCGGGGTTGTGACCTTAATAGGTCCTGGCACCATCCTCCTAGATACTTCCACCTAATGTCTCTTGGTTCTTTGGGACTTCTACTATACTTTGAGCATTAGAGAGCTTCTAGGGTTGTCTTCCTACGAGGATAGAGTGTTGGATGGTATTGGTGACGTCAGTCCTCATTTTCTTGATTCCTCTCTTGGGTGCCATTTATAAATTTTTAAAACTTTGTTTCTTTTAGTTACTATGTTATATAGTCTTGATAATGTATTTGAGGAAACAATCTCTGATACCACTCAAGTTGTCCCGGTTTGGTCGAATCCCCATGAGGAACCCACCACTCCTTTTGGTTCAAGAGGTTCCACCCCTTTCTAAACTATGAGGAGTCATGCGTCCTTTCCCTATTTTTTCTAGAATAGCATTATACAAAATTGAATACACTAAAATTTTCATACCTGCTTTATGATTTAACTATGAGGGGTTCTTATGGTTGGTTTTCCACTTTTACCTAAAAAGGGGTAAAGGGAGTGGATGAGTTCCTACAACTCATTGAGTAGGTGTTGGGAGTGAGTTCAAAATTATTTAATTTATCAAAACCATGTCAAGGTTTACCATTCCTTTTCCGAGGATTTTTCTCGAACTCAAATTTCAAAACCTTTTTTCCTTTTCCATATTTGGTGTGTTTATCTCTCTTAGCTTATCCTCTTCCCTCGAGAGGCGTTTAGCAAACATACACATGCTCTTTATCATAAATGGTTCAAGAATTTGTGAGATGCAGTTACGACGACTACACCCACTTGTGAATTGGCGCGTCTTTACCATCGACCCTGATAGAAGTCCATCACTTCTACTCAGAGTCTGAGTGGATGTCCCAAACATCCGACCCTCAAACCTGAAATTTACTTTGTGTCCATATGAGAACGGAGACCTCATCTTGTCCCTACCCTGGTCTCATGTGCAAGAAGCTCCCAGAACTTCATGACTGACTGGTACGGCAATCTGCCCTTATCGCCCCCCATGTCGTCCAACAACCCTTGGGACCCATCACTATCCCCTTGGGCATCTTGATGGTCCTATACCTTAAGTGCATCCATCAAAAAAATGTTTTCATATACTTAGCCATCCTCTTTGGTGCCAACAGTCAAACGACCCCAACACTTAACCCGACCTGCAGCTATTTGTCTAGGTCGGTCTGTCGACCTAGCCCTGACACACTGTCATTAGTCCAATAAATACTGCTAGTCCTAACTCGATACCCTGTTGAATCAAACAATCATTATCCATTTTAATTAGAAGTTTTCATTGCTCTACCTAATCATGTTTATTTACAGGCTCTAATTCGTATGCACTGGCCTTGGGCCCACTACATGTGTTTTCAAAAACTTGGCATTGAGCCCTATGAGTTAAAAAACTGAGGCCCATAGCCTATTAGAGTTGCTCTAGCTCCCATCAAGAAGGTCTCCTAAATAGTTTAAGCAGTTGTCACACAGTTACGGGAGAACACTTCTAACAAAAATCACTTTTTATCTCATCACACCAATTAGGCATGATGATGGATCAGCTTACAACCAGTGGGCGATTTTCTCCTTTCCTTAAGGAAACTCATTATACTAACTGGGTATGATATTTATTCATTTCTGCTCACAACCAGAAAGTAGGTTTTATCCATTAAAAATAGTGCACATTATCCCAACTGGTATGATGTATAAATGTCCCACTCACTCGTTAACTCCGACGTGTTCATCCTTAGTCAATTTCCAGTCCACACTAGCTCTCTCTTGCATGCGTTCTAATCTCAGGTGTCTCTACATGGTTTGGGTATCATTATCAATAAGGGTTCAACATAATAGCCTTCGTTTTCACATGTATGAGCGACTAGGCCCAAATTCTCAGTTTATTGTATTTAGGTCCCTAAAGTTAATTTTTCTTGACTTTAGGTCCCTAATGCTAACACCCCGCCCCCCCCCCCCCCCCCCCCCCCCCCAAATTGAATCCCAAGGTTTCCAATATCCTCTTTGGATCCTCAATTTACTTAAAACTTGGTCCCCCAATTTTCCAAAATTACCATTATGCCCCTTACATTCCAAAAATAGCCATTTGACACCAATTCTTTCGAAAATTGACCAATTGGTCTCCCAACATCTATCTCATTTCCAATTGACCTTTAATTTTGAGAAATTGCTTGGAGATCCCTCAAATTTTCATAATCCTCAAATTTCCCCAATTTCACCCCTTTATATAGACCGAATGCGATTTCTTCAAATTGGCCAATCAAGCGAGGTTAATTGCTCCAATTGATGGTATGGATCAGTTCCTACACTTCCATAAGATCAAATGGAGCTTTGAATTATAGAATTTGAGTATGAAATGAGCTCAAATGGAGCTTCACCGGAAAACTATTCGTAGAGCTTCGAAAGCTTACCGTTAGAGGTGCGGTGGTCCAAGCTCTCAATTAGGGAAGGTACCTCTCATCCTTAGGATCCTTCTAGAATCAATAATTGCTATAATTGAAGTCCATATGAATGTGAATTTTGCACTTTTTCTCTCTAGCACCGATCTACAACGATGGAGGAGGGCCAAAATGGCTTAACTTTCACCTTTGTGGAGGTTGTGTGAGTGTCATGGGGATGTTGGGGAGGCTTGGTTTGGCTGGTGGGGGTCAAGCTTGGCCAAAACAGGGCAGGTTTGAACTGTCGAATCTACTTCACTATTTGATTCCGCTGGTGCTTCTCTAGCAGTCCTTAGGTCAAAGGAAGATTGCTATCAGGTAGTTGACTTCCCCTGGAGTCTATAGGACCTGACCTTGTCTTCTAAGACTGAGAAAAGTGCCCAACTCAAAGCTCTAGTTTGAGCTTCACCAAAAAATGGAGCACTTCAGAGGAGTTGAGGATTTGAGGTGTGTGGAGGATGAATGGAGGAGAGGTCTTTATATAGAGAGCTCAAGGACCCTCTGCCCTACTAGTTTCCATATTGGTCGAGCTTATCATCTTTAGAAAATGCCCAATTCGGAGAGAATATTCCTTCACCAGAGAAGGAAAGTTTTTCTACCATATGAAAAAGAATGTCATCCTAAGGAAGAAGATGACATTGTTCTGAATCGGACTAGACCGGTCTGACCAGGTTCAATGGCAAAAATTGGCCAATTCATGCTCGATTTGACAAGTTTTCTCAAAATTAAAAATTTCTAAATTAATCTAAATTCATTTTCTATTTAATAGAGGCCTCAATTTTCCAAATTGAGATTTTTATGCCACCAATAAAAATGAATTTAGAGACCGGTTCATGCATAGTTCAAACCGGTTCAATTCAATTTGGTCTAGTTCACCTGAACCGGTCTACTTTTCCCATCCATTTTACTTCGTGGTTCTTCCCCATGACTTTTTGGTCACTTGGGATTTTCCAAATTCCATTAGCCCTTCTTTACCATCCTCGGTTCATTTAGTGGCTCGATTTTCTCATGAGAGTTGTCGGTTCTTTTCCCGGTTTCCTTGGTCTAAGAGGACAGGTTTCACAAGATAGGTGGTTGGACCTTAGGCATTTTGTAGCCAAGGTCCATGCGGAACTTTTTGTGGTGGCGGTCGACCAAGTAGTCATCAAAGTTGGGAGAATTTAATTGTCGACTGGCCGCAAACTAGTTGAACCCGATAGATCCACCTATAGAAATTGTCTCCTACCAGTTGATTTCTCCCTTTCCAAAGGTCAGCCTTAGCCATGGAGGGGTGAGGGGAGGCAGGCCATCACTTTGGCACTGGTGGCCACCAGAGTGGTAGCCAGAAGATGGAGAATTGGGCCCTGAAAGTGTTGCCAATGGTAGATGATCCTATTGTCTAGAATTGGGGTTGGCAAAAATGGCCATTGTAAGGCATTTTTAGGTCACTACCAAGTCGGTGCACAGCTATGGATCTCTAAAGGGCTCAATTATTGTTATTTTGACACCATGATCACCTCAATCGGTCATTAGACGACAGATTATGCTCATTTCCATGACTGGAGGTCGAAGAGTTGTCCGAGCATGAAATTTTCCATTTTGAATGACAAATTCAAGTTATCCATGAGGATTTAATACAATTAGCTCCATAGGAAGGCCATTAGCTCAATTCCAAGCTGATCTCTCTAATTTGTAGCACTCAATTTGATCAAAGATTGAGTTAATTATAGCCACGTCTTGAAGCAGTATAGTAGAAACTATCGATTGGTGCATGATGGCTCGAGGTGAGTTGGGTTGATTCAACTCGATCCTATCCTACCCAACTCCCCTTCTTCTTTTCTTCCCACTTTTGAACTTTTAAATTACCATTTTGTCATTTTGGGTCCTTTTGTTAATAAATTTCTAAAGTGTGCCCCTATTTAGGCGAAAATCGACTTCCCCCAAAAACCTCAGTTTTCGTGCCTGAGAACCCAAATCTAATCAGATCCCTAGTTTTGGCATCGAGTTTCCTATCCTATTTCAATCATTGGATTATAATCCAAATTGGACTTTCCAAATCCTAACATTGGTTCCATTTGTGGCTCGGGTTCCATTCCTAGTTTTGACTTTTGTCTCTAAATCGAGATTATATTACTGATTTCTGATCCCATCTCAAGTCTAGAATTTCATTCCTAGATTTGTTTCTTATTTTTACTTCAGGATCTCATTTCCTGTATTAGGATTTTATTCCTACTTCGGGATTCTATTCACAGTTCACACTCGGTTTCCACTCAGGAAATGAGATCCTGAAGTAAAAATAAGAAACAAATCTAGGAATGATTAACCCAAGTACTGAAAGTTGTGGTGTTACAGAGACCCATTGTTGTATAACCCTTCCTCAATCGTCATGATGATCCTACTATGTTCAACTGAAATAGGAAAAATTAAAGGAAGTCAAACCCCACCACTTCTACAAAATTGTTGGTAATCCCTAGAATTGAAACTAGAGAATCATGTTTCTTCCTTGGAATTTCCATGGGGGGGAGATCGGGAAATTAAGGGGGGTTACATGGTATTCATCTTGGGTGTAAATGATGGAGGACCTCGATTGTGGTAATATGGCCAAAGGCCCTTGAGGAATTAATTGGTCCTAGAGGAAGTTGATCACTGTATCACCCAATTAAGCTAGTCAGATTAAAAAATAATTCAATTTATGTAAACCTCGTCCCTTTAAACATAAGAAAACTCGGAAAAGAATCGGTCATTTCAAAAGAGAAAACCAAGTCACTTAACAAACCATAACCGATAAAGAAAGGCTAAAATGGGAAATTGACAAATCCCAAGTGACTCAAAGAGTTATAAAAAAATCATGGAAAAGAACCTTAGAACAAATGGGAAGAGAAAACCAGACTGGTTTAGGGTGAACCGGACCTGAATTGGATTGAACCAATTTGAACCATACTTGAACCAGTTTCTAAATTCATTTTTCTTTATGGCTTAAAATGTTCAAATTGGGAAATTGAAGCCACCATTAGATAGAAAATTAATTTATAAATTATTAATTTTGATAAAACCGATCGAATCAGGCCTAAATCGACTGATTTTCGGCATTGAAATCGGTCAGATCGGTCCGGTCTGGTTTAGAACAGTATCATCTTCTTCCTCAGGATGAAAATACTGTTCATCAATACAGAAACTTTCCTTCTCCAGTGAAGGTGTAACCGCTCTGATCATGCCATTTTTGGGCAAGGATAACTCAAACAAAATGGAAAGTGGTCGAGCAGAGTGTCATGCCTCGACCTGGTTTGGTCGGATCCCCGTGAGCAACCCACCACTCCCTTTGGTCCATGAAGGGTTTCACCCTTTCCTAAACTACCAGAAGTAAGGCGTCCTTCTTTCCTGTCTTTCCTAGAATTGCATTATACAAAACTAAATATCTTAAAACTAACATACATGTCTTATAGTTCCCGTACAAGAAGGTCTTTAAGTTTAGTTTTTTCCTTGGTTACCTGAAAGGGGTAAAAGGGAGGGGGTGAGTTCTACAACTCAGTGAGCGGGTGTTGGGAGTGAGTTTTCAAAAACATCTTTAGTTTACCCTACCAAGAGTAACTTTTTTGTTTAAAAAGGGTTTCCTCAAATTCAATTTCTTTTCCAAAACCTTTTCCAAGGTTTACCATTCCTTTTTCCAAGGATTCTCAAATCTTGAAAGCTTTTTCCAATTTTCATATTAGGTGTGTTTAGCTTTGTTAGCCCATCCCCTTGCCTCAAGAGGCGTTTAGCAAATACCACATGTCGTTCATCAAGAAGGGTACACACATTTGCAAGATGTAGTTATGATGATTGCACCCACTTATGGATCATAGCGTCTTTACCATCCACCGTGATAGAAGTCCCTGACTTCTACCCGGAGTCTGAGTGAACGTCCCAGATGTTTGACCCTCAGACCCAAAATACTTCGTATCCATATGAGGATGGAGACATCATCCTGACCCCACCTCGGTCTCATGCACAAGAAGCTTATAGATGTTCAAGACTAATTGGCATGACGAACTGCCCTTATCTCCACCATATCGTCCAGTAGCCCTTACGACCCATCACTACCCCCTGGGGCATATTGATTGTCTCGTACCACAAGTGCATGCACAAACAAGACTTTTCCACATATAGCCATTACTTTTGGTGCTAATGATCTAACGGCCCCGACGCTCAACCCGACCTATAGCTGTTTGTCTAGGTCGGTCCATCGACTTGGCCCTAATGCACTGTCGCTAGTCCATAGAGTACTATCGGTCCTGACTTGGTACCGTGGCAAAATCACACAACCAATTTCATTAGAAATTTTCATGGCTCTTTTTTTAATCAAGATTGTTTACGAGCTCCTGCTCGTGCCCACTAGCCTTGGGCCCACTACACGTGTTTTTTCAAAACTAGGTATTTAGCCCCATGAGTTCAAAAACTGAGGCCCCTAGCCTATCTGAGCTATTCTAGCTCCTGTCAAGAAGGTCTCCCAAATATTTTAAGCATTAGCACACAGTCAGGGGAGAACACTTTTAACAAAAACTCATTTTCAACTAATCACACCAACCGGGTGTGATGATATCTCCGCTTATAACCAGTCAGCAAGTTTCTCCTTTCCTCATGGAAACTCATCATACCAACCGGGTATGATTATATCTACTTACAACTAGTAAGTAGGTTTTATCTGTTAAAGATATTGCTCCAACTGATATGATGTGTAAATTAGCCCACTCATGGTGGCTTTCAATTTAGAAAAGGTGCTCATCATCCCAACTGGGTATGAAGTATAAATGGTCCCACTCACTCGGTGATTGTGGTGCGTTCGTCCTCGGTCGACTTACAAGTCTACATGAGCTTTCTCTTGCTGGCATTCTAGTCACACATGTCCCAACACAATTTGGGTATCATTATCAATGAGTGTTCGACATAACAGCCTTCGTTTTTTTCACGTATGGGCAACTAGGCCCAACTTTTCAATTTATTGCACTTAGGTCCCTAAACTTCATACTTTTTTACTTTAGGTCACTAGTGTTAAATTTTCCTCAAATTAAGTTCTGAGGACTTCCAATATCCTCCTTGGGCCCTTAATTTACTTTAAATTGTGTAAGGGGCTCAAGTTTTCCAAAATTATATTTTTGACCCCAATTTTCCAAAAATTACGATTTTTCCCCAACTCTCCAAAAATAGTAATTTGGCCCCAAATATTTCAAAATCTAACTAATTAGTCCCCTAATATCTTTCTCATGTCCAATTGGTCTTCAATTTTAGGAAATTGCATAAAGGTCTCACAATTTTTTGATATCCCTAATTTTCCCCAAAATTTTCCCCCAATTTCTCCCTTTCAAATTGACAGAATTTGATTTTTCAAATTGGCCATTCAATCGGGGTTAATTCCTCCAATTGATGGCATAGATTAGTTCCTACACTTCCATACGATATAATTGAGCTTTGAACTGCAACATTTGGGGCTGAAATGAGCTCAAATGGAGCTTTACCGGAAAAATGTTCATAGAGAGAGAAAGCTTCGAAAGATTACCGTCGGAGGTGCGTAGTCCGAGCTCTCGATCGGGGGTGGTAGCTCTTGTCCTAAGGTTCCTTCTAAGATCAAGAATTGCTGCAATTGTGGTACATATGAGGGTGAATTTAATCAATGAAATTCAACACTTTCTCTCTCTAACACCGTCTGGCAACGATAGAGGAGGGTCGAATTGGCCTACCTTTCTTCTCTATTGAGGTCGTGTTAGGGCCGTAGAGGTGCCGCGGAGGAGGGCTGAATTTGGCTAAATTCAGCCCGACCAAAATAGTGCAGCTTCAGTCCGTTGGAGTTGATTCATTGTTTGATTACGTTAGTGCTTCTCTGGTGGTCCTCTGGTCGAAAGAAGGTTGTTGTCAGGTAGTTGACTTCCCTCGAGTCTATAGGAACCGACCTTGCCTTCTAAGGCTAAGAAAACTTCCCAAGTCGGAGCTTTGTTTTGAGCTTCACCGAAAAATAGAGCAGTTGAGAGAGAATGGTGATTTGAGGTGTGTAGAGGATGAATGTAGAGGAGCTCTTTGTATAGGGACCTTGGGGACCCTCTGCCCGACCAATTTCCATTTTGCTTGAGCTTATCCTCACCTGAAAATGGCCTGATCGGAGTGGTTAAACCTTCAGCCCGGTCCGATCGTGTTCAATGGCGAAAATTGGTGGGTTAGGGCCGATTCGACCGATTTTCTCAAATCTAAAAATTCCTAAATTCATTTTCTATCCAATGGTTGCTTCAATTTCTCAATTTGATCACTCTATGCCACCACAAAAAATGAATTTAGAATATGGTTCATGTATGGTTCAAACCTATTCAATCTGGTTCAGATCTGGTTCACCCTCAACCAATTTGGTTTTCTCTTCCCATTTGTTCCAAGGTTCTTTTCCATTATTCTTATGACTCTTTTAGTCACTTGGGATTTTCCAATTTTCCATATTACCCTTTCTTTACTAGTTTGTGTTCGTTAACTGGCTTGGTTCTCTCTTTTGAATTGATCGGTTCTTTTCTCGGTTTTCTTATGTTTAAAGGGCAGGGTTTACAACTCTCCCCTCCTTTTTGGGGTTTTGTCCCCAAAACTATGTCATCAATCTTTTGCATCGAGAGTAAATTACATTGATGTCCTCTTGGGGTTTTCTTGATATGTTGCCATTTTTTATGGTTCCTTCACATCGCCCCTTTAAACCACATGCCTAAGAAATTCTTTTCCTTTCAATTGTTTACTCACTCCATGGAGTTTATCATCATTAGGCATGTCTTACCCACTGGTCCAAAGGTACATCCTTAGGTCCACTTCTTACTCTGCTTAGGGTAAAACTCTTCTTCTTAAGGGTTCTTATCCATGTCATTGGGTTTGATGTTCCATAAACGTCCGATCTTCCTCGTTTCCATTTATTTCCTTCGTTGTTGATGCTCTTTAGCTCAACATCCTTTTGGACTCTTCATTCTTAACCCTGTGGGATTTGATGTGATTCCCTTTTTACCTTATTTTGGTCCTTCCTCCATCTTTTGTATATTACAACTTCGGTCAAAGTTTTATTTTTGACCTTGTCATGCTTAACTGACTGACTATTTCTTACTTGAGTCACATTTTCTTGGAACTGTTGTACCTATATGTCCCTTACAGCATGACATGGTTTAGAACTTATCTTTGTCCATTATAAGTCTAGAACATTTCCTTGATGGTTGTTCTCGACTTTCCACCCTTTTAGGTGTCGTGTGGCCTTGTTCCTTCTTATTACCCAGTAGTGTTTCCCCAAACTACCTTTGGTGTTATTCAATTGTCCCCTTAAATTTTGACATCATGGTCGTGTCGGTTTTTCCTTATTGGTTTTTTCCCCTAGTTCCAACCATCGGGTTTCCCAACGACTTACCGACACGTTGGGATTCTTCCTCTCTTTTGTCTTTCCTCATTTTTGATGGCATCCTTTACTCAAGGACTTTCTATTCTTCAATCGACTATTACTTGTTTGTGACCATTTCACAATTCTTTATTCTGAGTTGATCTTTTTCAGTCTACATATCGATTACTTTGTTTGGGGAGTTCCCTTTTGATGGTTTCATTCTCTACTATATACTTTAAAGTAGATACTTCCACCTTAGACGCTATACGTTCGAACTTCTTACCATTCCTTGAAGGTTTCCTTCCTTCACATTCTTCCACTCTTTTGAATTAGAGTTTTTGCCCACCTTTAATCCTTCACCGAGCTTAATTTCCCAATTCACCCTTTACTTCCTATCTGAGGTATCTTCGATTGTCGGGTCTTATTTCATGTACTCCACACTATGCCCAACCATCCACTCTTTTGGCTCCATTAAGTTAGCATGGACCACGACCAGTCTTGATGCCAATGGTTATTTCCCTTAATCACTTTGTTAATTGGAGTGCTTACTTCTCCAAGGTTTCTCATATGTTCTTTCCTCTATTTCCTCATTATGGGTAGTCCATCCCTTCCTTACGTGTAAGGCATCTTTTGATGCTATCTTCCTACTAACCCATTCCTTGGATTTAACTTACTCATTGGGCCCTCATGAGTACTTTTTCCTTATACTTGATCTCTTCATCTCAACCAGTACTTCATTTGTGAGCTTATCTTCTTTTCCACTTCGTTTAGTTCCATTACCTCTTAGTTGGGATATGTATGCCTTTCAAGGCTTCCTTCCTTGGTAGGATTCTTTCTCTTTCTCCTGAAATTCCTTTTTCATTCGTCCTCAAGAATATCTAACCTTAAATGACATCATTTGATGTTGTTCTCTCCTGCTTACCCTTATTCTTGAAATCTTGTAGGCACGTCTTTTGTATCCTATCCTCATTCCCATTTGTTATCCTAGTACCAATTTATTTATTTATGGATGCGTTCAAATCCTCCTTGTTTCAAGGTCTCTTGATCACCTTGCGAAAGTCTTACTTAACCTTCTTATGGCTTAAGTTTGGTCATTAATCCATTCTCGACCATTGATCTCTTTAAGGATTTACTTCATCCTTCTTTTCTAATGTTTTGGCCTTTCCACCTCTCCCTTCTTTGCTAGAGTTTAATTTCATGACCTTCACGAGGGTCAGTTCGTTAACTACCTTGTTCCCACTATTCTCCTCATTCACTTGTCTTGGGATAGTTGTCCTTCAAGTTTACTCGTCCTTGATGCCTATCTCGTTGCCCTTTTTAGGGTGTAGTCCTTGCTACTTTCTGGTCCTTCCTAGGGTGTCTTCTCCAATAGTTACTAGTTAATTCTTTCTGCTAGGTTCATCTACAACCATGCTTGGCTCCTCTACTTTTTCTAAAGTAGGTAACACATTGCTATCCCTAGACATCCTATTTTTCTTTCATCGTTCAGGGCTTGCCCTCTCTAGAGGAGGTGCTTCCTTCTTCGCTCCTAGGTGTCTTATAACGCTTCATAAGGGAAATTTTCATTTATCTACATTTTGCTCTGTCTAGGTGTTCTTAAGGTCCTACCCTTGGTCTTCTTCCTATGATCCTTTCTCATGTGATTGAGGCACACAATCGCATCATTGAAGGACAAAGTTTTTATGAACTTAGAATTTTCTTTATTCATTATTGAAGTAAGAATACATTTTGGGGTTTTAACTTTTCTTAAGGAAGATTGTTACAATGATAGGTCGGGAAGTACTCACTACTATGCTAGGTTCTAGAAGGATTTCTTCCTGAGTGAGATTGGGATCCCTAGCTGGAATCATGGTTCTTGTGGTGTTATCCCTTCGGGCTTTTGTAGGGGAGGAGGTGTCTTTATTGGAAGGTATCGCTTTGATTCCTTGTAGTGTGGGACAGTCCTTTGCTATGTGTCCTACCCTTCTACACTCATAACAAGTTCTCTTGGAACCTGTCCTCCATAATGTTTGGCACCTTCTCATGCAGTGTCCCCATTGTCCACATCTATAAAAGGTCATCTCCTTGTGTGGACCTTTGTGGTTCCTCCTATACTTCGATTACAGGGCCTTTCTAGGGATTGTTGGTAGTTTAGTGCTTCGTCGTCCTTGAGCTCAAACACCTTGAAGGTTTTCTTGTTGAGTCTTCTTTGACCTCCAAGAGTCCTCCTATACTCCTTAGTTCCCTGGTTCATTACCTCCTTTGGGACGGGATTCTTCCTAGTTTCTAGGGTGGCTAGGGTAGAGTGGGTCTATTTGGCTACTTTTCTTAGGGCCATCTTCTTACAAGGTAGGTAGTTTTTGTTTAATTCTTTTGTTATATAGTCTTGATAATGTATTCAAGGAAACAAGCTATGATACCACTCAAGTTGTCATGCCCCGACCCAGTTTGGTCAGATCCTCGTGAGCAACCCACCACTCCCTTTGGTCCATGAAGTGTTTCGCCCTTTCCTAAACCACCAGGAGTAAGGCGTCCTTCTTTCCTATCTTTCCTGGAATAGCATTATACAAAACTGAATATCTTAAATATGAATATCTCGTACATGAAGGTCTTTAAATTTAGTTTTTTCCTTGGTTACCTGAAAGGGGTAAAAGGGAGGGGTGAGTTCTACAACTCAGTGAGCGGGTGTTAGGAGTGAGTTGTCATGCCTCAACCCGGTTTGGTCGGATACCCGTGATCAACCCGCCACTCTCCCAGTTTATTAAAGGATTTCCCCTTATTGTAAACTATAAAGAGTAAGACGTCCTTTAACCTGCACATTTTCCTAGAATAGCATAATCAAAACTAAATGAAATTTAAAAATTTACATACCTGTCTTACAGGCATCTTAGTTGACAATCTTTAAGGGGAGGCTTTCCAGGATTTTCTGAAAGGGATATAAGGGAGGGGGTGAGTACGACTACTCGGTGAATGGGTTTTTAAAAGCTTTTGACTTTTAAGAAAAATATTTATATGAAGTGTGCCAGACTCCTTTGCTTTCAAAAATCACTTCATTTAAAAATTCGGGTTTTCCCACTATTTCTTATTTACCACGGTGTCTCATCACCCAACACACATCCTTCATCATGAAGGTTACACACATTCGCAAGTCAGTATCACTACTGAACCCGCTAGTGGCTTCGGAGTGACTTTTCCTGCCACCCGGATAGAAGTACGACCACTTTTACCCTGGGAATGAGTGGATGTACGTGACATCCGACCCATAATCCCGAAATCACTTCTTCGCGTCCATATGAGGACAGAGACCTCATCCCGTCCCCACCCTGGTCTCATGCGCTTGGTGCTACTACAAATTTCGCACAGACACCTGGAATGACGATATGTCCTTATACTCACCGGGTCGTCCAGGGCCCTTACAACACATCATTACCCCTCAAGGGCGTCTTGATGATCCTGTACTCATAGTGCATGCACAAACAATGTTTTCTTATCAAGCCATGTAATATGTGGTGTCACTGGTCCAACGGCCCCGACTCTCAACTCAACCCGCAGTTGTTTGTCTTGATTAGTTCGTCGACCTATCATGTCGCACTGCCGCTAGTTGACTAAACATGTCGGTCCTATCTTGGTACCATGGCCAAACAATTCACTTATTAAGTTTTATGGCACATATATCATGTACATTTATGAGCTCCTGCTCGTGCCAATTGGCCATGGGCCCACTGTACGAGATTTTCAAAAAACTGGGCATTCTAGCCCTCAAGTTCCAAAATCAAGGCCCCCGACATATAAGAGCTATTCGAGCTCCCATCAAGAAGGTCTCCCAAATAGTTTAAGCATTGGCACACAGTCAGAGGAGAACACTTCCGACAAAATAGGTTTTCACTGTCCATTATACCAACCAGTATAAGGACATCTCCGTTTATAACCGATGAACAGATTTTTAACTTCATTCGAGGAAGTCTCATCATATCAACTAGGTATGATCTACTTTCAATCGGTAATTAGTTTTTCCGCATAATTTTCACATCACTTTCTCTAAGTGGTGATGATTAAAATACTACTAAACAGTGGGTTTTTATACAGAGGTACTTATCATCCCCTACAGGTATGATATAAAATTTCCACTCACAACTGGTAAGTGGTTTTTATCTTTAAGTTGTGCTCATCATCCCAACCGGGTATGATGTTAGTAAACCCACTCACCCATTAATACCGTGAATTCCACTAGACCGGTTCTTGGTATTCATACGAGCTTGTCCTTGCCGGCATTCCCGGTACTTTGTGTTCCTACACGATATGAACATCTTGGTTCATTATCCATCGGCCTAATTGCCTTCATTCATTCCAAATGAATGAGAAAGTCAAACTTTCATTTATTTGCAATTAGGTCCCTAAAGTTATGTCTCTTTAACTTTATGTCCCAAATGCCAATTTTTCCTCAAATTGAGTCCCGAAACTTCTAAAATTTATCATAGGACCTCAATTTATTCCATTTCACAAAAAAAGGTGTTTAATTTCCAAAATTTCCAATTTGGTCCCCCAACTTTTCCAAAATTACCATTTTGCCCTTCCTTTACAAAAATGGTAAACTTTGCCCCAAAATTTTCAAAATTCCTCAATTGGTCCTCCAACATTATTTTTATGCCCAATTGACCCTCAATTTCATAAAATTTCATTTTGGTCCTTTGAATTTCGAAAATCCCCAATGTTCCCCCAATTCCAACTTCTTAACACAGCCAAATTTGATTTCATCAAATTGACCCATCAAACATTTCCAATTGTTGAAATTGAAGTTGAAATTGAGTTTCTACATGTTCATACGATTCTTTAGAAATTTGAATCGCAAGTTTTAACATCGGGACAAGCTCAAACGGAGCTTCGCCGAAAAATGAACTATAGAGAGAGAAAGCTTCGATTTCTCACCGGTAAGGGCACGACGGTCCGAGCTTTTGATATGGGCAGATAGCTCTCATCTTGAGGATCATCCTAGAATCAAGAATCACATCAATTGATGCTAAATTGAGCTAGAATTTCATCATTGAAATTCTGCTGGTTCTCTCTCTAGCACCAGCCGGAAATTGTAGAGGGGAGCCGAATTGGCTTACCTTTCAGTCCTAATTTGGCTGTGGGAGGGCTGAGGAAGTGTTAGGATGGCTTGGTTTGGTCTGAGGAGGGCTCAAAATGGCTGATTTTAGATTATCCGAAATAGGGCAGCTTCGGTCTGTCGGAGCTGCTTCACTGTTTCATCATGTCGGCGCTTCTCGGATTGACTGGAGTTTGCTATTAGATAGCTATCTTCTCATTGGTTCTAAAGAGCTCGACCTCTCCTTCCGAGGTTAAGAAAAATGTTTAAGTCAAAACTCTGGTTCGAGTTTCACTAGGAAATGGAGCAGTAGAGAGAGAGAAGTGTTCAGGTGTGACGAGAATAAATGGGGATGACCTCTTTATATAGGTGTAAAAATCATGTATTAAATAAGAGAGATTTATTACTAGTATTAATATTGCCATAAATTATGGGTATTAATTCCAATAATTTAATTTTAGTATTAAATTATTTGTATTAATTTCAATAATTTATTTTAGGTATTAAATTATTTGTATTAATTAAAATAATTAAATATATATTAATTTATGGCCATTTATGATAAGGCGTTCACATAAAAATTTTTTGACCAAAATTTTGGAATACAAAAAGAAACTTACTTCCCAGGAGGTCACCTGAACCAATTTGGTTTTTCTCTTCTAATTTGTTTTAAGTTTCTTTTTTAAGGTTTAATGAACTCTTTGGATCACCCAAGAGTTGTAAATTCCCAAATTGCTCGTTCAGAAATGATCGGGTTTGTGAACCGGTTCTAAATCCTCACTTGGTTTGACCGGTTCTTTTCCTGTTTTCCTTAGCTCAAAAAGGCGGGTTTTACAACTCTCCCCTCCTTTTAGGAGTTTTGTCTCCAAAACTTAGTTAACATCCTTGCATGAGCAATCATTTCCTTTGATGCCCCTTTGGTGTTTGCTTAAGATACAAACTTTTCTCTCATCCTTGAAATTAGTCCCTTTTACAACCTTCACTTAAGAAATTCCTTTTTCTTAATATTATTTACTCCCTCCATGGAGTTTGTCATAACTAGACATACCTTACCTCAGTGTATGTTCTTAGATTTTATCTCTCTCTTTGCTTAGAGCAACATTCTTCCCATTGAGGTCTTGTACTCAAGATTGGGAATTCTAAGATAACTAACCATTTTCGTGTCTAGTTAATCGCTTGATCATTGAAACTCTTAGCTCATCGTCCTATAGAGCATTTCGTACTTATTTCCACGGATTTCTTTATCACCGCCTTTTCGTCCCATTTCGACTCTTCCTCCATTCGTTGTCTATTATAACTTCGCTCCAAATTGTTATATTTGACCTCGTCATGCTTATTAGCTGACTCTTCCTTACTTTGAGTCATATTCTCCTTGGGTTGTTGGGCTTACATGCCCTTACAGCATGGCATTTTCTAGGACCCGTATCTATCCATTTGATTTCTAGAACATCTCCTGAAGTGTCTCTCTTAGCTTTTAGACCTTTCAGGGATCGTATAACTTCATTACTCTTTTCTTTTGATAGTATTCCTCAACTATCCTTTTTTTTTTACCATTATTAACTCCACTTACTCAATTGTGTTGGTTCTCCTTACCCACTCGTTACTTTTCGACTTCCTTATTGAGTATTTCCTGTTCCAATTAATTAAATTCCCAGATATTTTACTGACATGTTGGGTTTCATCCTTTCTTAGATCCATCATCATTCCCAATGATATCCTCTACTCAAGGGTTTTCCTTTGGCCTTAATCCCCTCTGATTTGTTCGCAACCATTTCATAATTCTTTAATTTTCTGGTCCAATCGTCTGGGCAGTTGTATCACTCATTCTTCATGCCCATCCTATTATCCATCATAGAGTGTAGTATTTACTACATCTCATTCCTTCTTAGGGTTTTGTTTATTCTATTTGGCTGTCGGTCGTTATTAGTTTTCCTCTTTCTACTTGGTTCTCTTGTTCCCTCTAAACAGGTCAACCTGGGCCATTATGATACTTCCTTCCTTGAAAACATTTCCTAATTAAGGGTTGGTTCCTTTCACTCCACATTGTGTCCATCCGCCCCTCCGTAATTCCTTTAGTTTAATTTCCTTCTTAGGACCTCATTTTTCCTTGGTACTCGACTTTTCCATCTCAACCAACATTTCATTTGTGAGCTTATCATTCCTTCTATTTTGGTTGGTTCCATTTCCTCTCAATTGGGATACACATGTCTTTTCGGGGCTTCCTTCCTTTGTAGAATTCTTTCCCTTTCTCTAGACATTCCTTTTTACATTTGCTCTAGGGGATTTCTACTCTTGATGTTGTCTTCTCTTGTTTACCTTTACTCCTCAGGTCTTGCAAGACATCTTTTATACTCTATTTGCATCCTCATTCATACCCAATACCTGTCTATTTCCTTAGGGAGCGTATAAATCTTCCTTGTTTCAAGATTTCTTGATCATTATGTGAGAAGCTTGCCTATTTCTTTCTTGGGTTAAGTTTGGTTGTTAATTTGGCCTTTTGGTCCCTTTAAGGATTTCTTTCATCCTTCTCTTTCAGAGTATTTGACCTTTCCGCCTCTCTTCCTTGTCAGAACTTACATCATGGTTCTTCCGCGTATTAGCTAGTTAACTGCCCCGCCTCCACCAGTCCCTTGGTTTAGGTCTTCTTAGGGCAGTTGTCTTCTTGAGTACTCCTGTCCTTAACGTCATCTCACTGACCTTTTTAGGGTGTAGTCCTTTCTACTTCCCGGTCTTCCTTAGGTATGTTGGTCAGAGACTTCGATTTTTAACTTTTCTGCTTTTTCCAAAAGAGGTAGTACTTTAAAATTATATCACTTTTCCAAAGCATGTTAGTCTTGGCCTCTGATACTTCCTTCCTTCAAGTAGTTTCTAATGAGGGGTTGGCGCCTTGCACATCCGCCAACCAATGATTCATTTTCACAGCGTATTCCTTCTCTTCTTTATTCTCACTGTGTCATTCCCTAGAGTTTCGGGGGACATTTTTTTTTTGTCTTTACCCCTTATGAAAGGGTTCTAAGTATGCTTCTCATGTACCTTATCCCTATCCATGAGGTATCCTTCTTAGTTTGACCTTCTTAAGAAGTTTTTTGTATTCACCTCGTCTTTTCTTGACCTCTTTTTGAATTCTTTATGTAACCCGCTCCATGGTATCGGTCTCCAATCCTTTATGTCCTTTGTGACCTTTGAGGAGTTATTGCCCTGAATCTATGAGGTGTGGAACACCCCTTCTTTCCTTACACCTATAATAGTTCAACTTAGTACTTGTCCTTAGTAGGGTTGGACACTTCTTCAGGTAATGTCTCCATCATTCATACTTATAATAGGTTATTCCCTTATATGGATTGTTGTGGTCCCTTCTTTCCTTCGAGTAGGGCATTTCCAAGGTTACTATTGGTTTGGTGCTCTACTGTTCTTGAGTCTGATCACTTTGACAATTTTCTTACTGAATCTCCTTTGCTAAAGGGTCATGGTAAGATTCCTCCTAGGTTTCCTAATTCATCTCCCATTACTGGAATGCGACTTTTCCTTAGTTTCCAGGATAGTGTGGTTTTGTTTTATTTTCCTTTGGCCATATTCCTAGTAAGATCACATCCTCAAAAGATAGAGTTTTGGAGAATTTGAATATTTTATTAACATGGGAATACAAATGGTTCGGCTCTCAGCCCTATCACAAAAAATGATCACAAATTAATTAGGGAGCTATGAGATTCTTGATAAGCATCTTCCTTTATACTTAGGGTTGTGCCATCAATAGGTCCTAGCACCATTCTCCTAGATACTTCCCCATTTGGTCCTTGAACATTTCTGCCAGGTCACAAGCATTTAGGAAGCTTCTAGGGTTGTCTCCCTACGAAGGTAGGGTGTTGAGTAGAGCCCTTCCAAGTTTTCTTGGTTCCTCTCCTGGGAGCCATCTGAAAATTTTAGGATAAATCCTATTCGTTACTATATTTTCTAGTCTTAATTATGTATTCGAAGAAACAGGCTCTGATACCACTCTAGTTGTCACGCCCCGACCCAGTTTCATCGGATCCCCATGATCAACCTGCCACCCTCCCGGTTTATTAAAGGATTTCCCCTTATTGTAAACTGTAAAGAGTAAGGCATCCTTTAACCTGCACATTTTCCTAGAATAGCATGATCAAAACTACATGAAATTTAAAACTTTACATACCTGTCTTACAGGCATCTTAGTTGAGGGTCTTTAAGGGGAGGCTTTTCGGGATTTCCTGAAAGGGATATAAGGGAGGGGGTGAGTACGACTACTCAGTGAATGGGTTTTTAAAAGCTTTTGACTTTTAAGAAAAACATTTATATGGAGTGTGCCAGACTCCTTTACTTTCAAAAATCCCTTCATTTAAAAATTTGGATTTTTCCACCATTTCTTATTTACCATGGTGTGTCATCACCCAACACACATCCTTCATCAAGAAGGTTACACACATTTGCAAGTCAGTATCACTATTGAACCCGCTAGTGGCTTCAGAGCGACTTTTCCTACCACCCGGATAGAAGTACGACCACTTCTACCCTAGGAATGAGTGGATGTACATGACATCTGACCCACAATCCCGAAATCACTTCTTCGTGTCCGTATGAGGACAGAGACCTCATCCCATCCCCACCCCAGTCTCATGCACTTGGTGCTACTCCAAATTTCGCACAAACACCTGGAACGACGATCTGCCCATATACTCATCGGGTTGTCCAGGGCCCTTAGGGCACAGCACTACCTCTCATGGGCATCTTGATGATCCTGTACTCATAGTGCATGCACAAACAATGTTTTCTTATCAAGCCATGTAATATGTGGTGCCACTAGTCCAACGGCCCCAACTCTCAACTCAACCCGCAGTTGTTTATTTTGACTAGTCCGTCGACCTGTCATGTCGCACTGCCGCTAGTTGACAGAGCATGTCGGTCCTATCTTAGTACCAAGGCCAAACAATTCACTTATTAAGTTTTATGGCACATATATCATGTTCGTTTACGAGCTCCTGCTTGTGCCAACTGGCCATGGGCCCACTATACGAGATTTTCAAAAAACTGGGCATTCTAGCCCTCAAGTTCCAAAATCGAGGCCCCTGGCCTGTAAGAACTATTCGAGCTCCTGTCAAGAAGGTCTCCCAAATAGTTTAAGCATTGGCACACAGTAAGGGGAGAACACTTCCGACAAAATAGGTTTTCACTGTCCATTATACCAACCGGTATAAGGACATCTCCGTTCATAACTGATGAACGGATTTTCATACCGTGATGTTAGTAAACCCACTCACCCGTTAATACCGTGAATTCCACTAGACCGGTTCTTAGTATTCACACGAGCTTGTCCTTGCTGGCATTCCCGGTACTTTGTGTTCCTACATGATATGAACATCTTGGTTCATTATCCATCGGCCTAATCGCCTTCATTCATTCCAAATGAATGAGAAAGTCAAACTTTCATTTATTTGCAATTAGGTCCCTAAAGTTATTTCTCTTTAACTTTATGTCCCAAATGCCGATTTTTCCTCAAATTGAGTCCCGAAACATCTAAAATTTATCATAGGAACTCAATTTATTCCATTTCACATAAAAGGGGTTTAATTTCCAAAATTTCCAATTTTGTCCCCTAACTTTTCCAAAATTACCATTTTGCCCTTCCTTTACAAAAATGGTAAATTTTGCTACAAAAATTTCAAAATTCCTCAATTGGTCCTCCAAAATTATTTTCATGCCCAATTAACCCTCAATTTCATAAAATTTCATTTTGGTCCTTTGAATTTCAAAAATCCCCAATTTTCCCCCAATTCCAACTTCTTAACACAGCCGAATTTGATTTCATCAATTTGACCCATCAAACATTTCCAATTGTTGAAATTGAAGTTGAAATTTAGTTTCTACATGTTATACGATTCTTTAGAAATGTGAATCGCAAGTTTTAACATCGGGACGAGCTCAAACGAAGCTTCGCCGGAAAATGAACTATAGAGAGAGAAAGCTTCGATTTCTCACCGGTGAGGGCATGGCGGTTTGAGCTTTCGATCTGGGCAGATAGCTCTCATCTTGAGGATTATCCTAGAATCAAGAATCACATCAATTGATGCCAAATTGAGTTAGAATTTCATCATTGAAATTCTGCTGGTTCTCTCTCTAGCACCGGCGGGAAATTGTAGAGGGGAGTCGAATTGGCTTACCTTTCAGTCCTAATTTAGCCGTGGGAGGGCTGAGGAAGTGTTGGGATGGCTTGATTTGGTCTAAGGAGGACTCAAAATGGCCAATTTCAGATTCGCTAAAATAGGGCAGCTTCAGTTCGCCGGACTGCTTCACTGTTCCATCATGTCGGCTCTTCTCGAATTTACTGGAGTTTGCTATTAGATAGTTATCTTCTCCTCGGTTCTAAAGAGCTCGACCTCTCCTTCTGAGGTTAAGAAAAATGTTTAAGTCGAAACTCTGGTTTGTGCTTCACAGGGAAATGGAGCAGTAGAGAGAGAGAGAGAGAAGTGTTCAGGTGTAAGGAGAATGAATGGGGATGACCTATTTATATAGGTGTAAAAATCATGTATTAAATTGAAGAGATTTATTACTAGTATTAATATTACCATAAATTATTGGTATTAATTCCAATAATTTAATTTCGATATTAAATTATTTGTATTAATTATAATAATTAAATATATATATATTAATTTATGGCCATTTATGATAAGGCGTTCGCATAAAAAAATTTTGACCAAAATTTCGGGATACAGAAAGAATCATACTTCCCAGGAGATCACCCATCCTCACACTACTTTCGGGTAAGCATGCTTAACTTTATAGTTCTTATGGATTCTCGTTCACCTGAACCAATTTGATTTGTCTATTCTAATTTGTCTTAAGTTTCTTTTTGAAGTTTAATGAACTCTTTGGATCACCCAAGAGTTGTAAATTCCCAAATTGCCCGTTCATAAATGATCGGGTTTATGAACTGGTTCTGAATCCTCACTTGGTTTGACCGATTCTTTTCCCGGTTTTCCTTAGCTCAAAAGGGCGGGTTTTACAGTTTTCATAAACATCTTTAATTTACCCTGCCAAGGGTAACATTTTCATTTAAAAAGGGTTTCCTCAAATTCAATTTCTTTTCCAAAACCTTTTTAAATGGTCCCTCAGTTTCCTATATGAAGAGCTACTCTGCATTCACCCTTCAAACACCTCAAATTGCCATTCTCTCTCAACTATTCCATTTTCCTGTGAAGCTCAAACTAGAGCTCTGACTTGGATAGTTTTCTTAGCCTCAGAAGGCAAGGTCGGGTCCTACAAACTCCGAGGAAAGTCAGCTACCAGACAGCAACCTTCTTTCAACCCTAGGACTGCCGAAGAAGCATTGGCGGAATCAAACAGTGAACCAGCTCTGACAGACCGAAGCTGGCATATTTTGGCCGAGCTGAATTCGGTCAAATTCAGCCCTCTTCCAGCCAAACCAAGCCTCCTCGAAACCCCATGACCCTCCCATGACCCCAACAGAGCTAAAAGGTAGGCCAATTCGGCCCTACTCTATCATTATTTGTCGATTTTACAAAGAGAAAGTGTTGAATTTCATTGATTAAATTCACCTTCATTTGGACCTCAATTGTAGCAATTCTTGATCCTAGAAGGAAACTCAGGATGAGAGCTACCTCCATAGATCGAAAGCTCGGACCGCTGCACCTCCGACGATAAGCTTTCGAACCTTTCTCTCTCTACAAACATTTTTTGGCGAAGCTCCGTTTGAGCTCGTTTCGAACCCAAAACATGCAATTCAAAGCTCAATTGAATAGTATGGAAGGGTAAGAACTGATCCATACCATCAATTCAAGCAACTAACCCCGATTGAATGGCCAATTTGAAAAAAAAAAACAAATTCTATCAGTTTGAAAGGGAGAAAATGGAGGAAATTTTGGGGAAATTTGGGGATTTTGAAAAATTGAGGGACCTCCATGCAATTTCTCAAAATTGACGGCCAATAGGCAATGAGAAAGATGTTGTGGGACCAATTGGTCAATTTTTAAAATATTTGTTGCAAATTGCTATTTTTGGAATGAAGGGGCAAAATCATAATTTTTAGAAAATTAGGGACCAAATTGGAAATTTGGGAAATTTGAGCCCCTTACACAATTTAAAGTAAATGAAGGGCCTAAGGAGGATATTGGAAGTCCTCGAGATTTAATTTGAGGAAAATTTAACACTAGGTACCTAAAGTCAGAAGGTATGAACTTTAGGGACTCAAGTGCAATAAATCAAAAAGTTTGGGCCTAGTCTCCCATACATGAGAAAACGAAGGCTATTATACCGAACACTCATTGATGATGATACCCAAATCGTGTAGGAACACATGTGACAAGAACACGTGCAAGAGAAAACTCGTGTGGACTTGTAAGTCGACTAGGGACAAACGCGTCATAGTCACTAGGTGAGTGGGATTATCTATCTTCATACCCAATTGGGATGATGAGCACTATCTTTAAAACCTACTTACTGATTGTAACTAGAGATAATCATACCTGATTGGTATGATGAGTTTCCTTGAGGAAAGGAGAAGACGACCTACCGGTTGTAAGCGGAGATATCATCACACCCGATTGGTGTGATTAGTAGAAAATGAATTTTTGTCAGAAGTGTTCTCCTCTGACTGTGTGCCAATGCTTAAAACATTTGGGAGACTTTCTTGACGAGAGCTAGAATAGCTCAGATAGGCCAAGGGCCTCAATTTTTGAACTCATGGGGCTAAATGCTCAGTTTTGGAAAAACATGTGAAGTGGGCCTAAGGCTAGTAGCTTGTAAACAAACTTGATTAAAAAAAGCCATATAAATTTCTAATGAAATTGGTTATGTGATTTCGCCACGGGATCAAGTTAGGACCGACAGTACTCGATGGACTGGCGGCGATGCATTAGGGCCAGGTCGATGGACTGACCTAGACAAACATCTGCAGGTCGGGTTGAGCATCGGGTCATTGGACTGTTGGCACCAAAGATGATGGCTATGATATCAAAAATTCTTTTTTATTCATGCACTTATGGTAAGGACCATCAAGATGCCCTAGGGGGTAGTGATGGGTCCCAAGGGCCGTTGGACGACACGAAGGGCGATAAGGGCTATTTGTTGTGCCAGTCAGTCATGAAGCTCTAGGAGCTTCTTGCACATGAGACTCGGGTGGGGACAAGATGAGGTCTCCATCCTCATACAGACACGAAATGGCATTTGGGTCTGAGGGTCGGACATCTGGGACGTTCCACTCAGACCCAAGGTAGAAGTGGACAGGCTTCTACCTTTGTGGATGGTAAAGATGCTCTGATCCACAAGTGGGTCTAGTGGGTGGGCTGCACCTATGAATGTTTGTACCCTTCTTGATGAATGGCATGTGTTTGTTTGCTAAACGCCTCTCGAAGCAAGGGGATGGGCTAAGAGAGCTAAACACACCTAATATGGAAATGAAAAAGGTTTTGAAAACTAAAATTGAGGAAAAATCTTTTTTTTTAGGAAATGATAACCTTGGATGGTTGGGGTAAAGTTATTTTGAAAACTCACTCCCAACACCCACTCATTGAGTTGTAGAACTCAGCCCCTCCATTTACCCCTTTCAAGTAATCGAGAAAACACTCATCTTAAAGACCCTCCTATATTGGAACTTAAGACAGGTATGTTTGTTTTAAAATATTTAGTTTTGTATAATGCTAATCTAGGAAAAGACATGCAAAAAGGATGCCTGACTCCTCGCAGTTTAGACAAGGGTGAAACCCTTAATGGACCAAAGGGAGTGGCGAGTTGCTCACGAGGATCCGACCAAACTAGGTTGGGGTGTGACAACTTGAGTGGTATCATAGCCTGTTTCCTCAAATACATTATCAAGACTATATAACGTAGTGACTAAGAGGAATAAACTTTAAAATTTATAGATGCCAACCAAGAGAAGGAACTAAGAGAACAAGAGCCGCAGTTACTAACACTACCCAATGATCCCTCCCTGTGGAAACTCCTCGAGAAGTGCAGAAAATTCCACCTAGACTCAGCTCATAGCATCAAAGATTGTACGAGGAGTTCACTCGAGTATTTGGACAGCCTAACCTCACCCCTAAGGTGGACACCAACACTCGAGCTGATCCTGAGTAAGTACAATCTTATCCTCCTCCTACTAACATTCACCCTCTAGTAGACATCCTTGAATACCTCAAAACTATCTGTCAACTGGGATGTAAGCCTTTCCTAGGGGAGAAGGATGCTAGAGCTACTATGGACTGGCTAGCCAGCATCAAGAAACTAATGGGGATAGTCAGGATTTCACTAGAGGACATGGTAATCTTGGTAGAGTTTTTCCTAGAAGCTAGTGCGAAAAGGTGGTTGGACAACGTCAAAAGCTTGCATACCACCACCCCTACCTTAGAAAAAATTGAGGAGAGGTATACAGAGGAATACCTAGCTACACATCTAATCAATGAGAAGAAGAAAGACTTCCCTCGACTTTGGCAAGGGCTTAACTTTATCTTGTAGTATGAAACCAATTTTAACGAGTTAAGACCCATTACCCCCTACCTAGCTGGACCTGTAGATATTTTCCAACGGTTCGTGGATGGTCTAAACATGGACATACGAGACCAAATGGGAGTGCTAGGAAACCCCATGGATCTGGCAGCCATAATCAGTATGGCCCACGAATGTGAGCATCTGGTACAATCTAGACGCCGCCGGATGGAGCAGGCCAACCGAAAGGAGGATAAAGGCCAAGGTCGCCACGGGGAACGGAAGGAGCAAAATGGCCCAAAGTGGGGAAATAGGGTGGGTTTCCAAAGAAGGAAGGGCGTGCAACCACCTCAAAGGAGGGTGATTCCCACCATACTACAAGGAGCCCTCGCTGTCCTAGAAGCTAGAGGTACCACGAGGGAGCATGCTCATCCTATTTTGTATGTGGACAAGTGGGGCACATTGCAAGGAAATGCCACACTCTTAGGGAGAATAAGCAACGAAACATGCTTGGACCACCTTCAAGGGAAGCCAAGGACTCTGAGGTAGGACACCACGACAAGGAGCTAGGGTATACAACCTCACCCAAGAAGAGGCCAAAAATGACCCTAGTACAGTAGTGGGTACTTCTCAAAATCTCCCTAACCAAAATTAAGACATAACCTGTAATTCAATTCTATTCAATAAAGAAATTTAGATTTTCCTTCTAAAAACATGCATTTCTTCAATCGAGGCACATACACTTGTGGGGGAGAAAAATCTACGCTCTCTTTGACTCGGGAGCAGAGAGATCATTTATCAAGGAAGATCTAGTCTCAGGTCTTCCCCTAGAACTAACCTCCCTAGAACAAAGTCTTAACATCCTCACACCCTTAGGAGAATGACTAAATAGGGACAAACAGTTAAAGGGATGTGAGATCATGAATGGAGGAGTTAAACTAAAGGTGGATTTGATCCCATTACCTCTAAGGGAGGTGGAAATAATACTAGGAATGAATTGGTTAAGTACCCATCAAGCCAAGGTGGACTGTGGGAAGAAAGTAATAACTTTCCACACTCTTAGAACACTCGGATTACACTTCCAAGGAGACAAAAGGATGAGAGAGATGCACCTAGTGTCCCATATGAAAGCCCAAAAGATGATACAGAAGGGTTGTCAGGTTTTCCTTTCAATGGTCATCAACGAGAAGACAGAGGAGAAAGGACTAGAGAACATCCCAGTGGTAGAGCAATACCCGGATGTATTCCCTGAGGAATTACTAGGATTACCCCCCAACCGATAACTAGAATTTACTATAGAGGTTATCCCCAGAACACATCCCATATCCCAAGTCCCCTATTGCATGGCTCTAACCGAACTGAAGGAATTAAAGGAGCAACTGGACGGGCTATTGGAGAAGGGTTTCATACACCCTAGTTAGTCTCCATGATGTGCACTAGTACTATTTATGAAGAAGAAGGATGGGAGTATGAGGTTGTGCATAGATTAACGAAAGTTGAACCAGGTCACCATAAAGAATAAGTATCCACTTCCACGGATCGACAACCTATTTGACCAACTAAAAGGAGAAGCCTACTTCTCCAAGATAGACCTCCAATCAAGATACCACCAACTCAGGATCCGAGGGAAAGATATACCTAAGACTGCCTTTCTTCGTGTTCGTATGAGGACAGAGACCTTATCACGTCCCCATCCCAGTCTCATGCACTTAGGGCTACTCCAAATTTCGCATGGTCACCTGGTACGACGAACTGCCCTTATACTCATCGAGTCATCAAGGGCACTTAGGATGCATCACTACCCCTCATGGGCATCTTGATGATCCCGTAATTATAGTGCATGCACAATCAATATTTTCTCATTATGCCATATAAATTGTGGTTCCAGTGGTCCAACGGCCCCGACTCTCAACTCAACCCGCAGTTGTTTGTCTTAACTAGTCCGTCGACCTGTCATGCCTCACTACCGCTAGTTGACTGAGTATGCGGTCCTATCTTGGTACCATGGCCAAAAAATTCTTTTATTTTGAAAGTTTTATGGCATATAATTCATGTTTGTTTATGAGCTCCTGCTCGTGCCAACTGGCCTTGGGCCCACTGTATGAGATTTTCAAAATCGGGCATATTAGCCCCCAAGTTCCAAAACCGAGGCCCCGGGCCTATAAGAGCTATTCGAGCTCCCATCAAGAATGTCTCCCAAATAGTTTAAGCATTGGCACACAGTCAGGGGAGAGCACTTCTGACAAAAATATATTTTTAACTGTCAATTATACCAACCGGGTATAAAGACATCTCCCCTCATAACCGATGAATAGGTTTTCAACTTCCTTTTAGGAAGTTTCATCATACCAACCGGGTATGATCTACTTACAACCGGTAAGTAGTTTTTTCCGCATGATTTTCACATCACTCCTCTAAGTTGTGATGTTTAAAATACCACTTGATAGTGGGTTTTTATTTCGAGGTACTTATCATCCCCAACCGGGTATGATATAAAATTTCACTCACAATCGGTAAGTGATTTTTAACTTTAAGTTGTGCTCATCATCCCAACAGGGTATGACGTTAGTCAACCCACTCATGGTGACTTCTAATTTAGAAAAGGTACTCATCATCCCAACCGGATATGATGTGAATAACCTACTCACCCGTTAATGCAGTGAATTCCACTAGATCTATTATTTGTATTCATGCGAGCTTGTCCTTGCTGGCGTTTCTGGTACTTCATGTTCCTCCACGATATGAACATATCAATTCATTATCTTTTGGATTAATAGCCTTAATTCATTCCAAATGAATGAGAAAGTCAAACTTTCATTTATTTGTAATTAGGTCCCTAAAGTTATTTCTCTTTAACCCTAAGTCCCTAATGCCGATTTTTCCTCAAATTGAGCCCCGAAACTTTTAAAATTTATCATAGGACCTCAATTTATTCCATTTCACATAAAGGGAATTAATTTCCCAAATTTCAAATTTGATCCCCCAACTTTTCCAAAATTACCATTTTGCCCTTCCTTTACAAAAATGGTAAGTTTCACCCCAAAAATTCTAAAATTCCTCAATTGGCCCTCTAACATTTTAATAATGCCCTATTGACCCTCAATTTTAGGAAATTGCATTTCAGTCCCTCGAATTTTTGAAAATCCCTAATTACTCCCAAATTTTCCCACAATTCCAACTCTTTAACACTGTCGAATTTGATTTCATCAAATTGGCCAATCAAACACCTCTAATTATTGAAATTAAAGTTGAAGTTGAGATTCTCCCTGTTCATACGATTCCATAGAACTTTGAATCACAAGTTTTAATGTCAGAACAAGCTCAAACAGAGCTTTGCTGGAAAACATACTGTAGAGAGAGAAAGCTTCGATTACTCACCGATGAGGGCACGGCGATTCGAGCTTTCATTCTGGGCAGATAGCTATTGTCCTGAGGTTCATCCTAGAATCAAGAATTGCATCAATTGATGCTAAATTGGATTAGAATTTCCTCATTGAAATTCGGCTGACTCTCTCTAACACCGATCGAAAATTGTAAAGGGGAGTCGAATTGGCTTACCTTTCAGTCCTAATTCTACCGTGGGAGGGCTGAGGAAGTGTTGGGAGGGCTTAGTTTGGCCTGAGGAGGGCTTGAAATGGCCAATTTCAACTCGGCCGAAACAGGACAGCTTCGGTCCGCCGGAGCTGCTTCACTGTTCCATCACGTCGGCGTTTCTCCGGTGACCCTCAGAGCAAATGGAGACTATAGGCATGTAGCTGACTTCTCCCTGGCTCTAAAGAACTCGACCTCGCCTTATTTGGCTCAAAAAAGTGCCCATGTTGGAGCTCTAGTTCGGGCTTCACCGGAAAATGAAGTAGTTGAGAGAGAATGGAGTTTTCATGTGTGGAGAGGATGAATGGGGAGGGGCACTTTATATAGGGTGCTCAAGGACCCGTTGGCCGTCTGTTTGGCACCTTTGTGACAGCCATTGATGGCCTGAAACATGCCAAATCGAAATGTTTCTTCTTCGCCTGCGCTGCTTCGATTTCCAGGTGAGTGAACAATGATATCATCCTAAGGAAGAAAATGATACTGTTCTGAACCAGACCGGTCCAAACCGGGTTCAAAGCTTAAACCGGTCGGTTCACCCCCCATTCAATCGAGTTTTTCAAATCTAAAAATTTTTAAATTCATCTAAATTCATTTTATATCCAATGGTGGTCTCAAATCTCAAATTTGAAAATTTTAAGCCACCTAGAAAAATGAATTTAGCATCTAGTTCAATAGTGATTCAAACCGGTCCAAACTGGTTTGGATCCGATTCACCTGAACCATTTGGTTTTCATCTCCAATTCCTTCAAAAGTCCATTTCCATGACTTTTGTGACTCCTTAGGTCACTTAGGGTCCATAAAATTCCTAGTTTACCATCTCTTTATCGATTCCGGTTAAAAAATTGACTTGGTTCTTAAACTGGTTTAATTCGGTTTGGGTCCGGTTCATCCGAACCGGTGTAGTATTTCTCTCCCACTTGGTTTTAAGGTTCCTTCCCAAGGTTTATGAATTTCTTTGGAGCACAAGGGAGTTGAATTTCTCTGATTTGCCCGATCTCTATTGGTTCTGGTCCATGAACCGATTCGGATCATAAACTAGTTCAATCTAGTTGATCCGGTTCATCCAAACCGGTCTAGTTTTTCTCTTCCAATTCATCCTAAGGTTCTTTTCCATAGTATTATAAACCCTTTGGATCACCTGAAAGTCGTAAATTCCTAAATTTCCCATTCACAAATGATCGGGTTTATGAACCTGTTCAGTTTTCTCACTCGGTTTGACCTCAAAATGGCGGTGTTTACACTCAGTTTTTCCACCATTTCTTATTTAACCACGGTGTGTCATCACCCAACACACATCCTTCATCATGAAGGTCAAACATACATTCGCAGGCCAGCACGACCACTGAATCCACTTGTGGCTTCGGAGCGACTTTATTGGCCACCTATATAGAAGTACGTCCACTCATAACCTAAGAATGAATGGATGTACGTGACATCCAACCCTCAATCCTGAAATCAATTCTTCATGTCTGTATGAGGATAAAGACCTCATCCTGTCCCCACCCCAGTCTCATGCGCTTAGTGCTACTCCAAATTTCGCACGGTGGGCCATCTAGGGCCCTTAGGATGCATCACTACCTCTCATGGGCGTCTTGATGATCCTGTAAATATAGTGCATACACAATCAATATTTTCTCATTATGCCATATAATCTGTGGTTCCACTGGTCCAACGGCCCTGACTCTCAACTCAACCCACAGTTGTTTGTCTTGACTGGTCCATCGACCTCTCACGTTGCACTACCGCTAGTTGACTGGGTGCGTCAGTCCTATCTTGGTACCATGACCAAACAATTCCTCTATTTAAAGTTTTATTGCATATAATTCATGTTTTTTTACGAGCTCCTGCTCGTGCCAACTGGCCTTGGGCCCACTGTACGAGATTTTAAAAATCGGGCATATTAGCCCCCAAGTTTCAAAATCGACGCCCTGAGCCTATAAGAGCTATTCGAGCTCCCATTATACCGATGAACAGGTTTTCAACTTCCTTTTAGGAAGTTTCATCATACCAACCGGGTATGATCTACTTACAACTGGTAAGTAGTTTTTTCCGCATGATTTTCACATCACTCCTCTAAGTTGTGATGTTTAAAATACCATTTGATAGTGGGTTTTCATTTTGAGGTACTTATCATCCCCAACCGGGTATGATATAAAATCTCACTCACAACCGGTACGTGGTTTTTAACTTTAAGTTGTGCTCATCATCCAAACCGAGTATGATGTTAGTAAACCCACTCAACCGTTAATGTAGTGAATTCCACTAGACCGTTAATGCTTGTCCTTGCTGGCATTCCCGGTACTTCATGTTCCTACACGATATGAACCTCTCGTTTCATTATCCTTTGGCCTAATAGCCTTCATTCATTCCAAATGAATGAGAAAGTCAAACTTTCATTTATTTGCAATTAGGTCCCTAAAGTTATTTCTCCTTAACTTTAAATCCCTAATGCCGGTTTTTCCACAAATTGAGTCCCGTAACTTTTAAAATTTATCATAGGACCTCAATTTATTCCATTTCACAAAAAGGGGATTAATTTCCCAAATTTCCAATTTGGTCCCTCAAGTTTTCCAAAATTACCATTTTGCCATTCCTTTACAAAAATGGTAAGTTTCACCCCAAAAATTCTAAAATTCTTTAATTGGCCCTCTAACATTTTTATCATGCCCAATTGACCCTCAATTTTAGGAAATTGCATTTCGGTCCCTCGAATTTTTGAAAATCCCCAATTTTCCCCAATTCCAACTCTTTAACACAGCTAAATTTGATTTTATCAAATTGACTTATCAAACACCTTTAATTTTTGAAATTGAGTTTCTCCATGTTCATACAATTCCATAGAACTTTGAATTGCAAGTTTTAACACCGAAACGAGCTAAAATGGAGCTTCACTAGAAAATAGACTATAGAGAGAGAAAGCTTCGATTACTCACCGGTGAGGGCACGGTGGTCTGAGCTTTCGATCTTTGCAAATAGCTCTCGTCCTGAGGTTCAGCCTAGAATCAAGAATTGCGTCAATTGATGCCGAATTGGATTAGAATTTCATCATTGAAATTCGGCCGACTCTCGTTAACACCGATCGGAAATTATAAAGGGAAGCCGAATTGGCTTACCTTTCGGTCCTAATTCTGCCGTGTGAGGGCTAAGTAAGTGTTGTGAGGGCTTGGTTTGGCCTGAGGAGGGATCGAAATGGTCGATTTCAACTCGACCGAAATAGGGTAGCTTCGGTCTGTCAGAGCTGCTTCACTGTTCCATCACACTAGCATTTCTCTGACGACCCTCGAAGCAAACGGAGACTACAGGTGTGTAGTTGGCTTCTCCCCAATTCTAAAGAACCCAACCTCACCTTGTTTGGCTCAGAAAGTACCCATGTTGCTCTGGTTCGAGCTTCACCGAAAAATGGAGCAATTGAGAGATAATGGAGTTTTCATGTGTAGAGAAGATGAATGGGGAAGGGCTCTTTATATAGGGAGCTCGGGGACTCGTTGGCCATCCGTTTGGCATCTTTATGACAGCCATTGATGGCCTGAAACGTACTAAACGGAAATGTTTCTTCTTCGCCAGTGCTGCTTCAATTTCCCGGCGAGTGAATAGTGTTGTCATCCCGAGGAAGAAGATGACACTGTTCCGAACCGCGTTCAAAGCTTAAACCGGCTAGTTCACCCCCCATTTGATCGAGTTTTTCAAATCTAAAAATTTCTAAATTCATTGGTGGTCTCAAATCTCAAATTTGAAAATTTTAACCCACCTAAAAAATGAATTTAGCATATGATTCAATAGTGATTCAAACCGGTTCGAATTCGATTCACCTGAACATGTTTGATTTTCATCTCCAATTTCTTCACAAGTCCATTTCCATGACTTTTGTGACTCTTTAGGTCACTTAGGGTCCATACTATTCCCGGTTTACCATCTCTTTATCGATTCCAGTTCTTAAACCAATTTAATCTGGTTGGGTTCGATTCACCCAAATTGGTCTGGTTTTTCTCTCCTACTTTGTTTTAAGGTTCCTTCCCAAGGTTTATGAATTTCTTTGGAGCACAAGGGAGTTGAATTTCTCTGATTTTCCTGATCTCTATTAGTTCTGGTTCATGAATCGATTCAGTTCATAAATCGGTTCAATCCAGTTGGATCCGGTTCATCCAAACTGGTCTGGTTTTTCTCTTCCAATTCATCCTAAGGTTCTTTTCCATAGTGTTATAAACCCTTTGGATCACCCGAGAGTTGTAAATTTCCAAATTTCATGTTCACAAATGACCGGGTTTGTGAATCGATTCGATTTTCTCACTCGATTTGACCGGTTCTTTTCCCGGTTTTTCCTTAGCTCAAAAGGGCAGAGTTTACAAGCGCTCTAAGTTGCAAGTATCAAACTGAGGCAGCACAGATAAAGACAAGCTACCTGCTCTTGTTGCAGCAATTGGGAAGAATGGAAGTGGACCTTAAAGTACAGAAAGAAGAAAGATGCCAATTAGCTAATGTAGTAGTATGACCTAGCCTAATGGAGCAAATAAATGATCATCAAAAAAGGGATAAGGAATTCCAGCCCTATTTGGATCTGGTCAACGAAGGGACAAATGCATACTACAACCTTAGAGGCGATGGAGTGCTTACCTATAAAGGTAGAGTGTGTGTGCCTCAAGACCAAGAACTGAAGAGATTAATATTGGAAGAGGCACATGACCTTGTCTATGCGGTGCATTCGGGCAGTACCAAGATGTATCGCACCCTTAAACAGGGTTATTGCTGGAGAGGGACGAAGAGGGATATCGTAGAATATGTAGCACAATGCTTGTCATGTCAACATATTAAAGCTAAGCACAAAAACCTTCAAGACTACTACAACCCCTACCAATTCCCGAATGGAAATGGGAACACATTACCATGGACTTTGTCATGGGACTTCCTGTGACTAGGAAGGGACGAGACATGATTTGGGTCATTGTGGATAGATTAACCAAGTTCGCCCACTTCTTACCAATAAGGGTAATCGATTCGATGGAACAACTAGCAGCTTTATACACAAGGGAGATTGTGAGACTCCATTGTGTACCAATAAGCATAGTGTCGGATAAAGACCCTAGGTTTACCTCAAGGTTCTGGCCTAGTTTTTAAAGTGCCCTCGAAACCAAACTCCACATGAGTACGACATTTTACCCTCAGACCGATGGACAGTTTGAGCGGACAATCCAAACCCTAGAGGATATGCTACAAGCATGCATACTGTAAACCCTATCCTTTTATAAAAAAGAAAACCGGGAAAAGAACCGGTCATTTCCAAAGAGAAAACTGAGTCAGTTCAAGAATCTTAATAGATAGAGAAAGGGCAAAAAGGGAAATTTACAAATCTCGAGAGACATAAAGAGTCATAAAAGTCATGGAAAAGGGCATTTGGACAAATTAGAAAAGAAAACCAGATTGGTTCAGGTGAACCGGTTTGAACCATCATTGAACCGGATTCTAAATTAATTTTTCTTGGTGGCTTAAAATATTCAAATTGGGGAATTGAAGCCACCATTAGATAGAGAATGAATTTAGATAAATTTAGAAAATTTTAATTTTGAACCGGACCTAAATCGGCTGGTTTAAGCATTGAACCTAGTTTGGACCGGTTCGGAACAGTGTCGTCTTCTTCCTCCATATGACAACATTGTTCATTCAGCGATAGTGCGACATGACAGGTCGACGGACCAGTCAAGACAAACAGCTACAGGTTGAGTTGAGGGTCGGGGCCGTTGGACTAATGGCACCACAAATTATATGGCATGATGAGAAAATATTGACTGTGCATGCACTGTGATTACGGGACCATCAAGACGTCCAAGAGGAGTAGTGATACGTTCTAAGGGCCTTGGACGACCTAGTGGGTATAAGGGCAGTTCGTCGTACCAGGTGACCGTGCGAAATTTGGAGTAGCACCAAGTGCATGAGACAGGGGTGGGGACAGTATGAGGTCTCTATCCTCATACGGACACGGAGAATTGATTTTGTGATTGAGGGACGGATGTCGCGTACATCCACTCATTCTCAGGGTAGAAGTGGACGTGCTTCTATCTAGGTGGTCGGTAAAGTCGCATCGATGCCACAAGTGGGTTCAGTGGACGGGCTGACCTGCAGATGTGTGTTTGACCTTCATGATGAAGGATATGTGTTGGGTGATGACACACCGTAATTAATAAGAAATGGTGGTAAAAAAAATGAGATTTGAAATGAAAGGATTTTTGAAAGAAAGGAGTCTAGCACACTCCAATACAAATCTTTTTCCTAAAAGTTAAAAGTTTTAAAAACTCATTCACTGAGTAGTCGTACTCACTCCCTCCTTTATATCCCTTTCAGGAAATTCTGGAAAGACTACCTTTAAAGACCATCAACTAAGACGTCTGTAATACAGGTATGATAAATTTAGAATTTTATGTAGTTTTGATTGATGTTATTCCTATAAAGGTGTAGGTTTAAAGAACACCATACTCTTTACTATTTATAATAAGGGGAAACCCTTTAGTAAACCGGGAGAGTGACGGGTTGATCATGGGGATCTGACCAAAATGGGTCGGGGCGTGACAAAATCAAATTTGGTCAGTTTGAAGGCGAGAAATTAGGGTAAATTTTGGGGAAATTTGGGGATTTCAAAAAATTGAGGGACCTCCATGCAATTTCTCATAATTGAAGGCCAATTGACAATGAGAATGATGTTGGGGGACCAATTGGTCACATTTCGAAATATTTGGGGCCAAATTGCTATTTTTGGAAGGTAGGGGCAAAATTGTAATTTTTGGAAAATTGGGGAACAAATTGGAAATTTGGGAAACTTGAGCCCTTTACACAATTTAAAGTAAATTAAGGACCTAAGGAGGATATTGAAAATCCTAGGGACTTAATTTGAGGAAAATTTAACATTAGGGACACAAAGTTAGAAGGTATAAACTTTAGGGACCTAAGTGTAATAAATAGAAATGTTGGGGCCTAGTCACCCATACGTAAGAAAACAGAGGAAATTATGTCGAACACTCATTGATGATGATACCCAAATCATGTAGGGACACATGTGACAAGAATGCCAGCAAGAGAAAGCTCGCATGGACTTGTAAGCCAATTAGAGACGAACGTGTCACAGTAAACAAGTGAGTGAGATTATCTAACTTCATACCCGGTTAGGATGATGAGCACTATCTTTAACAGATAAAACCTACTTACTGATTGCAAGTAGAGATAATCATACCCGGTTGGTATGATGAGTTTCCTTGAGTAAAGGATCAATCCGCCTACCGGTTGTAAGCGTAGATATCATCACACCCAGTTGGTGTGTTGAGTTGAAAATGAATTTTTGTTAGAAGTGTTCTCCCCTAACTGTGTGACAATACTTAAAATATTTGGGAGACCTTCTTAATGGGAGCTAGAACAACTCAAATAGGCCAAGGACCTCAATTTTTTAACTCATGGGGCTAAATGCTCAATTTTGGAAAAACACGTGTAGTGGGCCCAAGGTTATTGGGCACGAACAAGAGCTCGTAAAAAAATTGATTAAGAAAATCCATATAAGTTTCTAATGAAATTGGTTGTGTGATTTCACCACGGTACCAAGTCAAGACCGATAGTACTCGATGGACTGGTGGTAATGTGTTAGGGTCAGGTCGACGGACCGGCCTAGACAAACAGTTGCAAGTCGGGGGCCATTGGTTTGTTGGCACCAAAGATAATGGCTATGATATGAAAAACTCTTGTTTGTGCATGCACTTATGGTACGTGACCATCAAGATGCCCTAGGGGGTAGTGATGGGTCCCAAGGGCTGTTGGACGACATGGGGAGCGATAAGGGTAGTTTTCGTGCTAGTCAGTCATGAAGCTCTGGGAGCTTCTTGCACATGAGACCCGGTGGGGATAGGATGAGGTCTCCGTCCTCATACGGACACGAAGTGGAATTTGGGTTTGAGGGTTGGACATCTAGGACATTCCACTCATACCCAAGGTAGAAGTGGACGGGCTTCTATCTTGGTGGATGGTAAAGACTCTCCAATCCACAAGTGGGTGCAGTGGGTGGGCTACACCTGCGAATGTGTGTACCCTTCCTAATAAAGGGTGTGAGTTTGTTTGCTAAATGCCTCCTAAGGCAAGGAGATAGGCTAAGAGAGCTAAACACACCTAATATCGAATTGGAAAAAGGTTTTGAAAACCAAAATTGAGGAAAATTCTTTTTTTTAGGAAATGATAACCTTGGATGGTTTAGATAAAGCTAATTTGAAAACTCACTCCCAACACCCACTCACTCAGTTGTAGAACTCACCTCCTCCCCTTTACCCCTTTCAGGTAACCGAGGAAACAACAGTTTTAAAGACCCTCCTATATTGGAACTTAAGATAAGTTTATTTATTTTAAAATATTCAGTTTTGTATAATGTTATTCTAGGAAAAAACAGGCAAGAAGGATGCCTTACTCCTTGCGGTTTAGAAAAGGGTGAAACCCTTAATGGATCAAAGGGAGTGGCAAGTTGCTCACGGGGATCCGACCAAACCGGGTCTGGGCATGACAATTTACAAGACTCGATGATGGATGAACCTAAAATGTTCACCTTCGAACCCCAACCAAAAGGTGCGATAGCCAATTACCCCAAGTAGAATTTAGATGGGTAGGTTTTTTTGCATCTATGACCACATCATCCCCTACATTTACATCGAATACATGATTAGATTCAGTCAATCACGATAATTTCAACTCACCTTAGCACCAATACGACCCTTTGGATTGCCTTATAAGGAGGAGGTTGAACTGAGATAGGAGAGGGCTCCATTGGGAATCCTATCAAGAAACCTACTTGAAACAATTAGGGTCAGGCTACGAACATCAAGCTCTCCCGAGAACTCATAATAGGAAACATATGGGATGAGAATGTCAGCAATGGAGCAAACCCTCAAGGGTCAAAGCTGGGGTATCAAGCATCGAGCGGGGGATGGATTGTTGTTGTAAGTCGGGGAACTAACGAGGCTGTGAGCTAAAAGAAAGCTTGATCTACAATCTACAAGACTTAGGGTTTATGAACAAGTTACCTCGGGCAGAGACTAAGCTATAGGAAATAAGGGAGCATGAGCTTGATATATCTCTAGAGATCCTCGGCGAACTTGGGATGGGAACCCAGGACAAACATCCAGTACTAAAGATCTATTGAATATTGGAAACAGAATCTTGTGACTAGTAAATTAGATTAAGAATATATATATAGGGTATATTTACACTATTTACAAATATACCCCTAATTTATTAATATTGCACACTCCCTCTTAAGATGGAAGGTAGATATCTACTATTCCCATCTTGTTACAAATATTATCTCATTTTTTAGAACCTAAACCTTTAGTTAAAAAAACTGCTAGTTGTCCACTGGTCTTCATATATTGCAATTCCACAATCTTCATATCAATTTTGTCTTTGATGAAAAATCGATCAATTTTAATGCATTTAGTCCTATCATGTTGAATTGGATTGTTGGCAATATTTATAGCAGACTTATTACCACACCACAACTTCATTGGTTCTTCTCTAAAGAGGCGAAGCTCCATTAGTAAGCTTCTTATCCAAATTATCTCACAAATAGTTTGAGCCATTGATTTGTACTCCACTTCTATTGATGATCGGGTGACTATTTCTTGTTTCTTACTCCTCCATGATACAAGATTATCTCTAACAAACACACAATAACTAGACGTAGATCTCATATCATCCACACAACTATCCCAATATGAATCACAAAAGCATTCCACTCTGTTGTGACTCCGAGGCTTAAACCAAAGTCCCTTACTCGAACTCCTTTTTAAATATTTCAATATCCTCATGGTAGCCTCACAATGATTTGTCCCAGGATCGTGTATATATCTACTCACAATACTGACTGCATATCTGATATCAAGTCTTGTATGACATAGATAGATCAATCGTCCCACAATTCTCTGATATCGTTCTTTAGAGGACACAAGTCTTTTGCCTCAAATTCTTTAATTAGTTATTTTTTCAACTACAACATCTCAATATCATCATCCCTGGTGATGATAATATCATCTACATATACTGTGAGAATAGCAAATCGACCATTAGAGTGTTGATAGAAAATTGTATGGTCTCCGTTACATTGTCTGTAACCCATTTTGACCACTGCAAATCGAAATCAATCAAACCATGCTCTCAGTGACTGTTTGAGTCCATACAGAGATTTCTTCAATCTACGTACATTCCCCCATAGTCTTCATCTTACCAAATCTAGGTGGAATCTCCATATATACTTCCTCTTGTAGGTCTCCATGCAAAAATACATTTTTTACATCCATTTGATGTAATGTCCATCCGAAATTAGCAACACATGAAATAAGCATTCTAATAGTGCTCATCTTAGCTACTGGTGCAAAAGTCTCATCATAGTCTATTCCATATGTTTGACTATAAGCTTTTGCCACCAACCTTGCTTTGTATCTCACAACTTCTCCTTCGGCATTCTATTTCATATTGAACTTACATCCTACAGCTTTTTTCCATTCGCAAGTTGAGAAAGTTCCCACGTTTTATTCTTTTTTAGTGCTTTCATCTCCTCATGCATTGCTCCAAGCCACTTTGGATCTCATTTAGCTTCTTGCCAATTATTTGGTATGTGTACTGACTGTAGTGACGTAATAAACGACTTGTATGCAGGTGGAACGTATGCATATGAAACATAATTAGATATATCATTCTCAAAACCATATCTAATTGGAGGTTTCCCTGCATTAGCTATACGTTCTCTACTAATGACAATAGGTAAAGAATCATTACTATCCAATGACATGGATGAACCATTAGAAGGTTGATTAATATTAGAGACATCTAAAGGTATGAATTGTTGAATAAATATTTATTCTTCTATAGAGTCATTACCTTTTTGTGACGTTGATGAACCATTAGATTGTTGATTAATACTTAGGATTGTGTCACCATCACCTGACTCATCTTTCTCCCCCTTAGCACAATCCTTCTTTCTCCTGCTATATACCTTCAATTGTGGCTCATCCTTTTTTCCATTTTTGTTACTCCAAATTATAGGACACAGATTCACTCGTACAATAATATTTTCAGCACTTTGATCATTGACAATTTCTTAATTTGTTTGTCGTATATCAAGAATTGACAAGTCTTGTAATACGGTTGCAGACTGCGTTAATTCCTTATAGAATGGTCCATTCTCATGAAAAGTCAGATCCATACTCACAAAGAGTCTCTTCTCACTTAGACTCCAACACTTGTATCCCTTTTGAGTACTGGAATAACCTACATAAATACATTTCAATGCACGAGGATCGAACTTGCTTACCGAAGGGCAATGATATCTCACAAAACATATACATCCAAACACACGAGGAGGAACTATGTATGTGTTTTTTTCCATCAATACTTCATAAGGTGATCTAAAGTTTAACACTTGCGAGGACATTCGATTAATCAAATAAATTGTTGTCAATATGACTTCACTCCATAAATACTTTGGCACATTCATCTTGAAGAGAAGAGAATGAGAAACTTCCAACAAATGACGATATTTCCTCTCTGCAACACCATTTTGTTGGGAGCATCTGGACATGTAGTCTGATGAATAATTCCCTTACTAGATAGATAAGACAAAAATTCCTGATTCACATACTCATTGCCATTGTTTGTTCTAAGAGTACAAACTTTGGCATTAAATTGAGTTTGAAAAAGAACTAGAAAATCCTTGAAACATAATAGTGCTTCTCCTTTGTGCTTCAAATATAATCATGTCATATGAGAGTGACGATCATTAAAGGTGATAAACCATTTGAATTCACTGGTAGAGGTAATCAGACATGGCCCCCAAATGTCTTAGTGAATTAATAAAAATGGCTTCATACTTCTTAATCTAGTAGAATTATAACTTGTTTTTTTTTTGTGTTTTTCAAACTCACAAGCATCACAAACAAGTTTATTGTGTTCTACTTTACTTATCATCTCTGGTCTCAATTTTTTAAGACTCTCAAAAGATGGATATCTCAACCGACAATGTTCTAACATTGCTTCATCTTCTTTTTTACTATTCACTGCAACACTCAAACTTTTATCGACTACTCTTCTATTGAGATACCACAATCCTTCACGCTTGCTACCAGTTCCAAGTATCTTTTCAGTGTTTCTCTCTTGAAAGATACAAGTGTCCCCATAAAAAATTACTTGACAATTCAATTGATCAATAATACTACTAACTAACAACATATTAATTGGAAAATCGAGAACATGCAAAACATATGATAATGTGATCAAATCAGTACATCTAACAACTCCCTTATGAGTTTGAGGATACTTATCATATGTATTAAACTCTTCTATTAATCTTGTCATATGTCTTGAAGCATCAGAATCAATAATCAATATGTACATGATGGTGTGGAAGATTCAAGTATTTGTACTTGATTACCACAATTGATCTTATTCTCATCCAGTATGATGAGACATCTGCTATTCATATTTTTCATCTCTCTCGAATCCCTTCTAGCTTTTGGGTCTCCTGGTCGCAGCTACTTCACATCCGGAGCCGTCTCAGCGCCCCCCTCCCTCCCCGATACTTCAAATCCGCCAAAACTTAAAAATACCAGAAAACCCTAGCTCTTATACCATATTGAATATTAGAAATAGAATCCTATGACTAGTAAATTACATTAAGAATATATATAGGGTATATTTGTACTATTTACAAATATACCCCTAACTTATTAATATTGCACAAGATTAGACTCGGATGAAGTTGGATCGAGCTTAATGGAGCTTAAGCTGATGAAGGATGGCTTAAGCTCATCGAATGAGCTTTAGAGTAGATCTGAGATGGAGGAACTCTTCTGAATTGTGTCGTTGCTCACAAGAGATGAACTCTAAAATGAGAAGCCTTCACAAATTTGAGATGCAGGTCGGGACAAGTTGCAAAGTGACCCCATGATTGAACTAAAGGGGGGATCTTGAATGTTAGTGGTACTCAGAAGCTTCATGTCCATGGTTATCAAGAGGAACTTCAAAAGAAACAAATAGATGGAAACTTGGGTTAAGATGAAGGAAAGCTTGATCTTCAAACTACAAGAACTAGGAAAATTTACATAACTCAAGATGGGATATGAGGCTCCTCCAAAGTGTGGTGGACAAATGAAAAGAGGAGCCCCTGGGACTTAGACATCTACAATCAAGAGACGGTGTATATGAACTTTAGATGTCAAACCAAGAAATCCCCGATCAGAGCATCACCGAAGAATGTGTGGAGGAACACGAGTGTTAGCGACTGAGAGGAAATCGGGGATGAATTGAACTTGGGGTTTCAAGTTGAATGGAGAAACTGAACAGAGGGTTAGGATGGGAAGGGCAGAATGATCGTCCTACCATCGAATTTCCCTTCGCTAAAGGGAAAAAGACAAAAATGGCCTTAAGGATGCATTTGGGCAAGTGGAGAAAGGTGCACCTAAAGGTTAAACACTCGAAGGTAAGATATTAATCTTGGTAATTCCTTAATTTTGAGATTTAAATATAAGGGGTAAAATTGTTAATTTGGGAATATTAAAGTACGAGGAATTAAATAACATATTAATGAACCCAAAAGTAATTATAGATTCTTGTATGATTTGTATGAAACAAATCATACTCAATCATGCTTGGAGGACTTAAGAATTTCCCCCGGGACAAACATGTTCCTAGTTAAGGTGGGTGGGATTATGATTCTACTGTTAGGTTCAATTGGACCAATGTTATGCTTTCTACTTGCCTTTGAATTTCTTGTAGTGTGTTTTTATATATACTTTCTTGCACTAAGTTTAGCATAGAGGCACTCGACTACATTTTTATGAAACCTAGGCTTTGGCTTATATTTTGGAACTTAGGGTTATGACCCGTATTTTCTAAAACATGTGTTTTGACTCATATTTCAGAACATGGGCTACAACTTATATTTTTATAAAACATAGATTTCAACTCTTATTTCAGAAATGAGACTATGGTATGTATTTTGTGGGAAATAGATTTGGCTCATATTTTTAAAAATTAGGGCTACAAGGCATGTTTTATAAATAAAAAAACAAAGACTTCAGCCATATTTTTAAAACAGGGGCTAAGACCCTTGCGTTATTATATAGGGGATTCCGCCCACATTTTGGAAATGAGTTTATGAGTTAGGAGTTGGAATGAAGGACCATGGTCCATGATTTTGGTATGATTTTGATATGCATTCCATGACTTATCAACTTGATCATAATTTGAGCTTAGAGTGATTGGCTAAATAGTATGACAATACCTATGCTAGTGTATATTTATTGTGTCATAGAGGGGTTGATCAAATAGAAAGTTAACCTCTATTGCAACTATATTATGATAATTATATATGTATTTGTGGTGGATATAAAATGGTATACTTCTATGAATGAGTAGTGGCAGGTACTAAGTGATATATAGAAGATTAGATAATAAGAATAAGATTCTTTTATTTCAAATATCTTGGACATGAGAGTCATATGGCTATATCCAAACATTGACTAGGTGGTGGTTGGAGATTGTCGTGATATTCCTAAGGTGTCAATGGTGTATACCTTATAGTATACTAGAGGTACTCTTCCTGTCATAGTGACACTCCACTAGGCACCAACAAAGAGGGATGTGACCTTAATGCATGTGTATTTGGACGATGACCACAATACAATTTATAAAGTAATGCATGAGTTGTTATTATGTTCTGATGTATGCATGTATGGTTGGGGACACGTACTCCTAAGAAGTATTACTGAGAAAAAACTATACAAGTTTTAAATGAAAAAATTTTTAAAAATGTATATACTTTATGCTAGATCTTATTAGAGATTGTGTTTGTGTACATAATGTCTTGACGAAAATGTCCCACTCACCGAGCTCCATAGCTCCCCACATTCCTTAACCCCTTTCAGGTATAAATCATAAAACATATCGAAAGCCCAAAAAGAAAGTAAATGTTTTTGAGGCAAAAGACCATTAATGAAAAATATAAGAGTTTTACAAATAGTATCATAAAGATGTCGGAGAATTTTTGAAATGATGACATTTATACATTGATATTTTGAAAATATTTTAAATTCAAATAGAAAATGAAGTTATTTTGTATCTCATTATCTATTAGTTCTAGAGTGGTGCTCCACTATTGTAGGATCGTAAGTATGTGACGATTATGACATATGGAGGCATTAAAGACCACATGTCTTTATAACCTTTTCCATTATGTCCTATAACTACTTTTAATTTTTATTTTAGATCTTATACTTTTTTATATTTAAAAATGAGTCCTCCAAAGTTTACCAAAATTGTATTTTAATTGTTAAACTTTTAAACAAATCTTAACTCAATTTCTAAACTTTAAAATTGATCATGCTTCTAATTATCTTACTCATAATTTCGCTATCATTTTGAGACTATACATAGTTGATTTAGGTTATTTATGACTTGTTTTTAAGTTCACTAGAAACATAGTAGTTGAAAAAAATAAATGAAAACTCAATGAGTTGAGAGAAGTTAGAATGGGAAAGGTAGAGAATCTCTTGAGGTTCTTTTTAGATCAATCATTGGCTAGTGGGGTTGCTGAAGATGCCTATATTCACGCTCACGAGTAACTCGACCAAAATCGCACAAAAAAAATGTAAATCATGATAGGGAAAACGACTTATCAATGCCACGTGAATGTCTCGTGAGAGACTGTGTGGCCTAAGTAATCCTTAAGGCGATGGAGAGTCAATGCTCTATTTTGGTTCAGAAAATAGAGTATCCGTTCAAGGCTCGTTGAAGCTTTTTTTTATCAAATTCGATTGTCGAAAAGTAGGACACTCAAACTCAATTTCGATTTTTAAGGAGAATTTCGATCAAATATTGATAAGTGATAGATTAACACTTTATAGGGAGTTAGAGGTGATAGTTGAGTAAGTGTTTATTTCTTTAGTTACTTGCAAATTGATCCCAAATCACTTTTTTGTTGAATTCTTTTTCCGTGGAAAGCAAGCCAAAAATAGAGTTACAACTTTAGGCACTGGGAAAATATGGGGCACAAGAAAGAATAATAGAGGGCAATGGTCCCCTTTCACACAATCCAACCAGATTTTCGATTTAAGTTAATCTAATTTTAATACAATTTGGTATAAATTTTTAATATTTTTAGATTAAATTTCTAATAATTTTACAATCTAATTTTTAATTTAATTTTTTACCTTAATTTTTATTCATTTCAATCTAATTATTTATTTTTTTTAATTAAATAATTTTCTATTGTTAATTCTGATGAATGAGATCTTTTAAGTTTTCTCCACACTATTTTAACATTATTTCTAAAATAATGGTTTCGTATAATTAGAGTCAATGCTCTATTTTGGTTTGAAAAATAGAGTATCTGTTTAAGGTTTGCTCAAGCTTTTGTGGTCACTATGCCTGACCAAGGACATAGAGGAGGTTGATTGAATTCTTAATAAGAAATTTTAAGTTCTCATGAGGTGTTATTGGAGCCCTGAAACTCGAATGTCCAAATATAGGACACTTGAACTCAATTTCGATTTTTAAAAAGAATTTCGAACAACCATTAGTAAGTGATATGTTGACCCTTTATAGGGAGTTCGAGGGAATAGTTGAGTAGATGCTTATTCCATTAGTTGCATGCAAATTGATTCCAAATCACTTTTGTACTGAATTTTTTTTCTGCGAAAAGCCAGCCAAAAACAGAAATCTAATATAGGCAACGGGAAAACATGGGACACGATCCAGAATGAAAGAGTACTGTCGGTCCCATCCCATACAACCCAACACGATTTTTTATTTGAATTGATCCAATTTTAATCTAATTTGATATAAATTCTAATTTAATTGGATTATATTTTAATCTAATTTTTTATTTAATTTTCAATTCAATTTTAACCTTATTTTTTATTCGTTTCAATCAGATTTTTTATTTAATTTTTAATTGAATAATTTTCTATTGTTAATTTCTGATGGATGAGATATTTTTGAGTTTTCTCGACCCTATTTTAACATTGTTTCTAGAATTATGGTTAGATATAATTAGATATTTAAATTTTCATTTTAAATCAACTTCTAGATCAATTCGATTTATAAGATTTCAGTCTTATAATAATCCTCTAGTTGGAGTACATTCTGCGGTTTCCGTTGATCATTAATATTGAATATATACATGTTATAATCCAAAAGATGAATATTAGATTAAAGCCTATTCCACCTACCAAAGTCTTGACATCTTCATTCTACTATTTCATAGGTCATATTTTTTTTTTAAGTAGTTATACATGACAAAAGATCATTTTTATAATAATTATTAACTCTAAATAAAAATGTAATACTCAAATAACCATGATGGCAAAAATCCAGGCGTGTCGTGCCCCGGACCCCTTAAGGACATATCCGAAACCTCGTTCTCCCACATGCCGGGTCCAGATCTTTCCTTCTCATGCACGAACGGACCGGATCCGGATTCTCTCCTCCTATACTATGCACTGACCTGCTCTCCTCCTATACATATGCACGGAGCTGGTCAAATGTGGGTACCACGGTGGTAGTCCAAGCATTCTAATCCATTCAAAAGAGCGGGTCGGGATCCGATCCGAACACGATATATCAGTTGACTTTATCTCTTGGGAAGTTCAATTTCCATACTCGATCAATGGTCCAGAGATATATTAAAATGGGAAAGTTTTTTTCTACAATGGGAAAGCTGTCTGTATGTAAAATGCCAAACTCATATTAGGGGTAGAGGCATGCTTCAGATCTAGTAGTCATCATGGCAAGGAGATCTCAAGTTCTCTATGATTTATTCTCCCCAGATCTCTTCTCCTCCACTTCTCTTCTCCGCTGCTGGCTGCCATCCAAATGAAACACGAAATTGTTCAGTTAAACATAAATATTGATTAATAAATCACAGCATCTCATATGGTGTACTTAATCAGTTGGACTATGTCCCCATTTCTTTAGAAGTATTGTCACCATTCAGTGTCTGAAAAGAACATAGTAAAATGAAAATTATGATACCAACACTAAGTATGCCTCCTGGGCACAAGCTTTTTAGTGCATTTGTAAGTTACTCTGTTCAAATGCAAATCAAACAAAGAGAGAAAGCAAGAGTAAACATTCCTTTCAGAGATGGAAAAGAGATTATTCAATGGAAGTTGAACAGAGGAGAAGAATGAAGATATGAAATGCAAAGACTTGTTATTCTTCAACACAGACAATTGGTCTCTACTTTCAACAACTCTCCACTTTCTTAATAATATTATTAAAAGAACTGAGATAGAAGATCATAAGACATGTTTCCCTGTCAATAATAAATAACTTATGATGGAAAACTTTACTTTCCTTTACCCTAACTTGTTTATAGGAAACTATTTTTTAAGGCTCCGGTTCATCAAGGAACAAGTGAAACTTATAAAATAGGCACTTCTCCATGTATAGTCCCCTCTCCAACATTGGATAATCAAAGAAATTTCCAATATCATGTGGGGCTAGTTCCTAAAAAAATTGAAATGTGAGAATATCGAACCTAAAATATAATATAAAAGTCAGATGTACATCATAAAGTGTGGGAGAGTATGAAATAGTAGCATGGAGTAGCCAGCCCCAGACATCATTTTATCTAGAAAAATAAGGCACCTAAGACACCATTTTATCCCAAAAAACAAGGCCATCCCCACAGACCACCCTTCACCTGCAATCCTCCAATTGGATTCAAATTCCTCGAGTACTAACTACACTTGATACCGCAGATTCACTTCAAATTCTTCCCCATTGTATATAAGAAATGAATCCTTTTTCCATCAAGACGAAAGTATCGCTTTATGTAGAAGCTCATATAGCACATAGCAGCGCAATAACTTCATGACTGGCAGTGAAATTAATCTCACAGGTCCTGAAAACAGTATTCTAAGAAAATTGTTCAACCTTCAGGAAAGTTCTGGACTTACGCAAAAGCTGTATATCCAACACCAGCACTAACAGCAGATAAAGGTGCTGCATGGGCCCCAATGGTAGATGTAGTATCCTGATCTCCAGTGTCAACCTTTAGTAGAAGGAAGAACCAATATGTCAGTTAAACTTCAATGCAGGTCAACAAATCATTACATGTTTCTATACGAGTGAATTTATCATATTCACTGTAAGCAAGTGAAAGCAAGAAACAGCTAAAGCTAAAATCAGGACCTTATCCCACTTTGATTTCTTATTTTGTCTAGCCTCCCGCAGAGTAGAATCAGGTGCAGTCAATGCAGACCTTACAGCACCAGCAGCTACATTTGCAACTGCAAAAATGGATTATATAGGTAAGATATGACAATGTTGAGCTCATAAATCATTAATCAGTTGCTAAATTCTCTCTCAAAATAGTCTTAAGAGAGGGCAATGAACCTGTAACGGGCAAGCTGATCTTAGAAGCAGCAGCAAGGTTTGCAACTTGGGCTACACCAGACACAAATTCAACCTGCTGACTCTTTTTCCTCTCAAGTTCCTTCCTCTCAGCTTCACGCTTCATGGCAACCTCTGTTTCAGAAGATGTAAAGCAGCTATTGACAAAAACAACATAAAAGAATGCTATAATACACATGAAGAAAATTAAAGAAATTGGACTGAATAATATATTAAATAGGTCAATAAAAAGTCGTTTTCAAGTAAGTATGAAAGAAGTCCAACATGGCATCAATGATCATTTCCAGTCAAAATAAGTATAAAGAAATTCCCAGTCCCAAAATTCAGAGACATAGTTTATGGATGATGTATCAATGTGTAATTTTTCATTAAGACTCTTAGAAGCCTAATGCTATATATCAGATGCAATGCTGTCAAAATTCTAATAAAAGCACCAGCCATGAAAAGTAGAGTTAATCTTACAGTGTATAAAAGAAGGATTGAATTGTTACTACGTAATGAAATTCTTGACCATGAAAGTGCTAAAAACTACAATCTGACAGTATCACAAACCACAGTTTCCATCCTAGATAGATGCATAATTACTTTTGTTGATTGAAAGAGTACCATCCATCTTGCTTAAACCAGAACCTCCAGAGAATGACAATGGTATATGCTCTTATAGAGTGCACAAAAAATGATACAAGAGAAAAACCTCAAATGTCAAACAAAACTGGTGGAAACAATATATTGCATTCCATAAATAATTCAAGAAAGTTTAAGAAACATTCTTTTAACTTCACCAACCTATCTCATCATAATAATCGCTAGGATCATAACCATGAGGATCAAACACATCCTTGCTAAAGCAAGATCCAATCTGATCAATATCCTGATACCTCACTGCATGCAGCAAAAAATCGGGGTTTCGGTAGTCTTTCCTGTTCCGGACTTCAGCATTGAAACTTTTTCCAGCTCTCTTATATGCAATAAATTTTCTAATCCTTTCCTACAAAAAATAATCGGATATTATCAGCTTCTCTTATAAAAATATTGTTTAGAAGTTGAAAAACATTTGTGAAGCAAAAATAGAATTGTCCACCATGAGAGTTAGAAAAAACAATCTTCACAAAATCAGATCCATTTTCATATTAGCAAGATGGAAATCATAATGTCGAAACCATGATTCCATATCTTATGTAGATAGATGAGATTCCTACCTGAAGCTCTATTGAACAAGTAATTGTTGATGGTGGAGGAAGGAACTTATCCAATGTATCAATATCATGGGTAGCCTCAACATTATGCTTAGTTTCTGAAGCATCTGATTCCATATAATCTTGATTAGGAGTATCTAGCTGAACTTGGCCTTGGATCTCAGATGAGTTAGGAGTGGCACCAATATTAGGGGAAAAAACCTGCACAGTTTCTATCATCTTTTCTTGGTATTTACCTTCCAAATAAATGAGAATAAAAATTAGAAAACTGATGTTGATGACACACCAGTGACTGAAATAACCTATAATTTCAAGGTATTATTACCTTCTTCGTATTCAGATCCTTCTAGGTTTAAATTCATGGATATCCAAACAACATATTTCATCATATACTCTATACAGAACAAAGAACGTTTTCTCATTGATCCATGACTAAGGAAATTTTGCAAGTCTGCCCAGAAAATATAACTGGGAATTGCTTCCCTTTCAAAGAATGGAATAAGCAAACAGCACGAAATTCCAATCACCTGGTTTTTATTAGAAAGTGAGACCATCGTAAATTAAGGACACAAAATCACGGAATCAAATATCTTCAGCTTTCCACCGTGCATACCATGAACCAATTGAAAGAACATGCATTTACAATTTACCAGTGACAGTCTGGAATCTTCCTCCAATTCTGACCTCACTGCTGCTCTCAACTCCCCCTTCCTGCAACCAGACATTTATAAAAGCGCAACTGAAAACCAACAGTCAATCTTCTATTAAAATCTCTGGTGCAGAAAAAAAAAATCTTCTATTAAAATCTGAATAAGGAAATACTAGCGAACTAGGTTATTCAAATGCCTAGTAAGGTTTGGGAAGGTATGAAACATAGAGGAAGAAATCCTACAATGAGTTAAAGGCATCGAAATCTCGATGCAAACAATGTAACTATATTGGCCTGACTTATTCAGGCATCAAAGGGTGCTAAACCTAGGTCAATGCTCAAAATCCAAAAGTAATTAGTTATTGCAAGTGTACATGTAAAAGGATAATAAACCAATACCATATGAGTGCACGAACCTCATTGCTTATACACTCTATGAGAAAATCAGTGATATTTAGAGAGAAAATACCTCAGCCTCAGGAGACATAGCCACTTCGTCGTGGCCATAGTCTACAATCGTCAGTTTCTCCCATACTTGTCTCTTCGATTCTGCAACAGCAACCTCTTGCCGCTGATGCAGGGAGTTATCATGTTTATCTACGGATAACTGAGGCGTTCGATCATTGCCAGAATCACTCGCCACCGTTTCCCTATCAGTACCAACCCTAATTTCGTCCTCCTTATCGCTAGTCTCCATGTAATCGTCGTCAGTCTGCAGTGGCCCCTTCTCTCCCTCTTCCCATTCCAAATGAAGATTGCCCCCATCCTTAACGTCGTCCATCTCCTCGTCCTCTTCGTCGTCGTACACAGAAAGCAGCTTAATCCCTTCGGATTCCTTCGACGCCATGGACAATCTAGGGTTTGTATCTCCCCCTGATATTTTCAGGAACGGTTTCCAGAGAAAAACCGTGGTCTTGGTGGCTAATTGGGGAAGTGGCTCCGCTGATATGAAAAGGCTTCGTTCAGGGTGTGAAAACCAGGAAAGGGATAGGGAATGATAAATTTTCAGAAGATTAAGAAATGACAGGCGAGGGGCAAGGAGCGAGGGCAGCGAACCAAGGGCCGATGTGCAATGTGCGAGGGCACAAGCAGGGACGGGCGAGGGCGAGGGCGATGGCGAGAGCAGTGGCTAGGCCGTCACCTGATTTCGGGGGCTGAATATAAAATTATATATTTATTTGAATATAAAATTTATTATTATTAATATTTTCGATGTTATATATTATTATTAATATTTTATATATTATATATTATTATTAATATTTTATATATTATATATTATATATTATTAATTAATATTATTTTTATTATTATTAAAATATATGTAATATATATATATATATAATCATGTATACTTTTAGAGAAATCTAATAGTATAATAGTATATAATTCTTCAGAAATTAGATATTTGTATATTTTAAAAAATATATAATTATTTTAAAATATTTCATTAAAAATATAATAGTATATTTATATTTACATTTCCTCTGCCTCAATAGTAATATCTATAAACCTATTATTTAGCTGAATTATTAGAAGGGCAAGTAAATTGATGGATTTGAATATTTTAAATTTTTTTAATAATTAGTAGTTTAAATTGGATAAATTGTAGTGAAATATTATTAATAAAAAAATTAGAAATAAAAATTTACTATTTTAATTAAATTATATAATTTATTAGTTAATATATATAATTAAATTATATTAAATATATTTTATACAATAATTTTTTATGTATAATATTTATATTATATAATTTTATTTAAAATATTATTAATATATATTTATTTAAAATATATAAAAATAAATAAACAATAATATAAACAATAAATTAGTATATTAAATTAATTTAAACAATAAATTATACACAAACTCTAACGGCCTATTTTTTGGTATTATGTTATAGTGTAAATCTATTTGCTTAGAAATCACTTCAAATTTTTGTTAACAAATAAAATATTACTCTATCCTTCAAAATTACTCTAACTTTAAGTCACTCAATTCAAATATAATATTAAGTTTATATTTTAAGAGCAAAAAATATAAGTATATATTAATCAAACTATACTTATAAATAGTAGTAATTTTTTTTTGCAATGAATGAATAATAATTCATAGTAGTTTTTTTTTGTAGTGAATGAATAATAGTAGTTGACGGGAATAAAGAGTAGTTAGAAAGGCGTGGAGCTTTCCCTTTTCTATACTCATGAAGTTTCATGTTGTTATTAATTCAAATTCGTCAATATAATCACAATACTCTATATCAAATATTACAAAAATTTTAAATACTTCAATAATGTAAATAAGAAAAAAAATATAATATAACTTATTTTTATTAAGAAACAAGTTACAAAAGTAGATGCTACACCCAAATATTTTAAAAATATTTTTTATAAAACTTATAATAAATATGATTAATTAAACGTTACAAATAAAAATTTGATAAGTTTAAAATTTATTTAAATACAGAAAAAATAACACAACCTCATAATATTGGAGTACAGAAATGTTTGTATTAAAATGTTCGTGGAGTATGTGTCACACTCCAATCCAGTTTGATCGAATTCCCGTGAGTAACTCGCCACTCCTTTTAATCCATTTAGGGCTTTTCCCTTTTCTGAACCGCAAGAAATAAGACATCCATTTACCTTTATTTCCTGTAATAGTATTATACAAAATTGAATATTTTGAAACAAACATACTTGTATTACAGTTTCAATTTATGAAAGCTTTTAAGGTTGGTGTTTCCTTAGTTTCCTAAAAGGGATAAAAGGGATGGGGTGAGTTCTACAACTCAGTGAACAGTGTTAGGAGTGAGTTTTCAAGAAAAATAGCTTCATTCAAAACGTGTCAAGGTTATCATTTCCTTTAAGAAGGATTTTTCTCAAATTCCAGTTTTCAAAACCTTTTCCATTACCATATTAGATATGTTTAGCTCTTTTAGCTCATACCCTTGCCTAAGGAGGCGTTTAGCAAACAAACACACACACTTCATCAGGAAGGGTACACACATTCGCAGGTGCAGCCCGCCCACTGTATCCACTTGTGAATTAGAGCATTTTTACTGTTTACCAAGATAAAAACCCATCCACTTCTACCCTGGGTCTAAGTGGAACGTCCCAAATGTCTGACCCTTAGACCCGAATACAACTTCGTGTCCATATGAGAATGAAGATCTCATCCTGTCCCCAGCCTGGTCTCATGCACAAGAAGCTCCTAGAGCTTCATGACTAACTGGCACGACAAACTGCCCTTATCGCCCCCATGTCGTCCAACATCCCTTGGGACCCATCACTACCCCTTAGGGGTCTTGATAGTCTCGTACCATAAATGCATGCACAAACAAGAGTTTTCCACATATAGCCATTATCTTTGGTGCCAACGGTCCAACGACCTTGACGCTCAACCCGACTTATAGCTGTTTGTCTAGACCGGTCCGTCGCCCTGGCCCTAATGCACTACCACCGGTTCATCGTGCATTGTCGGTCTTGACTTGGTACCGTAGCTAAAACATACAACCAATTTCATAAGAAAGTTTTATGGTTCTTTCTTAATTCAAGTTTATTTACAAGCTCTTGCTCGTGCCAACTAGCCTTGGGCCACTGCACGTGTTTTCCAAAAACCAAGCATTTAGTCCCACTAGTTCAAAAACTGAGGCCCTTGGCCTCTCTGAGCTGTTTTAGCTCCCTTCAAAAAGGTTTCCCAAATATTTTAAGCATTGACACACAGTCAAGGGAGAACACTTCTGACAAAATTCATTTTCATCTCACCACACTAACCGAGTGTGATGATATCTACGCTTACACCTAGTAAGCGAATTTCTCCTTTCTTCATCATACCAACTGGTTATGATGTGAAATAATCCCACACACAAGTGGTTTTTCATTTCTAAAGTGCTCACCATCCCAATCGGGTATGATGTATACTTAAGCCCACTCACTCGATGACCATGACGTGTTCGTCCCCAGTCGATTTTCCAAGTTTACGCGAGCTTTCTCTTGTTGGCGTTTCTGTCACACGTGTCCCTACATGATTTGGGCATCCTAGAGAGCTCTCGATTGGGGGGAGGTAGCTCTCGTCCTGAGGTTCCTTCTAGGATAAAAAATCGCTATAATTGAAGTCAAATTGAGGGTGAATTTGGTTAGTGAAATTTGACACTTTCACTCTCTAACCCCGATCTGCAACGACTGAGGAGGGCCGAATTTGCTTACCTTTTAGCTTTGTTGAGGCAGTGTTAGGGCCATGGGGGTGTTGAGGAGGATTGGTTTGGCTGGAGGAGGGCTGGATTTGGCCGAATTCAACTCGGCCAAAATAGAACAGCTTCGGTCTATCAGAGATACTTCACTATTTGATTTCGCAGGCACTTCTCTGGTGGTCCTCGGGTCGAAAGGAAGTTGTTATCTAGTACCTGACTTTCCCCGGAGTCTGTATGACCCGACCTTGCCTTTTGAGGCTAAGAAAACTACCTAAATTGGAGCTTTGGTTTGAGCTTCACCAGAAAATGGATCAGTTGAGAGAGAATGTTGATTTGAGGTGTGTGGAGGATGAATGGAGAGAAGCTCTTTATATAGGGAGCTCAGGGACCTTCTGCTCGACCACTTTCCATTTTGGTCAATCTTATCCTCGCCTGAAAACGGCCTGATTGGAGTGGTTACATCTTCGTCAGAGATATACATTTTCTGCATTAATGAATAGTGCTGTCATCTTGAGGAAGAAGATGACATTGTTTCAAACCGGACTAGATCAGTTTGACTAGGTTCAATGGCGAAAATCAGCCGGTTTAGGCCTGTTTCGACCATTTTTCTCAAAATAAAAAATTTCTAAATTTATCTAAATTCATTCCTATCCAATGGTGGCTTCAATTTTCTAATTTGATCACTTTAAGCTATCATGAAAAATCAATTTAGAATTTGGTTCATGTATGGTTCAATCCGACTCAATCCGATTTAGATTCGGTTCACCCTGAACTGGTCTAGTTTTCTCTTCCCATTTGTTCCAAGATTCTTTTCCATGATTTTTATGACTCTTTGAGTCACTTGGGATTTGCCAATTTCTCATTTTACCCTTTCTTTACTGGTTTGGGTTCATTAATCAGCTTGATTTTCTCTTTTGAATTTACCGGTTCTTTTCTCGATTTTCTTATCTTTAAAGGACGAGGTTTACAACTCTCTCCTTCTTTTAGGAGTTTTATCCCCAAAACTTAATCAACATCCTTTGCATCAGGAATAATTTCCCTTGATGTCAACTTGGGGTTTGCTTGACATGCTAACACTTCAACATCCTTTGCATCAGGAATAATTTCTCTTGATGTCAACTTGGGGTTTGCTTGACATGCTAACACTTGAATTGTTCTTTCATTTAATGCCCTTTAAATCACGCACTTAGGGAATTTATTTTCCTTTCCATTGTTTACTCACTCCATGGAGTTTATCATAACTAGGCATGTCTTACCCACTAGTGCAAAGGTACATCCTTAGGGTCACTTCTTCCTCTGCTTAAGGCAAGATTCTTCCTCTTGAGAGTTCTTGCCTAGGATTTTAGGATTGGGAGTTCCAAAATGCCCAATCGTTCATGTGTCTAGTTATTCTCTTGATCGTTGAAACCCTTAGCTCGGTGTTCTTTCAAGGGTTACATACTTGTTTTCATAGTTTTCAGTGTTATCACCTTTTTCATCATATTTTGACCCTTCCTCCATCCGTTGTTTTTTACAATTTCGGTCCAAATTATTTTTGTTTGACCTTATCATGCTTAACTAACTGACTCTTCCTTACTTGAGTAACATTTTTCTCCAGGACTGTTAGACTTACATGTCCCTTACAGCATGACATGTGCTAGAACCTATCTTTGTACATTAGAATTCTAGAACACTTCCTTGATGGTTGTTCTCAACTTTCCAATCTTTCGAGTATTGTATACTTTGTCCCTCTTTTCCTCTGGTACTATTCCTCAACTACCTTTACCGTTATCTAATCATCCTTCTTGCCTTTGACGTCATGTCTTAAATAACCTTGTCAGTTTTCCTTACCCACTCGTCCTTTCCCAACTTCCTTATTGGGTTTTTCCGGTTCCAATCATTGGGTTTCCCAATGACTTATCGACACGTTGGGATTCTTCCCTTCTTATTTCCTTCCTCATTTCTAGTGGTGTCCTTCACTCAAGGACTTTCCCTTTCCTTAATTCACTCTTACTCGCTCGTGTCCATTTCACTATTCTTTATTTCGAGTTGATTCCTTTCGGTCTATGTGTTGATTGCTTTGTTTGGGGAGTTCCCTTTTTATGGTTTCATTCTCACTATGTCCTTTAAAGTAGAGACTTTCACCATAGGAGCTACATGTTCAACCTTCTTACCATTCCTTGAAAGTTTCATTTCTTCATCTCCTTACACCCTTTCTATATTAGGGCATTTGCCCGCTTTCAATCCTCCATTGTCTTAAAATCTCTATTTCTTCCCTTGTTCCATATTTGAGGAACTTCCGATTATCGGGTCTTATTTTATCTACTCCACACTATGCCCAACCATCCACTCTTTAGGCTCCATTAAGTGAGCGTGGACCACGAACAGTCTTGATGTCAATGGTCGTTTCCCTTAATCACTTCTTAATTAGAGGGCTTACTTCTCCAAGGTTTCTCAGATGTTCTTTCCTCTATTTCCTTATTATGAGCAATCCACCCCTTTCTTACTTGTATGGCATCTTTTGATGCTATCTTCCTACTTACTTGTTCCTTGGGTTTAACTTACTCCTTAGGCTCTCCTAGTACGCTTCCCTTGGTCTTTTCACCTCAACATGCATTCTATTTGTAAGCTTATCTTCTTATCCTTCTTCACTTGGTTCCATTACCTCTTAGTTGGGATACGTATGCCTTTCCAGGGTTTCCTTCCTTGGTAGGATTCTTTCCCTTTCTCCCGGAATTCCTTTTTCGTTCACCCTTGGGAATATCTACCCTTAAATGACATCCTTTAATGTCGTCTCTCCTGCTTACCCTTACTCTTGAAATCTTACGGGCATGTATTTTGTACCCTATCCTCATTCCCACTTGTACCTTAGTACCAGTTTATTTCTTCAGGGAGGCGTTCAAATCCTCCTTGTTTCAAGGTCTCTTGATCACCTTGCGAGAGGCTTACTTAACCTTCTCATAGCTTGAGTTTAGTCGTTAATCCGTTCTCGTTCATCGATCTCTTTAAGGATTTCCTTCATCATTATTTTCCAATGTTTTGGCCTTTTCACTTCTCCCTTCTTCATGGGGGCTTAAATCCATGGTTCTCCTGAGGGTTAGTTCGTTAACTGCCTCATCCCTACTATTTTCTTATCCAACTATCTAGGGCAGCTATCTCTAGAATTCACTCATCCTTGATGCCCATCCTATTGCCCTTCTTAGAGTGTAGTCTTTTCTACTTCCTAGTTCTTCTAGGGCATCGTTTATTCTCCTTGACCATCCCGTTGTTACTAGTTGCTTCCTTCCGCTAGGTTCGTTTGAAATCTCTATTTAGCTCCTTTGCTCTTCCAAAGCAGGTCACACATGGCCATCCCGATACATCCTTAACCACTTATGCCCCTTTATGAGTTTCCTTATTTCGGGTTAAGCCTCTTATAATCCATCTGTCGGTTCCTTAGCTTAGGAATTTTCCTTTTTATGGTATCACTTCCTACCTTTATCTTTCTACTTAGGGACTTCCCTTCTAGGAGTTTCACGTTCAACCCCCCTAACACTCCTTGAAGGCTTTTTCTTTTTTCTTGTCTTACACCCTTTTGATATCGGTACAATCACCTGTCCTTAATACTTCACTATCCTCCAATTCCCTTTTTGTTCCTTATCCTTCCTTCGAGGAGCTCTTGATTATGGATTGGTTCCTTACACTTCACATTATTTCCAACTGCCCATCAATGGTCCCTTCAAGGGGTACTTAATCGTATACATCCCTCCAGAGATCCCTTTCCTAGCACATTTCTTCTCCTCTTCACTCTTTCCGCGTCCTACCCTAAAGTTGTCAAAGGACGTTTTCCACGTTTTCCCTTTCTAAGGGGTTCTAGGTGTACTTCCCATGTACGTTACCTCTATTCTTGTGGTATTCCTCTCTATTTGACCTTCTTAAGAATAAGTTTAAATTTTTCTTTACCTCACTATTTCTTGACCTCTTCGTGATTCGCTTACTTAAGCTACTCCATTATTTTGGTCACCGATCCTTAACGATCCTTGCATTTCTCATCCAATACATTCCTCCTACTTATCTTTTCCTTTTATCTATACTCTTCTTTGTTGTGTTTCCTTCCTCTAGTCCTTATCTTCCGTGACCTCTCCTCATATAGTTGAGGTATGAGAATGCGACTTTGCTTTTGAGGGACAGGGTTTTAGTAACAATTAGAATTTTTTTTATTGAAGGGTACAATACATTTTGGGCGTTAACCCCATTATAAGAAGTAGTTTCAACTTGTAGAGCTACTATACTAGGTTCTTAGTATGTGTACTTCTTGGTTATAAGTCCCTTATGATCTCCTTAACGTTAAGCTGGTTCTCCTCCTACTCGTGGATGTGATCTCAACAGGCGATAGCACCACATTCCTTGGTGGCATTGGATGCTTCCCCATAATGTCTCTTGGGCCTTCGTGACTTTTACTACACCTCAGGCATTGGAGAGCTTTTAGGGAGGTCTTCCTACGGGAACAAATTGTTGGATAGAGTTGGCGACATCAGTCCTAGTTTTCTTAGTTCCTTTCTTGGAAGCCATTTGAAAATTTTAAAATGTCTCTTAATCTTTACATTATATAGTCTTGATAATGTATTCGAGGAAACATACTCTAATATCACTTAAGTTGTCACACCCGACCCAGTTTGGTTAGATCCTCATGAGTAACCTGCCACTCCCTTTAGTCCATTTAGGGTTTCCCCTCTTTTTTGAACCACAAGGAGTAAGGCATCCCTTTACCTGTCTTTCCTGAAATAACATTATACAAAACTGAGCATTTTGAAACAAACATATCTGTCTTACAGTTCCAATTTATGAGGGCCTTTAAGGTTATTATTTCCTTGGTTTCTTGAAAGGGATAAAAGGAAGGGGGTGAGTTCTACAACTCAATGAGTGGGTGTTGAGAGTGAGTTTTCAAGAAAAACAGCTTCATTCAAACTGTGACAAGATTATCATTTCCTTTAATAAGGATTTTCCTCAAATTACGGGTTTCAAAACCTTTTCCATTACCATATTAGGTGTGTTTAGCTCTTTTAGCTCATCCTCTTGCCTTAGGAGGCGTTTAACAAATAAACACACGCCCTTCATCAGGGAGGGTACACACATTCGCAGGTGTAGCCTGCACCACTACACCCACTTGTGGATCGGAGCATCTTTATTGTCCACCAAGATAGAAGCCCATCCACTTCTACCCTGGGTCTTAGTGGAATGTCCTAGACGTCCGACCCTCAGACCCGAATGCCACTTCGTGTCTATATGAGGATGATGACCTTATCCTATCCCCACCCCGGTCTCATGTACAAGAATCTCACAAAGCTTCATGACTGACTGGCACGACAAACTACCCTTATTGCCCCCCATGTCATTCAACAACTCTTAGGACCCATCACTACCCATCCCAGTTGATTTTCCAAGTTTACACGAGCTTTCCCTTGCTGGCGTTCTGGTCACATGTGTCCTTACACAGTTTGGGCATCCTTATCAATTAAGGTTTGGCATGTCAGCCATCATTTTCTCATGTACGAGCAACTAGGCTCAAAATTGATGGTTTATTGCACTTAGGTCCTTAAAGTTCATTTTTCTTAACGTTTAGGTCCCTAATGACAACTTTTTCCCAAATTGAGTCCCAAGATGTCATGCCTCGACCTGGTTTGGTCAGATCCCCATGATTAATTCACCACTCTCCTAGTTTATTAAGGGTTGCCCCTTATTTATAAATTGTGAAGAGTAAGGCGTCCTTTAAACCTGCACCTTTCCTGGAATAACACAAGTCAAAATTGCATAAAATTTTAAACTAATCATACCTATCTCACAGGCGTATTAGTTAATGGTCCTTAGGGTAGACTTTTCGAGATTTCCTGAAAGGGATATAAGGGAGAGGGTGAGTACAACGACTTAGTGAATGGGTTTTCAAAATTTAATTTTTAGGAAAAATGTTTGTTTTGGAGTGTGCCATACTCCTTATTTTCTTTTAAAAACCTTTCATTTCAAATTTCATTTTTTTTATCACCATTTCTTATTAACCACAGTGTGTCATCACCCAACACACATCCTTCATCAAGAAGGTCAAACACACAATCGCAGGCCAGTACGTCCACTGAACTCACTTGTGGTGTCTGAGCGACTTTACCGACCTCTTAGATGAAGCACGTCCACTTCTACCCTAAGAATGAGTGGATGTTCATGACATCCGACCCTCAATCTCGTAACAATTCTCCGTATCCGTATGAGGACAGAGACCTCATCCCGACCCCACCCTGGTCTCATGCGCTTGAAGCTAGGTCGAACTTCGCAAGGCTTCTGGTACGACTAACTGCCCTTATATCCACTAGGTCGTCTAGGGCCATACGTTACATCACTACCCCTCTTGGGTGCCTTGAAGGTCCTGTAAACACAGTGCATGACAATCAACATTTTTAACATGATGCCATATAAACTATGGTGCCACTGGTCAAACGGCCCCGACCCTCAACTCAACCTGTATCTGTTTGTCTTGACTAGTTCGGAGACTTGTCATGTCGCACTGCCGCTAGTTGACTGAGTATGTCGGTCCTATCTTGGTACCATGGCCAAACAATTCAATTACCTTGAAAATGAAAACCTACTGCTAAGTGGTATTTTAATCATCACTCTATGAGGAGTGATGTGGAAATTACGTGGAAAAACTACTTATTGGTTGTAAGTAAATTATACCTGGTTGGTATGATGAAACTTACTGTAAGGAAGTGGAAAACTCGCTTATCTGTTATAAGCGAAGATGTCCTCATACTTGGTTGGTATGATGGATGACTGAAAGATATATTTTTTCAGAAGTGCTCTTCCCTGACTGTGTGCCATTGCATAAAAGTTTTGGGAGACCTTAATGAGAGCCCGATTAGCTCTGTTAGGCCGGAGGCCTCGGTTTTGGAACTTGTGGGCTAATATGCTCAATTTTGAAAATCTCGAATAGTGGGCCCTAGGCCAGTTGGCACGAGTAAGAGCTCGTAAACAAACATGATATTTAAGCCATGAAAATATAAGTAAATGAGTTGTTTGACCATGGTATCGAGACAGGACCGACATACTCAATAGACTCGTGGTAGTGCGACATGACAAGTCTACGAATCAGTTAAGACAAACAGCTGCAAGTCGAGCTAAAAGTATGGCGATTGGACCAGTGGCACCCCAAATTACATGGCTTATGTGAAAAATTGTGATTGTGCATGCACTATGTTACGAGACCTTCAAGACTTCCAAGATGGGTAGTGATGCATCCTAGGGCTCTAGACAACCTGGTGGAGATAAGGGCAGTTAGCTGTACCAGAAGTCTTAAGAAGCTCAATGTAACTTCATTGCGAATGAGACGGGGGTGGGGATGGGATGAGGTCTTTGTCCTCATATGAACACGGAGTATTTTTGGTCTGAGGGTAGGACGTTAGAGATGTTCACTCAGACTTCGGGTAGATGTTAGGGACTTCTATCAGGGTGGATGGCAAAGACGCTCCGATCCACAAGTGGGTGTAGTCGGTGTAATTGCATCTCGCGAATGTGTGTGATCCCTTCATGATGAAGGGTGTGTGTTGTATGTTAAACACACCAAATATGGAAATGGGAAAGAGGCTATGAAAATCATGGAAAGGATTTGAGAATCCTTGGAAATGAATTAGGAAGCCTTAGAAAAAGGTTTTTATAAACCGAAATTTGAATAAAAGCATTTTTTTAATGAAATAAGAAGTTTGGCACACTCCGATTAAAAAAATTAATTTTTGTGAAAACTCTCACCTAACACCCATTTACTGAGTTGTCGAACTCACCCCTTCCCTTTACCCTTTTTCAGGAAAACAAGGGAAAACCAACCTTAAAGATTTTTCAGTAGCCAAACCTTAAGGCATGTATGTAAAATTTATATTCAGTTTTAATTAATGTTATTCCAAGAAAGGTACAGGTAAGAAGGATGCCTTACTCCTCATGGTTTAGAAGAGGGGAAAACCCTAAATAAACCGAGAGAGTGGCAGGTTGTTTAGGGGGATCCGACCAAACTGGGTCGGGGCTTGACCAGTGATGTGGAAATTATGTGAAAAAACTAATTACCGGTTCTAAGTAGATTATACTTGGTTGGTATGATGAACTTCTTGAAAGGAAGTAGAAAACCCGCTTATCGGTTATAAGTGGAGACGTCCTCACACTCGGTTAGTGTGATGGACAGATTAAAAGATTATTTTGTCGAAAGTGCTCTCCCCTAACTGTGTGACACTGTTTAAACCTTTTGGAAGACCTTCTTGATGGGAGCTCGAATAGCTCATATAGGCTGGAGGCCTCAATTTTGGAACATAGGGGCTAAAATGCCTGATTTTGAAAATGTCGTACAGTGGGCCCAAGGCCAGTTGGCACGAGCAGGAGCTCGTAAACAAACTTGAGTTGAAGCCATGAAAACTTTAAATGAATGATATGTTTAGCCATGGTACCAAGACACGACCGACATACTCGATGGACTAGCGGCAGTGTGACATGATAGGTCGATGGACCAGTCGAGACAAATAGCTACAGGTCGTGTTGAGGGTCGATGACATTGGACCAGTGGCACCACAGATTAAATGGTTTATGTGGAAAACTGTTGTTTTGTGCAGGCACTGAGGTATGGGACCTTCAAAATGCCCAAGAGGGGTAGTAATTCGTCCTAGTGGGTACTAGACGACATGGTGGAGATAAGGGTAGATTATCGTACCAACAGTCAAGGAAGCTCGACGTAGCTTCATGCGCATGAGACCAGGTAGGGTCGGGATGAGGTCACTGTCCTTATATGGGCACGAAGGTTCTTTATGGGATTGAGGGTTGGATGTTGCGTACAACCACTCATTCTTAGGGTAGAAGTGGGCGTGCTTCTATATAGGAGGCCGGTAAAGTCGCTCTGATGCCACAAGTGAGTGTAGTGGACATGTTGCCCTACGAATGTGTGTTCCCTTCAAGATAAAGGGCATGTGTTGGCTGATAAACACACCCGTTATGATTGAGGATTGATAAATGGCTATGAAAACTAAGATTTTGAGGATGAATTATTTTTAAAGAAAATAAAGAGCCCGACACACTCCAATTCAAACATTGTGTATATAAAAGTTAAGCTTTAAACACCCTTTCACTGAGTCGTTGAATTCATCCCCTCCATTATATCCCTTTTTAGGTAACCAAGGGAAACCTACCCAAAGACCTCCTGTTAGTCACACCTGCAAAATAGGTATGTAAAGTTAAAATTTCACACAGTTTTGATTTATGTTATTCCAGGAAATATACATGTTTAAAAGACGTCTTACTCCTCCTAGGTTAGAAAAGGGGCTATTTCTTCAATTGTTTAATGTTATTCTAGGAAAGGTATAGGTATAAAGGTCGCCTTACTCCTCATGGTTTAATGAAGGGGAAAACCCTTAATAAACTGATAGAGTGGTGGGTTGCTCATGGGGATCCGACCAAACCGGGTCAAGGAAGCTCAACGTAGCTTCATGCGCATGAGACCAGGTAGGGTCGAGATGAGGTCACTGTCCTCATATGGACACGGAGGTTCTTTATGGGATTGAGGGTTGGATGTCGCGTACAACCACTCATTCTTAGAGTAGAAGTGGGCGTGCTTCTATATAGGAGGCCGGTAAAGTTGCTCCGATGCCACAAGTGGGTGTAGTGGACGTGTTGCCCTGCGAATGTGTGTTCCCTTCAAGATAAAGGGCGTGTGTTGGCTGATAAACTCACCCGTTATGATTGAGGATTGAGAAATGGCTATGAAAACTAAGATTTTGAGGATGAATTATTTTTAAAGAAAATAAAGAGCCCGACACACTCCAATTCAAACATTGTGTATATAAAAGTTAAGCTTTAAACACCCTTTCACTGAGTCGTTGAACTCATCCCCTCCATTATATCCCTTTTTAGGTAACCAAGGGAAACCTACCCAAAGACCTCCTGTTAGTCACACCTGCAAAATAGGTATGTAAAGTTAAAATTTCACATAGTTTTGATTTATGTTATTCCAAGAAAGATACATGTTTAAAAGACGTCTTACTCCTCCTAGGTTAGAAAAGGGGCTATTTCTTCAATTGTTTAATGTTATTCTAGGAAAGGTATAGGTATAAAGGTCGCCTTACTCCTCACGGTTTAATGAAGGGGAAAACCCTTAATAAACTGATAGAGTGGTGGGTTGCTCATGGGGATCCGACCAAACCGGGTCGAGGCATGACAAATTGAGTGGTATCAGAGCCTGTTTCCTTGAATAGATTATCAAGACTATATAATATAGTAACTAATAAGAATAATTTAAAAAAAATTTCAGATGACCCCAAGAAAAGTATCCAAACAAACCTGTGCTACCTTAACCACTTCGGGAACCAGGAGTATAGAAGGACTCTTGGTGTAATCCCGGGTCAAATAGGACTCGACAAGACAACCTCCAAGGTGTTCGGGCTCAAAGACAGCAAAGCACCGAACCACCAGGAATCCCTTAGAAAGGCCCCGCAATGCTCAAAATATAGGAGGAACCACAAAGGTTCACCTAAGGAGATGACATGTGGGCAATGAGGACACTACATAAAAATATGCCCAACATTTAAGGCGACGGGATAGGCATCAAGGATGAGTAAAATTGAAGGACAACTATCCCAAGACAAGTGAACTAGGAGAATGGTGGAGATGAGACAATTAACGAACTGACCCTCGAGAAGGTCATAAATCTAAACCCCAGCAAGGAAGGGGGAGGTGGAAAAGCTATAACAGTGGAAAGGAAGGATGAAGGTAATCCTTGAAAGAAATAAATGGCCGAAAATGAAATGGTGACCACACTTAAGCCATAAGGAGGATTTAGTCTCGCACAAAGTGGTCTTGGAGCAAATAGTGCCTGAACCTTTTCCAAGGAAGGAGACCATGGGAAGGCATACATGTCCTAACTGAAAAGTAATGGACCAAGTTACAGAGGATGATGAGAGGAAGTTCATGCTGAGGTGAAAGAACCAAGGGAAGCATACTAGGAGGACCCAAGGAGTAAGTTAAACTCAAGGAACGGGTAAGTGGGAAGATAGCATCAAAGGACATTGTGACAAGTAAGAATGGGTGGGTTAACCATAATAAGGAAATAAAAGAAAGAACATCCGGGAAACATTGGAGAAGTAAGCCTTCCAACTTGAAAGTAATTAAAGGGAACAACCACTGACATTAAGGTTGATCATTGTCCACACTCGCTTAATAGAGCCTAAGGAGTGGACGACCAGATATAAAATAGAGTGCTTGGAACCAATCTATCAGTAGAAGTCCCTTGAAGAGAGAATAAGGAACAAAAGGGAGTTGAAGGACTAGGAAGGGTAAAGAGCAGACAACCATACCAATCCTAGAAGGGTGTAAGAAATGAATGAAGGAAAACCTTCCAAGGAGCGTTATGGAGGTTGAACTAGGATGGAAGACCCTAAGTAGCATGATAAAGGAAGTGAAACCTTAAAAGGGAATTCCCAAGCTAAGGAACAAACAGATGGATTATAAGAGGCTTAACCTGAAATAAGGAACCTCATAAAGAAGCATAAGTGGTTGAGGGTATATCGGGACAGCCAAGTGTGACATGTTTTAGAAGAGCAAGGAAGCCAATTAAGGATTTCAGATGGAACTATTAGGAAGGAAACAACTAGTAACAATAGGAGAGCCAAGGAGGATAAACAATGCTCTAAGAAGGACCTGTAAGTAGTTGAAGAAGGACAATAGGATGGGCATAAAATGGAGTACACAAAATAAGACCCGACAATCAAAGATACCTCAGATAGGAAAGAAAAAGGTGAACTGGAAAATTAAAGACGATAAATGATTAAAAGGTGGGCAAAAGCTCTAATTCAAATGGGTGTAAGGATCGGAAGGAAGGAAACCTTCAAGGAATTGTAAGAAATTCGAAAGTATAGCACCTAAAGGGGGAAGTCTCTACTTTGAAGGACATATTAGAGAATGAAAAAAGTTAAAGGAGAACTCCCCAAACAAAGAAATTGTGAAATGGTCACAAGCATGTAAGAGTGAGTGAAGGAAAAAAGAAAAATCCTTAAGTAAAGGATGCCACTAGAAATGAGGATGGACCTAAGTAGGAAAGAATCCCAAAGTGTCAGTAAACCATCAGGAAACCAAATAATTGGAACCGGAAAGACCTAATAAGGAAGTTGGGAAAGGACGAGTGGGTAAAGAAAACCGACATGGTTATGTAAGTTGATTGGATAACAGTAAAGGTAGTCGAGGAATGCTACCAAATGAAAAGAGGGATGAAGTTATATGATCCCTAAAAGTTTATTAAGTTGAGAACAACCCTAAAATAAGTGTTATATAAATCTAATGGATAGAGACAGGTTCTAGAATATGTCATGCTAGGACATGTAATCCCAACAGTCCCGAGAAAAATATGACTCAAGTAAGGAAGAGTCAGTTAGTAAGCATAATGAGGTCAAACGTAGTTTGGACCGAAGTTGTAATAAATAACAGATGGAGGAAAGGTCAAAATAGGATGAAGGGGTGATCACACCAAAGTCGGAAAAACAAGTATGTAACACTCAAAAGAACATCGTGCTAAGGGTTTCAATGATCAAGAGGATAACTAGACACGAGAATGATTGAGCATTTTAGAACTCCCAATCCTGAAATCCTGGGCAAGAACCCTCAAGAGGAAGAATCTTGCCCTAATTAGAGGAGGAAGTGAACCTAAGGATATCCCTTTGGACTTGTGGGTAAGACATGCCTAGTTATGATAAACTCCATGGAGTGAGTAAACAATGGAAAGGAAAAGACATTCCTTAAGTGTGTGATTTAAAGAGGCTAAGTGAAAGAACAACCAAAGTGTTGGCATGTCAAGCAAATCTTGAGTTAACATTAAAGGAAATTATTCCCGATGCAAGAGAGTTGTAAACCCCGTCCTTTCATAATAAGAAAATCGGGAAAAGAACCGGTAATTTCCAAAGAAAAAATTGAGTTAGTTCATAAACCTTAACCGATAGAAAAAGGGTAAGTTAGGAAATTTACAAATCTAGAGTGGCTCAAGGAGTCATAAATGTCATGCCCAGACCTAGTTTGGTCAAATCCCCGTGAGCAACCTGCCACTCTCCCAGTTTATTAAGGGTCTTCCCCTTCTTTTAAACCGTGAGGAGTAAGGCATCTTTTAAACATGTACCTCTCCTGGAATAACATTAATTGAAACTATATGATATTTAAACTTTTCATACCTGTCTTGTAGGTGTACCTAACTGGGATCTTTGGGTAGGTTTCCATTGGTTACTTGAAAAGGGGTATAAGGGAGGGGGTGAGTTCAACAACTTAGTAAATGGTTGTTTAAAAACTTAAATTTCAGAAAAAATAGTTGTATTGTAGTGTGCCAGACTCCTTTTTTCTTAAAACCATTTTCTCAATTTCTCGATTTTCAAAACTATCATTTCTCATTATCTATAGTTGGTATGTTTAACAATCCACACATGCCCTTCATCAAGAAGGGATCACACATTCGCAGGGAAGCACATCCACTGCACCCACTTGTGGTGTTGGAGTGGCTTTACTAGCCACCTATATAGAAGCCCGTCCACTTCTACCCTAAGAATGAGTGGATGTACGCGGCATCCAATCCTCAATCCCATAAGAAAACTTTGTGTTCGTTTTAGGATATAGACCTCATCCCGACCCCACCCCGGTCTCATGCACATGAAGCTTCATTGAGCTTCCTTGACTACTAGCATGACAAACTGCTCTTATCTCCACCATGTCGCCTAGTAGCCCCTAGGACGCATCACTACCCCTCTTGGGCATCTTGAAGGTCCCGAACCTCAGTGCATGCACAAAACAATAGTTTTCCTCATAAGTCATTTAATATTTGGTGCCACTAGTCCAACGACCCCGACCCTCAACTCGACTTGCAGTTGTTTGTCTCGACTGGTCCGTCGACCGAAATCAAATTCGGTCAATTTGAAGGGGAGAAATTGGCAATGAGAAAGATGATGGGGGACCAACTAGTCAATTTTTGAAACATTTGGGGCCAAATAGCTATTTTTTGAAAGTAAGGGCAAAATCCTAATTTTTGGAAAATTGGGGACCAAATTGGAAATTTGGAAAACTTGAGCCCCTTACGTAATTTTGAGTAAATTGAGGACCCAAAGGAAATTTTGGAAGCCTTGGGACTCAATTTGGGAAAAATTTAGCATTAGGGACCTAAAGTTAAGTAAAATGAACTTTAGAGACCTAAGTGCAATAAACCAAGATTTAAGCATAGTCGCCCATACATGAGAAAAAGAACGGTTGTCATGCTGAACCTATCCTGATAATTATACTCAAACCGTGTAGGGACACTTGGGACTAGAACACAAGCAAGAGAGCTAGCGTAGACTTGGAAAACCGACTGGGGACGAACATGTCACAATCATCGGACGTGTTGGCTAATTTACACATCATACCGGTTGAGACGATGAGCACCCTTTAAAATGGAAAATCCACTTGTGAGTGAGCTTAATTATAGATCATACTCGGTTAGGATGGTGAGTATTTTAGATATGAAAAACTACTTGTGAGTGGGATTATTTCACATCATAACCGGTTGGTATGATGAGTTTACTTGAGGAAAGGAGAAATTCGCCTACCAATCGTAAGTGAAGATATCATCACACCCGATTGGTGTGACGAGTTAAAAATCATTTTTTGTTAGATGTGTTCTCCCCTAACTGTGTGCCAATTCTTAAAACATTTGAGAGACCTTCTTGACAGGAGCTAAAACAGCTCTGATAGGCCAGGGCCTCAGTTTTTTTTAACTATTGGGGCTAAATGTCCAGTTTTGGAAAAACGCGTGTAGTGGGCCCAATGCCAGTGGGCACAAGCACAAGCTCATAAACAAACTTGATTAAGAAGAGCCATAAAAATTTATAATGAAATTGGTTATGCTATTTTGCCACTGTACTAAGTCAGGACTGACAATGCTTGATGGATTGGCGGTAGTACGTCAAGGCCAGGTTGACGAACCGGCCTAGACAAACAACTACAGGTCGGGTTGAGCGTCGGGGCCATTAGAAGTGGACGGATGTCGTGTCTGAGGGTCGGATGTCGAGGACATCCACTCAAATCTAGGGTAGAAGTGGACGGGCTTCTATCTTGGTGAACGGTAAATACTCTCCGATCCACTAGTTGGTGTAGTGGACGGGCTGCACCTATGAATGTGTGTACCCTTCCTGATGAAGGGCATGTGTTTGTTACCTAAATGCCTCATGAGGCAAGGGGATTGGGCTAAGAGAGATAAACACACCTAATATGGAAATGGAAAACATTTTAAAAACTGAAATTGAGGAAAATCTATTTTTAAGGAAATGATAACCTTGGATGGTTCGGATAAGCTAAAAATATTTTTGAAAACTCACTCCTAACACCCGCTCACCGAGTTGTAGAACTCACCCCCTCCCTTTTACCCATTTTCAGGAGTAAAGAGATAGAATGAAAGAGAGCTTAAAGATGTATCCTCCGTCAGGTATGCTTAAAGTTCCTTTCAAGTTTGCATTAGATTGATTTATGTCATTCCAAGGAACAAGGTTTAAATTTACACCTGACTCCTCTTGATTAAAAGAACGGAAAATCCCTCTTAAACTAAGAGAGCGACGAGTTAATCATAGGGATTCAACCAAACTGGGTCGGGGCATGACAATACCTCCTACCTTCTGATCACTCCTTGAAGGTTTCCTACCTTTATATCCTTACATCTCTTTGCATTATTGTATTTTTCCATATCGAAGCCTTTGTCATATTTGTGTTTTCCATTTGAAATTTTATTTCTTATCCAAGGAATTCCTGTTATCGGGGTCTTATTTTGTGTACTCCACATTATGCCCCATCGTCCAATCTTAAGCTTCATTAAGTGGGGTTGTAGAACCCATTCTCCTTGATGTCCACATGTCCTTATCATCATTATTCCTTTAATTGGATCAGTCAATCCTTTGTTGATGTAAGAACTTCTCCAAGACTTCCTTCGTAGGTACGTTTCTTTACTCTTTTCTGAGAGTCTCTTCCTTTAATCCTTCATTATGGGTATCCAACCCATAGATAATTTTATGACACCCTTTGATGCCATCTTCTCGTTTACTCTTCCTTTGGGTTTAACCTTCTTCTTTTAAATCTCACGAGCACTCCTTCCTTCCCCTTGTACTCGTTCCTTATCTCCACTTGCATTATTGTATTCCATTAGGAATTCCTTCTAATGTCTTTACTTCTCGACTTCCTTGTCGTGAATATTAGAAAGTTTTTAAATGACTCTTTCTTGAATCATTACTCCTAGGCTAGGTTTTGATCTTTGTACTTAGCAGTTCCCAATCTCTCAAAAACTTGCTATCTCTTAGGATAATTGACTTCTTCCTTGTCAATCCTTTAATATGGCTTTATTAAGACTAAGGATATCCTTCATCCTTCTTTTTCTCATACTTTGGCTTTCTTACCCCACTTCCTTAAAGGGTTTGTCTTTTATTTACTCAAAATTTTGAGAATTTCGGTTATAGCATGAGATCATAAACTTTTGACATAAAAATTTTTATTTATCAATTTCATTAGCCATATATGTGTCTTATTACATAACTCAAGCAATTACGCCAATTTCCTATTAACTATCACTCTAGTCCCACATGTTAACTGACTTAGAGTTTATCACCGGTGGGTTGCGGAATTCTTCATCGGAAGGTTGGTTGGATGATGTTATCCTCTCAGGTGGACATAGGCCTCCATGGTACTTTCCACACCGGGTACTTGGATTCATATGTGGTTCTTCATACTCCAATGAAGATGTTTCCCTCCATGAGTCCCAGAATTTTCCCCTTTGAGTTATAGAGATTCTGTACTTTTTCAGCACCACTGCCTTGTACTCATAAGCTTGTCGCATCCAATTTACCGGCTCTGTGTTGGTACGAATAGGTGTCAGTTTGTTGAAGAGTCGTACGTAGTTAGCATAGGCTTCCCAAAAATTCTTTTTAGCTTCTTTTTGGGCTTGGGTCAGTTCTGGCTCTTGGGGTTTTGGTGGAGGTGTCTCATCTTCCACCGAGATTTTGGAGGTTCTCTTTCCCTTGGAAAAATTTCCTTCAATTCTATTTTTGTAAGTCCTATGAAAAGTTTTAATAAGTTTCATGCATTAATTATTTTTGGTATTATTTTGAAAGTATTTTCTGAGACACCTATCTTTCAAAAATGGTTTATTTCCTTAAACTCAAGTCCAAAAAATATTGGCTCTGATACCACTTAAGTTGTCAAACCTTCACCTGGTTTTTTCGGAACCCTCTAAACAACCCACCACTAATCCTAGTATTTAAAAAGGGTAACCACCATTTTGGAACCAGTAGGAGTTAGGCACAACCTAAAAATATTTTCAAAATAAATCTAAGAAAAGAAGTTTCCATAAAACATACCATAATATGATTATTGCATAAGACTTACCAAGGAGTTAAGTCTAGTCGCATTCCTCTTCATATTTTACCCTAAAGGGGTTTAAGGGAGAGAGGGGGTGAGTTCTGCAACTTAGTGAGTAGGGTATATAGGACATTATGAATTCATGATTTAGTATGCACTTAAGCAAAAATGTTTCTTTTGAATATGTAATAAGCAAGGCACCACTTGTCTTATCTTTCAAAAATTTTCTTGAAAACTTATTAGCTTATTTCGTCAAGCTTAGGGTAGGTTCCTTCCTAGTTAGAGTGATTTAATTAATTAGACCTACCCTGGTTTGTTTCACACAAACAGACAAGAAAATACCATTTATCCATAAAGTGATCAAATATTCACAGAATATACCCTATGAGTCTACAACCTCGATCTGTTCCACTAGAGGCCAGAAGCACCTTTACCGTCCACCCTAGTGAGAGGCCACAAACCTCCACCACAAGTCTATGTGAGCACCATTTCTCATCCCACAAACTTATTGATACTTCGATCCCCAAATTGTATGAGGTGAGATGTAAACCCCGTCCTTCAATAATAAGAAAACTAGGGAAAGAACCGATCATTTTCAATTTAAAAACTGAGTCAGTCTACAAACTGGAACCAATAGAGTAAGGGAAAACCAGGAAATTTATGGATCCAGAGTGACCCAAAGAGTCATAAAAGTCCTGGAAAAGGACTTGGGGATGAATTAGAGATGAAAATAAAATCAGTTCAAGTGAACCGGATTCAAACCAGTTTGAACCACTATTGAACCAAATGCTAAATTCATTTTTTTAGGTGCTTAGAAAATTCAAATTTGAGATTTGAGGCCAACATTAGATAGAAAATGAATTTAGAAATTTTCAAATTTAAAAAATTCGGTCGAATTGGGGATGAACCGACTGGTTTAAGCTTTGAACTCGGTTCGGAACAGTATCACCTTCTTCCTTCAGATGACAGCACTGTTCACTCGCTAGAAAATCATGCAATGCTAGCGAAGCTGAAAAGTCTCCACCTAGGGAGTTTCAGGCAATGAATGACCGCCATTAAGGCACCAACTGGATGGCCAAGAAGTCCCTGAGCTTCCTATATAAAAAGTCCATCATCATTCATCCTCTCCACACCTGAAAACACTATTCTCTCTCAACTGCTCCAATTTTTGACGAAGCTCAAACCAGAGCTTCGATATAGGGTCTTTTCTAAGTCAAAGAAGGTGTGGTCGAGGTTTTTAAAACCGAGAAGAAGTCAACTACACGCCTGTAGTCTCCATTTGCTCTGGGGTCGCCAAAGAAGCACCGACGTGATCGAATAGTGAAGCAGCTCCGGTGAACCAAAGCTACCATGTTTCAGGCAAGCAGAAATTGGCCAAATCGAGCCCTTGTTAGGCCAAACCAAGCCCTTCCAACACCTCCGCAGTCCTCCTACAACTGAATTAGAGCTGAAAGGTAAGCTAATTCAGCTCCCCTCTATAATTTCCAACCAGTGCTTGAGAGAGAACCGACAGAACTTCGATGATAAAATTATCACTCAATTTGGCATCAATTGATGTAATTCTTGATCCTAGCAGGAACATCAGAACAAGAGCTACCTGCCCATATTAAAAGCTCGGACCGCCGTACCCCCGACGACAAGCTTTCAAAGCTTTCTCTCTCTAAGTCCAATTTTTTGGCGAAGCTTCGTTTGAGCTCATTCCGGCACCAAATTGTGCAATTCAAAGTGCAATTGAATTGTATGAAGGTGTAGGAATGCCAATCTAACTTCAATTTCAACAATTAAACTCATTTGATCGGTCAATTTGATAAAATCAAATTCGGCAGAGATAAAATGTTGAAAATTGGTAGAAATATTGAGGGAAATTTGGGAATTTAAAAAATTTTAGGGACTAAAGTGCAATTTCATAAAATTGAGGACCAGTTGGGCATGATAAAGATATTGGAGGACCAATTGGGCAATTTTGGAATATTTGGGGCAAAACTTACCATTTTGTAAAGTAGGGGCAAAATGGTAATTTTGGAAAAGTTGGGGGACCAAATTGGAAATTTGGGAAATTGAACACCTTTTTGTGAAATTAAATAAATTGAGGTGCTAAAGTGAATTTTAAAAGTTTCGGGATTCAATTTGAGGAAAAACTGGCATTTGAGACTTAAAGAAAAATAACTTTAGGGACCTAATTACAAATAAGTGAAAAGTTTGGTTTTTCTCATTCATTTGGAATGAATGAAGGCTATTAGGCTGAGGAATAATCAACAAGGATGTTAATATCGTGTAGAAACATGAAGTACCGGGAATGCCAACAAGGACAAGCTCACATGAATACAAAGAACTAGTCGAGAGGAATTCACTACATTAATAGGTGAGTGGGAATTTAATATCATACCCAGTTGAGATGATAATCACCTCGAAAATGAAAACCCACTGCTAAGTGGTATTTTAATCATCACACCTGAGAGGAGTGATGTGGAAATCAAATGAAAAAACTTCTTACCGTTTGTAAGTAGATCATGCCTAATTGGTATGATGAAACTTACTCGAAGGAGGTGGAAAACCCGTTCATCGGTTGTGAGTGGAGATGTCCTCATACTAGGTTGGTATGATGGATAATTAAAAAGTATATTTTATCAGAAGTGCTCTCCCCTAACTGTGTGCCACTGCTTAAACATTTTGGGAGACCTTCTTGATAAGAGCTCGAATAGCTCTGTTAGGTCGGAGGCCTCGGTTTTGGAACTTGGGGGCTAATATGCCCAATTTTGAAAATCTTGAATAGTGGGCCCTATGCCGGTTGGCACGAGTAGGAGCTCTTAAATAAACATGATTTATATGCCATGAAAACTTAAGTAAATGAGTTGTTTGGCCATGGTACTGAGACATGACCGACATACTCATTCAACTAGCGACAGTGCAACATGACAGGTCCCTAGACTAGTCAAGACAAATAGCTGCAGGTCAAGTTGAGGGTCAGGGTCGCCGGACCAGTAGCACCACAGATTATATGGCATTATGTGAAAAATTGTTGATTATACATGCATTATGCTATAGGACCTTCAAGAGGTCCAAGAGCGATAGTGATGCATCCCAAGGCTCTGGACGTCCTGGTGGATATAAGGGCAGTTAGTCATAAAAGAAGTCTTGCGAAACTTGATGTAGCTTCAAGCGCATGAGACCGGGGTGGGGATAGGATGAGGTCTCTATCCTCAAACGGACACGGAGATTTGTTACGGGATTGAGGGTCGGATGTCGCGAACATCCACTCATTCTCAAGGTAGAAGTGGACATGCTTCTATCTAGGTGGCCGGTAAAGTTACTCCAATGCCACAAGTGGGTTCAGTGGACGGGCTGGCCTGTGATTGTGTGTTTACCTTCATGATGAAGGATGTGTGTTGTGTGATGACACACCGTGGTAATAAGAAATGGTTATAAAAACCGAAATTGAGATTGAAAGGTTTTTAAAAGAAAATAAGGAGTCTGGCACACTCTGAATCAAATATTTTTCCAAAAAGTTAAATTTTGAAAACCCATTCACTGAGTCATTGTACTCACCCCTCCCTTATATCCTTTTCAGGTAACCCTGGAAAGCTTAATCCAAAGACCACCAGCTAATACACATGTAAGGCAGGTATGATAAGTTTAAAATTTTGTGCAGTTTTGATTTATGATATTCTAGGAAAGGTGCAAGTTTAAAGGATGCCTTACTCCTCATGGTTTATAAACAAGGGGAAACCCTTATTAAACTGGGAGAGTGACGGGTTAATTATGGGGATCCGACCAAACTAGGTTGGGGCGTGACAATTCATGTCGGATTGATGGAGAATTTGGTCAATGATGTTTCATCGGTTCTCTCTCTAACACTGATCGGAAATTATAGAGGGTAGCCAAATTGGCTTACCTTTCCACTCCAATTCTGTTTTATGAGGGTTGTGGAAGTGTTGGGAGAGCTTGGTTTGGCCTGAGAAGGGCTCGAATTGACCATTTTTAGCTCGGCCGAAACGGGACAACTTCGGTCCGGTGGAGCTGCTTCACTATTCTATCACACCGGCATTTCTCCGGTGATCCTTGGAACAAATGGAGACTACCGTTTGTGGCTGACATCTCTCTGAGTTTAAAGAACTCGACCTTACCTTCTTTGGCTCAAAAAAATGCCCAAGTTGGAGCTCTGGTTCGAGCTTCATCGAAAAATGGAGTAGTAGGGAGAGAGAGGAGTTTTTAGGTGTGAGGAGGATGAATGAGGAAGATCTCTTTATATAGGAAGCTCGGGGACTTCTTGGTCATCCAATTGGTGCCTTTATGGTGGTCATTCATTGCCTGAAACTCTCTCACTAGAGACTTTTTATCTTTGCTGGCGCTACTCAATTTTTTGGCGAGTGAACAGTGTTGTCATCTAAAGGAAGAAGACGACACTGTTCCAAACTGGACCGGATCTGTCCGAACCGGGTTCAATGTTTAAACCGGCCGGTTCAGGCCTGATTTGACTGAGTTTTTAGAATTTAAAATTTGCAAATTTATCTAAATTCATTCTCTATCCAATGGTGGCCTAATTCTCAAATTTGAATTTTCTAATCCACGTAGAAAAATGAATTTAGGAATCAGTTCAATAGTGGTTCAAACCGGTTCAGGTCTGGTTCACATAAACCGGTTTGGTTTTCACCTCCAATTCACCCTAAAGTCGTTTCTCATGACTTTTGTGACTCTTTAGTTCACTCAGGATCCATAAATTTCCCAATTTTCCATTTTTCTATTGGTTTCGGTTTATAAACCAACTTAGTTTTCTCTTTGGAAATGACCGGTTCTTTTCCTGGTTTTCTTATTATCAAAGGACAGGGTTTACATAGATTATTGCAATTTTCCAAAAATGTAGTTTTTATTGATCTCAAATATATAATATATGAGTTGTGTTGATTACAACAAGATTGATTGGAGTTTATATCATGACTCTAAGACCACTTTTGGTTTTATAAGAATACTTCTAAGAAGCTGAGATGAGATTCAGACTTGGCCACTAAATCCTCTTTTCAAAATGGCCATTTCAAAACAGTCATTACATCAAATTGATGTGAAGAATACATTTTTGCATAGTGACCTACATGAGTTGAAAAATATGGAGATTCCACTTGAATTTGGTACGATGAAGATGGTGGTGAAGGTATGTAGGTTGAAAAAAATCTCTGTATAGATTGAAACAATTATTTAGAGCATGTTTTAACCGATTTCGATGTGTAGTAGTCAAAATGGGTTATCGGCAGTGTAACCGAGACAGTACAGTTTTCTATCGACATTCTAATGGTCGAGTTACTATTTTCGCAATATATGTGGATGATATTTTTATAATTAGGGATGATGGTGTTGAGACAATGCAGCTAAAAAAATAACTATATAAATAATTTGAGGTGAAAGACTTGGGTATTCTAAATTATTTTCTCAGTGTTGATATTGCATGGTGTATGAAAGGCATAGTACGTTCTTAGAGAAAATATATATTGGATTTACTTAATAAGATATGGATTTTAAGTTGTCGCACAACTTCGACAACAATAGAACCGAATCATAATTTATGTGATTAGTCAGGTTAACCGGTGGATAAAGAATGATATTATAGGATTGTGGGACAATTGATCTATCTATGTCATACAATGTTTAATATCACAATTGTAGTCAGTATTGTTTGCAGATATATGCTCGATCCTAGGACAGATCACTGGTAGGATATCTATGGATATTTAGATATTAAAAAGGGAGTATGATTAAGGGACTTTGGTTTAAGGCTCGGAGTCACATCGGAGTGGAAGGTTTTTGTGATTAAGATTGGGCTAGTTGTGTGGATGATAGAAGATCTACGTCTAGCTATTGTGTGTTTGTTGGAGGTAATCTTGTATTATGGAGGAGTAAGAAACAAAATATAGTCATTTGATCATCAGTAGAAGCAGAGTACATATCAATAACTCAAACTATTTGTTAAATAATTTTGATAAAAAAAACCTTACTAATGGAGCTTTGCCTATTTAGAGAAGAAACTATGAAATTGTAGTACGATAACAAGTCTACTATAAATATTGTCAATAATCCAATTCAACATTATAGGACTGAAAATATGACAATTGATCAATTTTTCATCAAAATAAATTGATATGAAGATTATGAAATTATAATATATAGAGATTAGTGGACAACTAGCAAATTTCTTAATTAAATGTTTAAGTTCTATAGAATGGAATGATATATGTAAAAATATGGAAATAGTAGATATCTACTGCCCATCTTGAAGGGAAGTGTGCAATATTAATAAGTCAGTGACATATTTGCATATAGTGCAAATATATCATATATATTCTTAATGTAATTTATTATGTATAGTATTTTATTTCCAATATTCAATAATGTCCCACTAAAGGTTTAGTCCCACTCTAAACCTTTTCATGAGTTTTGTCATTCACAACAATTGTGGGACATTTATTTAGTACATAAGTAGTCCATTAAGCTACCTCTTCCCAAAAAAGCATGGAAAATCCATATCCTTCAGTGAACTCCAAACCATATTCACATTAAAATATCTTGTAAGAATTTATGCAAAAATAAACAGTAATACCCTTCTCAAGATTTGGTCCCATGCTAAGCATATTATTTTTTAGCTTGTACATATATTAAACTCTTGTTAATACAAACATTCTCCCATTTATCATCAAGATAATGACCCATTTTTCCTTCTACTGTCATTTGTAAGTTATCAACAAGGCTAAAATTCACCCTAAACTCTGGATAAAAATTGTAAAACAATTTCAAACAACCACTCATATGGTTGATACATCCAGAATCAAGGTAACACGCACCATTAACAACATGTTCATTTTCTAAAATATTATAAGCCATCAATAACCTAGTCCCCTCTTCATTTAACTTCTAAGTAAAGTTAACACTATTTCCTTTTCTAATATACGACACTTGTAATATACTATAGATACTTTGTTAGGTGGAGCTCTTCCCCTTCCTTTATTTCTTCTTCGATATGTACTAGGACTCCCACGGATTTTTCCAAATCTACACCTTTCAAACTCCATTCTATCAAATGATTTAGGTATGTTCATCTTGTGGGCTTGCTCCTCATCCATATGACATAGACTCTTTCTTTCATTTACCAAGAGATTACTCTAAAATTACTTGATACTCATTTGATTAGTGTCACTTGATTCTTCAATGGGACATGAAACGTAGTGAAATTTTATCATCATCAACCTCGATATATTTTCATCAATAATATGAGATTCCATTTTCTCCCCATACATCTTCATCTTATTAGCTATACACATGGTTCTTGCAAAATATTCCACAATACATTTTGTATCTTTCATTTGTAGAAGTTTAAAATCTATCATTAATGTCTGCAATTGAGTATGTTGTACCCTCGATAAACCTTGAAACATAGATTTTATTGCCTCCCAAATGTCTTTATAAAAATCTTAGTTTAAGATTGTATACATAATGTGTTGTTCCGTGGCTTAAAATAGGTAATTCTTCACTTTGAGATCATGCAACTCCATTTCCTCTTGTCCTTTTCCATTAATGACACCTATATTAATATTAGTTGTCATGTCTAAATTATTCAAATTTCAAAGTTTTAGTCATCTCAATAAATTCTTTATTAACATTTTACCAAAGCTTAGAGAACCCATCAAACTTAACTGTTGCCGGTTGTAGATTATCAAAATAACCATTACATCGAATAGATATAAATAATGCATTTTTGTATGGAGACCTACAAGAGAAAGTATATATGAAGATTCCACCAGGATTTGGTATGATAAATACTGCGGCGAATGTATGTTGGTTGTATAAATCTTTGTATGGTCTCAAACAGTCATCGAGAGCATGGTTTGACCGATTTTGACAAGTAGTGGTCAAAATGGGCTACGAGTAGTGTAACGAAGACCAACAATTTTTAATCAAGACTCTAATGGTCGAGTTGCTATTCTTTCAGTATATGTGGATGATATTATCATCACTATGGATGATGGTGCTGAGATATTGCATCTGAAAAAATAACTAAGTAAAGAATTTGAGGTAAAAGACTTACATCCTCTAAAGTATTTTCTTAGTATTGAGATTGCAAGGTCTAAGAAAGGCATAGTACTTTCTCAGAGAAAATATACATTAGATTTACTCATTGAGGCAAGGATGTTAAGTTATCGAACAAGTTTGGCAATAATAGAACCAAATCATAAGTTATATGCTTAGTGAGGTAGCCCGATGAATAAAGAATGATATCAGAGGATTGTGGGACGATTGATCTATCTATATTATATAAGGTCTGATATCACATATGCAATCAGTATTGTGAATAGATATATGCACAATCCCAATATAGATTATTGGGAGGCTACCATGAGGATATTAAGATATTTAAATGGGAGTCCAGGAAAGGGACTTTGGTTTAAGGCTCTAAGTCAAATTGGAGTGGAAGGTTTTTTTATTCGGATTGGTGTAGTTGTGTAGATGATAGAAGATCTATGTCTGGTTATTGTGTGTTTGTTGGAGGTAATCTTGTATTATGGAGCAGTAAGAAACAAGACGTAATCACTCGATCATAGCAGAAGCATAGGACAGATCAATGGCTCAAACTATTCATTAGATAATTTGGATAAAAAGCTTAATAATGGAGTTTTGCCTCTTTAGAGAAGAACCTATGAAGTTGTAGTGTGATAATAAGTTTGCTGTAAATATTGTCAACAATCCAATTCAACATGATAGGATCAAACATGTGAAAATTAACGATTTTTTATCAAAGAAAAAATTGAAATGAAGATCATTAAGTTACAATATATGAATACTAGTAGATAAGTAGTAGATTTCTTAATTAAAGGTTTTTGTTCTAAAGAATGGAATGATATATGTAACAAGATCGAAATGGTAAATATATACAACATATATTGAGGGGTGTACAATATTAATAAGTTAGGGGCGCAATTGTAAATAGTGTAAATATATCATATATATTCTTAATATAATTTGTTATGTATATTATTATATTTTTAATATTCAATAATATTCCACTAATGGTTTAGTAACACTCTAAACCTTTTCATGAGTCTTATCATTCATAACATATATGGGATGTCTATTTAGTACATAACTTGTCCATCAAGCTACCTCTTCCCAAAAATGTATTTGAACATCCATATCATTTGGTAAAAACCAAAACATATTCACTTCAAAATATCATGCATAGATTTATGCTAAAACATACGGTGATACTCTTCTCAAGAATTTGTCCCATTATTTTTCAGCTTCCATATATATTAAATTTCAGTTAATACAAATATTCTCCCATTTATGTTTTAGATAATGCTCCATTTTTCCTTCTACCGTCATTTGTGAGTTATCACCAATACTAATATTCAGCCTAAACTCTATATAAAATTTGTAAAATTATTTCAAACAACCACTTATATTGTTTATACATCCAGAATCAAGGTAACACACACCTATAATGAAAATGCTCGAATTTATGACAGTCATAATATTCTATAGATACTTTGTTAGGTGGAGCTCTCCCCTTCCTCTATTTCTTCTTTAATATGTCCTATGACTCCCATGGATTTTGCCAAATCTATAGCTTTCAGCTTTCAGCCTCCATCCTATCAAATGATTTAGGTATGTGGATCTTGTGGGCTTGCTACTCATCCACATGTCATAAACTATTTCTTTCATTTACTAAGAGACTACTATAAAGTTACTCCAAAGTCATCTGAGTAGTGTCACTTGATTCTTGCACATGCAACATGATCATATTTTATCATCAACCTCGGTATATTTTTATCAATAATATGAGATTTTATTTTCTCCCAAAATATCTTCATCTTATTAGCTATAAATAAGGTTCTTGCAAAATATTCATCACATTTTGTATCTTTCATTTGTATAAGTTTAAAATCTCTCATTAATGCCTATAATTGAGCAACTCATACCTTCCATAATCCTTGAAAATTAGATTTTATTGCTTCTCATATGTCTTTAGAAAAAATCTTGATTGTATCTATAATGGGCTATTCAATGGCTTAAAATAGGTAATTCTTCACTTTGAAATCTTGTAACTCCATTTCATCTTTTTCCATTAATAACACATATATTAATATTATTTGTCATGTATAAATTATTTAAATTTCAAAGTTTTTGTCAACACAATAAATTATTTATTAACATTTACCAATACTTATAAAACCCGTCAAACTTAACTATTACAAGTTGTAGTTAATTGTAAAATTTTAAAAATATAGTTTTTATTGATATGGAGTTTATCAATACTCTTATACCACTTTTGGTTTTATAAGAATGCTTTACTTGGCCACTAAATTCCATTTTCAAAACAACGATATAAAAACTTTCTCCAACCATAGTTAGTGTAAATACTCACTTTTCATTTTGAGACAAAGATATTTCGAGAAAAAGACTATTGAATTGTTAATCTTCATATGTATAATCAAAATAGAGCACAAAAAAATCAATTGATAATTCAATAGGAATGTTGAAAACCAAGGAGAGGATTGAAGATGTAAGAAGTTGTAGTTCTCAAAGCTACTTTCACGAACTTATTAATGTAGATTTCATCAATAAAATCATACTCCAGTTACATCGCTTTTATATAGAAGTTGATTGAGCCCCGATAACATAAATGAAATTCTCTTACCCTTACTATAATTGCATTTTCATTTATCTATATATATATAGTTTTGAAATATTCTAAACCCTTCTATTTACAATAAAATATAATATTCATTTTTTTAATTTGAAGGGATATTACTTTTATTATTTGAATGGCATTAATAGCTATATATTTATATTATTTTTTATTGTAATTAATTTTTTATTATACATTTTATATAAAATTATATGATATAATTATATAATAAAATATTATACATAAAAATGATATAATGTATATATTAAATATATTTATTATATATATATATTATTTTCTATTTATAACTATAAAATAGTTATATACAATAATTATTATATAATTAATAGCAAATCATTTCTTATTTTAATAATAACTTGTTTATATTATATAATTTGGTTATATAATAAAATTTCATTCATATAATTTATCATATATAATATAATTATATATTTATTATATAATATATATATATATATAACAATTTACTATATATATTATTAACTAAATTATTAAATTTATTTTAAAAAATCATTTTATCAATTTTTATTAAGAAAACATGTGCTCTATCAAAATAATTGATTTTAATGAGTTTGTAGCACTGATGATGATGATGTGACTTCAAATAACTCAATCTAAATAACTTTTAAATACCTACAAATATCTCCCATACAAGCTACTCAATTCAAACAGATTATTTAAATCATGGTAATAAAGAAAAAAAATACAATTATTGAATGAGAAAAATCTCTTATTGTTTTTCTATAACTTTGAAAGCTTATTGTTTTTTCTATAACTTTGAAAGCTTGTTGTATTCTTCCCTAGAATTGGTATCAACTTATTAGTCAACCGTTCATAACTTATTGTGATACTCTTAGTCCATAACTTATAGATGAACTTCTTCCAAATTAATTGCCGAATCATTTATTCCTTCTTATAATTAATCCTTGAAATTTTGCTCGAGTTTATACTTGATTGGTAGGGTTTTTGTCAACATTGAAAATTAGTTCTATCATATATATTTTTTACTTAAATTATATTTTATTATATATTAATAAATTATTGTATTGTATAGTATAGTATATGTAATACAATTAAATTTTTTATATATTAATTAATAAATTAGTAAATTTATTTAAAAATATTTTAATTTTTTTATTAAAAAACAATCTACTACATCAAAACAATTAATTTGAGTGGATTTGTAATATATTCAAAATCTTCCCTTCACCTACACTACAAATACTTTCAGACGCCTCTCATACAAATCATTAAATCCAAATAAAATATTTGGATCAGAATATTAAAAAAAATACAATTATTTACTTTGTAAACTTATCGTACTCTTCCCTATCATTCTTTATCCATAACTTATAGATGGACTTGTTCCAAATCAATTGGGGGCTCATTGATTGATCCTAGAAAGTTTCTTAGAATTAATCCTTGAAATTTTTACTGGATTACGATTTTTATCGTAGATGGGTAGGGTTCTCCTTAATCTTGACAATTGGTTCTATCATAAGTTATATGACATATAACAATTATATTATAATTGAGAAGTATGAAGCCTAAGAGTTTACTCACTGTAAAATATATACATGACACTTATACATTATATTTTATTTAATATTTAAAATATTTATTAATTTTAATACCGTTATTATTTATAAAAAATTTATGAGATGATTATATGTATGTAATGAATCCATGAGACGATCTGGCCTTTGAAGTTTCTTACGGCACTTTAAGCTGTGAGGTGACCACAAACTTGGAGATGTGGGAAGAGACAACCTCAGACCTAAGCAACCGGAATGAGAATGACACTTTCAAGCTGTTATTGACCCGTGAATACTCGAGTATCAGCATCTACAGATAGCTTCCATAAAAAGTAAAAGCCCACCATGTAGTTTATAACTTGTAACTATATATATATATATATATATATATATATATATATATATATATATATAGGCAGCGCCAGTTACAGTGATCAACTTCCAGCCTTAGAGGGAGGGTAAACACAAGAAAACGGCCAAACAAAGGCTCCACCCAATTCTTCAGCGATGAATCCAACGGAAGCCCGGCGGAAGAAGGCCTTGAAAACGGCCGTTCTGGTGGTCGCCGGCGTGATTCTCCAGGCCGCCATAATCCTTCTCTTCGTCTTCCTGGTGCTGCGAGTCAGGCATGTGCGGCTCCGTGTCAGATCCGCAGAGGTGGAAGGTCTGGCTGTGAACTACTCCTCCTCGAGCCCTTCATTCAGTATGGCGATGCACATGCAGGTCAACATCAGGAACCCTAACTTCGGGCACTACAAGTTCGAGGAGACCAATCTCACGGTGTCTTACCGCGGTCGTCTGGTTGGCGAGGCTGTCATTGAGAAGGCCAAGGTGCGAGCATTTTCGACCAAGAAGGTGAAGCTCACGGTGTCCGTGGATTCCAGAGCGTTGGCATCGAGAAGCTCGAAGATCAAGATGAGGAAGGATATATACGCCGGTATGTTGACTTTGGAGGGCAAGGCCACCTTGACCGGGAAGGTCCACTTGTTCGAGGTCTTCAAAAAGAGTAAGTCAGCCGGGATGGAATGTACCATGGAGGTCAACGTCAAGTCCAAGGAAGTTCAGAACTTGAAGTGCCACTGAAAGTTTATCACACAATCAATCTGGTGTTTTGTTCATCATACCCTTTCCATTTGCTTGAATTGATTGGTTTTTATTTGGTTGTAAATTTTGCCAAGTGAGTGTTGTTTCTCTTCCCTCCCTCATCCATATCTATATTAGTTATCATTGACTGATTATGTCTTAATTTCAAATTTCATAATGTGATTTCACTGTGTTTGTGATAGGAAATCTCGCTAATGTTATTCAAATTTCATAATGCCATCGTATATATCAAATTACTATAAGAGTTAATAATTCAAAGTCCACCCACTTGCTCTGGACATAGAGGTGAAGAATGCTTTCCTGGCTTTGAACAGGAAGATGAATTCTTAGCTTGAAGAGGAGTTTATCCTATAAAAAGATATGGAGATACAAAAACATGATGCAAAAAGTCCATAAAGACCCTAAGAAGTTTGAATAGATAGTTTTCTTTTATCAAAATTTGAATGGGCAAGAAAAGTATAATTCTCATCCATGTGTTACATTTAATATTATACCGATTGGCTCTCCAGAGTACTATGCAATTACAAAAACACAATTTTCTTTTTTCTTGCACAATAAAGTAGAGAAGTTACTATTTAATTCACAATTTTCTCAATAAATTTTAACAATTACGTCAGTATTCATTTAGCTCAAATTATCCTTTCTAACTTGTGAAAGCTGTATAAAAAATGTCGAGAGTGAAGCTATATAAATGGGTGTTTGGTGAGCGCTAAGGAAAGATGAAGTGAATCTACTTTTGGGCCAGGGCGTTGATCATATATTTTAGCTATACTATCATTGTTGATATATCGGGCTTTAACGGAGTTGCGGACATACCCTCCTAGTGTATTCTTTTTGCCCAAACCTATTCTAGTATCACCTTATCAATTACGGTATATCTTGTACCTACAAACTAAACATTAGTTTTAAATAAGTAATTATAATTTAGTTTAACCACATTAAGTGAGACATGTCTAATGGGTAAAAGTAATACTGAGATCTTAAAAGAGATATTTAATTCAATTAAAACAAGTAACGTACCAAAAGTGTAGTTTTAAATACAAATTAAATCGATATTAAAATTGTTTTGAGTTTAATATTGTGGAAATAATATACGTGTCATAAATTTTACCTCAAACTTTTCCAGATTGAGTTTAGAGAAAGACCTCAACAAAAACGAGTTTGAATTATGATGGAATTCACTCCTATCGAATGACATTATGATTTTTTTTAAATCTTAAAAATAGGAAAATGAAAATATTTGATAGCAAATCATAGAAAACTATCAAATATTTTAAAAAATAAATTAAAATAATAATGGATTGAATAAAATGTGAATTGATCAAGGGAAGGTCAAATATTGGTCAAACTTGGCGATTTAATCATCAAAAAACCAATATAGCATAGTGTGGACCAGTTGTGTGGTGCACGTGTCATATGCATGAACATCATATGCCCAGCCTAACTTAGGGTTTGTGATCTATCTAAGCAACCTGATCCGTACCCCTGTAACAAGTGAAAAAAAATCTCTTAAATAGCTTAATTTTAGGTCAAATTTTACAAAAAAAAATAGTGATATGATAATTAATCACTCTATCTTTCTATAAAATTAATTTAAAATTCATGGACTAAGAGAGTTAAATTTTGATATAAAAGTTAAGAGAGAAACTCTGTGGTAGCCCTCCATCTCCATAGACTTTCGAGATAAAATTCTCCTGGTTCAGACCACCAAACTATGATATTTTAGGGTCCCTATACTCGTGCAGTGGTTAGCATTTATCCCCGATTGGTGACTTGCACGGACGACTCCTCTACATGCACTCGTGAGCTTGCCCAATAACCAACCCTCGCACAATGGGAAGAGGTTGACTTCTTTTGTGGCAAAATTCCTCGTCCTCAGGTAGTCTAAAATTGCCCCAAAATTCTCACAACCTCATCTCTACCCCAATTACCAAAACCCATCCACCCTTTGTTAATACCCCTCTATAAATTTGGGATTGTCGGTGACTCCAACCACCCTCAAAAGTGATTAAGGTGGACTAGATCTGTGGAGTCATCAGTTTTTCAACCCCACTAGTGTTGATCTTCACTATCCTATCTTCAGTGAGGTATAACCTAAAATCTAACTTTATGTTATTTTTCGGCGAATGTCATTTGTAGCAAAAAATGACACTGTTTAGGTAATAGTCCGCCGAAACAAAACTAGTGGGACTTAGGGAGGGTGGCTAAGGCCTTATTATAGATTTCTAATGTGCTTAATTACATGTTTATTTTAAGAAAAAATTGTGGCACTAAAGTACAAATATTGGAAATTATAGGGACTAAAATGATATTTTTAAAAATTGAGGGAGCTAAGTAGATGTGAGAGGCAGTATAGGGACTTGAAAATATTATGTTGGACAAGCTTGGTGACTTGGTTTAGAAGCTTTGAAATGATGCGAAGGTAAATGACGTTTTTGAAAAGTTTAAGTGTAAAGTGAAAAATAGAGAAATATTTTGGGCCAAATTATAATTTGAAGGACATGATGACTCAAATATGACTAAAACATAGTATAGGGACTAAATGGAGGAATTTTTAAAAGGGGTACTTTGGTAATTTATGAAAAGTTAAGGGGTAAAGAGGTAATTACAGAAAAATATAGATTTTAAATATACAAGTGTAAAAATGTAGAGACATTTGTGTAAATAGAGCAAACTACGAGAATAATAGTAGAAATTATGAGTTTATAAGAAAAATCTATCACTACTTCATTCCATTATCTATAAAGAGTGAGACCAAGTCAAGAGACAGAACCACAATGTTAGAACCCTCAGAATAGTACGAATGTCACAGAATTAATCCAAATAATCATAGTATATAATCGTTTTTCTGTAGCATATCAGAATGACACACACAATCACGCTTTTCCTACTCAATTTGGAACAAAAGCTAAAATGAACGAGTTTCGACTATAAGGTGAGTGGGTTTACCGTTAGTCAGTTCGATTGTATCGACGACTTTATAAGCTTTTATATTGTAAATCTAATATGATGTTTATGATTTCAAAAAGACTTGAATAAGAAATAAATAGGCATATTACATGGAGATATAATATATATATATATATATATATATTAAAAGGGGTAATCAATAGAATTTGAATCAAATGGATTAAAAAGACGTTTAAGAGGGATGTTTAAGCCAACTAGATAAGAAGATAACTTGTAAGGGATGAGAAAATAGTTGACTTATTATAAGCATGATTATGTCCATTATGGTAGTTATCTTTTATCATGCATGGACTACAAATTATATTTGAGCATGATTATGCACATCATGATTACTGCCTCTTGTTATGTATTTCATTGATTATGCTTGGTATACCTGAATATATGTATATTGTGATAGGTATAGATAGGACGCCTATGAGAGGTTGTGTCGACACAACCTATAAGGTCCGCAAATGTGATGTTAAGGTTCCAATGCCACACACGGATTGATGAGGGGTATGATTGTGCCTTAGTGTGAGGTAAACCGTGGGTAACCAATACACATGTATACCTACCTATGTGTGGGGTGGACCATAGGCTATTAGGGTAAAAGAATGATTTGAGGGTACTACCTCAATATCTCCATGAGGAGATGAGCCTATATGGTGCCTTGGGAGTATAGTTGCACAAACACACATATCATTATCGCCCCGATACCTTTTGTGTAAGGGCTCTCGGAACATGTCTGGGCTATGATTGACTGTGATTATATATGATATAATATTGCTTTTGACAATATGATATGAGATTGCTTGTGGTGATATAATATGAGATTTCTTGTGAAAATAAGTTAAATTGAGAATTGATATGAGATATTGTGATTGATGCTAAAAATCTATGGATAAAACCAATTATAGAATTATATGAACAATTAAGCCATAATAAATTGATATATACACCACTACGGTTAAATCACATAATTTTCTTTATGTATGATATTTTAGGTTAGAAAATGAGGGTTGGACCAAAAAGTAGCTTGGCATGGGTAAGCCCATTCACTAATTAGGGAGATCACACCCTCCCAAGCAAATGTTTTAGGTAATAGGAGGATATTTGATGGACTCCTTTGAATTCCTACATCCAGCTTGGACTTACAATGTCACGTCTTGACCGAATTTTTCGAGTCGGGTACTGATGGTAACATGCCACGTCTCCTCAATACTACTAAGGCGAGTACCTTCATCAAATTAGGACTAATATGACAAAAGGCTTTAGAATAAAACACATAGATTTCAATGGAAATTTGAAACTTTTTAAAAGCATGTAGTAAGCCCAAATAAATTACAATATCATCCTTGGGAATTAAGCAACTAATGAGAAAGGATAATCTTCATGCACACTTTTTGAGTGTCGCACCTTAGTTGCGTGTGTGTAGGAGTCAAAGCTGATACGAGAACTTCGTGCTCCTTGTACGCCCCTAAAAAAAGTTAGGGAAGGGGTGAGCTCACATCTCAATGAATGTATTTCCTAACATCGAGTCATGACATGATCCCTACCTGCTCTTTTATTAGGGTTTACTTACTTATTATCTTTTTACAAATTTATTTCTCACATTAGTATTTTATCTTATATTCATCATCTTGGGAATTTATTTTCCATTTCACAATTCAAACATTAAATGCACTAACACAATCACCTGAGTTCTTACACATATGAACTTAGGATGTGAAGGATATGTCATCACGGCGCACTCCCATGGAACATCTTGTGATAACCATTCCCCTCACATGAATGTTGATGATGTGTCATTCGACATTTCACACCATTTGATCCAGCTCAGACCATCTCAAGGATCATAAGTGATGACTGAACCCCCACCATACGCCTCCCTCGGGTTTGTGGGAAGATTCTAAAAGTCAACTCTTTCATTGTACCATTGCTTCCAATCTTCCCTATTATGTTCGACATCATCTCTAATACTAGGTGTAATGTCGATTTCATAAGCATCCTCCCAATCATATCACAAAGATTTTAACACCGAAATTTCTGAAACTCTGATTTAAGCCCAATTGGACTGGAAACTGATGTTGAACTAGAAATAAAAACATGAGAATCAAGTTTTAGAATCATACCAGGTTGGAAACTGGTTTAGACCCTAAACTTGGACAATAGTTAAGTTCTGGATTTAACCTCAAAGAACTCCCTTTGATCGAAAATTAAGAATTGTCAAGAGTCCATGAGAAAATCGGTTCAAATCGTGCTCGAACCAACTTAGGAAAAAATCCCTTGATTTTTAAGAGGAGTTAGCCTAGTCAATGTGGAATATTATGGGGAATTTTTAGAAAAATGAATTGGGCACAAAACCTATCGAATCGGAGGTGAATCGACCAAAAGACGACCAAAACCGATTGAACTGGCTTAGAGTGGTAAAACTCCTCGATTTTTAGAAGGGGCTATACAATATAGAAAATGAACATTTTTTTTATCCAAATTTTATGAAATTAGATTAAAATTTTTTATAAAAATAAAGTAGGCCAAGAATCAGTCAAATTGGAGATGAATCGGCCAAGAAAAAGCTAAAATTGGCCAAACCTATTGATTAGTTCATCGGAAACCAGTTCACTACAGTGTGAACTAGTTAGCACACTACATCGAGTGCACACACTCATCTTATGTGTGATGCATGCAACACACAGATGCCCGCATGTGTCGTCTTCTTCGCCTGACTCATGAACCGAATACCCGACCTAGAACCTAGAAATAACCCATATGTTAGGAAATTTTTCTACAGTCCTTCCCGCACAAAAATTAAATGAAAAGTGGAGTCTAGGGAGCCCCATCTAGTCAGTTATGGACATGGACAAATGAACCGTTGATCCCTCGAGCTCCCTGTATAAGTGTCAACCCTCCTCTCGCTAGTGGTGGGCATAAATTCTCTCTAGAAGTTCGGATGCTCACTTTTCTAGTGACCTTCAAACCATAGATTATCATTTTCTTCTTCGACCACCAAGTTTGGCCAAGTAGGTGTCATTAGAACTTGGGGGAGTCAGCTTTTAAACCCCACCTCTCTTGGCCACCGATAAACCATCTAGCGGTGGTGATCCAACAGAATAGTAACTATACTCCGTTGGCAAAAAATATAGCATAAGCTTTCAGGGCTCGCCCTGACCTTCCCGACGGCCAAACATGACCCAAATTAATGTTGAATGCTCCTCTCAATCCTTTCTAGATAACCACACCACCTGTTCGAGCTATAGGTATGCCTCGTGGCCAAGAAAAATCTGAGAAGCTCTAGTAACCCACTATTTTTTTACATTGCTCTACAAATTAGGTGTTACGAGTGACTTCGACCACTAGAGAGCCACTTCTAGCTATCAATGAACTCATGGGGAGTCAGCTATATAAACCCAATGTTGTCGGATGTCACCGCTTCTTCTCTGGTGAGTTTTGACAAAACCTTGACTTTGTGTCTATTTTCCGATGAGAGTCTTATTGGGGTCTGATTTACATTGCTCCGAACAAGGTTGGTCGGAAGGTGATCACAAGGACATAGGGAAGATGATGAGGGACCTATAAAAGATTTTTGGGGGATTAAAGGAGTGATTTTTAAGGATATAAAGGTTTAGTGAATAAATCAAAATTTTTGAAAAGTATAGGGGTCAAAATGTAATTTTATGAAAATGGGGACCTAATTGAGACTATGTAGAAGTTTGAGGACCTAAATGGAAGTATGATAAAAATTGGAGATCAGAAGATATAGTTTGGGAGAGGATAGGGACCCGAATGAAACTCTTAGAATATTTTAAGGGACCTAAAGTTAATTTGAAAAGTTAAAGGACTAAAATGGGACCTCTACTGAACCCATAAAAGGTCAGAGCACCTAAGGTGAAATAAGATATAAGTTTAAGTCCTAAAGAAGTAAGGAGAAAGTTGAGGGACAAAAGTGTAATTTTAGAAAAATTTAGGAAAAAAGTTGTAAATATTGAAAACTTTAAGCCAACAATGGAATTTCTAAGAATGTGAGGACCCAAATGAGACTAGAGAAAGTTAAGGGGACCTGATATGAACTCATTGAAGATTAGGCTTTTCAAAATCGACAAATTAAAAGTGTAAGGACATTTTGGTAATTTTTAGAAAATTTAGGGACAAAAATGCAAAAAAAAGGGAAAGTTAAGGATTTTAGTGAGAAACATAGTCCTTAGAGCAATTTAGAAAATTTGACCCAATATGGGTGTAAGACTAAAGTAATGAGAAGAAATAATAAATATGCATTAGTAGTGACGAGTTTGTCGACACGTGGGAGTCGACCGAACCAAGCTTGAGGTGCAAAACCATAATTTTTGGAAATTATGGGATGATACTAAAATTACTACTCAAAATCAAGTCTAATATATGCTATATTTTGTGGATATTGTAGTGTAGTTACTACAAGTGGTAGGGGCGATTTTCTTAATTAGAGATACTTGGAAACACACCAGAATAAATGTGTTTTAGATACGCGGTGAGTGGACTTATAGACGACGAGTCCTATTGTATCGATCTTGGTTCTTATCCAGTTTTTCTAAATTTGAATATGACTAGAAGAATATGATAGGATTCACATATGGTATAGGAGATAATATGAGCATGATGTCACAAGAATAAAACTAAGAGCCATGTTGTATGCATGTGACGAAACTGAGATTTATATTCTACATATAAAAATAGGACTAGATCTCATGAGTAAGGCAGATAGCCAAAACATATATAAGTTGTCCTATTTCCAAAGCCATGGAATGCAAATAGATACACATATGATGTATGTTTCAAAATGTGAATAACTAGTGATGGGGTCGGTCGACTAACATGCCAAACCTCAGGAATTTAAAGAAAGACTACTGCTTGTTGTATTGTTAAATGCATGTTAAAGAACATGAGTAGCAATGTAAAACCCGCACTTTTGAGCTAAGGAAAACCAGTAAAAGAACCGGTTAAACCAAGTGAGGATTCAGAACCGGTTCATAAACCCGATCATTTATGAACGGGCAATTTGGGAATTTACAACTCTTGGGTGATCCAAAGAGTTCATTAAACCTTCAAAAAGAAACTTAAGACAAATTAGAAGAGAAAAATGAAATTGGTTAAGGTGAATGAGAATCTATAAGAACTCTGAAGTTAAGCGTGCTTACCTGAGAATAGTGTGAGTATGGGTGACTTCCTAGGAAGTATGATTCTTTTTGTAACTCGAAATTTTGGTCAAAATTTTTTATGTGAACGTACCTCCCCATTCATTCTCCACATACGTGAACACTTCTCTCTCTCTCTTTATTGCTCCATTTCCCGGTGAAGCTCAAACCAGATATTCGACTTGAATATTTTTCTTAACCTCAGAAGGAGAGGTCGAGCTCTTTAGAACCGAGGAGAAGACAGCTATCTAATAGCAAACTCTAGTCAATCCGAGAATTGTTGGAGAAGCGCCGGCATGATAGAACAATGAAGCAGCTCCGACGGACTGAAGTTGCCCTATTTCGGCCAAGCTAAAATTGACTATTTCGAGCCCTCATCAGACCAAACCAAGCCCTCCCAACACTTCCTTAGTCCTCCCATGGCCGAATTAGGACTGAAAGGTAAGCCAATTCGGCTCCCCTCTTCAATTTCCGGCCGGTGCTAGAGAGAGAACCGACAGAATTTCAATGATGAAATTCTAACTCAATTCGGCATCAATTGATGTGATTCTTGATTCTAGGATGATCCTGAAGATGAGAGCTACTTGATCAGATTGAAAGCTCACACCGTCGTGCCCTTACCGGTGAGAAATCGAAGCTTTCTCTCTCTACAATATATTTTTCGATGAAGCTCCGTTTGAACTCATTCCAGCATTAAAATCTGCGATTTAAAGTTCCTTAGAATCATATGAACATGTGGGAACTCAATTTCAACTCCAATTTAAACAATTAGAGGTGTTTGATTGATCAATTTGATGAAATCAAATTTGGCAGTGTTGAAGAGTTGAAATTGAGGGAAAATTTGGGGATTTTTAAAATTCGAAGGACCAAAATACAATTTTATGAAATTGAGTGTCAATTGGGCATGAAAATAATTTTGGAGGATCAATTGAGCAATTTTGGAATTTTTGGGGCAAAACTTGCCATTTTTGTAAAGGAAGGGCAAAATGGTAATTTTGGAAAAGTTGGGGGACCAAATTGGAAATTTGGGAAATTAAACCCCTTTTTGTGAAATTGAATAAATTGAGGTCCCATGATAAATTTTAAAAGTTTCAGAACTCAATGTGAGGAAAAATCGGCATTTGAAGACTTAAAGTTAAAGAGAAATAACTTTAGGGACCTAATTGTAAATAACTAAAAAGTTTGGGTTTTCTCATTCATTGGAAATGAATGAAGGTTGTTAAGTCGAGTAATAGTGAATAAGGATATTCATATCGTGTAGGAACACGAAGTACCGGGAACGCCAGCATGGACGAGCTTGCGTGAATACAAAGAACCGGTCTAATGGAATTCACTACATTAACGGGTGAGTGGGTTTACTAACATCATACCCGGTTGGGATGATGAGCACAACTTAAAATTAAAAACTACTTACCGGTTGTGAGTGAAAATTTTATATCATACCCAGTTGGGAATGATAAGTACCTCGGTATGAAAACCTACTATTAAGTGGTATTTTAAACATCACTACTTAGAGGAAGTGATGTGAAAATTATGCGGAAAAACTACTTACCGATTGTAAGTAGATCATACCCGGTTGGTATGATGAGACTTCCTCGAAAGAAGTTGAAAACCCGTTCATTGGTTATGAACGGAGGTGTCCTTATACCCGGGCAGTATAATAGATAGAGAAAACATATGTTTTGTCGAAAGTGGTCTCCCCTGACTATGTGCCAATGCTTAAACAATTTGGGCGACCTTCTCGATGGGAGCTCGAATAGCTCTGATAGGTCGGGGGCCTCGATTTTGGAACTTGTGGGCTAAATGCCCAATTTTGAAAATCTCGTATAGTGGGCCCAAGGCCAGTTGGCACGAGCAGTAGCTCGTAAATGAACATGATATATGTGCAATAAAACTTAATAAGTAAATTGTTTTGCCATGGTACCAAGATAGGACCGACATGCTCAGTCAATTAGCGGTAGTGAGACATGACAGGTTGATGGACCAGTCAAGACAAACAACTGCGGGTTAAGTTGAGAGTCAGGGCTGTTGGACTAGTGGCACCACAGATTACATGGCAATATGAGAAAACATATTTTGTGCATGCGCTGTGAGTACGGGATCATCAAGATGCCCATGAGGGGTAGTGATGCGTCCTAAGGGCACTGGATGACCTGGTGGCTATAAGGGCATTTCATCGTTCTAGGTGTCTGTACGAAATTTGGAGTAGCACCAAGCGATGAGACTAGGGTGGGGATAGGATGAGGTCTCTGTCCTCATACGAACACGAAGAAGTGATTTCGGAATTGTGGGTTAGATGTCGCGTACATCCACTCATTCCCAGGGTAGAAGTGTACTGCTATTCGAGTGGCAGGAAAAGTCGCTTCGAAGCCACTAGTGGGTTCAGTAGTGATACTGACTTGCGAATGTGTGTAACCTTCATGATGAAGGATATGTGTTGGGTGATGACACACCGGTAACTAAGAAATAATGGAAAAAAACCGAATTTTTAAATGAAGGGATTTTTTAAAAGAAAGGAGTCTGGCACACTCCATATAAATATTTTTCTTGAAAGTCAAAAGATTTGAATCCCATTGACCGAGTAGTTGTACTCACCCCCACCCTTATACCCCTTTCAGGAAGTCCCGGAAAGCCGAACCTTAAAAGACTTACGCAATTAAATGCCTGCAAGATAGGTACGATTAATTTAAATTACTATGCAATTTTGATTTATGATATTTCTAGAAAAAGGTGCAGGTCTAAAGAATGCCTTACTATTTACGGTTTATAATATAAGGGGAAACCCTTTAGTAAATCAGGAGAGTGGCGGATTGATCATGGGGATCCGACCAAACCGGGTCGGGGCGTGACAAGCGGGGTCGGTCAAATAGCATACTGGACGCCCGATTAAGAATGACCATTGTATTGTGTGTGTACATCATTGTGATATGATCGGGAGGATGCTTATTCCATCGGCATGACACCTATTACTAAAGGTGATGCTGAGCGGAACAGGGAAGACTAGAGTGGGGGTACAAGGGAAGAGTGGCTCCGTAGTCTTTCCACGAACTAAGAGAGACATATCGATGGGATTAAATCATCACTTGTGATATGAGAGTCATGATGAGTTTAGATAAAAGGATACAGGATGTTAAATGGAACATCATTAACATTCGTCTAAGGGGGACGATTCATCAGGAGATGTTTCCATGGGAGTGCAGATATATGACACACATATCACTAATAGCCTTGAGATGCTCCTATGTGAGATCTCAGTAGATATGGTGGTAGGGCCACCGTGTGTGATGTTGTAAGGATGAATGCATAATTGACAACAATAAGAGGGGGACGCTCATCTTCGGATGTTCCTTGGGAGTGCGTTAGGATGCACATACCCCTCACACCACGAGTTTGCATGTGTGAAAACATGGGGGTTGATTGTGCGCATTGTGAAATGAGAATTGAATTCCCGAGTTAAAAGACTATTATGATGAATACTAAGTAAATGTATTTGTAAAAGATTCAAATAAGATATCACTAAAAATGTAATAAAAATGTGGAGTGAAGATTGGGTCTTGGCTCAATGCCAGTAAATAGATTCATTGAGCTATGTGCTCAGCCTCCCCCAAGCCATTTACATGTTTGTACAAAGGAGCACAATAGGCCCTATGATATCATCAACATCCAAACGCATGCAACCAAGGAATGAGACACAAAATACGTACATCTAAGAGATGGGAAGTAATATGTTGATATCAAAGAAAATGTCAAGAGTAGACACTAAGGGTGCATACTACCTCTGGGAACACAACGATATGGGACCGGGAGGGATACACCTTAGATAAACTTAAGTATGTGAATTATCTAATTTTGTTGGACTAGAAATGTCACGCCCCGACTCGGTTTGGTCGGAACCCCGTGAGCAACCTAACACTCTTTTTGGCCTAGATGAGCTACCCCTCCAAGGACCGCGAAGAGCCAGGCGTAATTTCTGCCATCATTCCCTAGAATCACATTATGCAAAACTGATTGCGTAAAAATAAATTACCTAGGTTTAGAGGGTTGGTAGGGCAGACTCTTTAAAGATCGTTTCCTTCCTGTAAAAATTTTTAAGTGAGGAAATGATCTTTAAAGAGTCTCTTCGCCAAGCCTCTAAACCTAGGTAATTTATTTTTATGCTATTGGTTTTGCATAATGTGATTCTAGGGAATGATGGCAGAAATTACGGCTGACTCTTTGCGATCCTAGAAGAAGTAGCTCTTCTAGTCCAAAGAGAGTGTTATGTTGCTTACGGGGTTCCGACCAAATCGGGTTGGTGCATGACAACTTTAATGGTATTAGAGCCAAGTTCCCTTAAATTCATTATCAAGACTATATATGTCACACCTCGACCCGGTTTGGTCGGATCCTTGTGAGCAACCCGCCACTCTCTCGGTTTATTAAGGGTTTTCCTCTTCTTTAAACCGTGAGTAGTAAGGTGTCCTTTAAACATGTATCTTTCCTGGAATAACATTAATCAAAACTGTAAAAAAAATTAAACTTACATACTTATCTTGCAGGTTTATCTAGCTGAAGGAAAGAGGTAAAGGGAGGGGGTGAGTTTGACAACATAGTGAATGGGTGTTTGAAACATGAGTTTTCTGAAAAACAGTTTGGATTTGGAGTGTGCCAGACTCCTTATTTTCTTTAAAATCCTTCTTTCCTTGAGTTCCTAGTTTTTCAAAACCATAATTCATCATTATCCACAATTAGTGTGTTTAACACCCAACACACACTCTTCATCATGAAGGGATCACACATTCGTAGGGCAGTCTGTCTACTGCACCCACTTGTAGCATCGAAGCGACTTTACCGGCCACCTAGATAGAAGCCCGTCCACTTCTACCTTGGGAATGAGTGAATGTTCATGATATCCATCCCTCAAACCTGAAAAGAAACTTTGTGCCCGTATGAGGATAAAGACCTCATCCTGATCCCAACCCAGTCTCATGCGCATGAAGCTACGTCAACCTTCTCTGACTGTTGGCACGACAAATTGCCCTTATCTCCACCATGTCATCCAGTAGCCCCTAGGATGCATCACTACCCCTCTTGGGTGTCTTGATGGTCCCGAACCTCAGTGCATGCACAAAATAATAATTTTCCACATAAGCCATTTAATCTTTGGTGCCACTGGTCCAATGGCCCCAGCCCTTAACTCGACCCGCAGCTGTTTGTCTTAACTTGTCCATCGACCTGTCTTGTCGCATTGCCGCCAGTCCATCAAGTATATTGGTCCTATCTTGGTACCATGGCCAAATCACATCATTCATTAAAGTTTTCATGGCTTAACATCATGTTTGTTTATGAGCTCCTCCTCGTGCCAACTGGCCTTGGACCCCTTTGTATGAGATTTTCAAAACCGGGCATTTTAGCCCCCAAGTTCAAAAACTGAGGCCTCGGACCTATATGAGCTATTCGAGCTCCCATCAAGAAGGTCTCCCAAAATGTTTAAGTAGTGGCACACAGTGAAGGGAGAGTACTTTTGGCAAACAAACTTTTCACATGTCCAACACACCAACCATGTGTGAGGACATCTCCGCTCATAATCGAAAAGCGGGTTTTCTACTTCCTTCCAAGAAGTTCATCATACCAACCGGGTATGATCGACTTACAAATGATAAGTAGTTTTTCTGCGTTTTTCTCACATCACCCCAACCAGGTGTGATATTAAAATCCCACATAGTAGCAGGTTTTCATTTCTGAGGTACTTATCTTCCCAACTGGGTATAATGTGAAAATTCCCACTCAACCGATATTCGTAGTGTATTTTTCTTCTTAACCGACTCTTTGCCTCACATGAGCTTATCCTTGCTAGCATTCCTGATACTTTGTGTTCCTACATGATATGAACATCCTTGTTCATAAATCTTTGGCCCAATAGCCTTCATTCATCATTAATGAATAAAATGCCTAAACTTTTAAATATTTACCTTTAGGTCCCTAAAGTTCTTTTTCTTTAGCTTTAGGTCCCTAATGCCAATTTTTCCCTAAATTGAGTCCCGAAATTTCTAAAATTCACTTTGGGACCTCAATTTATTCAAAATCTCAAAAAGGGGGTTCAAGTTTCCCAAATTTCCAATTTGGTCCCCAACTTTTTAAAAATTACCATTTTGCCCCTACTTTACAAAAATGGCAAATTTGACCCAAATAATTTCAAAATTTGACCAATTGGTCCTCCATTATCTTTTTCATGGCCAATTGGCCCTCAAGTTTGGGAAATTTCACTTTAGTCCCTCGAATTTTAGAAATCCTCAATTTTCCCAAACAATGTCCCCCAATTTCCCACTTTCAAATCGACCTAATTTGATTTCATCAAATTGAACGATCAATCAAGGTTAATTATTGAATTTGGAGGTAACATTGAGTTCCTACACATCCATATAATTCAATGGAACTTTGAATTGCGTCATTTGGATCTAAATTGAGCTCAAACGAAGCTTCGTCGGAAAACTAGACATAGAGGGAGAAAGCTTCGAAAGCTTACCGTCAGGGGTGTGGTGGTCCGAGCTTTTGATCTGGATAGATAGCTCTTGTCCTGAGATTCCTCCTATGATCAAGAATCACATTAATTCATGCCAAATTGAGGGAGAATTTGGTAAGTGAAGTTTAATCAGTTCTCTCTCTAACACTAATGGGAAATTATAAAGGGGAGCCAAATTAGCTTACGTTTCCACTCTAATTCAGTCATATGAGGGCCGTGGAAGTGTTGGTAGAGCTTGGTTTGGCATGAGAAGGGCTCAAATTGTCCATTTTTAGTTCGGCCGAAATAGGGCAGCTTCGGTTCACTGGAGCTACTTCACTATTTTATCATGTCGGCGCTTCTTCGACGATACTTGGAGCAAATGGAGACTACCCTTGAGTAGCTGACTTCTCCTCAAATCTAATAAATCCAACCTCACCTTATTTGGCTGAGAAAAGTAAAAATCCAACTTAAGCTTAAGAGAAAAAAGACTTTTCTTTCTCATTGTACAACGAACAATATACAAACAAATAGGATTGCTTTTTTATTTGTTCTTTTTTCCTAAAAACTATCAATAAAAATAATTAGATATAATAGCTTCAACCTTGTCAACTGATAATGAAAGAACGAAATCCGGATAAATACTAATACCTATTATTGGTAGAAGGATAGCGATTAAAACAAATAACTCTCGCGGTCCAGAATAAAAAAAATAAGAGTTTGGAATATTAAATATCCTGTATCCATAGAACATTTGACGTATCATAGATAATAAATAAATAGGCCTTAATATCATTCCCACTCCCATGTCGGAGCTCTGGTTGAAGCTTCGTCAGAAATTGGAGCAATAGAGAGAGAGAGATGTATTTTTAGGTGTGACGAAAATGAATGAAGAGAAACTCTTTATATAGGAAGCTCAGTGACTCCTTGGCCATCCGATTGGTGCTTTTATGGTAGTTATTCATTGACTGAAACTCCCTAAATGGAGACTTTTCATCTTCGCTGTCGCTGCTCAATTTTTTGGCGAGTGAACAGTGCTGTCATCTGATGGAAGTAGATGACACTGTTTCGAACCGAATCGGACCGGTACGAACTGGGTTTTATGCTTAAATCGGCCGGTTTAGGACCGATTCGACCGAGTTTTTCAAAATAAAAAATTTGTAAATTCATCAACATTCATTCTCTATCTAATGGTGACTTCAATTCTCCAATTTAAATTTTCTAGGCCACCATGAAAAATGAATTTAGAAGCTAGTTCAAACCGGTTCAAACCGATTCAATCCAATTTAGGTCCAATTCACTTGAACCGGTTTTGTTTTCTCTTCCACTTCATCCCAAAGCCTTTTCCATGACTTTTGTGACTCTTTAGATCACTCAGGAATTGTAAATTTCCCAATTTTCCCGTTCTCTAACATTTGGGGTTCGTAAATCGACTCGGTTTGCTCACTTGGGTTGACTAGTTCTTTCCCCGGTTTCTTTATCTCTAAGAAATGGGGTTTACAACTCTCCACTCATTTTAGGAGTTTTGTCCACAAAACTAAATTAATATCCTTTGCCTCAGGAATAATTTCCCTTGATGTCACCTTGGGGTTTGCTAGACATGCTAACACTTTTTTTTATTCTTTCACTTAGCCCCTTTCTAGCACAAACTTAAGGAATTTCTTTTCCTTTCCATCGTTTACTCATTCCACAGAGTTTATCATAACTAGACATGTCTTACTCACTATTCTAAGGCACATCCTTAGGTTCACTTTCCCCTCTACTTAGGGTAAGATTCTTCCTCTTGGGGTTTTTGCCCAAGACTTCAAGATTGGGAATCCCAAAATTCCCAATCATTTTCGTGTCTAGTTATTCTCTTAATTGTTGAAACCCTTGGTTTGTTGTTCTTTCGAGTGTTACATACTTGTTTTTCATGGATTTCAATGTTATCACCTTTTTGTCTCATTTCGACCCTTCCTCCATCCTTGTTTATTACAACATCGGTCCAAATTTTATGTTGGACCTTGTCATGCTCACTAGTCTTACTTGGGTCAAATTTTCCTCGGGAATGTTGGACTCACATTTTCCTTACATGTTTCTAGGACCTGTCTCTGTCCATTAGATTTCTAGAACACTTTCTTGAGGGTTATTCTCAATCTTCCAACCTTTCGGGGGTTGTATAATTTCGCATGTTAGTATATTCTCGACTACCTTCACCATTATTCACTCATCCATCTTGCCTTTGATGTCACGTCTTACATAACCGTGCTAGTTTCCCTTACCTGTTTGTCCTTCCTCAACTTCTCTATTGGGTATTTTTGGTTCCAATTATTGGGTTTTTCCCCATGACTATCTGACACACAAGGGTTCTTCCCTTCTTATTGGTTTTGTTCTCTACTATGTCCCTCACAATAGAGGCTTCCACTTTGGGAGCTACTTGTACCACCTTCTTATCATTCATTAAAAGTTTCTTTCTTCCTTTTTTTAAACTCCTTTCTATATTGGATATTTGACCACCTTTAATCCTTCATTGCCTTAAAATTCTCATTTCTTCCCTCATTCCTAATTTGAGGGACTTCCTAATTTGAGGGACTTCCGGTTATTGGTCTTATTTAGTGTACTCCACCTTATGCTTAGCCATCCTCTCTTTAGGCTACATCAAGTGAGCATAGACCACAACTAGTCTTGATGTCAGTGATCATTTACTTTAGTCACTTCTTAATTGGAGGACTTACCTCTCCAAGATTTCTTAGATGTATTTTATTCTATTCCCTTTTTTATGGGTAGTCCACCCCTTTCTTAGTCGTACATCATCTTTTGATGATATCTTACGACTTACTCATTCTATAGCTTTAACTTACTCTTTGGATCCACCTAGTATGCTTCCATGGGTTCCTTTCAACTTAGCATGCATTTTATTTGAAAATTCATCTTTTAATCCCTCGTCACCTAGTTCCATTTCCTTTTAGTTGGGACATGTATCCCTTCCTAGGGTTTCCTTCTTTGGAAGGATTCTTACCCTTTTCTCCTGAAATTCCTTTTTCATTCATCTTTGAAGGCACCTAACTTTAGATGACATCCTTTGATGCCATTCTTTCATGCTTACCTTTACTCCTGAAATCTTACGAGTAAGTTCTTTGTACTCCATCCTCATTCTCACTAGTACCCTAATACATGATTATTTCTTTTTATGGAGAGCTCACATCCTCTTGGTTTCAAAATCTCTTGATCATCCTTCGAGAGGTTAACCATCTCATGGCTTTTGATCGTAAATCCGGTCTTGGCTATTGATCCCTTTAAGGATTTCCTTCATCCTTCTTTTCAAATGTTTTGGCCTTTTCACTTCTCCGTTCTTTGTCGTGGTTTAAATCCATGGTTCTCCCGAAGGCTAGTTTGTTAATTGTCTCCTTCCTACTATTTTTCTTGTCCAACTTTCTAGGCAGCTGTATCACTCATCCTTCATGCCCATCCTATTGTCCTTCATAGAGTGTAGTATTTACTACTTTCAAGCACTTCTTAGGGCATTGTTTATTCTCCATGACCATTCCATTGCTACTAGTTGCTTCTTTCTACTTGGTTCTATTGGAATCATTATTTGGTTCGTCTGCTCTTCTAAAGTAGGTCACACCGGGTCTTCTTGATTCATCATTCCTTCGAGAAGTTCCTAATTAAGGGTTGGTTCCTTGCACTTCACGTTATGTCCATCTTCCCATCAATGATCCCTTCAAGAGGTACTTAGTCATATGCATCCCTCCAGAGTTCCCTTTCATAGCGTATTTCTTCTCTTCTTCACTCTTACTATGTCCTACCCTAGAGTTTCTGGAGGACGTTTTTCACGTTTGCGCTTCCTGAGGGGGTTCTAGGTGTACTTTCCATGTACCTTACCTCTATTCCTGTGATATCCCTCTTTGTTTGACCTTCTTAAGAAGGAGTTTAAATTTCACTTTACCTCGCCATTTCTTGACCTCTTTGCGAACTATTTACTTAACCTACTTCATGGTTTTGGTCACCAGTCCTTCCTGTCTTTCGTGACTTTTGAGGTGGTATTGCCCTAAATCTATGAGGTGTGGGACAATCCTTCTTTACATGTCCTATTCCCCTATACCTATAATAGGTTATCTTGGTGCTTGTCCTTAGGGTTAGGCATTTCTTCACATAATGTCCCCATCGTTCACACTTGTAATGGTTATTCCCAAGCATGAACCATTGTGGCTCCTCTTCTTCGAACATTGTGGGGCCTTTCTTGGGTTGTTGGTGGTTTGGTGCTTCACCGTCCTTGAGTCTGAACACCTTGAGAGTTTTCTTGCTGATTCTTCTTTGCTAAAGGGTCATTCTAAGAGTCCTCCTAGATTTCTTAATTGTCTAATTCAGTTTCCTTAACTGGGATGGGATTTTTCCCTAGTTTCTATGGTAGTGCGGGTTTGTTTGGTTACTTTCTTTGGGTCCATATTCCTAACAAGATCACATCATCGAGAGATAGGATTTAAGGAATTTTGAGTACTTCATTAATAGAGGAGTACAAAATGTTGGGGTTATAGCCCCATTACAAAAAGTAATAACAGAATAGATAGGGACCTACGGGTTTCTAAGCATCCTCCTTGGTAAGATTGTACGCCCGTGCTGGAGTTCCTGGCTTTAGGCTTGGCTCCCTTCGTACACAGGACTGTGACCCTAACATATCCTAGCACCATACTCCTTGGTGGTACTAGATACTTCCCCATTTGGTCATGTGGGGCTACTATGTCTCGGGCATTAGGAAGCTTCTAGGTTGGTCTTCCTACGAGGACAGGGTGTTGAATAGAGTTAGTCTTAGTTTTCTTGGTTCCTCTCTTGGGAGTCATCTGAAAATTTTCACTTAGTTACTATAAAATGTGCCCTTTTGAGCTAAGGAAAAATCGAGAAAAGAACCGGTCAAACCGAGTGAGAAAACCAAACCGGTTCACAAACCCGATCATTTGTGAATGGGAAATTTGGGAATTTACAACTCTCGGGTGATCCAAAGGGTTTATAATACTATGAAAAAAAAACCTTAAGACAAATTGGAAGAGAAAAACTAGACCGGTTTGGATGAACCGGATCCAACTAGATTGAATCGGTTTATGAACCGAGTTGGTTCATGAACCAGAACTGATAGAGAAAGGGCAAACAGGGAAATTTATGGAATCTCTTGTGACCTGAAGAGATTTATAAATGTTGGGAAGGAACCTTAGAACAAAGTGGGAGAGAAAAACCAGATCAGTTCAGGTGAACCGGACCCGAACCGGATTGAACCGATTTAAGGACTGAGTCAATTTATGAATTGGAATCGATAAAGAGATGGTAAACCAGGAATTTTATAGACCCTAAGTGTTCCAAGGAGTCACGAAAGACATGGAAATGGACTTGTGAAGGAATTAGGGAGAAAAACCAAATTGGTTCAGGTGAACCGAATCCGAACAGGTTTGGACTGGTTTGAATCACTATTGAACCGGATCCTAAATTCATTTTTTCTAGGTGGCTTAAAAAAATTTGAGATTAGAGGCCACCATTGGATAGAAAATGAATTTAGAAATTTTTAGATTTGAAAAACTCGGTCGAATGAGGGGTGAACCGGTCGGTTTAAGCTTCGAACCTGGTTTGGACCGGTCTGGTCCGATTTAGAATAGTGTCATCTTCTTCCTTAGGATGCCAGCACTGTTCACTCACCAGAAAATCAAAGTAGCGTCGACGAAGAAGAAATGTTTCTGTTCGGTACATTTCAAGTTTTCAATGCCTGTCATAAAGATGCCAAACGGATGCCAATAGGTCCCTGAGCTTTCTATATAAAGAGACCCTCTCCATTCATCCTATCCACACCTAAAAACTTCATTCTCTCTCAACTACTCCATTTTCCAGTGAATCTCGAACCAGAGCTTCGATATGGGGTCTTTTCTGAGCCAAACAAGGTGAGGTCGGGTTCTTTAGAACTAGAGAGAAGTCAGCTACATGCTTGTAGTCTCTATTTGCTCTAAGGGTCGCCGGAGAAATGCCGACGTGATGAAGTAGTGAAGCAACTCCGACGGACTCAAGCTGCCCTATTTTGGTCAAGTTGAAATCGGCCATTTCGAGCCCTCCTCAGGCCAAACCAAGCCCTCCCAACATTCCTCAGCCCTTCCACGGCCAAATTAGGACTGAAAGGTAAGCCAATTCGGCTCCCCTTTACAATTTTTGATCGGTGATAAAGAGAGAGTCGGCCGAATTTCAATGACGAAATTCTAATCCAATTTGGCATCAATTGATGCAATTCTTAATTCTAGTATGAACCTCAGAATGAGAGCTATCTGCCCAGATCGAATGCTCGGACCATCGTGCCCTCATTAGTGAGTAATCGAAGCTTTCTCTCTCTACCATCTATTTTTCGATGAAGCTCCATTTAAGCTCGTTCCGGCGTTAAAACTCACGATTCAAAGTTCTATGGAATCGTATGAACATGGAGAAACTTAATTTCAACTTCAATTTCAATAATCAGAGGTGTTTGATCAGTCAATTTGATGAAATCAAATTCGGTTGTGTTAAAGAATTGGAATTGGGGGAAAATTGGAGATTTTTAAAATTTTGAGGGATCGAAATGCAATTTCCTAAAATTGAAGGTCAATTGGGCATGATAAAAATGTTAGAGGGCTAATTGAGGAATTGTAGAATTTTTGGGGGTGAAACTTACCGTTTTTGTAAAGGAAGGGAAAAATGGTAATTTTGGAAAAGTTGGGGGGACAAAATTGGAAATTTGGGAAATTAATCCTCTTTTTCTGAAATGGAATAAATTGAGGTCCTATGATAAATTTTAAAAGTTCGGGACTCAATTTGAGGAAAAACTGGCTTTATGGACTTAAAGTTAAAGAAAAATAATTTTAGGGACCTAATTGCAAATAAATGAAAGTTTGAATTTCTCATTCATTTGGAATGAATGAAGGCTATTAGGCCGAAGGATAATGAACCGAGATATTCATATCATGTAGGAACTCGAAGTACCGGGAACGCCAGCAAGGACAAGCTCGCGTGAATACAAAGAACCGGTCTAGTGGAATTCACGACATTAACGGGTGAGTGCATTTAATAACGTCATACCCGGTTGGGATGATGAGCACAACTTAAAGTTAAAAACCACTTACCAATATTGAGTGAGATTTTATGTCATACCAGATTGGGGATGATAAGCTCATTGAAATGAAAACCCACTACTATGTGGTATTTTAAACATCATGACTTAGAGTATTGATGTAAAAAACCATGCGAAAAAACTACTTACCAGTTGTAAGTAGATCATACCTAGTTGGTATGATTAAACTTCCTCGAAGGAAGTTGAAAACTCGTTCATCGGTTATTAACAGAGATTTCCTTATATCGGGTTGGTATAATGGACAGTGAAAACATACTTTTGCCAGAAGTGTTCTCCCTTTACTGTGTGCCAATGCTTAAACAATTTGGGAAACCTTCTCGACGGGAGCTCGAATAGCTCTTAAAGGCCAGGGGCCTCGGTTTTGGAACTTGGGGTCTAATACGCCCGATTTTGAAAATCTCGTACAGTGGGCCCAAGGTCAGTTGGCATGAGCAGAAGCTCGTAAACAAACATGAATTATATGCCATAAAACTTTAAATAAAGGAGTTGTTTGGCCATGGTACCAAGATAGGACTGACATACTCAGTCAACTAGCGGCAGTGCGATATGATAGGTCGACGAACCAGTCAAGACAAACAACTGCGATTGAGTTAAGAGTCGGGGCCCTTGGACCAGTGACACCATAGATTACATGGCTTGATAAGAAAACATTGTTTGTGCATGCACTGTGAGTACGGGACCATCAAGACGCCCAAGAGGGGTAGTGATGCATCTTAAGGGCACTGGACGACATGGTGAGTATAAGGGCAGTTCGTCGTACCAGGTGACCGTGCAAAATTTGGAGTAGCACTAAGCGCATGAGACCGGGGTGGGGACGGGATGAGGTCTCTATCCTCATAATGGACACGAAGAATTTATTCCGAGAATGAGGGTCGGATGTCGCGAACATCCACTCGTTCTCAGGGTAGAAGTGAACGTACTTCTATCCGGGTGGCCGGAAAGTTACTATGAAGCCACAGGTGGGTTCAGTGGATGCACTCACCTGCGAATGTGTGTTTAACCTTCATGATGAAAGATGTGTGTTGGGTGATGACACACCGTTATTAAATAAGGAAATGGTGATAAAACCCGAGATTTTGAATGAAGTGAATTTTGAAAGAAAGGAGTCTGGCACACTACAACAATAATTATTTTCTTAAAAGTCCAAACTTTTGAAAACCCATTCACTGAGTAGACGTACTCACCCCCTTCCTTATACCCCTTTCAAGAGATTTTTTGAAAGCCTACCCTTAAAGACCATCAACTTATACACTGGTAAGATAGATATATAAAGTTTAAAATTTCATGCAGTTTTGATTATGTTATTCTAGGAAATGGTGCAGGTTTAAAGGACGTTTTACTCTTTATAATTTATAAAGGGAAACCCTTTAATAAACCGGGAGAGTGGTGGGTTGATCATAGGAATCCGACCAAACCGGGTCAAGGCGTGACAACTAGAGTGGTATTAGAGCCTATTTCCTCGAATACATAATCAAGACTAGAAAATATAGTAACTAATATGATTTATCCTAAAATTTTTAGATGTCTCCCATGAGAGGAACCAAGAAAACTTGGAATGGCTTTACTCAACACCCTATCTTCATAGAAAGACAACCCTAGAAGCTTCCCAAATGCCTGAGACTTGGCAGGAATCTCGAAAGACCAAATGGGGAATTATCCTGGAGAATGTTGCTAGGACCTATCGATGGCACAACTCTAAGTATGAAGGAGGATGTTTATCAAGAATTACATAGCTCCTTAATTATTTTGTGACCATTTTCTGTGATAGGGATGAAATCCTAATCTTTTGTATCCCCCTGTTAATAAAATACTCAAATTGTCAAATCTCTATCTACTGATGATAAGATCTTGTTGGGAATATGGCCTAAGGAAAATAAAACAAACCCACACTATCTTAGAAACTAAGGAAAATTCACATCTTAGTTATGGAAGATAAATCAGGGAATTAAGAAACTTAGGAGGACTCTTACCATGACCCTTTAGCAAAGGAGATTCAACAAGAAAACTGTCAACGTGATCAAACTCAAGAACGGTAAAGCACCAAATCACTAGTAACCTTGGGAAAGCCCCGCTTGAAGGAAAGAAGGAACCACAACAATACATGTAAGGGAATAACGATGGGACATTACCTGAAAAGATGCCCAACCCTACTAAAGGACAAGTAGCAAGATGAACTATTATAGGTGTAAGGAAAGAAGGGGTGTCCCACACCCGATAGATTCAGGGCAATACCTCCTCAAAGGTCACGAAAGATATGAAGGATTGGAGACCGATACCACAGAGCAGGTTACATAAATAGTTCACAAAGAGGTCAAGAAATGATGAGGGAATGCAAAAACTTCTTAAGAAGGTCAAACCGAGAAGGATACCTCATGAATAGGGATAAGGTACATGGGAAGCATACATAGAACCCTCTCATAAGGGGCAAACACAGAAAAACGTCCCCCGAAACTCTAGGGAATGACACAGTGAGAGTGAAAAAGAGAAGGAATACACTGTGAAAGGGAACTCTGGAGGGATGCATACAACCAAGTGCCTTGAAGGAATCATTGGTTGGCAGATGGACATAACGTGGAGTGCAAGGAGCCAACTCCTCATTAGAAACTACTTGAAGGAAGGATGTATTAGAGGCCAAGACTAACCAGCTTTGGAAAAGTGATATAATTTTAAAGTACAACCTCTTTTGGAAAAAGTAGAGAAGTCAAAAATTGGAGTCTCTGACCAACATAGTAGAAGTAACCAAACCATAAAAATAAGATAGTCAGATGAAATAAGTGACACCCTAAGGAAGACCGAGAGGTAGAAAGAACTACAACTTAAAAGGTCAGTGAGATAGACGTTAAGGACATGAGGACTCAAGAAACAACTACCCTAAGAAACTTATACCAAAGGAATGGTGGAGACGAGGCAGTTAACGAACTAATACACGAGAAAGACATAATTTGAGTTCCAACAATGAAGAGAGGAGCGGAAAGGTCAAATACTCGGGAAAAGAAGGATGAAAGAAATCCTTAATAGGACCAAAGGCCAAATTAATGACTAAACTCAAGCCAAGAAAAGAATAGGCAAGCCTCTCACACAATTATCAAGAAATCTTTAAACAAAGAAGATTTGAACGCTCCATAAGGAAATACATTATGAAAGTAAACTTTGGAGGGATGCATACGACTAACTACCCTTGAAGAAATTATGGATGGGCGGATGGACCTAATGTGGAGTGCAAGAAACCAACCCTTAATTATGAAATGTTTCAAAATGAAGGAAGTATCGTGATGGCCCAGTGTGACCTGTTTGGAGAAAGTTGGAGAACCAAACAATAATTTCAGGAGAACCAAGTAGAAAGAAGAAATGAGTAACAAAGGGACGACCAAAGAGAATAAACAAAACCCTAAGAAAGGCGGAGATGTAGTAAAGACTACACTCTATGAAGGACAATAGGATGGGCATGAAGGACGAGTGATATAGCTGCCCAAACGATTGGACCAGTGAAATGGAGATGAAGTGACAGTTAAAGAACTGGTATTCGAGAGAACCATGGATACCATGACAAATAAGGGAGAAGTGAAAAGGCCAAAACATTGGAAAAGAAGAACAAAGGAAAATCCTTAAAGAAATCGATGGTACCAAGATAGGACCAAAATACTCAGTCAATTGGCGACAGTGTGACATGATAGGTCAACAGACCGGTCAAGAAAAATAACTGTAGTTTGAGTTGAGAGTCGGTGTCGTTGGACCAGTGGTACCATAGATTATATGGGTTGATAAGAAAATATTGTTTGTGCATGTAATCTGAGTATGGGACCATCAAGACGCCCAAGAGGGGTAGGGATGCGTCCTAAGGGCACTAGACGACCTGGTGAGTATAAGGGCAGTTCGTCGTACCAGTTAACCGTGCCAAATTTGGAGTAGCAATAAGCGCATGAGACCGGGGTGGGGACGGGATGAGGTCTCTGTCCTCATAATGGATAGAAAGGAATTATTCCGAGAATGAGGGTCGGATGTCGCGAACATCCATCATTCTTAGGGTAGAAGTGGACGTACTTCTATCCGGGTGGCCGGTAAAGTCGCTCCAAAGCCACAAGTGTGTTCGGTGGACGTACTAACTTGCAAATGTGTGTTTAACCTTCATGATGAAGGATGTGTGTTGGGTGATGGAACACTGTTATTAAATAAGAAAATGCTGATAAAACCCGAGATTTTGAATGAAGTGAATTTTGAAAGAAAGGAGTTGAGCACACTCCAATAATAAATGTTTTCTTAAAAGTCCAAACTTTTGAAAACCCATTCACTGACCCCCTCCCTTATACCCCTTTCAGGAGATTTTGGAAATCCTACCCTTAAAGACCATCAATTTATACGCCTGTAAGACAGGTATATAAAGTTTAAAACTTCATGCAATTTTTATTATGCTATTCCAGGAAATGGTGCAGGTTTGAAGGACGCCTTACTCTTTACGGTTTATAATAAGGGGAAACCCTTTAATAAACCAGGAGAGTGGCGGGTTGATCATGGGGATCCGACCAAACTGGGTTGTTAAGGCTGTCACGCCCTTTCTCTATCGGTTTCGGTTCATGAACCGACTCGGTTCATAAATCGGTTTAATCTAGTTGGATCCGGTTCATGCAAATTGGTCTGGTTTTTCCCTTCCAATTCATCCTAAGGTTCTTTTCTATAGTATTATAAACCCTTTGGAACACCCCGGAGTTGTAAATTCCCAAATTGCCCGTTCACAAATGACCGGGTTTGTGAACCGGTTCGATTTTCTCACTTTGTTTGACCGGGTTTTTCTTGGTTTTTCCTTAGCTCAAAAGGGTGGGATTTACAAATCTCCCCTCCTTTTAGGAGTTTTGTCCCCAAAACTTAATTATTAGCCTTGTATGAGGAATCATTTCCTTTGATGCCCCTTTGGTGTTTGCTTAACATGCAAACTCTTCTCTTGTCGTTAGGGCTGTCACGCCCAATGTCGGAGCTCTGGTTTGAGCTTCTTCAGAAATTGGAGCAGTAGAGAAAGAGAGAGATGTGTTTTCAAATGTGAGGAGGATGAATGAAGAGGTGCTCTTTATATAGGAAGCTCAGTGACTCCTTGGCCATCCGATTGATGCCTTTGTGGCGGTCATTCATTGCTTGAAACTCCCTAAATGGAAACTTTTCATCTTTGTCGGCAATGCTCAATTTTTCGGCGAGTGAACAGTGCTTTCATCTGAAGGAAGTAGATGACATTGTTCCGAACCGGGTTCAATGCTTAAACCGATCGGTTCAAGCCCGACTCGATGGAATTTTTTAAAATTAAAAATTTGTAAATTTATCTAAATTCATTCTCTATCTAATGGTGACTTCAATTCTCCAATTTAAAATTTCTAACCCACCTAGAAAAATAAATTTTGAAATCGATTCAATAGTAGTTCAAACCGGTTCAGGTCCTGTTCACCTGAAATGGTTTGGTTTTCTTTTCCAGTTCATCACAAAGTCCTTTTCCATGACTTTTGTGACTCTTTAGGTCATTCGAGAGTTGTAAATTTCCCAATTTGCCTATTCTCTAATGGTTGGGGTTTGTAAACCGGTTTGGTTTTCTCACTTGGGTTGTCCGGTTCTTTCCCTAGTTTCTTTATCTCCAAGAAATGGGGTTTACAATATAACCTAAAACTAAACGTAAAATACCCAACCCTCCATAGATGGCTCCTAGAAGAGGAACCAAGAGAACTAGAGCATTAGTCACCGACACTACCGGAAAATAGTATTCCCGAGGGAGAGTCTAGAGGGGCTTAGGCGACCCCGCTAGGACTATGTTTGGAACACCAATAGGTGTATGAATAGTTTACATGGGTGTTTGGGAGACCCAACCTTTCCCGCGATGCTGACACCAACTCCCATGTCGGGCTTGAGGAAGTACAATTCCATTCCACCTCCGTCCCTGTGCCTACCCTAATAGACATCCCCCAATACCTCAAAACACTCCTTCAATTGGGGTGTAAGTTCTTCCAAGAAGAGGAGGATGTTAGGGCTGTCACACCCTGACCTAGTTTGGTTAGAACCCCGTGATCAACCTGCCACTATCCTTGGCTACGAGGAGTCAATCCTCCCCCAGATTGTGAAGAGTCAAGTGTATTACCAGTCGTTGTCCCCCTGTATTGACATTATACAAAACTGATAGTGTAATTCGTACCTGGGTTACAAGGCTTGGCAAGGGACGTCCTTGTATGACCATTTCTTTCATGAAAAAAAATGTTAAAGGGAAGGGATGAGTCTTACAACTCAGTGAGTGGGGGAAATCTTAAAGATGTATTTGTTTAGGCTTTCTACAAATCCATGATGTTCCATTATTTACCCCTCCGCGAGTTGGCACAAAATAACATGCCCTTTTTATCATAAAAAGGGATCACACGTTTATAGTCCCGTCCCCAACAATTCTACTTGTGGATCGGAGCGCCTTTATCATCTACCCTGATAGGAGTTCATAGCTTCTACACTTAAGTCTGAGTGGACATCAATTGTCAGACACTCAGACTCAAGCCATACTTCATGTTTGCAATGTGGGACGAGACTTCTCCCCTCTCCGACCTCGATCTTAATGCGCATTTTGCTCACAAAGTTTCTTGACATACTGGATGACGAACCGCCTTTATGCTCCCTAGGTCATCCAACAACCCTTGGAACCCCCACTACCCCATACCGAGCGTCTCGAATGTTCTGCATCTCATACATGCAAACTCATCAGTTTTCATTAGTTATAGCTATCTTGTTTGGTGTTACTTTGCCCAACAGACCCAACAACCTGACTTTGACTTTATAACTATTAGGCCAACAAGTTCGATGAACCGACTTCGGTCAGCAGCTACTAACCAAATGAGTTCGTCTGTTTGCCTTATGCACTATAACCAAATAACATACAATTCACATTTTTATAGGCTGACTAATCTTAAGCTAAAAAAAACAAGCTTTGGCTTTATCTTTAATACATACTCCCTTTTCTCTTTAGGCTTGACCAAGGAATTGCCTTCATTAAATTAGCTCGCTGCATGGTGACACTGCCAGAATATATAAATCTGAAGGAAGACAAGAAAGAATCTTCCATATGAAGCTGCCTGTGTGGAATAAAAAGTTACCAGCACTTGGGGACTTCCAATGTTAATCTATTGCAGTATTATATGAAGAGATGAAGAAAGAAAAATAAAGCAGATCCATGCGTTCATGTCTCATTAGTTTCTTTAACATACCTTTCTACCATTCTTTCCCTACAGGGATCATACGTTTAAGAAGTTTTATTTTACTATCTTTCCAGGTAAAGGTGTCTTATATCAGAGCACAAAGCTTGCCTTACTGATATTTACACTCTAACAATAGCAGGCACAATCGAATTTTGAGGGATTGAATTAATGAAAGTGCTGATAAATGAAGCACCAACTGTAAAACATAAACCATTGTTTATAGGTAATAATCCTATCGATTTACTGCAGCAAACAGACTCCAAGAACATAGTAATGGATAAAATCAATTGATATTCATAGCAGTATGTAGATGATCTTGTCCTTGAGTTCTCCAATCCTTAATTTATGTGAAATCTGAAGCCAAAACATTTGAAGGGGAGACAAATTATCACCAGCGTTTGAATGACAAGGAAATATCATGCATTTACAACCACTAACGGTCTCATTGCTTGTGAAATGGAATTTTCTCTCCTCCCAAAGTTTAAATGCTGTGAAGAAGTTGTCTTTTTCATGTAAACGAATCTATCATTCAGAATCAATTCACATAGTAAAAGGGAGGAAGGGCTAGTTAGGCAGAGGGCAACCTATAGCTGTCGGTAGATGAAATGGACACAAACTAATAGTTCATAGACAAAAAGCTAGTGGTGAAAACGACCTAAAAGGTAATTGGTCCCTCCAGTGTTGTCCCCTTAAGAGACAGTAGCCAATTTCTAAGAGAATCCAAACATTCATAAAAGCACAATTCAGTTTCCAAACAGAATGTTTTTATCACGACAAAGTACATGAGTGATGAAACCATCATGATAAAGGACAAGAGTGATTTCTAAGAAAGCAATTTACATTAGAGTAATTGCATAACTTACCAAAAGATAACGCACCTTTGACCGACCATCACCAAATTAACATCCGGTGGACAGTGCACATAAAGAAAGTTGCCCCATCATCTAAAAATGGGAGGTTGCCGCATTGCTCTATAAAAACCAATCAAGTGAAAACATTTAGTTTGGTTTCTCTTAAGAAGATTACCAAGACAGCATTATTACAGAAAATGGCTAGGCCCTGGAAGTACCCCATCAACTGCATGTTTCAATAAAATATCCAGCATTCTAGACACAAGCCCCCTGCCCCAGGTAATCATGCACGACAATTTTTAGCTAAAATAAACTGGGGAGATGGAGCACCATGAAATAATCATATTTCACTGACAAATCCGGCAAACATTCATCAAGAGTCAATAAAGGGGGAAATGTACTTGGAGAACAAGTAATAATACTTTTATCAATGAAAATAATATACATTTCCAGTGTCTATTTCATCAGATCTAAGAATACAAAGGCATTCCACAAGCTATGCAAGAGCATTGATGAGAACAAATTTCTAGATCGGGCAAAGACAGTGCCCATCACAAGTCCCAGAAATATGAGTGGTAGCATCCTCTGCATATTGAAATGAGCCAATGCAAAAGCTAGAGATGTCACCAAAATTGAACACCACACGGGGATGTATTTTGTCAAGGAAGGAAGAAGGAAACCACGGAAGACAATCTCTTCCCACATTGGGGCACAAACTGAAACTACTATAGCATATAGTACCATTGCCACTGGATCTCGTGCAAGGATTGATTGCTCAACACTTGAGACAGAGGCTGGTGTAGAGGGAAGAACAGGAACCAAATTAAGGTTGACTTGAGACAAACGGTTGACCAGGGGGAACATGAGGCAGCCTAGGCCAACATCAATCAGCCATTTACCACGAAGACTGAACTGGAACCAATCTGAAGGGAGAGGGTGAAACCTTGCAAGGCAGCGGTGAAGAATTGCTATTCCAGCAAGACCTTCAGCCACATCAGTTAGGAGACTGTATAGTGCCTGGCCTCTATATGTTAAGGTTTCTCTTCGAAAGCCCATGATGTGAGCTAGGAAAGGAGTGATCCAAGATCCTACAAACCAGAAGGATGCAATCCATAAAAGCATTACCTGCAAAATATATACCAATTTAACTTCAGGATTTACAAAGTAATCAAATTCCAGAATCTCGCAGCATAAGTTGGGATTTACTTTCAGATCCAAGCCTGAAAAGAGCATGGTTACCAAAAATTTATCACCTATAACCTTCAATAGAAATAGAAAAAATCTTACATATTACTAAAATGGCCAATCTCAAGAATCTATCGAATTCACTACTATTCTAAATGTTGGCCATATTAGGTTGGATTTCACTTTCAAGTGAAAACCTGAATAGGGCATCATTGCCACAAATTCATAAATTTAAAATCACTAGTCAATATGGTGAAAACATAATTAACAACTTAAGATCATCCAAACTGGCTAATATAAGAGGATAACAAAAAAATAAACTAAATGTGCACACAAATAGAATAGTTTATTTATTTGTCTTCAGCAACCTGATTTGTTTACCTCTTTAATTTGAAGTTCTTTTTTCCAAGCTTGAGGTCACTCCTCTTGTTAGCTCCTGAGATTTTATCTTGACAGCAGACTATGCAAGTAAATATTCATTTCTTTCCTTTTTTTGTGGTTTATTTTGTCCATTTTTGGAGATAATATATAGATGTGACAAATCCATTCCTAAAGTTGGACATTAAGAGGTTGGGCTATAGTTGGTGATGCAAGATGAATTGCAAGGTTGGGGTGGAGGCACTGATGGAGAGGTTCTCCAGATTCAAGTTACATGACAGGGCAGCATGTTTTTTTTTCCATTGATGTGCTTTGCAGAATTATTCATATTATGGAGCCAGAATAATTACCAACATAATTTATTATAGCAAGAATGTCCACCAACACTTGATTTCCTACAAAGTAATAAGAAAGGTTTGCAAAAACAATAATTTATTTTCTAGTGAAATTTCTAACTGGTAGAAGAGAATGTTAAAACAATTCTCTGTTAGCCCACAAGATGCTTCTCATCTGGAAATGGAACCCGTAGGACAAAGACATATTGAAGAAAATATATAATAGGGAAGAATATGAATTCAAAATTGATATGGTAAAAAATTGGTCAATGGTCATGGCTATCTTTTTAAGTCAGCAAGCACATGTTATTTGCAAGAGGCAACAAATTGAAACCAAGCGTTCAGTTTATATAAAGTTAATTCTACGATGAGACCGTGAAATTTTAGAAAGTCTAAAGAGATGCCATATGATGCAGATAGACCATATTCAGAATAAATTTCAACCAGCACATGTATCAAATTACATATTTATATATAAAAGACTGGCACAGAAACAAACCTGCAGAATTGTACTTGCACTCCATGGCACCATCCATGGCTTAGAATTGAAGATTGCCTTAGAGACCTGAGACATAAAATTTCAATTAAAAATCATCCAGACTCAAGAAGTGTCAGTTTAGGAACAACCAATATCAGCAACTACAAATATCATCCCTACTGAAAATAAAGATACAAGACATCAATAACATCAGTTAAATTGCCTGTGGATAGGAACGAAAAGAGTGTCACACTAATTGTGTTTAGTAGAAGAAGGGGCTGAAAGGTTGCATGTAAAAAGTGTTTGAAATCTTCCAGGCATTAGTTAATTATGAGTATGCATATACAATTTTTGCGAATCAGAATCTGTCAATCATGCTGATGATCATTGGAAGCAGTAAGTCAAGCAAAAAATCAAAAGCAATAACCATGAAATTTTTTATATTAGTGACATACTTCTTGCAGTGGATTTCTGGCTTGCTAACCTTTTGAGGGGAGAAAAAGATGACTATATATTACCTTCTCAATATTTGAGAACCATTCATTTTTCTTATCATTTGGATCACCAAGTTTGTATCTCTCCAGTTCTGCTGATTTATTCTCCTCTACATTCTCCATCTCAACTCCAGGAGAACAGGAAGAATATTCTTCCTGGAAGCATGAAAACCTCCATCTCTACAAGACAAATTCTGAGTCATGAGAAAAAAATCTAATCAAGAAAAAAATCAAGTATTAGATACACCAGGCTTCCTACATTAACCATAGTCTAATATACAGGAAACTGCAGATGAAACGTACGCACCTCCACGGTAATATTACAGAACCAATATGAGATTTTCAACATCTCATGATGCAAACATAACTACATTGAATTTGATGGGAGCAAAAGATCTGATTCCTTTTAAAAGCTAATTATGGCTCCATTACCACAGGGAAAACAACACAATGTCGAATTCTATCACCCTCCTCCCAAAGAAATGATATAAGGATGCAATATTCAGTATCCCAGAGTTTGTAGAGATAAATAAAACGAAAGCTTACATGCTTGAAAGACTTGGACAAAGAACCAACTATATGCGGCAGGCGTCGATGGAGGAGAGAGACTGAGTTACTCGAATAATGTGTGAACCCCCTAATCCTCGTCCTCGAAACATGAAGAGAAGGATTGAGAGGAGAGAGCACATGGCAGCAAGAAGGACCCGGCATGGAGGCTTTACATGCAATCAGAAAGCCACAGCTTACTGCGCATCAGTGACAAATCAAAGTTCTAATTATCCACACCAGGTTGCAGAACGTAAAGGGGCTGAAACTGATGAAGCGCAGTTGAATTTTGCTCAAAGCTGAATCTAGGTTGAGGTCGTCAGCTATGGCGGATACGAGAAAAGGCAATAGCAGACTCGTCGGCCCAAATAGCGTATAAATATTTACCCATTATTATAAGAAAATGCTATTTATCTCCTCAATATTTTTTAATCAACGCATTTGGCTCCCCATAGTTTGTATTGAAGCAGCATGGATCTTGGGCATGTCAAAATAACCTGTCCCACCTTAAACCCCCTCGTCAATATAATTTATAAAATCAAATTCGGTGGTCCCACAAAAAGTGGGAGTAATTCAAAAGACAATTATTTTAGTGGCATGTTTGTTAAGTAAATATTCCAACCTAGTACGATATTTGAAATGAGCTTAAACCTATGCATATTGGATAAATGATTATTTAAATTGTATATTTATCATCGAAAATTGAGACGAATTAAAATGAGGTTAAATTGAAAATAAAATATTTAAATTGAGATTAAAAATCGAATGAGATTTAAAAATTGATTTAAATCTAAATTAATAATAAAAATTAGGAAACACTTTTAATAAATATTATTTAATCAAAAATTAAGAATTAAAAAAATTTTTATTAAAATTAATTTAGACCGGATAATCGACCAATATTATAAAATGCCTATTTTTCACATTTAGTTAAATAAATCAAAATTTAGTGATTTTTTAATCTATTAAATATAAAAGTAAACAAAAAAACTTTACAAAATTTTATTAGGATAAAAAAATGGTTGAATTGGAAGTGAACTAATTAAACACCAATTGAATAGGCGTATACATCCATTGAAAACCAATTTAAAATAGTGTTGAACATTCTAAATCGGCTCAACGGGCAAGACACGCGCAACACGCAAGGGTGCACGACTCAGCCATACACCTCACGCGCATTGTGCCATTGGCTTGACTGATCAACCCAAACCCAACTTTTGACCCAAATTTTTCTTAGTCTCAATCCAAAACCCGCTGTACACAAATTAATTTTTTTTTAGAGTAATAAAATATGAAATGATGAAAATAGTATATGATTAGATAACAAATTAAATATAGTTTATGACTATATAAATATTAGATATCCCTTGATCGACTCATAATAAAAAATCTCTATAAAACTATTATACCTTCGCTTTCTGGTGATCGAACTTGCAGAGAACACCATTTGCTCTCTCGATACCTAAATTCCAACTCTCTTAGCTACCGATATTAACTCTACCATCGTTAGTGTGATTAAAGAGTACACAACTTTCTCCAGCCAAAAATAGAACATATATGTAAACCCACTCCCTTATAGATGAGAAAACTGAGAAAAAAATCGGTCAACTCAAAAGAGAAAACAAACTGGTTCATGAATCGTAACCGGTAGAGAAATGACAAAATGAGAAATTGACAAACCCCAAGTGACTCAATGAGTCATAAAAATCAAGTAAAGGGACTTTGGGATGAATTGAAAGAGAAAACCAGACCAATTCAGGTGAATTGGACCTAAACCAGATTGAACCGGTTTGAACCACTATTGAACCGATTACTAAATTTATTTTTCTAGATGGCTTAAAATATTCAAATTGGGGAATTGAAGCCACCATTGGATAGAGAATAAATTTAGATGAATTTATAAATTTTTAATTTTGAGAAAATTGGTCGAATCGAGCCTAAACCGTGCAGTTTAAGCATTGAACCCAGTCAGACCGGTTTAGAATAGTACTGATGAAGAGAAATTGTCTCCATTCATGATGTTTTAGGTCATGAATGAGTTTGACCAAGATGCTAAACGGTCGAGCAGAGAGTCCCCGAGCTCCCTATATAAAGCGCTCATCTCCATTCATCTTCCTCACACTTAAAATCTCCATTCTCTCTCAACTGCTCTATTTTCTAGTGAAGCTTGAACCAGAGCTCTGACATTGGCATTTCTCTAAGCCTCAGTAGGCGAGGTTAGGTTCTTTAGATTTTGGGGGAAGTTAGCTACCTGATAGTAACTTCCGTTTGACCCGAGGACCGCCAGAGAAGCGCCTACGGAATCAAACAGTGAAGCAGCTCTGAAGGATCGAAGCTGTCCTATTTCAGCCAAGCTGAAATTGGCCAAATTCAGCCCTCCTCTGGCCAAACCAAGCCCTCCCGACACTCCTAGGCCTTCATACGACCTCGGTAGAGCTGAAAGGTAAGCTAATTCGACCCTCCTCATTCCTTGCAGGTCAAAGTTAGAGAACTGACAAAATTCTCCCTCGATTCGAGGTGAATTGTAGAAATTCTTCATCTTAGTAGGTACCTCAAGAAAAGAGCTACTTGCCATGATAGAGAGCTTGAACTACCGTACCTCTGACGGTAAGCTTTCGAAGCTTTCTCTCTCTACGCATAATTTTTCGGCGAAGCTCCGCTTGAGCTCATTTCGACCTCAATTCTTGTGATTCGAAGCTCCATTGAATTGTATGGAAGTGTAGGAACTGATTTATACCTCCAATTGAAGCAATTAACCCCGATTGAATGGTCAATTTGAATAAATCAAATTCGACCAGTTTGAAAGGGGAAATTAGGGGGAAATTTTGGGAAATTTAGGAGATTTTGTAAAATCGAGGGACCATTTTGCAATTTCCCAAAATTGAGGGCCAATTGGCCATGGAAAAGATGTTGGAGGACCAATTGGTCAATTTTTGGAATAATTGGAGCCAAATTGCCATTTTTTGAAAGATGAGGCAAAATGGTAATTTTTGAAAAGTTGGTGACCAAATTGTAAATTTGGAAAACTTGAGCCTCTTAAACAATTTTGAGTAAATTGAGTAGCCAAAGTGAATTTTTGGAAGCATCGAAACTCATTTTGGGGAAAAGTTAGCTTTAGGGACCTAAAGTCAAGGAAAATGAACTTTAGGGATGTAAGTGTAATTAATTGACAAATTTGAGCCTAGTCATTCATACGTGAGAAATGAAGGTTGTTATGCCAAATTTTAATAGATAAGAATGTCCAAATCGTGTAGGAACATGAGGGACCGGAACGCTAGCAAGGATAAGCTAGCAGTGAGGTAAAAAGCTGATTGAAGAAGAATACACCACTGTTATCAGGTGATTGAGCTTATTCACATCATACCTAGTTGGGATGATGGGCATTTTAGAAATGAAAAACTACTCATAAGTGGAATTTTGACATCATAACCGATTGGGGTGATGGGCAAACGATGTTAAAACCTACTTACTAGTTGTAAGTAGAGGCAATCATACCTGGTTGGTATGATGGACTTCCTTGAAGGAAGGAGAAGCCCACTTGGCGATTGTAAGCAGAGGTATCATCACACTCCTTTGGTGTGATGAAGTGAAAAATTTTTGTTAGAAGTGTTCTCCCCTGAGTGTGTGCCAATGGTTAATCTCTTTGGGAGACCTTCTCGACGGGATCTAGATTAGCTCAGATAGGCCAGAGGCCCCGATTTTTGAAATTGTGGGGCTAAATGCCCGGTTTTGGAAAATCACGTACAGTAGGCCCACAACCAGTGGGCATGAGTAGGAGCTCGTAAACAAACATGAGATTATGAAAGCACGAAAACTCTTAATGAAATGGATATGTGATTTCTCCATGGCACCAAGATAGGACCGACATGCTCGATAGACTTACGGCAGTGCGTCAGGGCTAGGTCGACAAAATGACCTAGACAAACAGCTACATATCGGGTTGAGGGTCGGGGTTGTTGGACCAGTGGCACCAAAGATAAATGGCTATGTGAAAATTATTGTTTGTGCATGCACTTGAGGTACAAGAGCATTAAGACGCCCAAGAGGGGTAGTGATGCGCTAAGGGCTAATGGACGACATAGTGGAGATAAGGGCAGTTTGTTGTACCAGCAGTCAGGAAGCTTGACATAGCTTCTTGCGCATGAGACCGGGGTGGGGTCGGGATGAAGTCTCTGTCCTCATACGGACACAGAGTTATTTTCGAGTATGAGGGTCAGATGTCGTGAAAATCCACTCAGACTCAGGGTAGAAGTGGATGGGCTTCTATCTTGGTGGCTGGTAAAGACACTCCGAGCCACAAGTGGGTGCAGTGGATGAGCTGCCCTGCGAATGTGTGTTCCCTTCCCGATGAAGGGTGTGTGTTGACTGTTAAACACACCTAATGTAGAATTGAGAAAAAAGGGTTTTAAAAATTGAATTATGAGGAGAATCTCTTTTGAATGAAAAACATTAAACTTGGCACATTTAGTAAAAAACTATAGGTTTGAAAATTCACTTCCAACCCCCACTCACTGAGTTGTAGAACTCACCACTCTTTTATATCCCTTTTTAGGAGTAAATATGACTAAAGAAAACAATCGGATCTACCCTTTGTCAAGTATGCTTAAAAGTTATTTTAAGCTTGAATTTTTATTAATTTATGTTATTACAGGGAATAAGGTTTAAATTACACCCGACTACTCTTGATTAAAGAAAGGGGGAAACCCCTATTAAAACAAGGAACGACGGGTTGATCACAGGGATCCAACCAAACTGGTTCGGGGCCTGACAACTTGAGTGGTATAAAAGCCTAGTTCCCTTGAAGTATTATCAATACTATGCCCTGACACTAATAAAAACTTAATTACCGTGTAGGAATGAGAGTCCCTAGGAAATTTTCCATATGATCCAAACCCCCACACATGATCATGAAAAAGACGCCTACCCTAGAGAGGCAGCCGTTCAACGATTCTTGGAGGGCGAGAAGAGAGTGCCCAATGACATGGTTGAGGATTATAGCAAACTCGTTAGAGCCCTATTAGAGACAGAAGGCATCACCTATCCTCCTCCAAGGCAGGAAGAACCTATCCCTCCTCCAAGGAGCTCAACACCCCCTCCAGCCCCACAACAACCAAAAAGGACTCCCACTAAGAAGGAGGCCTAGGACAACTATTGGGATGCCCACGCCACCTTTATGAAAGTCCACCAAGTACCCTCACCAGTTCAACCCAACTTCAATCCTTTCCAATGGATGAAGTGGAAATATGAGTGTGAGGCTGAGGTATTGAGGAGATACGGACTCGAGGCCATTCATGAAGTATGTCCTATTAGGGAAATTGAAAGGGAATATGGATAGACTTCAACCAGTTCATCAAAGCATTCAAACCATGAATCCCACAACCGTTCATAGGCTAACTCTTGGCCTATGACTCCAAAGGACTAGGAAGTAGTGAATTCCTGTAATAAGCCAAGTACGACAAGAAATTATCTCTTTGAATGAATGAAAGTTCAATTTTCCTTAATTAAAATTTAATCTCCCTAATAATGACCAGTACAACTAACATATTGGAAGTATACCAATCATGACCAGAGTAGTAGATGGAGAAAAGACTACCTAAGGAGGAAAACTACATGTCACCTCTAGTTAAATACTAACCCCAAGATAGTTAAATAAGTTTCTCCACAAAACCAAGAATATGGAGTAATAAGGTAACAAGACTAGGAAAGAAATTCTAGAGAAGTCTGCCTAGAATCACTAGGAATGACATACTCGAACTAAGGGTAGGAAGAAAAAGAAGAGTGTGAAGTCCGGTGTAAAGGAAGTAAGCATCAAAAGGTGCAGGAGTAGTAAAGGAAAACCTAAGGACCATAAGTAGTTAAGGAAGAGCCCCCATATAAAATTTAGGAAACCAAGAAGAATTGGACTGCCCCAAGGGAAACAAGTTGAATGGTTGATAACCAAGAGGAAAGTAAGGTACAATGAAAAAGTGGGAGCGTAGAGAGTGCTAAAGCCACTTTAGGATAAGATACGGAGAGAGGGAAGTGGAAAAGAAGTGTGATAGGAAGAGAACCCAGAGGAATACACAAGCACCCTTGAAAGAGTTAGTTATAGGTAGGAAATAAATTATTTGGAACTCACTAACAATTAGGAACTCCTCGAAGGAAGGATAAGGAATGAAAAAGAATTGGAGGATAGGGAAGGCTAAAGGGCAAATAACCATACTGATGTAAAAAAGGTGTAATAAAAGAAAGAAGGAAAAGCCTTCAAGGAGCGTTAGGGAGGATAAACATGAAACTCCCAAGATGGAAGTCCCTAGGATGAAGGATAAAGATATGAAGTGAGACCATGGAAAGAGAAATTCCCAAGCTAAATAACCGACATGCAAATCATAAGAGGCTTAAATCAAAATAAGGAAACTCATTAAAGGGCATATGTAGTAAAGGATGTACCGGGATGGCCAAGTGTGACCTACTCTAGAAGCGTAGAGAAGCCAAATAGGGATTTCAGACAAACCTAAAGAAAGGAAACAATTAGTAACAACAAGATAGTAAAGGAGAATAAACGATGCCTTAAGAAGGATCGAGTAGTTGTAAGGACTACACACTAAATATGATAATGGGATGGATATTAAGGACAAGAAGACTTGAGAGACAACTGTCTCAAAATAAATAAGCAAGGAGAATAGTAGGAACGAGGCAATTAAGGAATTGACCCTTGTGAAGGTCAAAACTCCAGTAAAGAAGGGAGATGTGGAAAGGCCAAAACCTTTGGGAAATAAGGATGAAGGAAAACCTTGAAGAGATTAATGGCTAAATAGGAGTAATGACCAAAAGCCATGAGAAGGTTAAGTAAACCTCTCGTAGGATGATCAAGAGATCTTGAAACAAAGAGGATGTGAGCTCTCCCTAAAAGAAATAGACGTGTATTGGGATATAAGTGAGAATGAGGATGGGGTACAAAAGATGTGCACGTAAGGTTTCAGGAGTAAAGGTAAGCAGGAGAGGATGGCATGAAAGGATGTCATTTAAGGCTAGATGTCCTCAATGGCAAACAAGAAGAGAATTCCAAAAGAAAAGAGTATAAATCCTACCAAGGAAGGAAACTTTGGAAACATAAACGTGTTCCAACTAAGAGGTAATGGAAGAAATAGAAGTGGAAAAGAAATAATCTCATAAATGTATGTCGGTTGAGATGGAAAGATCAAGTACAAAGGAAAAGTACTCATGAGGGCCTAAGGAGTAAGTTAAACCCAAGTAACAAGTAAGTAGGAAGATATCATCAAAATATGTCATACTTGTAAGAAAGGGGTGGACTACCCATAAAAAGGATACAGAGAAAAACACATCTAAGAACCCTTGGAAAAGTAAGCCCTCCAGTTAAGAAGTGATTAAAGTAAATGATCACTAACATCAAGACTGGTTGTGGTTCACGCTCAATTGATGGAACATAAAGAGTGGACAGTTGGGCATAGTGTGGAGTACATGGAATACAACCGATAATCAGAAGTTTCTCAAGTAAGGAATAAGGGATGAAACATAAATTTTTAGATGTAGAAGGATTCAAAGCGGCCAAATGCCCTATATAGAAAGGGGTGTGAAGAAATGAAGAAATAAACCTTCAAGGAATGGTAAGAATGTTGAGCATGTGACTCCTAAGGTGGAAGTCTTTACTATGAGGAACATAATAGAGAACAAAATCGCAAGAAGGGAACTCCCCAAACAAAGTAATTGCCACATAGACCGAAAGGGATTAACTTGGAATAAAGAATCATGAAGTGTTCATGAGCGAGTAAGAGTGGATTAAGTAAAAAGAAAGTCCTTGAGGAAAGGACGCCACTAGAAATGAGGAAGGACATAAGAATGGAAGAATCCCAGCGTGGTGGAAAGTCACCGGGAAACCCAATGATGAGAATCGACATGACACAACAAGAAAGTTGGGAAATGACGAGTAGGTAAGGAAAACCGACACGATTATATAAGGCATGACGTCAAAGTCAAGCTGGATGATTGGATAACGATAAAGGTAACTGAGAAATATTACCAGACACAAAGATGGATGAAGTTATACAATCGCCGAAAGGTTAAAAACAACCATTAAGGAAGTATTCTAGATGACTAAAGATAAGTTCTAGAGCATGTCATGCTGTAAGGGACATGTAAGCCTAATAGCCCAGGGAAAAATATGACTCAAGTAAGGAAGAGTCAGTTAGTTAAGAATGACAAGGTCAAACATTAAACTTGGACCGAAGTTGTAATAAACAATGGATGAGGGAAGGGTCAAAATAAGACGAAAATGTGATCATACCGAAACCCGTGAAAGCTAGTACGTAGCACCCGGAAGGACACCAAGCTAAGGGTTTCAACGAAAAAGAGAATAATAAGATAGGGGAACAATTAGGCATCTTGGAAGTCCCAATCCTGAAACTTGAGCAAGAACCCTCAAGAGGAAGAATCTAGTAAACCCTATCCTTTGATAATGAGAAAACCGGGAAAAGAGCCTATCAGTTTCAATTTTAAAACCGAGTCAATCTACAAACCCAATTATCAAAAAATGGACAAATTTGAGAATTTAAAACTCCCAAGTGACTCTAAATGGTTCATAAACCTTGGAAAAGAACCCTAGGACAAATTGGGAGAGAAAAACCAAACCAGTTTGGGTGAACCAGATCCGAACCGGATTGTACTAGTTTAAGAACCGAGCCAGTTTATGATCCCGAGTGACCTAAAGAGTCATATAAGTCATGAAAAAGGACTTTAGGATAAATAGGGGATGAAAACCAATTCGGTTCAGGTAAGTTGGATCCGAATCGGATTGAACCGGTTTGGACGGATTTGAACCACTATTAAACTAGATTCTAAATTCATTTTTTTAGGTGACTTAAAAAATTCAAATTTTAGATTTGAGACGACCATTGGATAGAAAATGAATTTAGAAATTTTTAGATTTGAAAAATTCGTTCGAATCTAGGGTGAATCGGCCGGTTTAAGCTTTGAACTCGGTTCGGATCGGTCAGATCTGGTTCGGAACAATGTTGTCTTCTTCCTCAGATGACAGCACTGTTCACTCGCCGGAAAATCGCGCAGTACTGGCAAAGCTAAAAAGCCTCTGGCCAGGGAGTTTCAGGCAATGAATGACCACCATTAAGGCGCCAATCGAACGACCAAGAAGTCCCCTGAGCTTTCTATATAAAGACCCCCTCCTCATTCATCCTCTCAACACCTGAAAACTCCATTCTCTCTCAACTAATTAGTTTTTTGACAAATCTCAAACTAGAGCTCTGATATAGGGTCATTTCTTAGCCAAAGAAGGTGAGGTCAGATTCCTTAGAACCGGGGAGAAGTCAGTACAAGCCTGTAGTCTCCGTTTGCTTCGAGAGTCGCTAAAGAAACACCGACATGATAGAACAGTGAAGCAGCTCCGACGGACCGAAGTTGCTCTATTTTGGCCAAGCTGAAATTGACCAATTTGAGCCCTCCTCAGGCCAAACCAAGCACTCCTGACACTTCCTCGGCCCTCCCATGGTCGAGTTAGGACTGAAAGGTAAGCCAATTTGGCTCCCCTTTACAATTTCTGATCGGTGCTAGAGAGAGAACCCATAAAATTTCAATGATAGAATTCTAATCCAATTCTTCATCAATTGATGTCATTCTTGATCCTAGGAAGAACCTTAGGAGGAGAGCTATCTGCCCCGATAGAAAGCTCAGACCGCCGCACCTTTACCGGTGAGCAATTGAAGCTTTCTCTCTCTATAGTCTATTTTCCATCGAAGCTCCATTTGATTTCGTTTCGACATTAAAACTTACGATTCAAAGTGCTATGGAATCATATAAAGATGTAGAAACTCAATTTCAACAATTAGAAGTGTCTGATTGGTCAATTTGATAAAATCAAATTCGGTTGTGTTAGGGAGTTGAAATTGGGGGAAATTGGGGATTTTCAAAAATTCGAATGTCCAAAATGAAATTTTGTAAAATTGAGGGTCAATTAGGCATGATAAGAATGTTAGTGGGCCAATTGAGAAATTTTAGAATTTTTGGGATGAAACTTACCATTTTTGTAAAGGAAGGGCAAAATTGTAATTTTGGAAAATTTTGGGGGCCAAATTAGGAATTTGGAAAACTTGAACCCCTTTTTATGAAATTGGGTAAATTGAAGTCCCAAGAGGAATTTTAAAGGTTTAGGGACTTAATTTGAGGAAAAACCAGCATTAGGGACTTAAAGTTAAAGAAAAGTAACTTTAGGGACCTAATTGCAAATAAAGGAATAATTTGATTTTCTCGTTCAATTGGGATGAATGAGGGTTGTTAGGCCAAAGAATATTGAAAGGAACGTTCATATCGTGTAGAACATGAAGTACCATGAACGCTAGCTGAGACGAGTTCAAATATGGACAACAAAGCCGACTAAGAGGAATTTCACTACACAATCGGGTGAGTGAGATTTTTATATCATACCCGGTTGGGGATGATAAGCACCTCGAAATGAAAATCCACTACTTAGTGGTATTTTAAACATCATAACTTAGAGGAGTGATGTGAAAATGACACGGAAAAACTACTTACTAATTGTAAGTAGATCATACCTTGTTGGTATGATGAAACTTACAAGGAGCAAGTGGAAAACCCTTTCATTGATTATGAGCAGAGATATCCTCATACTCGATTGATATGATGGATAATTAAAAATATAATTTTTGTTAGAAGTGCTCACTCCTGACTGTGTGCCACTGCTTAAATGATTTGGGAGACCTTCTTGATGGGAGCTTGAATAGCTCTTATAGGCTGAAGGCCTCGGTTTTGGAACTCGGGGGCTAATATGCCTGGCTTTGAAAATCTTGAACAGTGGTCCATAGTCCAGTTGGCACGAGCAGAAGCTCGTAAACAAACATGAGATATATTTCATAAAACTTTAAATAAATGAATTATTTGGCCATGGTACCAATACATGACCGACATATTCAGTCAACTAATGGCAGTGCGCCATGAATGGTTTTCGGACTAGTCAAGACAAATTGCTGCCAGTTGAGTTGAGGGTCGGGGCCGTTGGATCAGTGGCACCACAAATTATATTGCATGATGTGAAAATACTTATTGTGCATGCACTGTGTGTATGAGACCTTTAAGATGCTCAAGAGGGGTAGTGATATGTCCTAGGGCCCTGTACGACCTGGTGGGTATTAGGGCAGTTCATCGAATCAAGCCTGAATCGGCTGATTTAAGCTTTGAACATGGTCAGACCGGTTCTGCCCGATTCGGAACCATGTCATCTTCTTCCTTTAGATGACGACACTGTTCATTCAATGCTTGAACGGACATTACCAGAGAAGAGGAATCATCTTCGTTCAGGCTATTTTAGGTCATGAATGAGCTTGACCAAGATGCTAAATGGTCGGGCAGAGAGTCCCCGAGCTTCCTATATAAAGAGCTTCTCTCCATTCATCTTCCCCACAACTGAAATCTCCATTCTCTCTAAACTGCTCTACTTTCTGGTGAAAGTTGTACTAAAGCTTCGACATTGGCATTTTTCTGAGTCTTAGTAGGTGAGGTTGTGTTCTTTAGATTTCGAGGGAAGTCAGCTACCTGATAGCAACTTCTATTTGACCCGAGGATCACCGTAGAAGCGCCTGCGGAATCAAACAGTGAAGCAGCTCCAAAGCAATGAAGCTGCCCTATTTTGGCAAAGCTGAAATTGGCCAAATTCAGCCCTCCTCTAGCCAAACCAAGCCCTCCCAACACTCCAACGACCTTCATACAACCTCAACGGAGCTGATAGGTAAGCCAATTCAGCCATCCTTAGTCATTGCAGGTCGGAGTTAGAGAGAGAAACTATGAAATTTCACTAAAGAAATTCTCCATTGATTCAAGGTGAATTGTAGAAATTCTTAATCTTAGAAGGTACCTTAAGAAGAGAGCTACCTACCCCGATAGAGAGCTTGAACCGCCACACCTCCGATGATAAGCTTTCGAAGCTTTATTTCTCTACGCACAATTTTCCAATGAAGCCCCGTTTGAGCTCGTTTCAACCTCAATTCTTGCGATTCAAAGCTCCATTGAATCGTATGGAAGTGTAGGAATTTATACCTCTAATCGAAGCAATTAACCCTGATTGAATGGTGAATTTGAAGAAATCAAATTTAGCCAATTTGAAAGGGTGAAATTTGGGGAAAATTTGTGGATTTTTTAAAATTGAGGGACCATTTTGCAATTTCCCAAAATTGAGGGCCAATTGGCCATGGAAAAAATGTTGGAGGACCAATTGATCGATTTTTGGAACAATTGGGGCCAAATTGCCATTTTTGGAAAGTTGGGGCAATATGGTAATTTTTGAAAATGTTGGGGACCAAATTGAAAATTTGGAAAACTTGAGCCCCTAAAACAATTTTAAGTAAATTGTGGACCCAAAATGAATTTTTGGAAGTATTGGGAGTCAAATTGGGGAAATGTTAGCATTAGGGACCTAAAGTCAAGGAAAATGAACTAAAAGGACCTAAGTGCAATTAACTGACAAATTTAATCCTAGTCATTCATACGTGAGAAACGAAGGTTGTTATACCAAATTTTAATAGATATGGATGTCCAAATCATGTAGGAACACGAGGGACCGAAATTCCAACAAGGATAAGCTTGCATGGAGGTAAAAAGCCGACAGAAGAAAAATACGCCACGGTTATCGGGTGAGTGGTCTTATTCACATCATACCTGGTTGGGATGATGAGCATTTTAGAAATGAAGAACCACTCATAAGTGGAATTTTGACATCATACCCGGTTGGGGTGATGGGAAAATAATGTTAAAACCTACTTACCAGTTGTAAGTAGAGGGAATCACACCTAGTTGGTTTGATGGACTTCCTTGATGGACGGAGAAACTCGCTTGCCAGTTGTAAGTGGAGGTATCATCACACCAGGTTGGTGTGATGAAGTGAAAATTATATTTTTGTCAGAAGTGTTCTCCCTTGACTACGTGCCAATACTTAAACTCTTTGGGAGAACTTTTTGATGGGAGCTAAATTAGCTTAGATATACCATAGGCCATAGTTTTTGAAATTGTGGGGCTAAATGCCCAGTTTTAGAAAATCATGTACAGTGGGCCCAAGGCCAGTGGGCACGAGCAGGAGCTCATAAAGAAACATGAGATTATGAAAGCCATGAAAAATTTTAATGAAATGGATTTGTGATTTTGCCATGGTACCAAGATAGGATCGACAAGCTCATTGGACTGGTGGTAGTGCGTCAGGGCAAGGTCGACGGAACGACCTAGACAAACAACTGTTGGTTGGGTTGAGGGTCGAGGCCGTTGGACTAGTGGTACCAAAGATAAATGGCTATGTGAAAGCTATTGTTTGTGCATGTACTTGAGGTACAAGACCATTAAGATGCATAAGAGGGGTAGTGATGCGTCCTAGGGGCTACTAGACGGCATGGTGGAGATAAGGTCTATTTGTCGTACTAGTAGTCGGGAAGCTGAACATAGCTTCTTGTGCATGAGATCGGGGTGGGGTCGGGATGAGCTCTCTGTCCTCATACGGACATGAAGTTGTTTTCGGGTCTGAGGGTCGGATGTCACGAAAATCCATTCAGACCCAGGGTTATGGGCTGCCCTGCGAATGTGTGTTCCCTTCTCGATGAAGGTATGTTAATTGTTAAACACATGTAATGCGAAATTGCAGGAAAATGGTTTTGAAAACTGAATTCTGAGGAGAATCTCTTTAGAAAGAAAAACAATAACCTTGGCACACTTAGTAAAAAACTATAGGTTTGAAAATTCACTTCCAACCCCCACTCACTGAGTTGTAGAACTCACCACTCTTTTATATCTATTTTCAAGAGTAAACATGACTAAAGAAAACAATTGGATCTACCCTTTGACAAGTATGCTTAAAAGTTATTTTAAGCTTGAATTTTTATTAATTTATGTTATTACAGGGAACAAGGTTTAAATTACGCATGACTCGTCTTGATTAAAGAAAGGGGGAAACCCCTATTAAACCAAGGGAGTGGTGTGTTGATCACGGGGATCCGATCAATCCGGGTCGGGGCATGACAACTTGAGTGGTATCAGAGCCTAGTTCCCTTGAAGAATTATCAATACTATGCTCTGACACTAATGAAAACTTAATTACTGTGTAGGAAGGAGAATCCCTAGGAAATTTACTGTACGATCTAAACCCCCATACATGATTGTGAAAAAGATGCCTACCCTAAGAGTGGTCGTTCAACGATTCTAGGAGGGCAAGAAGAGAGTGCCCAACGACATGGTCGAGGATTATAGGAAACTCGTTGGAGCCCAATTTGAGCCAAAAGGAATCACCTATCTTCCTCCAAGGCAGGAAGAACCTATCCCTCCTCTAAGGATCCCAACACCCCCTCCAGCCCCACAACAACCAAAAAGGACTCCCACTAAGAAGGAGGCTTGGGACAACTATTGGGATGCCCACACCACCTTCATGAAAGTCCACCAAGTACCCCCACCAGTTCAACCCAACTTCAATCCTTCCTAATGGATGAACTGGACATACGAGTGTGAGGCTAAGGTATTGAGGAGATACGGACTCGAGACCATTCATGAAGTATGCCCTATTAGGGAAATCCAAAGGGAATATGGTTGGACTTCAACTAGTTCATCAACTTCTTTAAACCATGAATCCCACAACCGTTCAAAGGCTAACTCCCGACCTATTACTTCAAGGGACTAAGAAGTAGTGAATTCCTGTAATAATCCGAGTACGACAAGAAATTATCTCTTTGAATGAATGAAAGTTCAGTTTTCCTTAATTAAAATTTAATCTCCCTGATAGTAACTAGTACAACTGATAGATTGAAAATATACCAATCATGACCAGAGTAGTAGATGGAGAAAAGACCACCTAAGGAGGAAAACTATAGGTCACCTCTAGTTAAACACTAACCCTAAGATAGTCAAATAAGTTCCTCCACAAAACTGAGAATATGGAGTAACAAGGCAACAAAACTGAGAAAGAAATTCCAGAGGAGTTTGCCTAGAATCACTAGGAAGGACATACCTAACTAAGGGTAGGAAGAAGAAGAAGAGTGTAAAGTTATGTCTAAAGGAAATAAGCATCATAAGGTGCAAGAGTCGTAAAGGAAAACCTAAGGACTATAAGGAGGTAAGGAAGAGCCCCCATGTAAAAGTTAGGAAACCAAGAAGAATTGGATTGCTCCAAGGAAAACCAGTTGAATGGAAGATAACTAAGAGGAAAGTAAGGTAAAAGGAAAAAAGTGGGAGCATGGGAGAGTGCTAAAGCCAGTTTAGGATAAGATACGAAGAAAGGGAAGAGGAAAAGAAGTGTGATAGGAAGAGAACCCGAAGGAAAACAAAAGCACCCTTGAAAGAAATAATTATAGGCAGGACATAAATTATTAGGAACTACTCGAAGGAAGGATAATGAATGACAAGGAATTGGAGGATAGGGAAGGATCAAGTGCGAATAACCATTCCGATGTTAGAAAGGTGTAAGAAAAAAAAGAAGGAAAAGGCTTCAATGAGCTTTAGGGAGGTGAAACGTAAAACTCCCAGGATGGAAGTCCCTAGGAAGTAGGATAAAGATAGGAAGTGGGACCATGGAAAGAGAAATTCCCAAGCTAAATAACCGACAAACGTATCATAAGAGGCTTAAACCAAAATAAGGAACCTCATTAAAGGGCATATGTAGTTAAGGATGTACCAGGATGGCTAACTGTTACCTACTTTGGGAGCATAGAGAAACCAAATTGGGATTTCAGATGAACCTAACGAAAGGAAACAACTAGTAACAACAAGATAGTCAAGGAGAATAAACGACACCCTAAGAAGGATCGGGAAGTTGTAAGGACTACACAGACATTAAGAACAAGAAGACTCGAGAGACAACTCTCTCAAAATAATTAAACAAGGAGAATAGTAGGAATGAGGCAATTAATGAACTAACCCTAGTGAAGGTCAAAACTCCAGTAAGGAAGGGAGAGGTGGAAAGGCCAAAACCTTCAGGAAATAGGGATGAAGGAAAACCTTAAAGAGATCAATGGCTAAGACAGGAGTAATGACCAAAAGCCATGAGAAGGTTAAGTAAGCCGCTTATTGGATGATCAACAGATCTTGAAACAAAGAGGATGTGAGCTCTCACTAAAAGAAATAGACGTGTACTGGGATACAAGTGAGAATGAGGATGGGGTACAAAAGATGTGTACATAAGGTTTCAAGAGTAAAGGTATGCAAGAGAGGATGGCATCAAAGGATGTTATTTAAAGCTAGATGTCCTCAATCGCAAACAAAAAGATAATTGCATAAGAAAAGAGTATAGATCCTACCAAGGAAGGAAACCTTGGAAAGTCATACGTGTCCCAATTAAGAGGTAATAGAACCAAGAGAAGTGGAAAAGAAGATAAGCTCATAAATGATATGCCGGTTGAGATGGAAAGATCAAGTACAAAGGAAAAGTACTCATGAGGGTCCAAGGAGTAAGTTAAACCCAAGTAATAGTTAAGTAGGATGATAGCATCAAAAGATGTCGTATGAGTAAGAAAGGGGTGGACTGCCCATAAAAATGAAACATAGGAAAGCACATCTAAGAACCCTTGGAAAAGTAAGCCCTCCAGTTAAGAAGTGATTAAAGTATATGATCACTGACATCAATACTGGTTGTGGTCCACACTCAATTGATGGAACATAAAGAGTGGACGGCTGGACATAGTGTGGAGTACACAGAATAATACCAATAATCGGAAGTTTCTCAAGTGAGGAATAAGGGATGAAATGAAAATTTTTAGATGAAGAAGGATTCAAATCAGGAAAATGCCCCAATATAGAAAGGGGTGTCTAGAAATGAAGAAAGAAACCTTCAAGGAATGGTAAGAAGGTTGAGCATGTGGCTCCTAAGGTGGAAGTCTCTAGTGTGAGGAACATAGTAGAGAACAAAACCACAATAAGGGAACTCCCCAAACAATGTAATCACCACATAGACTGAAAGGGATTAACTCGAAATAAAGAATCGTGGAGTGGTCATGAGTGAGTAAGAGTGGATTAAGAAAAAGGAATGTCCTTGAGGAAAGGACGCCATTAGAAATGAGGAAGGACATAAGAATGAAAGAATCCCGACATGGTGACAAGTCATCGGGAAACCCAATGATGGGAACTGGAAAGACACAACAAGGAAGTTGGAAATGACGAGTATGTAAGGAAAACCGACATGGTTAATTAAGACATGACGCCAAAGGAACGATGAATGATTGGATAATAGTAAAGGTAGTCAAGAAATACTACCAGACGAAAACAGGGATGAAGTTATACGATCCCCAAAAGGATGAAAGGTTGAGAAATACCATTAAGGAAGTATTCTAGATGGCCAAAGACAACTTCTAGAGCATGTCATGCTATAAGGGACATGTAAGCCCAACAAACCAGGGAAAAATATGACTTAAGTAAGGAAGAGTCAATTAGTTAAGCATGACAAGGTCAAACAATAAATTTGGACTGAAGTTGTAATAAACAACGGATGAGGGAAGGGTCAAAATAGGATGAAAAGGTGATAATACCGAAACTCATGAAAGCAAGTACGCAGCGCTTGAAAGGACACCGAGCTAAGAGTTTCAACAATAAAGAGAATAACTAGACACGATAATGATTGGGTATCTTGGAACTCCCAATCCTAAAATCCTGAGTAAGAACCCTCAAGAGGAAGAATCTTATCCTAATCAAATGATGATGTGAACCTAAGCATATACCTTTGGATTCGTGGGCAAGACATGCTTAGTTATGATAAACTCCATGGAGTGAGTAAACAATGGAAAGAAAAAGGAAATATCATAAGGACGCGATATAAAATGGGCTAAGTGAAAGAACAACCAAAGTGTTAGCATATCAAGAAAGCTCCAAGTGGACATAAAGGGAAATTGTTTCCATGGCAAAGGATGCTAATTTAGTTTTGGGGACAAAACTCCTAATAGGAGGGGAGAGTTGTAAACCCCGTCCCTTATAGATGAGAAAACAAGGGAAAGAACCGATCAATTCAAGAGAGAAAACTGAACCGATTCATGAACCATAACTGGTAGAGAAAGAGCAAAATGGGAAATTGACTAATCCCGAGTGACTCAAAGAGTCATAAAAAAACAAGGAAAAGGACTTTGGGATGCATTGGAAGAGAAAACCAGACCGATTCAGGTGAACCAAATTGAACCGGTTTGAACCAGTTTGAACCATCATTGAACCGGTTGTTAATTCATTTTTCTGGGTGGCTTAAAATATTCAAATTGGGGAATTTAAGCCACCATTAGATAGAGAATGAATTTAGAGGGAATTAAGAAATTTTTAATTTTGAGAAAATTTGTCGAATTGGGCCTGAACTGGCCGATTTAAGTATTAAACCCGGTCAGACCGATCCGGTCCAATTCAGAATAGTGTCATCTTCATCCTTCAAATGATGACACTGTTCAATCAATGCTTGAACGGACAACGTTGGAGAAGAGGAATCGTCTCCATTCAAGCTGTTTCAGGTTATGAATGAGCTTGACCAAGATGCTAAACGGTCAGGCAAAGAGTCCCCATGCTCCCTATATTAAGAGCTCCTCTCCATTCATCCTACTCACACCTAAAATCTCAATTCTTTCTCAACTGCTTTATTTTCTAGTGAAGCTCAAACCAGAGCTCCGACATTGGCATTTTTCCGAGCCTTAGTAAGTGAGGTTGGGTTCTTTAGATTCTAGGGGAAGTCAGCTACCTGATAGCAACTTCTGTTCGACCCGAGGATTGTCAGAGAAGCGCCAGTGGAATAAAATAGTGAAGTAGCTCCAAATGACCGAAGCTGCTCTATTTTTGCTGAGCTGAAATTGGCTAAACTCAGCCCTCCTTCGGCCAAACCAAACCAATTCGGCCCTCCTCAATCGTTGCAGATTGGAGTTAGAGAGAGAAACTATGAAATTTCACTGACGAAATTCTTCCTCAATTCAAGGTGAATTGTAGAAATTGTTGATCTTAGAAGGTACCTCAGGAAGAGAGCTGCCTGTCCCCATAGAGAACTCGAACCGTTGCACCTTTAACGGTAATGTTTCGAAGCTTTCTCTCTCTATGCATAGTTTTTTGACAAAGCTCTGCTTGTGCTCGTTTTGGCCTCCATTCCTTTGATTCAAAGCTCCATTAAATTGTATGGAATTGTAGGAACTGATTTACACCTCCAATTGAAGCAATTAACCCTGATTGAATGGTCAATTTGAAGAAATCAAATTTGCTAGTTTTTTTTTGCACAATAATTCAGCTAGTTTGAAAGGAGGGAATTGGGGAAACAATTTGGGAAAATTTGGGGATTTCGTAAAATTGAGGGTGATTTTACAATTTCCCAAAATTGAGGGCCAATTGGCCATGGAAAAGATGTTCGACAACCAATTGGTGCCAAATTGCCATTTTTGGAAAGTAGAGGCAAAATGGTAATTTTTGAAAATTTGGGGACCAAATTGGAAATTTGAAAAACTTGAGCTCCTAAAACAATTTTGAGTAAATTAAGGACCCAAAGTGAAATTTTGGAAGTATCAGGACTCAATTTGGGGAAAAGTTAGCATTAGGGACCTAAAGACAAGAAAAATGAACTTTAGGGAGCTAAGTGCAATTAACTTACAAATTTGAGCATAGTAGTTAATACGTGAGAAACGAAGGCTGTTATGCCAAATTTTAATATATAAGGATGTCCACACTGTGTAGGAATACGAAGGACCGGAAAGCCAGCAAGAACAAGATAGCATGGAGGCAAAAAGCTGACTAAAGAAGAATATGCCACTATTATCAAGTGAGTGAGCTTATTCACATCATACCCCGTTGGGATGATGAGCATTTTAGAAATGAAAAACCACTCATAAGTTGAATTTTGACATCATACCCGATTGGGGTGATGGGCAAACAATGTTAAAATCTACTTACCGGTTGTAAGTAGAGGGAATCATACCCGGTTGGTATGATGGACTTCCTTGAAGGAAGGAGAAACCCGCTTGCCGGTTGTAAGCCAAGGTATCATCACACTTGGTTGGGGTGATGAAGTGAAAATTATATTTTTGTTAGAAGTGTTCTCTCCTGACAGTGTGCCAATGCTTAAACTCTTTGGGAGACCTTCTTGATGGGAGCTAGATTAGCTTAGATAGGCCAGAGGCCTTAGTTTTTGAACTTGTGGGCATAAATGGCCGATTTTGGAAAATCACGTATAGTGGGCCCATGGCTAGTGGGCACAATTAGGAGCTCGTAAACAAACATGATATTATGAAAGCTATGAAAACTCTTAATGAAATGGATATGTAATTTCATCATGGTACCAAGACAGGACCGACATGCTTGATAGACTAGCGACAGTGCGTCAGGGCCAGGTCGACAAATTGACCTAGACAGAAGTTGGGTTGAGGGTTAGGGCCATTGGACTAGTGGTACCAAAGATAAATGGCCATGTGAAAGTTGTTGTTTATGCATGCACTTAAGGTACATGATCATTAAGACGCCCAAGAGGGGTAGTGATGCGTCCTAAGGGCTACTGGACTACATGGTGGAGATAGGGTAGTTTGTCGTACTAGCAGTGGGGATGCTCGACGTAGCTTCTTACGCATGAGACTAGGGTGGGGTTGGGATGAGGTCTCTGCCCTTATATGAACACAGAGTTGTTTTCAGGTCTGAGGTTCAGATGTTGTGAACTTCCACTCAGACCTAGGGTAGAAGTGGACATGCTTTTATCTTGGTGGCCGGTAAAGATGCTCTAAGCCACAAGTGGTTGTAGTGGACGGGATACCCTGTGAATGTGTGTTCTCTTCCTGATGAAGGGTATGTGTTGACTGTTAAATACACCTAAAGTGAAATTGAGGAAAAAGGGTTTTGAAAACTGAATTCTGAGGAGAATCTCTTTTGAAAGAAAAACAATAACCTTGGCACACTTAGTAAAAATTTATAGGTTTGAAAATTCACTTCCAACCACCACTCACTGAGTTGTAGAACCCACCACTCTTTTATATCCCTTTTCAGGAGTAGACATGACTAAAGAAAACACTTGGATATACACTTGGTTAGGTATGCTTAAAAGTTATTTTAAGATTGTATTTTTATTGATTTATATTATTCTAGGAAACAAGGTTTAAATTATGCCTAACTCCTCTTGATTAAAGAATGGGGGAAACCACTCTTAAACCAAGGGAGCGACGGGTTGATCACAGGGATTCGACCAAACCGGGTCAGGGCATGACAATTTCCTTCCTTTGTCATTTTTGATGGCCTCAACGGCTAACAAGGGCCACGAAAAATACAGCAGACACTCCTCTAGGTCCAATCTTTCGAACACCACCAACCTCATACGATTTGGGTAAGTATTGAGGTCGAATAATTTATAAAAATTGTCAACTAACTTTAGTTGTTACAAAATTTAGTAAAATGTATTTTGGAGGTTGCTTAGATGTCTATTTGAGTTGCTTCAAGTGACAACAAATTCCTTTGGGAGTAAGCATTCAAACCCCACTAGTATCTCCGGGTGAGTCACCATCTCGGGTGAGGTCCCAATCTTGACCCGACTCTTACTCGATAAATTACTAGCTTAGATCTAGCTCTGATTGTCATTGTTTTGGTCAACCTAATGGGTAGAGGCCATGTCAGCCTAGGGGAGCCTTTAGGGACATCATATTGGAGTTTGAGATTTTTTGTGAATCATTTTGTCGGGGAGAAAAGGTCGAAGACCAAAATGTAAATATGGATAAGTTAGAGGACCCATTTGAGAACAAGTTTTCATTGAGGTCTTTTTAAGGATTTGAATAATGTTTTAGGAACATTTGGAAATATTACTAAAGTTTTAAAACTTGAAGGGTACTTTTGGAATGCCTAAGGACCAAAATGGGACAAAAGAGAAAGTTTTAGGAATTAAAGTGCAAATAAGAAAATTTGTGCACCAAAAAGTGATTTTTGGGAAGTTTAAGGACTCAAATAAGACTAAAGGAAGTCTAGTGACCACAATGGAAGATTTAAAAAATCTAAGGTCTCGAAAAGATAAGTTTTAAAGTGTAGGGGCAAAATAATAATTTTACCCAAATTAAAGACTATTTTGCAAAAGGTGAGAAATGAGACCTAGAAAATATCCTAAGGTATTTTGGGGACCAAAATGAGACTCTAGTAAACTTGATGATCTAAGTGAAAGACTTAGAAAAGTCTAGGGTCCAAAAAGAATGAATTTTAAGTCTTAAAGGGTAAAATTGTAATTTTTCCCAACTTAGGGACCAAAAGACGTTAAGACCCTACATAAGTGCAATTAACCTTAGAAGTGGATTAGTTAAGAATGATTCTTCAACACGTAAGTTGAGTAAATCGAGTCTGACAGGCGAAATCCTAATTTTTTAGACATTTATGTGTTGATATAAGTATTAAAACTGATCCCAATACCTTTGTAAACTCTGAATTCTCTAAATAAGAAAACAAGATAAGAGACTCGAGAAATTTTGAACAAAATTGAGGTTCAAACTAAACCGAAACTAGATAGAGATCAAACAAAAATCAAAGTGAGCCAAGTGAAATTTAATTCATAAAAAATTTCAAAGAAATTTAATTCAATTAAAAATTGTAAGTGAGAACTGAACTAGAAAACAGTGAACTGAGACTAAACTAGATTAACTTGGACTGAACCTAGATGAACTCGTTGGAAAATTCATTTATCGGGGTGACAAAAAAGGGCAAATTGGTAAATTGAGGTCACCACCATGTAGAAAATGAATTTAGAAATTTTTAATTTTTGAAAATTGGTCGAATTGTGCCTACGATCCAATAGAACTGGTCAACGGTCCAGCCGGGTCAACAGACCGCTTGCTATGTCAGCACACACGGCCAATTAGTGTGCGATGTGTGGCGAGTGTGTTATGTAAATCCCGTTACTTTAAGGATAAGAAAATTAGGAAAAGAACTGGACAATTCAAAAGAGAAAACTGAGCTATTTAACGAACCAAAACTGGTAAAGAAGGGGTAAAATGGGAAATTGGAAAATTCCAAGTGACTCAAAGAGTCATAAAAATCATGGGGAAGGACCATGGAACAAATTGAAAGAGAAAACCGGACTGGTTCAGGGTGAACCGGACCTGAACCGCTTTGAACTGTGCATGAACCGATTTCTAAATTCATTTTTCTTGGTGGCCTAAAATGATCAAATTAGGAAATTAAAGCTGCCATTTTATAGGAATTGAGTTTATATGAATTTTAGAAATTTTTAGATTTGAGATAACTGGTCGAATTGGGCCTGAATCGGCCAATTTTCGCCATTGAACCCGGTCGTACCGGACTGGTTCGGTCCAAAACAGTGTCATCTTTTCCTTGGGATGATAGCACTATTCATAATTTCAAAAACTTTCCATTTCTAGTGTGAAACTCGTCCCCCATACCAAGTAAACTGGGGAAAGAACCGACAGTTTTGAGAAAATTGAGCTGAAAAAGGGAAAAAAATGATAAAGAAGGGTTAAAATGGGAAATTGGAAAATTGCAAGTGACAAAAAATTCATAAAAATCTTGAGAAAGAACCGGGAAGTGAAATTGATGAGAGAATGAGACTGGTTCGGGGTGAACCGGTCCCGAACTGAACTGAATCGGGATGAACCATAGTGAACTGGTTCAATAATTTATTTTTCTAGGTGACTTAAAAATGTCAATTTGGAAAATTGCGGCCACCATTAGATAGAAAATGAATTTAGAAAATTTTAAATTTCAGAAAACCGGTCGAATCGGGTCTGAACCAGCCGATTATCGAATTTGGGTCACCGAATCCGTTCAGACTAGTCCGGTCAATGAAGCGGACTGATCAACGGTCGAACCGGTCAATAGACTAGACCGGTCATTGGTCAATGGAGCTAGTCAGCAGCCACGCAAGCTTGTGGAGCCAGTGGGAGGCTGGCATGTGTCTCGTCACCAAATGACCGATCAACATGCCACGTAGAAATGGGCAGCCAATGGGAGAATGCCACATGCTTGGTCAACGGGTCAACGACCGACGTGGCAGCTGACATGGACCTCAACGTAAGAAAAACCAGCCAAACACAGTGTGCCACATGGCACGCTCGCCACGTCATCATCTTTAACCTCCAGCCACTAATAGAGAGAAGAGAGAAGAGAGAGAGGCTAGAAAAGTGGAGTCTCCGTCAACTAGGAAATCTCTTCCATCAGGTTGCTGGCGGCCGAGTCTCACGCTGACCAGTAACCTGAACAGTTGTCGGGCTCCCTATATAAAGAGCACCCTTCCATTCATTCTTAGCATCCCATTATCGACCGAAGAAGATGAACTGCTCAATTTTCAGGTGAGCAGCAAACCAAAGCTCTGACATCGGGGCTTTTCTCCACCTCTAAAGCTGCATTTAGTGCCATTAGAACTGGGAGGAAGTCCTCTACGTAGCTGCACCCTCCCTTCAGCCCAAGGGCCACCGTAGAAGAGCGAGAAAGCTCAAACAATAACACCATTCCTCAGTTGTTAGTAGGCCGAGCTGCTCGAGCTCAACTTGAGCCATCCCCAAGAAAATTCCGGCCAAACCAAGCCCCCAAACTCCACCTAGAGATGTCCCAACCTTCCCTTGAGATGGTAAGCCCCTTCGTCGAAAAATACTATTCACAGCGCATTTCTATAATAACTAAAATTAAGAAATTCACATTACTCAGGCCACCAATTAAGGCACAGTTTGATCAATGGAGGATCATCGGGAGGAGAGCAATCTAGAGAAAGCAAGAGCTACGGTCGTCGAACCCTCACCTGTAAGATATTGAAGCTTTATCACTCTAGACTCAATTTTCCAGCGAAGCTGCGTTTGAGTTCACTTCTGAGCCAAATTGAGCGGTTCAAAGCTTGAAATGACAAGAAAGACATAGAGAAGATGATTCAAATCAAAATTGAGGGCAATTAACCATGTTTTGTGGGTCAATTGAATGAAATTGTGATTCAGGGACCAAATTTCAATTTTGGAGAAATTGGGCAATTTGGGAATTTTTGGAAAATTGGCGCATTTTCATGAAATTAACTTCCAATTGGGGCCCAATTGAGCAATTCAATGAAATGGGGGAGCAATTGGCAATTTTTGGAAAATTGACTACCAATTGGTAATTTTGGAAATTGTAAGGACCCGTGAAGATAATTGGACGTCCTAGAGACTTAATTAAAAACAAGTTGAGCACTAGGGGCCTAAAGTCAAAATTTATGAACTTTAGGGACCTAATCACAATAAGACATAAATCAATGACATATATACAAATATATGGAAGTAAGAGGTCTTTTATGCCAAACCATCTAAATGCAAAAACTCGAACCATGTAGGCATGAGTCATAAGAGTACGAGTGCCAAGGAGCACATTGAAGATTGGAAATCTAGCCAGGACAAATTAGTCACAATTTTGGGTGAGTGGGATTTTCAGCATCATACCCGGTTGGGGATGATTAGAACCGTTTTTAAGCTTAAAAATCATTTTCCCAAGAATTGGTCTCCCTTGTTTGTGTGAAACTACTTAAACGTTTTGGGAGACGTTACTAATAGGAGCCAGGATTGCTCCAACATTCTTGAGGCCTCAGATTTGAAAATGATAGGGTCGAGAGCCCGATTTTTAGAAAATTCGTGAAGTGGGCCCAAGGCCAGTGTGCACCGGTTTGGACCCGTAGAAAAATGTGAATTATAAGAACCATGAAAACTATAAAAAAAAACTGGAATTTATTGGGTGAATTTCCACAGGGCAAAGACAGGATAGACAAGGCTCGATGGGCTAGCGGCAGTACGCTAAGACCAGGTCGACGAGTCAGTCAAGGCAAATGGCTGTAGGCTAGGTCGAGTGTCGGGGCTGTTGAACCATGGGCATCAAAGAGTAAGGTTAATGAATCAAAATTGTTGTATGCATACATGAGGAATCTGGGAGCATCTAGTCTCCTGAGAGGGGTAGTCGATGGGTCCCAAGGGCTGCTGGATGACCTAGATGCAATAAGGGCGAGTCTGTCGAGTTAGTCAGTCATGAAGCTTTGATAGCTTCCTGCACACTGAGACCGAGGCTGGGGGGGAAATGAGGTCTCATCCTACCAAGTGGACATGATGCGGGTTTGAGGGTCAGACTATTGATGTCCGCTCAAACTCAGGGTAGAGGTAGTGTACCTCTATCAGCGGAGGCAGTGTACCTCTGTCAGCGGAGGCAGTGCACCTCTATTAGAATGGACAGTAAGTGCGCTCCGGTCCACAAGTGTAACAGTCAGGGATTGTTCTACGAACGTGTGATTCCTTTCTATGATAGAAAGGGCGTGTGAATGTTTGCTAAAATGCCCCAGAGCAAGGAAAGGGCTCAAGAAGTGATGAACTCATAGTACAATAAAATAAAAATGATAAACTAATTTTTTGAAAACTCACTCCCCAACCCCCACTCAGTGAGTTTAGAAACTCACCCCTCCCATTAAACCTTTTTCAAGAAAACCACCTCGTCATGACTGACCGAGGCCAGAGGAGGAAGCCAAAGGTACAATAAGCAGGTAACTTTTATTTAGTTGTTTTATAAAATTTTTTATGGAAAACAGGTACACTTCGACACCTTTACCTTGGACTATTTGGTAGAAATAATAAATTAGTATGAGGAAGGGTGGCGGGTTGATCATAGGACTCCGACCAGACCGAGTTGGGGTGTGACAACTTAAGTGATATCAGAGCATGGTTTTCTAAACAATGTTTCAAAACTAAAAGCCCTAGAATCCTAACCAACGATCAATTTCTATCGAACAAATATGACCACTCCTAGAGAAACTGAACAAACCCACACTGTCTCGGCCACCCCAGGACCGAGAAGGAATCCTACCCTGTGTGGGAGAATGAGCTTGGGAGCTTAAGAGTCTAGGAGGACCCAACCCACGAGACTAAGGGTTCTCTTGAGCCAAGGAGACTATACGAAGAATTTATCAAGGTATTCGGGGAACCTTGCTTCGCGCTTAGGTACGGGGACCATTCCATAGGAAGTGCGCACCCGAGGATGGTGAAAAGTGGAGCCCCCCCAACGAGCACTAAGAAAAACTTCCCAAAGCCCAAGATAGGGAAGAAGCAATAAAGGTCCACACAAGGAAGTAACTTGCTATAATTCTGGATAGAGGGGATACTACGCACGGAAGTGCCCAATACCACTAAGGAATGTGGTACCCACTGTTGGAAGCACTTCCTCCACGGGTAGGGAAGGACATGAAGAAATGAAGAGAAAGGCAAGGAGAGCAGAGGAAGCCTCTCCACCACGTAAATGATGAATGATCCATATAAACCCCGTCCCTTAAAGATAAGGAAACTGGGGGAAAGAACTAGTCAACCCAGGTGACAAAACCAAATCGGTTCACGAACCCCAATAGTTAGAGAAAGGGAAAAACAAGAAATTTACAAATACTGAGTGACCTAAAGAGTCATAAAAGTCATGGAAAAAGACTTTGGGATTAATTGGAAGTGAAAATCAGACCAATTCAGGTGAACTTGTTTGAACCACTATTGAACCGATTTCTAAATTCATTTTTCTAGGTGGCTTAGAAAATTCAAATTTGAGAATTTAAAACACCATTGGATAGAGAATGAATTTAGAAATTTTTAATTTTTAAAAACACGGTTAAATCAAGCCTGAACCGACCGATTTAAGCATTGAACTCGGTTCGGACCGGTCCGGTCTAGTTCGGAATAGTGTCGTCTTCTTCCTTTAGATCACAACTCTATTCACTCACCAGAAAATCGAGTAGCACTAGCAAAGATGAAAAGTCTCCGTTCAGGGAGTTTCAGGCAATGAATGACCACCATAAAGGTACCAATTAGATGACCAAGGAGTCCTTGAGCTTCCTATATAAAGAGCTCCTCTTCATTCATCCTCCTCGCACATGAAAACTCCTCTCTCTCTACTGCTCCAATTTTTGGTGAAGCTCGAATCAAAGCTTCGACATGGATATTTTTCTTAGCCAAATAAGGTGAGGTCGGGTTCCTTAGATTCAGGGAGAAGTCAGCTACCTAACGGTAGTCTCCATTTGCTCCAAGGGTCATCGGAGAAGCGCCGGTATGATCGAACAGTGAAGCAACTCCGATGGATCGAAGCTGCCTTGTTTCGGCTGAGCAAAAAACAACCAAATTGAGCCCTTCTCAGGCCAAATCAAGCTTTCTCAACACTTCCACAACACTCATACGACTGAATTAGAGATGAAAGGTAAGCCAATTTGGCTATCTTCTATAATTTCTGACTAGTGTTTGAGAGAGAATCGATGAAACTTTATTAACTGAATTCTCCTCCAATTTGACATAAATTGATGCAATTCTTAGTCCTAGGAGGAACCTCAAGAAGAGAACTATCTACTCCGATCAAAAGCTCGGACTGTCGCACCCCCGACGGTAAGCTTTCGAAGCTTTCTCTCTCTAAGTTCAATTTTCTGACGAAGTTCTGTTTGAACTCAATTCGGATCAATATGACACGAATCAAAGTTCCATTGAATCGTGAGAAAGTGTAGAAACTCAATTTTACCTTCAATTTCAACAATTAAACCCCATTGAATGGTCGATTTGATGAAATGATATTCAGCCAGTTTGAAAGGGGAAATTAGGGGAAAATTTTGGGGAAAATTGGGAATTTCATAAAATTGAGGGACCAAAGTGCAATTTCCCAAAATGGAGGACCAATTGGTCGATTTGTTGAATTTATTGGGGTCAAATTGCCATTTTTGTAAAGTAGGGGTAAAATGGTAATTTTTGAAAAGTTGGGACCAAATTGGAAATTAGGGAAACTTGAACCCCTTAAGTGATTTTGAATAAATTGAGGTTCCAAAGTGAATTTTAGAAGTTTTGGGACTCAATTTGGGGAAATATTTTCATTAAGGACCTAAATGTAAATAATTAAAAAGTTTAGGCATTTTGCTCATACTGGAGGAATTAGGGCTATTATGCCAAATTTTGATAAACAAGGATGTCTAAATCATGTAGGAACATGAAGGAATGGAAATGCTAGCAAGGATAAGCTCATGTGGAGGCAAAAATTCGATCAAGAGGAATACACTACACTTAATGGGTGTGTGGGAATTTTCACATAATACCTAGTTGGGATGATGAGTACCTCAGAATGAAAAACCACTACTAAGTGAAATTTTAACACGACACCTGGATAGGGTGATGTGGAAATTACGCATAAAAACTACTTATCAGTTGTAAGTAGATCATACCTGTTTGGTATGATGAACTTCCTGTAAGGAAGTGGAAAACCCGTTTACCGGTTGTAAGCAAAGATGTCATCACACCTGGTTGGTGTGATCGACGAGTGAAAAGATATTTTTTTAGAAGTGTTCTCCCGTAACTGTGTGCCACTGCTTAAAAAGTTTGGGAGACCTTCTTGATGGAAGCTCGAATAGCTCAAATAGGCCGGAGGCCTCAGTTTTGGAACTTGGAGGCAAAAATGCCCGATTTTGAAAATCTCGTACAAAGGGCCCAAGGCCAATTGGCACGAGCAGGAGCTCGTAAACAAACATGATGCTAAGCCATAAAAACTTTAATGAATGATGTGATTTGGCCATGGTACCAAGACATGACTGACATACTTGATGGACTAGCAGCAGTGAAACAAGACAGGTCGACGGAACAGTTAAGACAAAAAGCTATAGGTCAAGTTGAGGGTCAAGGCCATTGGGCTAGTGGCACCAAAGATTAATGGCTTATATGGAAAAATTATTGTTTGTGCATGCACTGAGGTTTGGGACCCTCAGGATGCCCAAGAGAGGTAGTGATGCGTCCTAGGGGCTATTGGACGACATGGTGGAGATAAATGGCAGTTTGTCGTGCCAGCAGTTAGGGAAGCTTGACGTAGCTTCATGCGCATGAGACCGGGATGGGGTTGGGATGAGGTCTCCATCCTCATATAGATACGAAGTATTTTTGGGTCTTAGGGTTGAACATCGAAGATGTTCACTCAGACTCTGGGTAGAAGCCAGGGACTTCTATCAGGGTGGATGGTAAAGACGCTCTGATCCACAAGTGGGTGCAGTCGGCGTAACTGCATCTTGTGAATATGTGTGTACCCTTTCTAATGAATGTCGTGTGTTGTTTGTGAAACACACCTAATATTGAAATGGGAAAAAGGTTATGAAAACCTTGGGAAGGATTTGAGAATCCTTGGAAAAGAGTTGGTAAACATGGGGAAAAGGTTGTGAAAATCAGAACTTGAGTAAAGAATGTTTTTAAAGAAAAGAAGGGGTCTAGCACACTCAATTCAAACTATTTTATAAGAAACTCATGTTTCAAACACCCATTCACTGAGTTGTTAAACTACCCACTCCCTTTACCCTTTTTCAGGTAATCGAGGGAAAAACCTACCTATAGACATTCCGCTAGCTAAACCTGCAAGACAGGTATGTAAGTTTAAATTATTTAGTTTTGATTAATGCTATTCCCAGAAAGGTGTAGGTATAAAGTACGCCTTATTCCTCACGATTTAAAAAAGGGGAAAACCATTAATAAACTGGGAGAGTGGCAGGTTGCTCATGGGGATTCGACCAAAATAGGTAGGGGCGTAACAACTTGAGTGGTATCAGAGCTTGTTTCCTCAAATACATTATCAAGAATATATAACATAGTAACTAAGAGAAAATTTTAAAATTATCAGATGGCACCCAAGAGAGGAACCAAGAAAACTAGAACTGGAGTTACCAATATGACCCAACACTCTGTCCCCGTAGGGAGATCACCCTAAAATACATGAGAAGTCCCAAAGAACCGAAAGACATTAGTGGGAAGTATCCAGAAGGATGGTGCTAGGACCTATTAAGATCACAATCTTGTGTACGAAGGGGGCCAAGCTGAAGGCCAAGAACACCATCAAGGGCTTATAACCTTACCAAGGAGGATGCTTGTCAAGAACCCTATAGCTCCCCATCTATTTCGTAACCAGTTTTATAATGGGGGTTAAGACCCCAACATATTGTACTACTTCTCAACTAATAAAGAACTCCAAGTTCCTAAAAACTACATCTAAAAAAAAATAATGTGACCTTGCACCTCAACTGTAGGAAGATTGCCCAAGAAAAGTAACCACACAAATTCGTGGTCTATGAAGAGTCACCATTTCCAAAGACCACGAGGAGTCAGACATATCTTCTACCATTTTTCCCTGGAATAATATTATACGAAACTAATAGCTTAAAAATAAACATACCTAGAATTATTGGCTTAGTAGCGGAGTCCTTTAAGAGTCGTCTCTTTCCCTGAAAAAGGTTTATAGGAAGGGGGTGAGTTTCTACAACTCAGTGAGTGGGTGTTAGGGGTGAGTTTTCAAAAATAACTTTCATAGCATCTTTTTAGTTCACTCGTGTGTGGGTTTAACTCTTTTAACAATTCCACTTGCTCAGGATATGTTTAGTAAACAATCACACACCCTTTATCATGAAGGGTTCAAGCATTCATGAGATGTAGTTACACCGACTGCACTCATTTGTGGATCGGTGCGTCTTTACCATCCACCTTGATAGAAGTCCCCAACTTCTACCCGGAGTCTGAGTGAACATCAACTGTCCAAACCTTAGACCCAAAAACACTTCGTGTCCACAATTTCGTACTTGTTTTCATGGGTTTTGGCGTTATCCCTTTTTTGACTTATATAAGTCCTTTAATCCATTCATTCATACTTGAGTCATCCTTTCTTGGGACTGTTGGACCGACATGTCCCTTGCAGGCTTACATGTTATAGAACCGTCTTCATCTATTATATTTCTGCAAATTCCCTCGATAATTGCTCCTCATTTTTTAACTTTTTAAGGATCGTATGGCTTAGTCCCTTCTTTTCTTTGAGTAGTATTCCTTAACTACCTTCATCGTTATCCCATCATCCCTTTACATTTTATGTCATTCCTTTCAAGATCGTTTGGGCTTTCCTTATTTGTCCATCCTTACCATCCTCCTTATTGAGCATTCCCAGTTCCAATCATCGGGTTTCCCGATCATATCTTAACTTATCGATCTAGTTGGGATATTCCTCCCTTATGTCCTTCTTCAAATCCATTGGCGTCCTTATCTAAGGGTTTCCATTCCCTAGTTCATCCTTACTTATTTGTGATCATTTCACGATTACTCTCCCTATACTGTTAGGTCACCCCTTACAATATACTTATTGATCACTTAGATTTATCCTGGGGAATTTCTTTTTGTTAGTCCCATTTTCTACTCTTGTCCTTCGAAGTAGAGACGTGTCAGACCTTCTTAACATTCCTTGAAGGTTTCCTTCCTTCACATTCTTACACCCTTTTGAATTGGTGCATTTGCCCAACATTAATCCTTCACCAACCTAAAATTCACATTTCGATCAATATTTTCTATCCGAGGAACTTCCGATTGGCGGGTCTTATTTTATGTACTCCACAATATGCCATGCCATCCAATCCTAGGTTTTATCAAGTGGGAGTGGATCATATATGTAAAACCAATCCTCTCAGACTAATGAAAACTAGGAAAAGAACCGGCCAATTTTCACGTGAAAAGTTGAGCCAATACATGAATCAAAATTAGTAAAGAAGCATTAACATGGGTGATTGGAAAATCCCAAGTGACCAAAAATTCACAAAAATCATGTGGAAGAATCATGAAGTGAATTGGATGGGAGAACCAGACCAGTTCGTGGTGAACCAGACCCGAACAGGACTTAACCGGATTGAACTATAGTGAACGGTTTCAATGACTCATTTTTATAGGTGGCTTTAAAAATATCAATTAGGGAAACTAAGAAAACCATTAGATATAAAATGAATTTATATGAATTTCAAAATTTTTAAAATTTTGAAAACTCGTCAAATCGGGCATGAACTGGCCAATTTTCAAATTTGGGTCACCAAACCCGGTCTGTAAACCCCGTCCCTTAAAGACAAGGAAACCGAGGAAAGAACCGGTCAACCTAGGTGAGAAAACTGAAATGGTTCATGAACCCCAACCGTTATAGGAAGGGAAAAATAGGAAATTTACAAATCCTGAGTGACCTATATAGTCATAAAAGTCATGAAATAGGACTTTTAGATGAATTGGAAGTGAAAACCAGACCGGTTTAGGTCAACCGGACATGAACCGATTTGAACCACTATTGAACTGGTTTCTAAATTTCTTTTTCTAGGTGTTTTAGAAAATTCAAATTGGACAATTAAAGCCACCATTGGATATAGAATGAATTTAGAATTTTTTAATTTTGAAAAAGTCGGTCGAATCAAGCCTGAATCGACCGGTTTAAGCATTGAACCCAGTTTGGACTTGTCGAGTCTAGTTCAGAATAGTGTCATCTTCTTCCTTCAAATGACAACACTGTTCACTCTCCTGAAAATCAAGCAGTGCCGATGAAGATGAAAAGTTCTTGTTCAGAAAGTTTCAGGCAATGAATGACTGCCATAAAGGCGTCAATCGGACGACCAAGGAGTCCCCAAACTTCCAATATAAAGAGCTCTTTCTCACACTTGAAAACATCTCTCCCTCACTACTGCACCATTTTCTGGTGAAGCTCGAACCAGAGCTCTGACATTGGGGTTTTTCAGAGCCAAAGAAGGGGAGGTCAGGTTCCTTAGATTCGGGGAGAAGTCAACTAATCGACAGTAGTTTCTATTTGCTTTGAGGATCACTGAAGAAATGCCGACGTGATTGAACAGTGAAGCAGCTTCGGCGGACCGAAGGTGCTCTATTTCGGCCGAGCTAAAAATGGCCAATTTGAGACCTTCTCAGGCCAAACCAAACTCTCCCAACACTTCCACAACCCTCATTCAACTAAATTAGAATGGAAAGGTAAGCCAACTTGGCTCCCTTATGTAATTTCTGATCAGTGTTAGAGAGAGAACCAATGAAACTTCACTGACCCAATTCTCCCTCAATTCGACATGAATTGATGCAATTCTTAATCCTAGGAGGAACCTTAAGATGAGAGCTATCTGCCCAAATCGAAAGCTCGGAGCATCGCACCCTTGACGATAAGCTTTCAAAGCTTTTTCTCTCTAATTCCAGTTTTCCGACAAAGCTCCGCTTAATCTCAATTTAGATCCAAATGACCCGATTCAAAGTCACATTGAATCGTGCGGAAGTGTAGGAACTCAAATTTATCTTTAATTTCAACAATTAAACACGATTGAATGGTCAATTTGATTAAATCAAATTCAGTCAGTTTGAAAGGGGGAAATTGGGGGAAAATATTTGGGGAATTTTGGGAATTTCATAAAATTGAGGGACCAAAGTACAATTTCCAAAAATTAAGGGCCAATTGGCCATGAAAAAGATGTTGGAGGACCAATTGGTCAATTTTGGAATTTTTGGGGGTCAAATTGCCATTTTTGTAAAGTAGGGGCAAAATGATAACTTTTAAAAAGTTGGGGACAAAATTGGAAAATTGGAAAACAAGAACCCCTTTTTGGGATTTTGGATAAATTGAGGACCCATAGTGAATTTTTGAAAGTTTCAGGACTCAATCTGGGAAAAATGGGCATGAGGGACCTAAAGTTAAAGGAAAAGAACTTTAGGGACCTAATTGCAAATAATTAAAAGTTTGGGCATTCGTGAGGAATGATGGCTATTAGGCCAAATGATAATGAATAAGGATGTTCAAATCGTGTAGGAACACGAGGAACTGAGAACACCACGAAAGACAAGTTCGCGTAGAGGCACAAAGCCAAATAAGAGGAATACAATGCACTATCAGGTGAGTAGGATTTTTCACATCATACCTGGTTAGGATGATGAGTACCTCGGAAATGAAAAACTACTACTATGTGGAACTTTAACGTCACACTTGATTGGAGTGATATGAAAACTACGAGGAAAAATTATTTACTAGTTGTAAGTAGATCATATTCGGTGGGTATGATGAACATCCTGGAAGGAAGTAGAAAACCCGCTTATAAGTTATAAGTGGAGATGTTATCACACCCGGTTGGTGTGATGGACAAGAGAAAAGTTATTTTGTCAGAAGTGCTCTCCTCTGACTATGTGCTAATGCTTAAAAAGTTTGGGTGACCTTCTTGACGAGAGCTCGAAGAGTGCATAAAGGCCAGAGGCCTCGGTTTTGGAACTTGGGGGTTAAAATGCCCGATTTTGAAAATCACATACAATAGGCCAAAGGCCAGTTGGCAAGAGTAGGAGCTGTAAACAAAAATAATGATAAACCATGAAAACTCTCATTAAAAGTTGAATTTACTGTGTGATTCACCATAGTACCAAGTCAGGACCGACAAGGCTCGATGGGCAAGCGGCAGTACGTCAAGGCTAGGTTGACCGACTAGTCAGATAAACAACTGCATGCTAGGTTGATTGTTGGGGCCATTAGTCCGTAGGCACCAACAATATATGGTTATTTGGAAAAATATTGTTTGTGCATGCACTTGAGGTTCGGGACCATTAAGACGCCCAAGAGGGGTAGTGATGCATCCTAAGGGCTACTGGACGATATGGTGACGATAAAAGAAAGAAAAGCTACTGTATTTGAGTTTCTCGTCGTACGAGCTAGTCATGGAGTTACTGTGTTTAGACTCCACTGATTTATTATGTTTGAACTCCACGAGGCAACTATGTTTGGGGCTTCCTAAAGCCAATATGTTTTGAGTTTCATGCACATGAGATCAGGATATGGTCTTTGTCCTCATACGGACACGAAGATTATTTTATGTTCGAGGGTTGGATGTCACGAACATCCACTCATTCCTAGGGTAGAAGTGGACGAGCTTCTATTTAGGTGGTTGGTAAAGTTGCTCTGATGCCACAAGTGGGTGTTGTGGATGGGCTGCCCTGCGAATGTGTATTCCTTCATGATGAATGACATGTGTTGATTGTTGAACACATCGATTGTGGGGAAATTATTTTTGAATAGTCAGAAATTCAAGGAAAGAATGGTTTTAAAGAAAATAAGGAGTCTAACACACTCCAATTCAAATTGTTTTATAGAAAACTCATGTTTCAAACACCCATTCACTAAGTTGTCAAACTCACCCCCTCCTTTTACGCCTTTTCAAGTAATCGAGGGAAATACCTACTTAAAGACCTTTTGCTAGCTAAACCTGCAAGACAGGTATATAAGTTTAAATTTATTTAGTTTTGATTAATGTTATTCCAGGAAAGGTACAAGTATAAAGGACACCTTACTCCTCACAATTTAAAGAAGGGGAAAACCCTTAATAAATCGGGAGAGTGGTGAGTTGCTCACGTCAATTCGACCAAATTGGGGTGTTACACGGTCAGACCGGACTAGTCAACAGTCCAACTGGTCAACGGTCTAGTCGGTCAATAGACCAGACCAATCAATAGACCAGACCGATCAACGGTCAAAGGTGCCTAATCAGTAGCCACGTAGACATGGGCAACTAATGTGAGGTTGCCACATACCCGATCAACGATTAGCGGATGACTGGTCAACTTTCCACGCAGAGACAAACAACCAATGGGAGGCTGCCATGTGTCCGTTCAACCAACGGTTGACGCGGCGGCTGAGTTGGAACGCCACGTCTGAAAAACCAACCAATCATAGCACGCCATGTGGTATGCCCGCTACGTCATCGTCTTCAACCTTAGTCAGCTTAAATAAATGAGAGAGAGAGGAGGAAGAGCGCTTCCTCCGATGACCCGGGAAGAGCTCTAGTATGACCACCGACGGCTGAGTCGGAGGTCGAGTCCTACACTGGCTAGAAGCCTAGACACTTGCCGAGCTCCCGATATAAAGAGCACCCCTCCATTCATTCTCAACATCCCACAATCAAGGGAAGAAGGTGAAGTATCCTAGTTTCCGGTGAGCACCAAATCAGAGCTCTGGCAACGGGACATTTCTTGAACTCCGAAGCCACATTCAGTATCATTGGAACTAGGGGAAGTCCTCTACCCAGGTGCACCTTCCTTTCAGCATGAGGACCAGTAGAGAAGAGTGAGGAAGCTCAAACATTGCTACCTCTCATCGACCAGGCAGTAGCCCGAACCACTGAAGCTCAAGTCAAGCCATCCTCAGGCTCATTCCAACCATACTGAGCTCCCCAAACTCCACCTAGAGGTGCTTCGACCTCCTCCTAAGCTAGGAAGGTAAGTCCCCTCCGCCGCCCATCATCATAAAACACTGTTCATAGTGCATTTTTGTAAAAACTTTAGCTGAGAATTCACACTGCCTAGGCCACCAATTGAGGCATGGTCTAATCCAAGTAGGATATCTGTGAAGAGAGCAACCCAGTGATGGTAAGAGCTTCGGTCACCAGACCATCACCGATAAGATATTAAAGTTTGCTCTCTCTAGACTGCATTTTTCGGTGAAACTTTGTTTGAGCTCATTTTTTAGACAAATGCAGTGATTCAAGACTTGAAATGATGAGAAAAACATAGGGAAGGTGATCAAAATCATGAATGGGGGCAATTAACTGAGTTTTGGGGATCAATTTAACGAAATTGTGATTTGGGGACCAAATTACAATTTTTGAGAAATTGGGCAATTTGGGGATTTTGGGAAAATTGGGGGTCAAATTGTAATTTAAGGAAATTCGAGGGTTTTTCAAGAAATTAACTTCTAATTGAGGTGCAACTGGGCAAATTGGATGAAATAGAAGACCAATTGGTAATTTTGAGAAATTAAGGTTCATTTGGCAATTGTGGGAAATTAAGGACCAAATGTCAATTTTGGAAAATTTGAGGGCCAATTGTTGATTTTGGAAAAATTAAGGACCCAAGAATGATAAGTGGAAATCCTAGTTACTTAATTGAGACTAAAGGATGATTAGGGACCTAAATGTAGAATTTTAAAATTTAGGGACCTAAATGCAATTAAGGCATAATGTGAGGGCCTATGCACAAATACTTGAAAGTATGCTGCCTCTTATGCCAATCCACCTGATATAGATACTAGTACCGTGTAGGAGTGGATTGCCTAAGTGTCGATGCAAGGAAGCGTACCACGAAGCAAGGTCTCGCCGGGACGACCGTGTCGTGATTACCGGGTGAGTGGGAACTCTACAACATCGATTCTGATTGGAATGATGGCTTGCCTTAAAAATCATTTTATCGGAATTAGCCTCCTCTGAATGGGTCACTCTACTTAAAACATTTGGGAGAAAATTTTAGGGCTTAGGCTCGTACTACAAGTGGGTCCAAGGCTGATGAACATGGTTATGGACCCGTTAAGAATTAGCATGTTATGAAAGAAGGAAAGAATCCTCTTATGTCAGTAAGTTATCAAGAAACCCAATGATTGGGATCAAAAGGACTTAATAAAGAAGTTGGGAAATGATGAGTAGGTAAGAGAAATCGATACGGTTATGTGAGAAATGATTTCAAAGGCATAATGGATGAGAGGATAACGGTAAAAGGTAGTCGAGGAATGCTATCAAAAGAAAAAGAGGGATGAAGTTATACGATCTCTGAAAGGTCAGAAAGCTAAGAACGACCCTCAAGGAGATGTTCTAAAAATCTAATGGATAGAGACAGGTCTTAGAAAATGTCATGATGTAAGGGGCATGTAAGTCGAGCAGTCCCGAGAAGAATATTACTCAAAGTAAGTAAGAGTCAACTAGTAAGCATGACAAGGTCAAATATAAAAATTTTTGGACTGAAGTTATAATAAACAATGAATGAAAGAAGGGTCAAAATAGGACGAAAAGGTGATAACAAAGAAAATCGTGAAAAAAAGTACATAACGATCGAAAGAACATCAAGCTAAGGGTTTCAACTACCAAGATAATAATTAGGCACAAGAATGGTTGGGTATTTTGGAACTCCCAATCCTGAAATCCTAGGAAAGAACACTCAAGAGGAAAAATCTTGCCCTAAGTAGAGAAGGAAGTGGACATTAAAGGAAATTAATCCAAATATGAAATATGTGGATTATATTTTGAGGATAAAACTCGTAAAAGGAGGGAAGAGTTGTAAACCCCGCTATTTGGAATTAAGGAAAACTAGGAAAAAGAACCGGTCAAACGGAGTGAGAAAATCGAACCGATTCATAAACCAATCATCAGAGAATGGGCAATTTAGGAAATTTCAACTTTTGAATGACCCAAAGGATTCATAAAACCTTGAAAAAGAACCTTAGAACAAATTGGAAGAGAAAAACCAGACCAATTCAGATGAACCAGATCTAACAGGATTGAACCGGTTTATGAACCGAGCTGGTTTATGAACCAGAACCGATAGAGAAAGGGCAAACATGGAAATTTATGGATTCCGAGTGAGCAAAAGAGTCCCAAAAGTCATAAAAAAGGACTTTAGGATGAATTGGAGGTGAAAACCAAACCGGTTTAGGTGAACCAGATTGAACCGATTTGAATTACTATTAAACCGGATGCTAAATTCATTTTTCAAAGTGGCTTAAAAAATTCAAATTTGAGATTTGAGGCCACCATTGGATAGAAAATGATTTAGATAGTTTTAGATTTGAAAAATTAGGTAAAATAGGGCATGAACCGGCTGGTTTAAGCTTTGAACCCAGTCTGGACCTGTCCGATCCGGTTCAGAACTGTGTCGTCTTCTTCCTTCAGATGACCGCACTGTTCAGTCACCAGAAAATCGCGCAGCGCTGGCGAAGTTGAAAAGTATATGGAAAGGGAGTATTAGGCAATGAATGATTGCAAATATGGTGCCAATTAGACAGCCAAGAAGTCCCTGAGCTTCCTATATAAAGAGCCTCTCCTCATTCATCATCTCCACACCTGAAAACTCACTCTCTCAACTACTCTAATTTCTGATGAAGCTCAAACCAAAGCTCTGACTTAGGCACTTTTTTGAGCCAAGCAAGGCGAGGTCGGGTTCTATAGATTTGGGGAGAAGTCAGCTACATGCATGTAGTCTCTATTATCTTCGAGGGTCGCCGGAGAAGCGCTGGCGTGATCGAACAGTGAAGTAGCTCCGCACGGACCAAAGCTGCCCTATTTCCGCCGAGCTGAAATCAACCAATTCGAGCCCTTCTCAGGCCAAACTAAACCCTCCCAATACCTCCATAGAACTACTATAGCTGAATTAGAGCTTGGAGGTAAGCCAATTCGGCTCCCCTTTGTAATTTATGACCGGTGCTAGAGAGAAAACCAGTAGAACTTTGATGATAAAATTCTCACTCAATTCGGCATTAGTTGATGTAATTCTTGATCCTAGGATGAACCTTAGGACTTGAGATATCTGCCCAGATCGAAAGCTCGGATCGTCACGCCCCCAATAGTAAACTTTCGAAGCTTTCTCTCTCTAAGTGCAGTTTTCCAGTGAAACTCTGTTTGAGCTCATTCTAGCACCAAATCGTGCGATTCAAAGTGCAATTGAATTGTATGAAGGTGTAGGAACTCCAATGTAACTTCAATTTCAACAATTAAACTCATTTGAATGGCCAATTTGATGAAATCAAATTCGACAAAGTTAGAAGGTTGAAATTGGGGGAAAATTTGGGGGAAATTTGGTAATTTCAAAAATTAGAAGGACTAAAGTGCAATTTTAAAAAATTTAGGACCAATTGGGCATGAGAAAGATGTTGGAGGATCAATTGGGCAATTTTAGAATTTTTGGGGCAAAACTTACCATTTTTGTAAAGTAGGGGCAAAGTGGTAATTTTGGAAAAGTACAGGGACCAAATTGGAAATTTGGGAAATTAAACCCCTTTTGTGAATTTGAATAAATTAAGATCCTAAGATAAATTTTAAAAGTTTTAGGACTCAATTTGAGAAAAAACTGGTATTAGGGACTTAAAGTTAAAAAAACTTTAGGGACCTAATTACAAATAAAGGAAATTTTGGTTTTCTCATTCATTTGGAATGAATGAGGCCTATTAGACAAAGAACAATAAACAAGAATGTTCATATTTTGTAGGAACATGAAGTACCGAGAACGCCAGCTAAGATGAGTTCGAGTAAGGACAACAAGCCGGCTACGAGGAATTTCAATGTACTATCACGTGAGTGGGATTTTTATATCATAACTGGTTGGGATCATAAGCACCTCAATTATAAAAACCCTTTGCTAAGTGGTATTTTAAACATCACACCTAAGAGTAGTGATGTAAAAATCACGCGGAAAAACTACTTATCGGTCGTAAGTAGATCATACCTGGTTGGTATGATGAAACTTCCTCGAAATAAGTGGAAAACCCATTCATCGATTATGAGCGGAGATATCCTCACACTCGGTTGGTATGATGGACAGTTGAAAATATATTTTTTCGGAAGTGCTCTCCTTTGAATGTGTGCCACTGTTTAAACAATTTGGGAGACATTCTTGACGGGAGCTCGAATTGCTCTGTTAGGTCGAAGGCCTCGTTTTTGGAACTTGGGGCTGTTATGCCCAATTTTGAAAATCTCGAACAGTGGGTCCTAGGCCAGTTGGCACGAGCAGGAGCTCATAAAAAAACATGATTCATATGCCATGAAAACTTAAGTAATTAAATTGTTTGGCCATGGGACCAAGACTGGATCGACATATTCAATCAACTAGCGGCAATGCGACATGGTAGGTCTCTGTACTAGTCAAGACAAACAGATACATGTTGAGTTGAGGGTCGGGGCCATTAGACCAGTGGTAGCACAGATTATATGGCATCATGTGAAAATGTTGATTGTGCATGCACTGTGTTTACAAGACCTTCAAGATGCGCAAGAGGGGTAGTGATGTGTCCTAGGGCCCTGGACGACCTGGTGGATATAAGGGTAGTTAGTCCTACTAGGAGGCCTTGCGAAGCTTGACGTAGCTTCAAGTGCACGAGACCGGGGTGGGGTTGGGATGAGGTCTCTGTCCACATATGGACATAGAGAATTGTTACAGGTTTAAGGGTCGGATGTCGCGAACATCCACTCATTCTTAGGGTAGATGTGAATGTGCTTCTATCTAGGTGGTCGGTAAAGTCGCTCTAACACCACAAGTGAGTTCAGTGGACGTACTAGCATGTGATTGTGTGTTTGACCTTTATGATGAAGGATGTGTGTTGGGTGATGACACACCCTAATTAACAAGAAATGGTGATAAAAATCGGAATTTGAAATGTAAGGTTTTTATAAGAAAATAAGGAGTTTGGCACACTCCAAAATAAAACATTTTTTCTAAAAAGATAAATTTTGAAAACTCATTCTCTGAGTCGTTGTACTCATCCCCTCCCTTATATCCCTTTCATGAAATCCCAGAAAGCCTACCCCCAAGGACCATCAACTAATATGCATGTGAGACAGGTATGATCAGTGTAAAATTTTATGCAGTTTTGATTTATGTTATTTCAGGAAAGGTGCAGGTTTAAAGGATGCATTACTCTTCACAGTTTACAAACAAGGGGCAACCCTTAGTAAATAAGGAGAGTGGCGGATTGATCATGGGGATCTGACCAAACCTGGTCGGGACGTAACAGTTTTCCTATCCTATCCTTCCTTACTGGGATTGTGACTTTCACAAGGGTAAGTTCGTTAACTGCCCTACTTGTATTATCCTCTTAGTGTAATTGTTTTGAGATGGTTGTCTCTCGAATCTTTGTGTCCTTGGTATCCATCCCTTTGCCTTGTTTAGGGTGTAGTACTTACCACTCCCCTATTCTTCTTAGAGCATATTTTATTCTCCTGGATGATTTGGTTATTATGGTTTATTTCCTTCCACTGGGTCCATCTAAAATCCTTATTTGGTTTCCTTGCTTTCTTGCAAGTAGATCACGCTCAACCTCTCCAGACACTTACTTAGCCACTTATACCTTTTAATGAGGATCTTACCTCCATTCTAGTTTGTGATATTTCCTCTGTTGATTACTTTAGCTTGGAACTTCCTCCTTCCGTGATCTAACTTCCTATTCTCATCCTTCTTCTAGGGTCTTCTGTTCTGTGATTTTTACGATCATTCTCCCTACTGCTCTTGGAAAATTCTTCTTTTAATCTTTTCTTATACTTATGCACCTTTGTATGGTTATTCACTCTGGATTCCTCCCTTCTTGTTCCATATCCTTGCTTTCAGTAAGTCCCCTTATTTCCATGGAGTTACTAATAACTTGTATCCTAACTCTTTCCAAGAAGGTATCATTCCTGGGATTCTCTTCCTATTGTGCTATTTCTTTTCCCCTTTTTCCTTGTGTTGACTTAACCTCTTCAGTACTCCCATTTCGTTCTTACTTTCTTCCGGTCAACTTTCATTCTTTTGGTTTTCCTTAGGATAGTCTAATCCTTCTTGTTTTCTTTCTTTAAGTCTTTCCTTAATCCTTAAACTCTCACTAGTCCCATGCTTTCTTCCCTTGTTCCAAACTCCTCCTTCCTTTCCTTAGTTAGAATTTATCTCCCTTGGGTGAACTCTAAGAATCTTTTGTTGTACCTTTGAGGGAAAATCTTAAAGGCTGAGGTTAACTAGATATAACCGACTTTCCTTCTACTTTTTACTTTATTAACGTGCTCTTTTGCTTGAATTTATCAAGGAGACTCAAAATTTTTATCAAGAAAAATTTACTTTCATTCAAGAAACATTTTTCTTGTCATACTTGGCTTATTACAGAAGTTTTTTTTCTACCCCTAATCCCTTGGGGTCATGGGTCGAGAGCTAGCTTTAGAACGGTTGTGGGACTCTTGATCAGATGGCTTTGAGGAACTAGTTGGGATCCATTCGTATTCCCTTATGGGACAAATTTTATGTATGGTCTCCAATCCGTACCACCTTAATACCTCTACCTCACACTCATACGTCTACTTCATCCATTGGGAGGGGTTGAAGCTAGGCTTAGTAGGTGGAGGTACTTGGTGGACCTCCATGAAGGTGGCATACACATTCCAGTAGTTGTCCCATGTCTCCTTCTTGGTTGGATTCCTCTCCAGTTGTTGTGGAGCTAGAGGAGGGGCTCTCCAGTTCTTGGTTATGGAAGGAGGTTTAGGGGACTCACCTAATTTTTCTCAGCTCAGGGAGGTCGTCGTGGCCATTGAAATTATATCTTGAAATAATTGCTCTATTTTGGGTCACTATAGATCGGGTACTATGTGATCTCATCGACGACGGCAGATGTAGAGTTATGGGTCCAAAAGGGTGATGATGGAAAGCTGAGGTCCTAAACTTTCCAGAGGTACCAACATTGTCGATGGTGGCTAGACAATAGAGAAATTCTATCTAGTAGTTGGGTCACCAGAAAAGGGAGGAGTTGGTGTTTAGGAGAGGATTATGAGCAAATTTTGATGACTGATTAACCCCAATTTATATAGAGGTGACCTAGACCTCCATGATAATCTAGCCATAAGCTAATTTCTTCATTTCATAGCCTGAGGCATGGGGATATGATTTATTTCCCATGCGATGGATTGGGGTTATCCGGGTGAGTAATAGGGTAAAAATAGGGGAATTTGGGTAAGTTGTCGGGCGATGAAGACGACACATGCACGCATGGCTGTGCGTGCAGCACATGTGTGCACCTGACATCCCAGTTGACTCGTTCGGCACTGTAGCGAAATTGTTTCTGGTGTCTTTCTCAATCAGTTCAGTGATTTTTGGCCAGGTTCACCCCTTTCCCAGCCTATTCTTGAGAAAATAAAAATAACTAAAAATTCTATATTCAAATTCCTATTAAATGGTCTCAAGAACCATTTAATTCAGACTTGTTTAGTACCCTCTAAAAATTGGGGGCTTTCGAACCCCCTAGCACGAACCTGGTCTGAACTAGTTTTCTCTAGGTTTTCTCTAAATCCTCATTTCCTTCTTCCAAGACTCTACCTAGGGTTACCATGACTTCGTTTCACCATTTATGGCCTCCCCCCTTGGCTCCACCTTTCCCTTCTGGTCCGGTTATACCTCACGGTTCACGTTACTTCTTCTAGATCGACCCCATTCTCTAGTTTACCTTGTCCCGGTTGATGAGTTAGGATTTCCAAGTGTTACAGAAATAGTCTTCGAATTACATGAGGCTTTGATTTTTCCAATATTAAGAGGAAAAAGATAGTACTTATTGGATTAATAGGGAGTTAAACACTCCAAAACCTTGTACTATAACAAAGAATGAGAAATCAAGTACTCTAGAACTTTAAAGGCAAATAAATGTAACATCTAAGAAATCCTAACAAGGGGTATATATTATCACAACCATTGGCAATGTGGATAATACAATCCAAATTACATATTGAATATACCTCCTACGAAAAAGATGTTATGGAAAATAAAAAGAATTGAAATCCTGATCATGGAAGGAGGAGACGCCAAAAATTTAAATGGAATAGTTCGTATAAGGACCAACCGTTGATTAAGATTGGTTCATCAATCTAAAGAAAATGAGTCGAGAGAGTTGGAATGAGAACACATGGGAGATAAACAAATGATAAGAAGCTACTAGGAGTGTTAAGATGAACTACTAAATCTCCATCAAATTAAGAATGGAAGTATGCACATCCAAGAATTATTAGACAAATTTACCAAGACAAACTACTACTCTAAGTTACTTGAATAGGGAGTTAGACACTACAAAACCTTGTACTATAACAAAGAATGAGAAATCAAGTACTCTAGAACTTTAAAGGCAAATAAGTGGTAACATCTAAGAAATCCTAACAATGGATATATATTATCACAACCATTGGCAATGTGGATAATACGATCTAAATTACACATTGAATATACCTCCTACGAAAAAGATGTTATGGAAAATAAAAAGAATTGAAATCCTAATCATGGAAGGAGTAGACGTCAAAAATTTAAATGGAATAGTTCATATAAGGACCAACCGCTGATTAAGATCGGTTCATCAATCTAAAGAAAATGAGTGGAGAGAGTTGGAATAAGAACACATGGGAGATAAACAGATGATAAGAAGCTACTAGGAGTGTTAAGATGAACTACTAAATCTCCATCAAATTAAGAATGGAAGTATGCACATCCAAGAATTATTAGACAAATTTACCAAGACAAACTACTACTCTAAGTTACTCGAATAGGAGGATGGAGGCAAGTATGAGAAATACTAACTAAGATCGTTGTGATGGAGATTTTATGACTCTATGAGAGAATTGAGAGGTATAGAGTCTAAAATGAGAAATTTTTTATAAGTAGTGGCAAATATGACGAAATGATAATTTTGTACAGTACTAAAATATAAAATTTGAAAAAATTGAGTTATATAAGTGGGAAATATAGAAAATTTTGAGTATTTTGGTAAATATGACGAAATGTGAGTTTAAACTATGATATATTTAATGAAAATATAGAATTGGATTAATCAAAATCGATTAATCGGCATGCGGGTCCAATAAACCAAGCATAAGGGACAAAACTATAATTTTTAAAAAATTATAAAATTGTATATAAATGTTAAGTTAAGATTTAAAGTGACCACATACATCATTGAATATGTGATCAAAATGAAGACAATGAATAATTAGACCAACACATGGCAACGTCACTTTAAAGAGGGTTCTGGAGGTCATTTTTACTAAGATCCTAACAAGAGGAAATTTATTTACAATAGTGTTTTTCATGCCCAAAATTATTTTTTTAGAAATTCTGTTATCGAACACCTCACATAAAAAATTATTATATGTGTACTTGTGTTCTTCACAGAGCCTTTATAGAATCTCCACCACCATCAACTTTCTTATGATACAAGATTAATCCTATAATAATGAAGGATAGAAGTTGAAAGCAGATGTAGAATGCCGATATTTATAGGTTCTTTGATGGTTCACTAAAATTGAGTTAATTATAGCTCTCCAAGAACTTCTAATGCACTTTGGGTTGAGTGCGACCACCATGAACATTTGAGTTAATGAGGCCCATAAATCTGCCGAGCAAACAAGTCTAGAGAAAATGCAACATGTCACGCTCCGGCCCGGTTTGGCCAGGGTCTAATGGACAACCCGCCACTCTCTCGAACCTCAAGGAAGGCTTATCGGGGTCAAGAGAGTCAAGCGTATTACCTGTCATGCTTTCCATGGATAACATTTAACAAAACTGAAAATTTTGAAATGGTGTACCTAATTTTGGGTATGAGGGAAAAGACCGAAGCAGTTGTATTCCTTCCTGAAAATGTTTAGAGGGAGAGGGGTGAGTTCGACAACTCAGTGAGGGGAAACTTACTATAACTGTTTACTTGAATTTATCTTGTATTTAATTTATTTTCATTATTTCACACATTAACAGAATCAACACTGCCCTCCTATCATAGGAGGGATCACGCGATCGCAGAACGATTCTCAACCACGCCACTTGTGGACAGAAGAGCCTTTACCATCCACCCTGATCGAGGAATGTTGCCTCTACTCGGAGTTTGTGCGGATATCAGTAGTCCGACCCCAAACACAAATTCTTCCACCATGTCTGCTCAATGGGATGAGACCCCCTATTACCTCGGTCTCCATGCACAGGAAGCACTCAGCTTCATGACCTACTGAATGATGATACTACCCTTATGCTCCCTAGGTCGTCCAGCAGTCCTTGGGTCCCATCACTACCTCATGCCAGGTGTCCTGATGGCCCAAACCTCACAGTAAATGCACAATCAATAAGCTTTTTAAGTTATAGCTGTTATCTTTGGCCCTCTTGCACAAGGGTCTGTCAGCTTAGCTTCAGCCCTACCACGCGCACTGGCCCAACAGGTTCGACGACCCTGCTTTAGCAGAGTAGCGGTTTAGCCCAACAAGCTCGACAAATTAGCTTGGCTCAATGGATATCACACAAGTTCCCATTATTCAAGTCTTTTAGCCTCATGTGTTACATGTCTGTTTTGGACGGGTCCATGCCCGTATCCATCGGCATTGGACCCACTAGCATCTCGAGCCTAAGCCCGGAATTAGCTCAAAAATCTTTTAAGTAGATTCACCCAGTCAGGGAAGGCTAATTTCGAGAAAACAAAATTTCAAATCTTAAACCGTCATTCCAACCGGAATGGACGTTAGAGCGGTCCCACTCACCCGGTGATTTTGGCGGGGACGCACTAGCAAAGTCTAGCCTCACAGTTGCTCTTCCAGAAACAGGTGCTTGAATAGTCAGTCCCTACATGTCACGGATGCCCTTGTTAGGGTGTTGAACTAAGGAATTGTACTTCTTGGCGTATTTGCGTATAAGCCTTCATATTTGGCCTTAATTGCACTTTAGTCCCCAAGGTTTGTGCGTTCATCTTTTACTCTTCAATTACACCCTTTTTTTTCTTAATTCGACCCCCAAATTTTCTAATTATCCCTTTGGTTCCTTAATTTTATCAACACTGCCCATGGTTTCCTTTAATTTTCTAAAACTGCCATTTAGCACCAAATTTTCCAAAAATTACAATTTGATCCCCAACTTTTCAAATTTTATAAATTGGTCCTCCATTTGATCCAATTTGTCCAACAAACCCTCAATAGAAAGGGAATTATATAAAAAAATCCTCAATTTTGTCAAATTGCCATTTTTTAAAACTCCTCAATTTGCCCAAACTTTTCAAAAATTGCATTTTGGTCACCAAACTTTTCAAAATTTCCATTTGGCCCCAAATTTGTCTAATTTGCCCAATTGACCCTCAATTGGGGTGAATTTCATGAAAATATCCTCAATTTTGTGAAATTTCCATTCAACCATCCAATTTTTGAAAATTGCACAAAAGTCCCCCAAAATCCCCTAATTGGCATCCACCTTCTTCCATAATTTGAGTATATGACACTTCGGATCTTACCTCGTCCAATTGGCAGCCTGTAAGTTCTTTTTTTCTTCAATTCTTGCTTCTAATCACCTCCTCCAGCTCCCCTCGATCATCTTGCACTTCTAATTTCAGAATTTTGCTAAGTTTCGTGCCCTGTCGGAGCTCCACCAGAAAAGTTACAGTAGAGAGAGAAAGCTTGCATTTCTTACCGATGGAGAGGCGGTGGTCGAAGCTTAGTGTGGGGGTGGCTAGAGCTCGTCAAGGGGAACCTAGTAGGATTGAGTTTTGTTGTAATTCGTTGTTGCAATGCGGGAATTTGAAGAGAGAAGTTTCGGTCAGTGCAGCTCTGAAATTCTGAAATTTCGATGAGGGCAGGTGAAATTGAGCTTACTAGGGCCTGTAGGGTTGTTGGGGAGGACCTTAGGCAGTTAGGGTGGCCAAGGTGGGCGGTGGAAGGGTCAGTTGGGGCGAGGTGGTGTCGGGCAGGAGCTCGCTGCTTCGACTCTGAAGCAGCTTTACTGTGCGATCTCCCTCACACCTCCTTGAGCACTCCCTTGTTGTTTTGTGAAGTTTGGAGCTAGAGGATTCTTCCTCGATTCCAATGCCACCCTTTGGAGCTTCTTTGGTGGAGGTTTCACCCGTCGTCGTAGCTCTGGTTTGAAGTTTGCTAGAAAACTCACTCTTTTTCTTCTTCGATCGATTGTGGGATGCTGAGAATGAATGATTGGGTGCCCTTTTTATAGGGAGCTCAGCAACTACTCGGGCTACCCGCCGACATAAAATTTGGCCTCTGACACGGCTCCCGGTGACCTGACTAAAGCAATTTTTTCGAGTCGTCGGAGACTCGAGCTTTTCCAACGACTTTCTCTCTCTCTCTGTTCTCTTCCCTTTCTTCTCTCTTCTTCTTTCTTTTTTTTACTAGTTTCCCTTTCGTCCAATTGCATGGGTTTTACAACTCTCTCCTCCTTTTAGGAGTTTTGTCCTCAAAACTATTACATTTCAACCAATTACGAATATTTGTCCCTTATTGTTGATTCGATCTCTCGTGTCTCTTTCGCTACTTGGCCATTTTGCTAGAGTATCCTCACGGTAGGAATATTTTTGTTCCGAGGGTTCTTCTCACGTCGGTCAAGGATTCGGACAGGTTATACTCAGTAGGTCAGGTCTTCCTCGATTTCCGGTGGTGGCTCATCTAGTATGTGGCTGGGATCGGGTTTGTACTTTTGTAGTAGGGACACGTGAAAGACGTTGTGGATCCTCTGAAGGTTTGGAAGCAACTCCAACTGGTATGCTATAGGTTCAACCCTACGAATGATGGTGTATGGACCAATTCACCGGGGTTTCAACTTCCCTCTTTGTTGAAACCTGAGTATCCCTTTCCAAGGTGACACCTTTAGGAATACTCGGTCTCCCACTACAAATTCTAGATCCTTTCTCTAGTTATCGGCATAACTTTTCTACCTATCCTAGGCTGCCTTGAGTCGGCTCCTTATGATCCGGATCTTCTCTGATGCGTCTTTTATTAATTCTACCCTTTCGAGTTTTCTTTCTCCTACTTCCTCCCAAAATAAGGGCATGCGACAAGGATGCTGTCCTGGTAGCTATTGTTGTACGTGAATTCCATGAGGCACAGATGGTCCTCCTAATTTTGCTTCATGGTTAGAACGTATGCTCGTATCATATCTTCCAAAGTTTGGATAGTCCATTCTGACTGCCCGTTTGTCTGGGGATGAAAAGTTGTGCTCATGTGGAGTCTGGTGCCTAGTGCTACCTGGAGGCTGGGCCAAAATCGGGAGGTGAACCTCGGGTCTCGATCCGATATGATGCTTACCGGTACTCCGTGGAGTCATACGATCTCCCCCACATATAAGGCGGCGAGCTTTCCTATCAGGTCTATCACCCGTACAGGTAGGAAATGTGAAGATTTGGTCAGTCGATCCACGATTACCCATATGGCATCTCGACCCCTTCTTGTTGTTGGCAGTCCGGTCATGAAATCCATGGTGATGTGCTTCCATTTTCATTCTGGGATCGGGAAAGGCTGTAGTAGCCTAGAGGGTTTCTGATGTTCAGCCTTAATTTGTTGACATGATAGGCATATGGCCACGTACTCTGCGATGTCCCTCGTCATTCCCTTCCACCAATATCCCTGTTTTAGGGTGCGATACATTTTCGTACTGCCCAGATGCATAGTGTACATCAAGTCGTGGACTTCTTCCAGTATCCCCCTCTTTAATTCTGGACTATTTGCTACCCACACTCTCCCTTTGAAGGTCATCACCCCATCGTTCCTAACTGCCATGTCTGGCATTGCATTGTTCTCGTTTGGCTCCCAATAGGGACGGAGTTCCTCATCTTCTTTTTGTAAAGCCTGTATTTGGTCTAATAGACCGGGTCGTACTACCAGGCTGGCTACTAGGCTACCTTGGCTCTTGTCCACGTGGAGCGCTACCCTTAAATTTCATAGCTGACTTAGTAAAGGCAGATAGCTTGAACAGACGGAGGCCACTCCCATGTGGTATTTGCGGCTGAGTGCATCTACCACCATATTGGCCTTACCAGGGTAATACTTGATGGTCATATCATAGTCCTTTACTAGCTCTAGCCATCTTATCTATCATAGGTTGATTTCCCTTTGGGTTAGGAAGTATTTCAGGCTCTTATGATTAGTGTAGATATGACACTTTACTCCGTACAAATAGTGGCGCCATATTTTTAGAGGGAACACTATTGCGGCCAGTTCGAGGTCGTGGGTGGGGTAATTCTTCTCGTGGGGCTTCAGCTGTCGTGAGGCATAGGCGATGACTCTTCCTTCTTGCATCAGGACACATCTTAGTCCTTGTCCGGACACATCACTATACACCATGTATTCCCCAGCATCCACATCGGGTAAGGCCAGTACCGGGAACATGGTGAGTCGAGTCTTGAGCTCTTGGAAGGACTCTTCACACTTGGCATCCCACTTGTAGTTCACTCCTTTCTTGGTGAGGCGAGTTAAGGGAGCTGCTATCCTAGAGAAATCTTTCACGAATTTTCGGTAGTATCGGGCGAGGCCGAGGAAGCTACGGATTTTTGTAGGGTTAGTTGGGGCTTTCCAATTTGATATGGTCTCTATTTTTGCTGGATCCACCTTTACTCCTTCTTTGGACACTATATGCCCTAGGAAGCCCACTTCTTGCAGCTAGAACTTGCACTTAGAGAATTTGGCATACAACGGTTTTCTCGCAGGGTACTTAGGATTATCTGCAGGTGTGTCTGATGCTCTTCTTCAGTCTCGGAGTATATGAGAATATCATCTATGAATACGATAACAAACTTGTCTAGATATGGCTGGAACACCCGGTTCATTAGGTCCATGAAAGTCACGGGTGCATTGGTTAGTCGAAGGGCATTACCCTAAACTCGTAATGCCCGTACTGTGATCGGAAAGTAGTTTTCTATATGTCCTCTTCACGAATCTTCAGTTGATAATATCCCGATCTTAGGTCGATCTTGGAGAAGTAGGCGGCTCCTCTGAGTTGGTCAAATAAGTCATCTATCCTGGGGAGATGGTATTTATTCTTAATCGTCACCTAGTTCAGTTTTTGGTAATCGATGCAAAGTTGCATACTTCCATCTTTCTTCTTGACAAATAATACGGGTGCACCCCACGGGGACTGGCTTGGGCATATAAACCCTTTCTCTAAAAGTTTGTCCAACTGATCTTTCAGCTCCTTGAGTTCCATGGGTGCCATACGGTAGGGTGCTTGGGATATAGGGTGGGTGCCTGACACTACCTCAATTACAAATTCCAGTTGGCGATCTGGGGGTAAACTAGGTAGTTCCTTCTAGATAACGGTTGGCATTGGGATCTCTGCCGAACCCTTCTCCAGTGGGTCCTTGAAAGTGATCTGTGCTAGGAAGACCTTACATCCTTTCCTTAGCAAGTCTTGAGCTTCTATACAGGACACCAGATGTATTTCGGCTCCTCTATTGTCCCCTTCAAATATAGTTTCTTCTTTTCCCAGGCTATGGAAGGTTATCCTATTTTTCCCACAGTCTACTTGGGCTTGATGCATGCTTAGCTAGTCCATCCCCAAAATGATCTCTACTTCTTGGAGCGGAAGAGGAATTAGGTCAGCTTCCAAGGTTGTTCTTCCGACTTGCACTTCACAGGCTTTAATGTACGTGTGTCTTTCCATGGTTTTTCCAAATGGGGTGAGGATGTGGAGTGGTGGCCGGAGAGGAGAGGTTTCCTTAGGGAGTTCCGGAACTAGAGTTTCGTTGATAAAAAAGCTTTCCGCCCTAGAGTCAAAGAGGGTATACCTTGACTTTCTAAATACTTGAACGTAGCCTAAGTGGAGATTGACGAAAATTTTCCAGGAAATGCATTTTATTTATTCCAAAAAGGGAACTATAGGACTCTGGCTATAGACTCGACTTATGAGTTGGAGGGTTGGGACGTACCAGCCACCATGCTGGGGTCCTTCCGGGCTTCTTCCTAGGTCAGGTTGTAGACCCTTGCTGAAACTCTCATGGGTGCTTCCCATCCCCCGTTGTTTGGTCTCGGGTTCCTGGGTGGTGGTGGTGGTGGGGTGTTCCGTGGGGTGTTCTCCTGAGCCCTCAGGCAACTCCTGATGTAGTGCCCGGGTTGCCCACACCCATAGCACGTGGCACATGGTCCTTCATGGTTCCTTTGATATCGAGGGCAATAGGGGCTTCTTTTTGGAGGAAGTGCATATGTTTCTTGTGGCCACGATGACCCTCCTCCCTCAGGAGAATCTTGGTGGATTCCTCCATCGAGGTTGCCCTGGTTCCCTCGGGCCTCCTCGGCTGCCTTATCCCTTGTCTGCTCTGCATCCCCCTATTTCCATTTGATGGCACCTTGTCTGGACTAGCCGTTTGCATTCATGGGCCATGCCGACTATGGCAGCTAAGTCGGTGGGGCATCCCAAAACCCCCCATTCGATCTCTTATATCCATATTGAGACCGTCAATAAACTTTTGGCAGAGGTCGGCTAGTCCTGCTAGGTCGGGGGCGAAGGGTCACAACTCGTTGAACCTAGTCTCATATTCTGAGATCGTGTGGGCTGCTCGGCAGAGTTGGAAGAATTCCACTTTCTTTTCATTGATGAGGTGGGGAGCCAAGTATTCTTTCGCGTATCTTTCTTCGAACTCTTCCCAGGTAGGTGGGGTTGGGAAGAGGTATCTTGCGTTGTCCCACCATCTTTTCGCGTTGGACTCCAGGAAAAATTCAGCCAATGTCACCCTCTCCTCCGGGGGTTCTGGATGATACCCATGAACTTCTTGAGGTTTACCAACTAGTCCATGGCAGTCCCGACCTCTTTCTCCCCGTAGAAGGGCTTACATCCCGGTTGTTGGAGGGTCTTCAAGTATTTGGGAATGTCGAGGAGGGGTGGAATAGGTGTAGAAGGGGGTTGTGGTTGTACTTCCTCTTGATGGGTATGGGACTCAGAATCTAGGTGGTGTTTGTCGCTAAGGTGGGGTTCTCCAAATACCTTAGCGAATTCCTCATACAGTCGCTGGTGTTCGAAACTGATGCCTTGCGGGACAGAGGTAGTTCCCGGGAATTCTGTCTCTGAGGCGGGGTTTCCGATGGAATCAGTAGTTGCACGTCTTGTTCTCTTAACTCCTCCTTTAGGGCCATGGCTGGGTTAAAGTTTTCTTTAATTAGTATTTAGGTTATAAAGTTTTGATAATGTATCCGGGGAGTACAGGCTCTGATACCACTCAAGTTGTCATGCTCCGACCCGGTTTGGCCAAGGTCTGATGGACAACCCGCCACTCTCTCGAACCTCAAGGAAGGCTCCTCGGGGTCAAGAGAGTCAGGCGTATTGCCTATCATGCTTTCCCTAGATAACATTTAACAAAACTAAAATTTCTTAAATGGTGTACCTGATTTTGGGTCTAAGGGGAAAGACCGAAGCAGTTGTGTTCCTTCCTAAAAATATTTAGAGGGAGAGGGGTGAGATCGACAACTCAGTGAGTGGAAACTTACTATAACGGTTTACTTGAATTTATATTATATTTAATTTATTTTCGTTATTTCACACATTTACAGAATCAACAACCGCCCTCCTATCATAAGAGGGATCACGCGTTCACAGAACGGTCCTCAACCGTGCCACTTGTGGACCAGAGCGCCTTTACTATCCATCCTGATAGATGGATGATGTCTCTACCCGGAGTTTGTGTGGATATCAGTAGTCCGACCCCAAACTCAAATTCTTCCACCATGTCTGCTCAACGGGACGAGACCTCATTCCCTCTACTGCCTTGGTCTCCATGTGCAACAAGCCCTCGGCTTCATGACCTACTGAACAACGATTCTGCCCTTATGCTCCCTGGGTCATCCAACAGTCCTTGGGTCCCATCACTACCTCATGCTAGGTGTCCTGATGGCCCGAACCTCACGGTGCATGCATAATCAATAAGCTTTTTAAGTTATAGACATTATCTTTAGCCCTCTTGCACAACGGTCTGTCAGCTTGGCTTCGACCCTACCAAGCGTACTAGCCCAATAGGTTCAACAACCCGACTTCGGCAGAGCAGCGATTTGGCCCAACAAGCTCGAAAACTCAGCTTGGCTCGATGGGTATCACACAAGTTCTCATTATTCAAGTCTTTTAGCCTCATGTGTCACATGTCTGTTTTGGATGGGTCCATGCCCGTATCCACCGGCCTTGGGCCTGCTAGCATCTCGAGCCTAAGACCAGAATTAGCTCCCAAATCTTTTAAGCAAAGTCACCTAGTGAGGGGAGGCTAATTCCGAGAAAACAATTTTTCAAATCTTAAATCGTCATTCCAACCAAAATGGAGGTCATAGCGGTTCCCACTCACCCGGTGATTTTGGCGGGGTTGCACCGGCGGAGTCTAGCCTCACAGTTCCTCTTCCGGAAGTAGGTGCTCGAATAGTCAGTCCCTACATGTCACGGATGTCCTTGTTAAGGCGTTGAACTAAGGAATTGTACTTCTTGGCATATTTGCGTATAAGCCTTCATATTTGGCCTTAATTGCACTTTAGTCCTAAAGATTAGTGCGTTCATCTTTTCCTCTTCAATTACACAATTTTTTTTCTTAATTCGACCCCCAAATTTTCTAATTATCCCTTCGGTTCCTTAATTTTATCAACACTGCCCCTAATTTCCTTTAATTTTCTAAAACTGCCATTTAGCCCCAAATTTTCCAAAAATTACAATTTGATCCCCAACTTTTTAAATTTTACAAATTGGTCCTCCATTTGTTCCAATTTGTCCAACGGACCCTCAATTGGAAGGGAATTACATAAAAAGACCCTCAATTTTATCAAATTGCCATTTGGTTTCTAATTTTTGAAAAATCCTCAATTTTCCCAAAGTTTTAAAAAATTACATTTTGGTCCCCAAAATTTTTAAAATTTTCATTTGGCCCCAAATTTATCCATTTTGCCAATTTACCCTCAATTGCGGTGAATTTCATAAAAATACCCTCAATTTTGTGAAATTTCTGTTCAACTCTCCAATTTTTAAAAATTGCACAAAAGTCCCCCAAAATCCCCAAATTGGCATCCACCTTCTTCCCCAATTTGAGCATATGACACTTCGGAACTTACCTCGTCTAATTGGCAGCCTATAAGTCCTTGTTTTCTTCAATTCTTACTTCTAATCACCTACTACAGCTCCCCTCGATCGTCCTGCACTTCGAATTTCAAAATTTGGTTAAGTTTCATGCCCTGTCAGAGCTCCGCTAGAAAAGTTACAGTAGAGAGAGAAAGCTTGCATTTCTTATCGACGGAGAGGCGGTGACCGGAGCTTAAGGTGGGGCGACTAGAGCTAGTTAAGGGGAACCTAGCAGAATTGAGTTCTGCTACAATTTGTTACTACACTGCGAGAATTTGAAAAGAGAAGTTTTGGTCAGTGCAGCTCTAAAATTTCAAAATTTCGATAAGGGGAGGCGAAATTGAGCTTACCGGGGCTTGTAGGGGTGTTGGGGAGGACCTTAGGTAGTTAGTGGTGGCCAAGGTGGGCGGTAGAAGGGCCGGTTGGGGCGAGGTAGTGTCGGGTAGGAGCTCGCTGCTTCGAGCTATAAAGTAGCTTTATTGTGCGATCCCCTCGTACCTTCCTAAGCACTCTCTGGTTGTTTTGATTAGATTCGGAGCTATAGGATTCTTCCCGTTTCCAATGCCATCATTCCGCTCCTTTGGTGGAGGTTTCGCCCTTTGGTGGAGGTTTCGCCCGTCGTTGGAGCTCTGGTTTGAATCTTGCCGAAAAACTTACTATTCTTCTTTTTTAATCGATTGTATAATGATGAAAACGAATGAGTGAGTACCCTTTATATAGGGAGGTCGACAACTGCTCGGGCTACCCGCCGGCATAAAATTCGGCCTCTACCTACTGGAATAAAATTTGACCTCTGACACGGCTCCCGGCGACCTAACTGGAACGATTTTTTCGAATTGCCGAAAACTCGAACTTTTCCGACGACTTTCTCTCTCTGATCTCTGCCGTTTTCTTTTTTCTTCTTCTTTCTTTTCACGGGTTTTCCTTTTGATCCAATTTGATGGGTTTTACACAACATGTGTGTACTAATTAGCTCCAAGCTCTTGCAACTACATCAAAAACATGCACTGCGTGCTTTTCGTGTTTGCGCGTGTTAAAAAATTATGTTACATCCTAAGTGGATAGTCTAAATTATGAACCATGGACGAAAATAATCTCAATAATGAGACTAAGTTGGTTTGATGTTGAATTGTGCGGATTAGAGATTGACAACATATAAAATGAGATGCTATTAGAAAGAGGAAAAAATGAGCAAGAGGAGCCATTTTCCAGTCATGAAAGAAATTTACAACATCATTCTCTCCATTAAGTTCAACAGCAATTTACAGCACAAATTCCACGAATCCATCGGCACTGATACTGTCCCCAAACAAATATCCTTCTTTTCTTCCTCTTGTCATTCACAAAAGATGATGATAGACAGACAAGACAAGACATCAACCCACTCACTTTCCGGGGACGAAGTTGGTGGCGTAGGCCCAGGCGTTGTTGTTGACTGGGTCAGCCAGGTGGTCCGCCAGGTTCTCTAGCGGCCCCTTGCCGGTGACGATGGCCTGGACGAAGAACCCGAACATGGAGAACATGGCCAGCCTGCCGTTCTTGATTTCCTTCACCTTTAGCTCTGCGAAGGCCTCTGGGTCGTCGGCCAGCCCGAGAGGGTCGAAACTTCCGCCAGGGTAGAGCGGGTCGGTGACCTCTCCGAGGGGCCCTCCGGCGATTCTGTAGCCCTCGACAGCCCCCATGAGGAGGACCTGGACGGCCCAGATGGCCAGGATGCTCTGGGCATGGATGAGGCTAGGGTTTCCAAGGTAGTCGAGGCCTCCCTCGCTGAAGATCTGGGCTCCAGCCTTGAACCAGACGGCCTCGCCGAACTTGACGCCATTGCGGGCTAGCAGCTCCGGGAAGACGCAGCCGAGGGCGCCGAGCATAGCCCACCGGGAGTGGATCACCTCCAGCTCGCGGTTCTTGGCGAAGGTCTCGGGGTCAGCGGAGAGCCCCGCGGTGTCCCAGCCGTAGTCGCCGGGGAACTCGCCGGTGAGATAGCTCGGAGGTTCGCCGGAGAAAGGGCCGAGGTATTTGACCCTGTCTGGGCCGTACCAGGGGCTGCCGGAGGAGACGGGCTTGGTGACGGTCTTCCTCATGCTCACGCGGCCGTTGCCCAGGAGCTCAGGGGCGGAGGGGGAGAGCTTCACCGCCTTTCCCGCTAATGATGGGGAGGAGAGCGCCATGGTCGAAGCGGCCATTTTTACGGGATGTCGAGCTCTACTACTACTTGTTTTGGACTATGAGAGAGTGATGACGAATTGTGGTTGTTCGGGCCGGCATAAATAACGGCGATGGGGTAAGATGGTTATCCGGTGATATCTGTATCTTTCATCTCATTGGTAGTTCAAGATTCGATGGTTGTCTTGCTTTGCCACGTGGCTGTTCGTTATTCACTGGTTATGGAGTTCATATCTCCAGACCTATCACTGAGTAACATTGCACAAAAAATCCTATCACTAGATTTTTGTGGCGAGCAATTTACAACCACAAGTTTTTATGGAATATTGGACAAAATTCTGATATTTGCATTCCTTTTAAATTGGATAAAGTATTTTATGTTTGAATAGAATTGTCAACTTTGGCCCAAAAAAGTAGTTAACGTTTTAAATATTTTTCATGGAAAACTTATTGACTATATTATATATGCAGCATATATTCGGTACCATGATAAAATTCTACAAATTTTAATTATTACTATTAAGAATATAATTTAACTTTAAATAAAATAGAAAGTGTTGGGTAATTTATAATTAATTAAAGTTACACTCCTTTTAATCTTATATAATAATAATAATAATTATTATTATTATTATTTAGATATTATATTATTATAATAATATTTAGAGAGTTATTATATTAAATATCACAACCTATTTTGATTTATTGGTCGTACCAATATAAGAGCGGTAACATACCTCGATATTACGACTTTAGATAACTCATTACAATATAATGGATAAATGGAAATACTCATATTAATTAAATTATTTTAAAATTCACTCAAAATTATTTTTACAAAAATATCTCTAAAATTGTACCGTCTTCATAAAATAAGCCTCAATAAATAAATAGTTTTATTTGTTAATCTAATTATCTTATCTCGAGTTTTTTCTTTAGAAGTGTTATCTTCTCTTATATTGCACTATTTATAATATTACTTAAATATGTACGGTGAGCAACTCAATTATTGAGAAAGTTGCTAATTGAGTTGTTTATAATTTCAATTTTATTGTAACTCAAAATAGATTATATGAATTTTATTATTTTATTTTTTACAATAATTTATGACAGAGTTGATCATTTATGTATTAGTATAAATTATTGGCATATACTAATAAATGTAAAAAATGTTGGAAAAAAACTATTATTCAAACTAATTAATCAAGTAACTTTTATTAATGTACACTTGATATTATTATATTATATTCACTTAGCACAATCATTTATTTTTGTAATAAGAAGGCTTCATTTAAAATATTGAATAATAACTATCATTCGAATAACATAACTAAGTGATATTTATTGGCGTGCCCTCAATATTGTACTATAGTATTTTGGTAACGCAATAATTCATATTTATAATGGCAACCATTTTAAAAATGTTGTACGTGAACTATCTTCCCAACCAATTGATCGATTGATATTTATGGATACACACTTAATATTGTATTAAGGTATCTGTAACACTAATAATCTTAAACCAAAGATCGAGTCAGAACTAAACTAAGAACCAAGGTCAATTCGAGAAGGAAAACCCAAATCGGGATTAGAAATCGAACCGAATTGGAAATTAGTTTGAATCATAACCTAAATGAATGACAAAAGTCATGAAATACTCTAAAGGATTATCCTTTGATTGAAAACTAAGAATTGGGAAAAACATATGGAAGATGTAGTTTAAACCAGGTTTCAACCTGCCAGAGTCACAAAACTCCCATAATTTTAGAGAGTGCTAAACAAATTAGAATTTAGTGATTATTAAGCTCATTCAATATAAAATTAAACAAATAATTTATAGAATGTTTTATTGGGCTACAAACTGACCAAAAAATTTGCTAGAAATCAGTTCTGAACAGTGTCGAACCAATTAAGCGGCCACGACACGTGTGAGTGAACGGTCCAAACCCGACTTTTGACCCATATTTTCCCTAACCACAATCCAAAATTCAGTGCACACTTAATAATTCATTTAGAGAGCTGCAACTATTAAATGATAAAAAAATCATTGATGAGATAGCTAATTAAGTTTAGTTTATGGTTATATAAAATTTGGATATCCTCTAGTCGAATGATGATCTGAATTCATTCTCAAACTCACATACCTCCATTTTCAGGTGATTGGATTTTCAAAGAGCACCACTTACCCTACTGACCACCAAAATTAGTGATTTAGTTGCCCCTAGAAAGCTATGCAAGTAATATTTCCAACACCACCTCTCTCAGCCACTGATGTTAGCTCTACCATCGCCGACATAATTAAATCGTAAACAAACTTCTCCGACCAGAAATAGAGCATCTTTTTTCTTAGTCAATTCTAATGGCCTCGATGACCAACAAAGGCTACAAAAATATTACAGACTCCTTTTTGTCTAAACTTTTGAATACCACCAGCCTCATATATTTTGGGTAAGTATTTAGGTTGAATAAATTATGAGAAATGTCGACTAGCTTCAGTTGTGACAAAGTTTAGTAAAACTCTTGGTGTCTAGAGTTGGCCTGCATCACTTATGGTATTTTCTTCAACTTCTAGGATGATGCTCTATAAACCTCGCCATTTAAAGATAAGAAAATCGGGAAAAGAACCAGACAATTCAAAAGAGAAAACCGAGCCAGTTAACAAACTCAAACCAGTAAATAAAGGGTAAAATGGGAAATTGGCAAATTCCAAGTGACTCAAAAAGTCATAAAAATCATGAAAAAGAACCTTGGAATAAATGGGAAGAGAAAACCAGACCGGTTAAGGGTGAACCAGATTGAACCATACATGAATCATATTCTAAATTCATTTTTCTTAGTGGCATAAAATATTCAAATTGAGAAATTGAAACCACCATTAGATAAAGAATGAAATTAGATTGGTTTAGAAATTTTTAATTTTGAGAAAATTGGTCAAATTGGGCCTGAATTGGCCGATTTTCTCCACTGAACCTAGTCGGACCAGTCCAGTGCAGTTCGGAACAGTGTCATCTTCTTCCTAAGATGGCAGCACTGTTCATCAATGCATAAACTTTCATTCTCCGACGAAGATGTAACCGCTTTGATCAGGCAATTTTCGGGTGAGGATAAGCTCGACCAAAATGGAAAGTGGTCAAGTAGAGGGTCCTTGAGCTCCTATATAAAGAGCTACTCTCCATTCATCCTCCACATACCACAAATCTCCATTCTCTCTAAACTACTCCATTTTCTGGTGAAGCTCAAACCAGATCTCCAACTTGGGCAGTTTTCTTAGCCTTAGAAAGAAAGGTGGGGTCCTACAGACTCTGGGGGAAGTCAACTACCTGACAGCAACCTCCTTTCGACCTGAGTACTGCCGGAGAAGCACCGACATGATCAAATAGTGAAGCAGCTCCAACGGATCGAAGCTGCACTATTTTGGCCGAGCTGAATTAGGCCAAATTCAGCCCTTCTTCGGCCAAACCAAGCATCCCTGACACCCCGACGACCCTCACACGACCCCAACAGAGATAAAAGGTAAGCCAATTCGACCCTCCTCAATCATTGCAGATCGGTGTTACAAAGAGAAAGTGTTGAATTTTACTAATTAAAATCACCATCAATTGAACTTCAATAGTAGCGATTCTTGATCCTAGAAGAAACTTTAGGATAAGAGCTACCTCCCCCGATCAAGAGCTCGAACATCCACATCTCTGACAGTAAGCTTTCAAAGCTTTATCTCTCTACAAACATTTTTCTAGCAAAGCTCCGTTTGAGCTCAATTCGGACCCAAATGCAGCGGTTCACGGCTCAATTGAATCGTATGAAATTGTAGTAACTGATCCATACCATCAATTGGAGCAATTCACCCTAGTTGAATGGCCAATTTGAAAAAATCAAATTCTGTCAGTTTGAAAGGGAGAAATTAGGGGAAATTTGGGGATTTCGAAAAATTGAGGGATCACTATGCAATTTCCCATCTCTATGCAATTTCCCATAAATTGAAGGCTATTTGGCCATGAGAAAGATGTTGGGGGACCAATTGGTCAATTTTTGAAATATTTAGTGCCAAATTGCTATTTTTGGAAAGTAGGGCCAAAAACGTAATTTTTGGAAAATTGGATACCAAATTGGAAATTTGGGAAAGTTGTGACCCTTGTACAATTTAAAGTAAATTAAGGGCGTAAGGAGGATATTGGAAGTCCGCATGATTTAACTTGAGGAAATTTTAACACTAGGGACCTAATGTCAAAAGGTATGAACTTTAGGGAAATAAGTGTAATAAATAAAAAATTTAGGCCTAGTCGACCATACTTGAGAAAACGAAGGCTATTATGCCAAACACTAATTGATAATGATACCCAAATCATATAAGAACATGTATGACTGGAATGCTAGCAAGAGAAAGCTCGCGTGGACGTGTAAACCGACTGGGGACAAACGCGTCACAATCATTTGTTATGTGTGCTAATTTACACATCATACCAGTTGGGATGATAAGCACTACTTTTAAAGGATAAAACCTACTTACTAGATTTAAGTAGAGATAATCATACTCGGTTGGTATGATGAGTTTCCTTGAGGAAAGGAGAAACCCACCTACCCATTGTAAGCGGAGATATCATCACACCTAATTGGTATGATGAGTATAAAATGAATTTTTGTTAGAAGTGTTATTCCCTGACTGTGTGCCAATGCTTAAAACATTTGGGAGACCTTCTTGACGGGAGCTAAAATAGCTCAGATAGGTTAGGGCCCTCGATTTTTGAACTCATGGGGCTAAATGCCTAGTTTTAGAAAAACACATGTAGTGGGCATAAGGTCAGTGAGCACGAGCAAAAGCTCGTAAACAAATTTGATTAAGAAGAGCCATGAAAATTTCTAATGAAATTGATTATGTGATTTCACCACGGTACCGAGTCGGGACTGACAATGCTTGATGGACTGACAGTAGTGCGTGAGGGCCAGGTCGATGGACCAGCTTAGACAAAAAACTGCAGGTCGGGTTGAGCGTCGGCAAAGGTGATGGATATTATGTGAAAAACTTTTGTTTATGCATGCACTTTGGTTCTAGATCATCAAGACGCCCGTAAGGCGTAATTTGTCATCGAGACGCCCATAACGTCGGGTTCCAAGGACTGTTGAATGACCTGGTAGCGATAAGGGTAGTTTGTCATGAACCTACTATGTTTGGGCTTCTTGTGCATGAGACTGGGGCGAGTGGGCTAGATGAGGTCTCCATTCTTATACAGACACAAAGTAATTTTTGGGTCTGAGGGCCATGCGCCTTGGGCGTCACTCAAACTCAAAGTAGAAGTGGTCGAATTTCTATTAGGGTGAGTCTCCAAGTGGGTGCAGCTTGGGGACCATCCTGCAAATATGTGTACCCTTCCTCCAATGCCCTAGGTATAGTGGAAGTCCCAAAGAACTAAGAGATACTAGGGAGAAGTATCTAGGAGGATGGTGTCAGGACCTATTGAGGTCACAACCCTGAGCACGAAGGGAGCCAAGCTTGAAGCTAGGAACGTCAGCAAGGGCTTATAACCTTACCAAGGAGGACACTTATCAAGAACCACGTAGCTCCCTATCTAACCGCCTCTTTGTAATAGAGCTAAGACACCAACGTATTGTACTTCCTCTTCATTAATGAAGAACTCCAATTCCTAAAACTAAGTCTCTAAAAAAATGATGTGATCTTGCACCTTAGCTGTAGGAAAATTTCTCCAAGAAAAGTAACCAAACAAACCCACATTACCCTAGACGTCACGGAGGCCAAGGAGAATCCCATCCCAAATATGGAAATGAAGCAGGGGACTAAGGAGTCTAGGAGAACTCTTGGAGGAACTATTGGGCAAGGAAGACTCGATAAGAAAAACATCAAGATGTTAGGGCTCAAGGATGATGAAGCACTAAACCGCCAACAAACCCCTAGAAGATCCCCCAATACTCGAGACATAGGAGGAACCACAAAGGTCCACATAAGAAAATGACATGTTATATGTATGGACAATAGGGACACTTACCAAGATATCCTGTTATAGGTGTAGAGGAATAGGATATAATCTTGTGCTTCATGACAAGGAGTCACGGAAGGCAAGAAGGACTAAAGGTAGGACCTTGATAAACTGCAAATAGAGTAGAGTGTAGATGAAGAGAATTCTTCCTTTAGAAGAAATTTCCAGCCATCTAGGAGCAAGGAAGGAAGTGCCTCCACAAGAGAAGACAAGCCCCTAGCATTAGACGATGAATGGGATGCCTCGGGATGGCAAGTGTGACTTGCTTTAGAAAAAGCATAGAAGCAAAATAGGAGTTTCAGACGAACATAGCAGAAGGAAACAAATCGTAATAACGAGATAGTTAAGGAGAATAAATGACGCCCTAACAAGGATTGGGATGTACTAAAGACTACAACCTAAAAAAAGGCAATAGGATGAGCACTAAGAACAAGTAGACTCGAGAGACAACTGTCTCGAAACAACTAGACAAGGAGAGTAGTAGGGATGAGACAGTTAATGAATTGACCCTAGTAGGAATCATAGACTCAATCCCAAACAAAGAAGGGAGAAGTGGAAAGTCCAAATGTTGGAAAAGAAGGATGAATGAAATCCTTAAAGAAACCTATGGTCGAAAATGAAATGGGAACCACACTCAAGCCTTGATGAGGATTAAGTAAGCCTTACACAAATAGTGTCTGAACTCTTCCCAAGGAAGAAAACTTGTATGGGATACAAGTAGGATTAAGGAAAGGGTACAAGGACGTACTGCAAGATTTCCGAGGAAGGGCACATCGGAAGGAAATGACCACTAACATCAAAACTGGTCGTGGTCCACGCTCACTTAATGGAGCCTAAAGAGTGGACGATTAGGCATAGGGTGGAGTACATGAAATAAGACCGGTAATCGGAAGTTACTCAGATAAGGAATAAGGGATGAAATGGAAATTTTAAGACAATAAAGGATTAAAAATGGGCAAATGCCCCAATATAGAAAAGGGTTTAAGGAAATGAAGAAAGGAAACCACCAAGAAATGGTAAGAAGATTGAACATGTAGCTCCTAAGGTGGAAATCTCTACTTTGAAGGACGTAGTATAGAATGAAACCGTAAAAAAATGGGGGGAACTCCCCAAACAAAGCAATCAGCACGTAGACCGAAAGGGATCAACTCAGAATAAAGAACCATGAAATGGTCATAGGCGAGTAAGAGTGGATTGAGGAAAGTGAAAGTCCTTGAGTAAAGGAAACCACTGGAAATGAGGATGGACATAAGAAGGGAAGAATCCTAACGTGTCGGTAAGTAATCGGGAAACCCAATGGTTAGAACCAGGGAAAAACCCATAAGGAAGTTGGTAATTGACGAATAGATAAGGAAAACTAACGCCATTATGAAAGACATGACGCCAAAGTTAAAAGGGTGATTGGATAACGGTGAAGGTCGTTGAGGAATACTATCAGATGAAAAGAAAGGATAAAATGATATGATCCCCGAAAGGTTGGAAGGTCAAGAACAACCATCAAGGAATTGTTCTAGAATTGTAATAGACAAAGATAAGTTCTAGAACATGTCATGATGTAAGGGACATGTAGGTCCAACAGTCCAAAGAAAATGTGACTCAAGTAAGAAAGTGTCAGTCAGTTAAGCATGACAAGGTCAAACATAAAACTTGGACCAGTGTTGTAATAAACAAAAGATGGAGGAAGGACCAAAATAAGGTAAATAGGGAGTAACATCAAAACCCATGTGTCTAAGGACGAAGAGTCTGAAAGGATGCTAAGCTAAAGAGCATCAATGACCAAGGAAATAAATGGAAACAGGAAAGATCGAACGTTTATGGAACATCCAACCCAATGACATGTATAAGAACCCTTAAGAAGAAGAGTCTTACCCTAAGTAGAGTAAGAAGCAGACCTAAGGATGTACCTTTGGACTAGTGGGTAAGACATTCCTAATGATGATAAACTCCATGTAGTGAGTAAAAAATTGAAAGGAAAAGAATTTCTTAGGCACGTGGTTTAAAGGGTCGAGGTGAAGGAACCAACAAAGTGGTAACATGTCAAGCAAGCCCCAAGAGGACATCAAGAGAAAATTACCCATGATGCAAAGGATTGTTGTAAACCCCGTCCTTTGATAATAAGAAAATCGGAGAAAGAATCGGTCATTTTCAAATTGAAAATCGAGTTAGTGTACAAACTGAAACCAATAGAGAAAGGGAAAACCGGGAAATTTGTGGATCCTGAGTGACTTAAAGAGTCCCAAAAGTCATGGTTTGGAGATAAAAATCAAACCGGTTAAGGTGAACTGGATCCGAACTAGAATAAATCGGTTTGTACCGGTTTGAACCACTATTGAACCGGATTATAAATTCATTTTTCTAGGTAGCTTAAAAATTTCAAATTTGAGATTTGAGTTGACCATTGGATAGAAAATGAATTTAGATGAAATTAGATATTTTTATATTTGAAAAATTCGGTCTAATTGGGGGTGAACTGGCTGGTTTAAACTTTGAATCCAGTTTAGACCGGTTCGGTTCGGTTCGAAATAGTGTCGTCTTTTTCCTTCAGATGACAACACTGTTCGCTCGCCGGAAAATCGTACAGCACAGGCGAAGCTGAAAAGCCTTCGGCCAGAGAGTTTTAGGCAATGGATGATCACCATTAAGGTGTCAATCAGATGGCCAAGAAGTCCTTGAGCTTCCAATATAAAGAGCCCCTCCTCATTCATCATCTTCACACCTGAAAACTCCATTCTCACTCAACTACAATTTCCGGCGAGGCTCGAACTAGAGCTCCAAATTGGGCATTGTTTTGAGCTAAACAAGGTGAGGTTGGGTTCATTAGAACCCGGGAGAAGTCAGCTACACACCTGTAGTCTCCATTTGCTCCGAGAGTCACTGGAGAAATGCCAGCGTGATAGAACAGTGAAGTAGCTCTAGCGGACCGAAGCTACCCTATTTTGGCCGAGCTGAAATTGGCCAACTTGAGCCCTGACCAAGCCATACCGAGCCCTCCCAACACTTGCACAGCCCTCCTACAGCTGAATTAGAGCTGAAAGGTAAGCAAATTCGGCTCCCCTCCATAATTTCCGATCGGTGCTAAAGAGAGAATTGGTAGAACTTCGATGATGAAATTCTCACTCAATTCGGCATCAATTGATGTAATTCTGGATCCTAGGATTTACCTTAGGACACAAGCTATCTATGCAGATCGAGAGCTCAGATCGTCGCGCCCCCGACGGAAAGCTCTCAAAGCATTCTCTCTCTATATCCAATTTTCTGACAAAGCTCATTACGGCACCAAATCGTGATATTCAAAGTGTAATTGAATCGTATGAAGGTGTAGGAACTTCAATTTCAACAATTAAACTCATTTGATTGGTCAATTTGATGAAAAATTTGACAAAGTTAGAAGGTTGAAATTGAGTGAAAAATTGGGGGAAATTTGGGAATTTCAATAATTAGAGGGACTAAAGAGCAATTTCATAAAATTAAGGACCCATTGGGCATGATAAAAATGTTGGAGGACCAATTGGGTAATTTTTGGAATTTTTGGGGTAAAACTTACCATTTTTGTAAAGTAGGGGCAAAATGGTAAATTTGGAAAAAGTTGGGGGTCCAAATTAGAAATTTGGGAAATTAAACCCTTTTTTGTGAATTTGAATAAATTGAGGTCCTAAGATAAATTTTAAAAGTTTTAGGACTCAATTTGAGGAAAAACCGGCATTAGGGACTTAAATTTAAAGAAAAATAACTTTAGGGACCTAATTGCAATTAAAAGAAGTGGAAAACCCGTTTATCGGTTATGAGCAAAGATGTTCTCATACTTGGTTGGTATGATAGATAGTTGAAAAAATATATTTTTGTCGAAAGTGCTCTCCCCTGACTATGTGCCACTGCTTAAACAATTTGGTAGACCTTATTGATGGGAGTTCGAATAGCTCTGTTAGGCTGGAGGCCTCAATTTTGGAACTTGGGGTTAATATGCCCAATTTTAAAAGTCTCGAATAGTGGGCCCTAGGCCGGTTCGCACAAGCAGGAGCTTGTAAGAAACATGATTTATATGTCATGATAACTTAAGTAATTGAATTATTTGGCCATGGTACCAAGATAGGATCGACATACTTAGTCAACTAGTGGTAGTGTGACATGACAGGTCTCTGGACTAGTCAAGACAAACAGCTGCAGATTGAGTTGAGGGTCGGGACCATTGAACCAGTGGCACCACATATTATTTGTTATCATATGAAAAATGTTAATTATGCATGCACTATGTTTACGGGACCTTCAGGACGCCCAAGAGGGGTAGTGATGTGTCCTAGGACCCTGGACGTCCTGGTGGATATAAGGGCAGTTAATTATACCAGAAGCCTTACGAAGCTCAACGTAGCTTCAAGCGCATGATACTGCGGTGGGGTCAGGATGAGGTCTCTGTCCTCATACGAACACAGAGAATTATTACGGGATTGAGGGTCGAATGTCGCGAACATCCATTCATTCTCAGGGTAGAAGTGGATGTACTTCTATCTAGGTGGCCGGTAAAGTTGCTCCGATGCCACAAGTGGATGGGCTGGCCTGCAATTGTGTGTTTTACCTTCATGATAAAGGATGTGTGTTAGGTGATAACACACTGTGGTTAATAAGAAATGGTGATAAAAACCAAAATTTGAAATGAAAGGTTTTTTTTTAAAGGAGAATAAGGAGTCTAGCACACTCTGAATCAAACATTTTTCCTAAAAGGTAAAATTTGAAAACCCATTCACTAAGTCATTGTACTCACTCCCTCCCTTATATCCCCTTTCAGGTAATCTCGGAAAGCCTACCCCAAAGGCCACAAGCTAATACGCCTGTATGACAGGTATGATCAGTTTAAAATTACATGGAGTTTTGATTTATTTTATTCCAGGAAAGGTGCAGGTTTAAAGAACTCCCTACTCTTCATGATTTATAAATAAGCGGCAACACTTAGTAAACTGGGAGAGTGGCAGGTTGATCATAAGGATCTGACCAAACTAGGTCGGGGCGTGACAATTGCTGACTTAGTTTTGGGGATAAAAGCCCTAAAAGGAGGGGAGAGTTGTAAACATCATCCTTTAAAGTTAAGAAGACCGGGAAAAGAACCGGTCAATTCAAAAGAGAAAACCAAGCTGGTTCACGAACCCAAACTAGCAAAGAAAGGGTAAAATGGGAAATTGGAAAATCCTAAGTGATTCAAAAAGTCTTAAAAATCATGGAAAAGAACCTTGGAACAAATGGGAAGAGAAAACTAGATCGGTTCAGGGTGAATCAGACTTGAACTGGATTGAACCTTCTGAACCATATATGAACCAGATTCTAAATTAATTTTTCTTGGTAGCTTAAAATGTTCAAATTGGGAAATTGAAACCACAATTATATAGAGAATGAATTTAGATTAATTTAGAAATTTTTAATTTTGAGAAAATTGGTTGAATTAGGCCTAAACCAGTCAAATTGGGCATAAACCGGTCGACTTTTACCATTTAACCTAGTCGGACTGGTTTGGTTCAGAATAGTGTTGCCTTCTTCCTCAGGATGATAACACTATTTATCAACGCATAAACTTTTTTTCTTCGATGAAGGTCTGATCAGGCCATTTTCGGGCGATGATAAGCTCGACCAAAATGGAAAGTGGTTGGATAGAGGGTCTTTGAATTCCCTATATAAAGAGCTCATGTCCATTCATCCTCCACACACCTCAAATTGCCATTCTGTCTCAACTGTTCCATTTTCGGTGAAGCTCAAACCATAGCTCTGACTTGGGCAATTTTCTTACTCTAAAAAATCAAGGTCGGGACCTATAGACTCTAGGGGAAGTCAGCTACCTCACAACAACCTCCTTTTGACATGAGGACCGCTGGAGAAGCATCGGCGAAATCAAACAATGAAGTAGCTCTGACAGACTGAAGCTACCCTGTTTTGGCTAAGCTGAATTCAACCAAATTCATCGCTCCTCCAACCAAACAAAGCCTCACTAACAGCCCCACGACTCTCACACGACCTCAAAAAAGCTGAAAGGTAAGCCAATTTGCCCCTCCTCTGTCATTGCAGATCAGTGTTAGAGAGAGAAAGTGTCAAATTTTACTGATTAAATTCACCATCAATTGGACTTCAATTGTAGTGATTCTTGATCCTAGAAGGAACCTCAGGACAAGAACTACCTCCCCCGATCGAGAGCTTGGACCATCCCATATTCGACGGTAAGCTTTCAAAGCGTTCTCTCTCTACAAACATTTTTCCGGTGAAGCTCCGTTTGAGCTCAATTGGGACCCAAATGTTGCGCTTCAAAGCTCAATTGAATCATATGGAAATGTAGGAACTAATCCATACCATCAAATGGAGCAATTAACCCCCGATTGAATGGATAATTTGAACAAATCAAATTCAGTCAGTTTGAAGGGGAGAAATTTGGGCTAAAGTTTGTGGAAAATTGAGGATTTCAAAAAATTGAGGGATCTCTATGTAATTTCCAAAATATGGAAGGCCAATTGGCCATGAGAAAGATGTTAGGGGATCAATTGGTCAATTTTTTAAATATTTGGGGCTAAATTGCTATTTTTAGAAAGTAGAGGCAAAACCGTAATTTTTGGAAAATTGGGGACCAAATTGGAAAATTGGGAAACTTGAGCCCCTTACATAATTTAAAGTAAATTAAGGGCCCAAGAGGGGTATTCGAAGTCCACAGGACTTAATTTGAGGAAACTTTAACACTAGGGACCTAAAGTCAAAAGGTGTGAACTTTAGGTACCTAAGTGCAATAAATAAAAAAATTTGGGCCTAGTTGCCCATACATGAGAAAATGAAGGCTATTATGTCGAACACTCATTGATAATGATACCCAAATCATATAGAGACACGATGCCAACAATAGAAAGCTCGTGTGGACATGTAAACCGAGTAGGGACGAATGTGTCACGGTCACCATGTGAGTGAGCTAATTTAAATATCATACCGGTTTGGATGATGAGCACAACTTTTAACAGATAAAACCTACTTACTACTTGTAAGTAGAGATAATTATACTTGGTTGGTATGATGAGTTTCCGTGAGAAAAAGAGAAATCTGTCTACTGGTTGTAAGCGGGGATATCATCACACCCGGTTGATTTTATGAGTTGAAAATGAATTTTTGTCAGAAGTGTTCTCCCCCAACTATGTGCCAATACTTAAAACATTTGGGAGACCCTATTGTTTATCTAGGCTGGTCTGTTGACCTGGCCCTAACGCACTGCCGCCAGTCCATCGAGCATTTTTGGTCCTGACTTGGTACCGTAGCGAAATCACACAACCAATTTCATTAGAAATTTTCATGTCCCTTCTTAGTTAAGTTTGTTTACGAGCTTCTACTCATGTCCACTGGCCTTGGGCTCACTACACGAATTGTTCCAAAACTGGCCATTTAGCCCCATGAGTTCAATAATCAAGGCTCCTGGCCTATCTGAGCTGTTATAGCTCACGGTCTCCTAAATATTTTAAGCATTGGGACACAGTCAAGGGAGAATACTTCTGACAAAAATTCACTTTTAGCTCATCACACTAACCGGGTGTGATGATATCTCTGCTTACAATTGTTAGGCGGGTTTCTCCTTTCCTCAAGGAAACTCATCATACCAACCGGATATGATGTTCATTTATTTCTACTTACAACCGATAAGTTGGTTTTATCCGTTAAAAATAGTGCTCATCATCCCAATTGGGTATGAAGTAGAAATGGTCCCACTCACGGTGGTTTTTCTTTTCAATTAAAATGTGCTCATCACCCCAACCGGGTATGACATTAGTAAGCCCACTCACTCTATGACCATGACGCGTTCATCCCAATCAACTTCCAAGTCCACACTAGTTTTTCCTTGCTGGCGTTCCTGTCTCTCGAGTCCCTACATGATTTGGGTATCTTTATCAATTAAGTTTTGGCATGACAGCCATCGTTTTCTCACATATGAGCGAATAGGCTCAAAATTGTTGGTTTATTGCACTTAGGTCCCTAAAGTTCATTTTTCTTAGCTTTAGGTCCCTAATGCTAAATTTTCCCCAAATTGAGCCTTAGGGATTCCAATATCCACTTTGAATCCTCAATTTACTCAAAATTGTGTAAGGGGCTCAAGTTTTCCATATTTCTAATTTGGTCCCCAATTTTTCAAAAATTACAATTTCTTCCCCACTTTCCAAAAATCACAATTTGGCCCCAAAATGTTTCAAAAATTGACTAATTGATCCCCCATCATCTTTCTCATTGCCAATTGGCCTTCAATTTTGAAAAATTTCATGGAGTTCCTTCAATATTTTGAAATCCCCAATTTTACCCAAAAATTTCACCCAATTTCTCCCTTTCAAATTGACTGAATGATTGAGCAAAAAAAAATTGACTGAATTTGATTTCTTCAAATTGGCCATCCAATCAAGGTTAATTGCTCCAATTGATGGTATGAGTTAGTTCCTACACTTCCATACGATTCAATTGATCTTTGAATTGCAACATTTGAGCTTGAAACGGGCTCAAATGGAGCTTCACCGGAAAACTGTTCGTATAGAGAGAAATCTTCATAAGCTGACCATCGGAGGTGCGGTGGTCCGAGCTCTTGATCTGGAGAGGTAGCTCTCATCCTAAGGTTCCTTATAGATCAAGAATTGCTACAATTGAAGTCTAAATGTGGGTGAATATAACCACTGAAATTTAACACTTTCTCTCTCTAACACTGATCTGCAATGATGGAGGAGGACCGAATTGGCTTACCTTTTAGCTCTGTTGAAGCCGGGTGAGGGCTGTGGGGGTGTCGGGGATGCTTGGTTTGGATGGAGGAGGTCTTAATTTCATAGAATTTTGCTTGGCCAAAATAGGGTAGCTTCGGTCCGCTAGAGCTGCTTCACTGTTTGATTTTTCCGGTGCTTCTTAGGGTTGAAAGGAGGTTACTGTCAGGTAGCTAACTTCACCCAAAGTCTGTAAAACCCGACCTTGCCTTCTAAGGTTGAGAAAAATGCCCAAGTCAGAGTTTTGGTTCGAGCTTCACCAAAAAATGGAGCAATTGATAGAGAATGGCGATTTGAGGTGTGCAGAGAATGAATGGATAGTAGATTTTTATATAAGGAACTTGGGAACCCTCTGCCTGACCACTTTCTATTTTGGTCAAGCTTATCCTCGCCCGAAAATGCCCTGATTTGAGCGAATATTCCTATGTCGGGGAAGGAAAGTTTATGAACCAATGAACAATGTTGTCATCTTGAGGAAGAAGATGACACTGTTCCGAACTGGACTGGTCCAGTCTGACCGGGTTCAATGGCAAAAATTGGTCGGTTCTATCCCGATTCAACCGGTTTTCTTATATCTAAAAATTTATAAATTCATCTAAATTTATTTCCTATCCAATGGTGGCTTCAATATCCCAATTTGATCAATTTATGTATAGTTCATGTATGGTTCAAACCGGTTCAATCCAGTTCAGGTTTGGTTCACCCTAAACTAGTCTAGTTTTCTCTTCCAATTTGTTCTAACGTTCTTTTCGATGATTCTTATGACTCTTTGAGTCACTTGGGATTTGCCAATTTCCCATTTTACCCTTTCTTTCCCGATTTGGGTTTACTAACCAGCTCGATTTTCGCTTTTGAATTGACCAATTCTTTTCCTGGTTTTTTTTTTATTTTTAAAGGATGATGTTTACAACTCTCTCCTCCTTTTAGGGGTTTTTTCCCCAAAACTAAGTGAGCAATCCTTTGCATCAGGAGTAACTTCCCTTGATAACCTCTTGAGATTTGCTCGGCATACTATCACTTTGGTTGTTTCCTTTACTTAGTCCTTTAGCCACACACTTAAGGTGTGAAACCCGTTCCCCCAGACCAAGTAAACCAGGGAAAGAACTAGCGGTTTTGAGGAAACCGAGCCAAAAAAGAACCAAATTTTTAAAGTAGGGTTAAAATGGGAAATTGGAAAATTCCAAGTGACCAAAAATTCATAAAAATCATGTGGAAGAACTGGGAAGTGGAATTGATGAGAGAATCGGATTGGTTCGGATTGAACCGGACCTAAACCGCACTGAACTGGGATGAACCATAGTGAACTGGTTATGTCATGCCCTAACCCAGTTTGGTGAGATCCCCATAATCAACTTGTCGCTCCCTTGGTTTAAGTGGGGTTTCCCCCTTCTTTTAATCAAGAGGAGCTAGGTGTAATTCAAACCTTGTTCCCCGGAATAGCATAAATCAATAAAAATGCAAGCTTAGAAAAACTTTTAAGCATACCTGACGAAGGGTACATCCTCATGTTCTCTTTGTTCTTATTTTCCTTACTCCTGAAAGGGTTATAAGAGAGGGGGTGAGTCTACAACTCAGTGAGCGGGTGTTGGGAATGAGTTTTTAAGAGAAATAGCTTCATTTTAAATTGTGCCAAGGGATATCATTTCTTTTAAAAGAATTTCTCCTTAAAATTCAGTTTTCAAAACCCATTTTCTCATTTCCATATTAGGTGTGTTTAGCAGACAACACATGCCCTTCATCAGGCAGGGAATACACATTCACAGGTGCAGCCCGTCCACTGCACCCACTTGTGGCTCAGAACGTCTTTACCAGCCACCAAGATAAAAGTCCTTCCACTTCTACCTTGGGTTTGAGTTGATGTTCTTGACCTCTGACCCTCAGACCCAAATGTCATTCCATGTCCGTATGAGGACTGAGACCTCATCCTAACCCACCCCGGTCTCATGTGCAAGAAGCTACTCTGAGCTTCATGACTAGCTGGCACGACGAACTGCCCTTATCACCACCATGTCATCCAGTAGCCCTTATGGCCCATCACTACTACTCTTGGGAATTTTTATGGTCTTGTACCTCAAGTGCGTGCACAAAACAACAGTTTTCATATATAGCCATTTATCTTTGGTGCCACTGGTCCAACGACCAAAACCCTCAATCTGACCTGCAACTGTTTGTCTATGCCAATCCAACGACCTGGCCCTAACGCACTACCGACAGTCCATTGAGTATTGTCGGTCTTGACTTGGCACCATGGCAAAAATCACACAATAAGTTAATTTCAGATTTCATGGCTTTCTCATTTTAAGTTTGTTTACGAGCTCCTATTCGTGCCTACTAGCCTTAGGCCCACTACACGTGATTTTCCAAAACTTCGTATTTAGCACCACATGTTCAAAAACCAAGTCCTCTAGCCGATCTAAGCTATTATAACTCCCATCAAGAAGGTCTCCCAAATAGTTTAAGCATTGGCACACAGTCAGGGGAGAACACTTTTGACAAAAATGTATTTTCACTTCATCTCAAGAATCGGGTGTGATGATATATCTGCTTACAACCGACAAGCGGGTTTCTCCTTCCTTCAAGGAAGTCCATGATACCAACAGGGTATGATTTCCTCTACTTACAACCAGTAAGCAAGTTTTAGCCCAAATCGCCCATAACCCCATTTGGGTATGATGTTAAAATCCCACTTATACGTGGTTTTTCATTTCTAAAGGAAGTCCATCATACCAACTGGGTATGATGTAAATATGCCCACTCACCCGATAACTATGGTGTATTCATTTCCAGTCAATTTTCAAATTCTACGCGAGCTTGCTCTTGCTTGCGTTATGGTTACACTTGTCCTTATACAATTTAGGTAGCCTTATAACTTACGGTTTGACATAAAAAACTAGGCTCACAAATTATCTATAAATTACACTTAGGTCCCTAAAGTTTATTTTTCTTAACGTTAGGTCCCTAATGCCAAGTTTTTCCCCAAATTGAGTCCAAAGGTTTCCAAAATTCCCTTTGAGTCCTCAATTTACTCAAAATTGTATAAGGGGCTCAAGTTTTCCAAATTTCCAATTTGGTCCCAAACTTTTCAAAAATTATTATTTTGCTCGTAGTTTCCAAAAATGGCAATTTGAACGCAAATGTTTCAAAAATTGACCAATTGGTCCTCCAACACTTTTTCATGGCTAATTGGCCTTCAATTTTGGGAAATTGCAAAGAGGTCCCTCAATTTTTTGAAATCCCCAATTTCCCCCTTTCAAACTGACCGAATATGATTTCTTCAAATTGGTCATTCAATCGGGGTTAATTGCTTCAATTGGAGGTATAAATCAATTCCTACACTTCCATACAATTAAATTGAGTTTTGAATCGCATGAATTGAGGCCAAAATGAGCTCAAATAGAGCTTCGCCGATAAATCACTTGTAGAGAGAGAAAGCTTCGAAAGCTTACCGTCGGAGGTGCAGAGTTCTGAGATCTCTATCTAGGAAGGTAGCACTCATCCTAGGGTTCCTCCTTGGATCAAGCATTGCTACAATTAACATCGAATCGAGGGAGAATTCTATCAGTAAAGTTTCACACTTTCTCTCTCAAACTTTGACTAGAAATGACTGAGGATGGTCGAATTGGCTTACCTTTCAGCAATATTGTGGTCGTGTGAGCAATGTGGGCATGTCGGAAAGGCTTGGTTTGGCCGGAGGAGGGCTGAATTTTGTCGAATTCAGCTTAGTCAAAACAGGGCAGCTTTGGTCTTTCAAAGCTGCTTCACTGTTTGATTCCATCAGTGCTTCTCTATCGGTCTTCCCTCAAAGTTTAAAGAACATGACCTCACCTTCTAAAGCTGAGAAAAATGCCTATATCTGAGCTATGGTTTCAGCTTGGCAGGAAAATGGAGCAGTTGAGAGAGACTGGAGAATTTAGGTGTATGAAGTATGAATGGAGAGGAGCTCTTTATATAGGGAGCTCAAGGACCCACTACCCTAGCACTTTCCATTTTGGTCGAGCTTATCCTCACCCTAAAACGGCCTGATAAGAGCAATTTAAGTGTTGTTATCTAGAGGAAAATGATGACACTGTTCTGAACCGGACCAAACCAATCTGACCGGGTTCAATGCGTAAATCAGTCGATTCAGGCCTGATTCATCCAGTTTTCACAAAATTAAAAATTTATAAACTCATCTAAATTCATTCTCCATCTAATGGTTGCTTCAATTTCCCAATTTGATCATTTTAAGCCACCAATCAAAATGAATTTAGGAATCGCTTCAAGTATGGTTCAAATCGATTCAATCCGGTTCACCCCGAACCGGTTTGGTTTTCTCTTCCCAATTGTCCCAAGGTTCTTTTCCATGTTTTTTATGTCTTTTTGAGTCACTTGGGGTTTGTCTATTTCCCATTTTTCCCTTCCTCTATCGGTTAAGGTTCATGAACCGGCTCAGTTTTCTCTATTGAGTTAACTAGTTCTTTCCCTAGTTTTCTTATCTTTAAAGAATGGGGTTTGCATGTTTAATGATTCATTTTTATAGGTGGCTTAAATGTTAATTTGGGAAATTGAGGTCACGATTAGATAGAAAATTAATTTAGAAAAATTTAGAAATTTAGGTAAGCCCCTTCGCCTCCCATTTGCCGAAAAATACTGTTCATGATGCATTTCTGTAAGAAATGAAACTAAGAAATTCACACTACTGAGGCCTTTAATTGAGGCATAGTTTGATCCAGGGAGGATTCCCGGGAGGAGAGCAATTCAAAGAAAGCAAGAGCTCCGGTTGTCGGACCATCACCGATAAGATATTGAAGATTTCTCTCTCTAGACTATATTTTTTGGCAAAGCTCTGTTTGAGCTCATTTCCAAGCCAAATCAAAAGGTTCAAAGCTTGAAATGACAAGAAAAACATAGAGAATATGATTCAAATCAAGAATGAGGTCAATTAACCAAGTTTTTGGGGTCAATTGAACGAAATTGTGATTCGAAGACCAAATTGCAATTTTTGAGAAATTGGGCAATTTGGGGATTTTTGGAAAATTGGGGGCCGAATGGAAATTTAAGAAAAAATGGGGCATTTTCATGAAATTAACTTCCAATTGAGACCCAATTAAGAAATTAGATGAAATGGAGAGCCAACTAGCAATTTTTTAAATTTCAAGGACCAATTGGTACTTTTTTAGAAGTTAAGGACCAATTAGCAATTTTAGGAAAATTGAGGATCAATTGGTAATTTTGGAAAAAGTAAGGACCCGTGAGAAAAATTGGAAGTTCTAGGGACTTAACCGAGATTAATAAAGATCAAGGACTAAAATGTAATGTTATAATCTTTAAGGGACCTAACTGCAACTCAGGCATATTATAAAGACTCATGCACAAATATTGAAAAGTATAAGGTCACTTATGTCAATACTCCTAATATGGATGCTCAAACCATGTAGGCATGAGTTATATGAGTACAAGTGCCAAGGAGCACATTGAAGATTGGAAATCCAGCTGGGACAAATCCATCGCAGTATCAGGTGAGTGGGCTTTTTAGCATCATACTCGATTGGCGGTGATGAGAATCATTTTAAAGTTTGAAAAATCATTTTTTTTCATGGATGGTCCCCCCTGACTGCGTGAAACTGCTTAAACATTTTGGGGGACGTTCTTGAGGGGAGTTGTAATCACTCTAATATGCTCGAATCTTCGAATTTAAAAATGATAGTGCTGAAAGCCTAGTTTTTCGAAAATTCGTGAAGTGGGCCCAAGGCCAGTGTGCATGGGTTGGATCCGTAGACAAACATGAATTATAAGAACCATGAAAAATCTCAAGAAAAAAATTGTTATTGTTGTGTGATTTGCCATGGGGCCAAGACAGAAATGACAAGGCTCAATGGGCTAGTGGCAGTGCACCTAAACTAGGTCGATGGGCTGGTCAAGGAAAACAGCTACAGACCAGGTCGAGTGTCGGGGCCATTAGAGCATTGGCACCAAAGAGCATGGTTAATGAATCAAAACTATTGTATGCATGCATGAGGAATTTGGGAGCATCTAGATGCCCAGGAGGGGTAGTCGATGGGTCCCCAAGGCTGTTGGATGACTTGGATGAAATAAGGGCGGGTCTATTTTATGAGTCAATCATGAAGATCTGATAGCTTCCTGTGCACTAAGATCGAGGCCAGAGGGGAAATGAGGTCTCATCCCATAAAGTAGACATGATGGAGCATAGAGATCTAGGCTCAAGGGGAAATGAGGTCTTGAGACCGAGGTTAGAGAGGAAATGAGGCCTCGTCCCATCAAGCTGACATGATGACGGTTTGAGGATCAAACTATTGTTGTCCACTCAAACTCAAGGTAGAGGCAATGCACCTCTATCCGGGTGGACGGTAAAGATGCACTGAACCACAAGTGGAATGGTCGGAGACTGTTTTGTGAATGTGTGATCTCTTTCCATTATAGAAAGGGCATGTGATTGTTGTTGAGGCACCTCCTGAGCAAGGGAAAATGTTAACATGAGACGAACTCATATTACAATAAACTGAAAGTCTAAAATGTTTTTATAAGATTGATTGTTTGAAAACTCACTTTCCAACCCCCACTCATTGAGTTATATAAACTCACCCCCTCCCATTAAAGTTTTTTAGGAAAGACACCTCACTACAACGAGCTGAGACTAGAAGAGAAAGCCAAGGGCACCGCCATCAGGTAACTTTTTTGTTTTGTAAACTTTGTTATGGAAAACAGGTACTCCAACACCTTTACATTCCTTGGACTATTTGGTAGAAATACTAGATTAGTACGAGGAAGGGTGGTGGGTTGATCACAAGACTCCGAACAAATCGAGCTAGGGCATGACATAAGGAATCTATCTTCCTTTCCATTTTCCATTCACTCCATGGAGTGTATCACGATCGGTTATGTCATATCCTCTAATCCCAAGGTACATCCTTAGGCCCATTTCTTACTCTGCTTAGGGTAAGACTTTTCCTCTTATGGGTTCTTATCCAAATCACTCAGTTGGGTGTTCCATAAATGTTTGATCGTCCTCGTTTCCCATTATTCCCTTGGTCATTTATGCTCTTAGTTTAGCATCCTTTCAGACTTATCTTCATTAACCCGTGGGTTTTGATATGATTTCTTCCTTATCCTATTTTGGTCCTTCCTCTATCTTTGGCTTACTACGACTTTGATTCCACTTCTTAGGTTTGACTAACAGATACTGTTTTTCTCGAGTTACCTTTCCCTGGGAATGTTGGAACTACATGTCCCTTACAACATGACATGTTCTAGAATGTCTTCGTCCATTATAGTCCTAGAACATTTTTCCTCGGTAACGGTTCATGCCTTTCCAACCGTCTAGGAGTCGTTTGCCTCCATTCCTTCTTATTACCTGGTATTTTCTCCCAACTACCTTCTGCATTATCCAATTGTCCTTTAAATTTTGACATCATGATCGTGTTGATTTTTCCTTATCTACTCCTTTCTTACTAACTTCCTTATTGGTTTTCCCCCGGTTCCAACCATCGGGTTTCCGATGACCTACCAATATGTTGTGATTCTTCCTCTCTTATGTCCTTCTTTATTTCCAATGGTGTCCTTACCCAAGAACTTTCTTTTCTTCCATTCACTCTTACTCGCTCGTAACCATTTCACAATTTCTTATTCTAAGTTGACCCCTTTAAGTCTACTTATTCTCTACCATGTCCTTCAAAGTCGAGACTTCCATCTTAGGGCGATACCTTCGATCTTCTTACCATTCCTTGAAGGTTTCCTTCCTTCACATTCTTACAGCCTTTTAAATTTGAGCTTTCACCCACCTTTAATCCTTCACCAACATTAATTTCCTAGTTCACCCATTTACTTCCTATTCGAGGTATTTCCGATTGTCAAGTCTTATTTCGTGTCCTCTACATTAGGCCTCGACAATCAATCTTAAGCTTCATGGGTGTCCTGGTGTTTGTCGTGACTCCCTTAAATCACATTTTGACTAGAGTACATCCTTTCCCAAGGTTGTACTTCCTTTGAAATTCGTTCCCTTGTTCCTTCATTTGGGGTATACTGCCCATTCCCACTAATTAATGCATCATTTGATGCTATTTTACTACTTATCCGTTCCTTAGTTTAACTTACCCCTTGGGTCCTCATGAGTACGCTTCCTTTGTACTTGATCTTTTTGCCTCACCCTACAATGCATTTGTGAGCTTATCTCCTCTTCCCAATTTAATTAGGTCCATTGCCTCTTCATTGGGGCCTATACTTCCCATAGACTTCTTCTTTGATTGGCTTCTACCTTTCTTCTCCCTTACAGGCACCCGACCTTAGAGCAACTTTATGACATCCCTTGATGTCATTTTCTCCTGCTTACCCTCACTTTTGAAATCTTGCGGGCACATCTTTTGTACCCTATCCTCATTCCCACTTGCATATAGTACTAGTTTGTCTCTTTAGGAAGGGGTTCAAATCCTCCTTGTGTGGGACATATATTTTTAATCCTTCTCATCCTTGCCCTTTCCAACTCTCTCCTCTTCTCCGGGTTTACATTTCATGATTCTCATGAAGGTCAGTTCATTAACTACCTCCTCCTTACTACTCTTCTTATTCAATTTGTCGAGACAGTCGTTTCTCGAGTTCTCTTATTCTTGATGTACACCCTATCGCCCCTTGGTAGGGTATAGTCATAATTACTTCCTAGTCCTTCCTTCCTCATTCGATGGACTTCTAATTGTCGGATTCTTTTCCTATGTTATGTACTATGTTCAATCGTGCAGTTGTGACTCCCTTGAGTTGTACATAACCTTTCTAGGATTTCTTCCCCTAATACTTATTTTCCTCTCCTTGCTCCTTCAGCTACCAATCCTTGAACCTCTTGATGTTGTTTCCTAGGTTTACTTCTTTCTAGGGAAGTCTCATGGGTATGTCTTTGGTGCCATATTCTTTGATGTCTTTCTATCAACTTTTCCCTCTTAGAGGCAAACTCAATTCCTCTTTGTTCCAAAATTTCTTGCCTCCTTTATGAGGGCTCGCTCAATCACTTTTTGGTCCTAAGGTTTTCCTTCTAGTACTAATCCTCCCACTCCTACTTTATCTCTTGATGTCGGCTTCTCATTTTCCCTTTCCCTAGGTTTTATCCTATTCTTTGTCCTCGTAGAACTATGGCTTCCCTTATACTCAGCCCCTTATGAGCACACCCTTTCCTATCCTTGTTTTAGTTGGGTTCTTTGCCTCTTTGTTAGGGTATGTCCTTTCCAATGACTCCCCTTCTAGGTAGGATCTTTGTTCCTTCCTGGAATCTCCCTTTCTACTTGTTGCCTTGTTACTCTGCATTGGGAGTTCCTAGTCCTTATGGGGGCTATTCGAGTTTAGGTTGGCTATCTTAGGGTTGTCAGTTAGTATTAACTAGATGTGGCATGTAGTCTTCCTTCTCAGGTGGACTTTCTCCACATACTACCCCGGTTCCTAATTGGTATATTAGAATCCGTTATGGGTACTTGTCATAAACAGGGAGAAAAAATTGGAAAATGATCCTTATTCATTCAAGGAGATAGTTTCTTGCCACACTTGACTTATTACAGGAAATTTCTCACTATTTCCTATTCTAGTTCCTCAGTGTAAACCTTGTCCCTTAAAGACAAGGAAACCAGGGAAAAAATTGGTCAACTCGGGTGAGAAAACCAAACCAGTTCACGAACCCCAACCGATAGAAAAAGGGAAAATCGGAAAATTTATGGATCCCGAGTGACCTAAAGAGTCACAAAAGTGACGAGAAAGGACTTTATGATAAATTGGTGGTAAAAACCAAACCAATTCAAGTGAACCAGACCTGAACCGATTTGAACCACTATTGAACCAATTTCTAAATTCATTTTTCTAGGTGGCTTAGAAAATTAAAATTGGAGAATTGAGGCCACCATTTGACAGAGAATGAATTTAGATGAATTTAAAATTTTTTAATTTTGAAAAACTTGGTCGAATCAGGCCTGAACTGGTCGGTTTAAGCATTGAACCTGGTTCAGACTGGTCCGGTTCGGTTCAGAGTAGTGTCATCTTCTTCCATTAGATGACAGCACTGTTCACTTGCCGAAAAATTGAACAATGCTGACGAAGATGATAAGTCTCCGGCCAGAGAGTTTTAGGCAATGAATGACAGCCATAAAGACACCAATTAGACGACCAAGAAGTCCTCGAGCTTTCTATATAAAGCGCCCCTCCTCATTCATCCTCCTCACACATGAAAACTCCACTCTCTCCCAATTGCTCCATTTTCTAGAGAAGCTCAAACCAGAGCTATGACTTAGGCATTTTTCTAAGCTAAAAAAGGTGAGGTCAGGCTCATTAGATTTGGGGAGAAGTTAGCTACCCAACGGTAATCTCCATTAGCTTCAAGGGTCGCTAGAGAAACATCGGTGGGATCGAACAGTGAAGAAGCTCCGTGAACCGAAGCTACCATATTTCATCCAAGCTAAAAACAACAAATTGAGCCCTTCTCAAGCCAAAACAAGCTTCCCCAACACTTCCACAGCCCTCATACGACTGAACTAGAGTAGAAAGTTAAGCAAATTTGGCTCTCCTCTATAAATTTCGATCAGTGTTAGAGAGAGAACCAACGAAACTTCACTGACCAAATTCTCCCTCAATTCGGCATGAATTGATGTGATTCTTGATCCTACGAGAAATTTCAGGACAAGAGCTATCTGCCTAGATCGAAAACTCGTCCCGCCGCACCACCCACGGTAAGCTTTCGAAGCTTTCTCTCTCTAAGTACAATTTTCCAACGAAACTCCGTTTCACCTCAATTCATATCCAAATGACACAATTCAAAGTTCCATTGAATCATGTGGAATGTAGGAACTCAATTTTATCTTCAATTTCAACAATTAACCTCAATTGATTGGTAAATTTTTTGAAATCAAGTTCGGCCATTTTGATAGAGGGAAATTAGGGGAAACTTTTAGGGGAAATTGGGGATTTCAAAAATTTGAGGGACTAAAGTGCAATTTTCCAAAATTTAGGGCCAATTGGCCATGAAAAAGATGTTAGAGAACCAATTGGTTAATTTTTTTTAATTATTAGGGGTCAAATTTCCATTTTTGTAAAGTAGGGGCAAATGGTAATTTTTGAAAAGTTGGGGACCAAATTGGGAATTTGGGAAACTTGAGCCCCTTTTTGTGATTTTGAATATATTGAGGTCCCAAAGTAAATTTTAGAAGTTTCAAGACTCAATTTGGGGAAAAATTGGCATTAGGGACCTAAAGTTAAAGAAAAAGAACTTTAGGGACCTAATTGTAAATAATTGAAAAGTTTGGGTATTTTATTCATTCGTGATGAATGAATGCTATTAGGCCAAATGATAATAAAGAAAATTTTCATATCTTGTAAGAAATACGAAGCACCAAGAATGCCAGCCAAGACAAGCTCGCATTGAGGCAAAAGCCGGTTAAGAAGAATTCACTATATTAACGGGTGAGTGGTAATTTTCATATCATACCCGATTGGGATGATGAGTACCTCGGAATTTAAAACTCACTATTATGTGGAATTTTGACATCACACCTGGTTGGGGTGATGTGAGAAAACATACAGAAAAACTACTTACTAGTTGTAAGTAGATCATACCCGATTGGTAATGATGGACTTCCTAGAAGGAAGTGGAAAACCCGTTTACCAGTTGTAAGCAGAGATGTCATCACACTTGGTTGGTGTGATAGATGAATGAAAAGATTATTTTATTGGATGTGCTCTCCCCTGACTATGTGCCACTACTTAAACCTTTTGGGCGACCTTCTTGACCAGAGCTCGAATAGCTCAGATAGGTCAGAGGCCTCGATTTTGGAACTTGGGGGTTAAAATGCTCGATTTTGAAAATCTCGTACAGTGTGCCTAAGGCTAGTTGGCACGAGCAAAAGCTTATAAAAAAACATGAGATTAAGCCATGAAAACTTTAATGAATGATGTGTTTGGCCTTGGTACCGTGATAGGACCGACATATTCGATGGACTAGCAGCAGTGCGACAAGATAGGTCGACGGACTAGTCGAGACAAACAACTGCAGGTCGAGTTGAGGATCAAGGCCGTTGGACCAGTGGCACCAAAGATTAAATGGCTTATGAGGAAAACTATTGTTTTGTGCATGCAATGAGGTTCGGGACCATCAAGACACCCAAGAGGGGTAGTGATGCGTCCTAGGGGCTACTGGATGACATGGTGGAGATAAGGGCAGTTTGTCGTGCCAGTAGTCAGGGAAGCTCGACGTAGCTTCATGCGCATGAGTCCGAGGTGGGGCCGGGATGAGGTCTCTATCCTCATATGGACACGAAGTATTTTTGGTCTGAGGGTAGTACGTTAAAGACGTTCACTCAGACTTCCGGTAGAAGTCAGAGACTTCTATCAGGGTGGATGGTAAAGACGTTCTGATCCACAAATGGGCGCAGTCGGCGTAACTGCATCTCGCGAATGTGTGTGAACCCTTCCTGATGAAGGGCATGTGTTGCTTGTGAAACACACCTAATATGAAAAATGGGAAAAAGGTTTGAAAACCTTGGAAAAGAATTGGTAAACCTTGAAAAAGGTTTTGAAAACCAGGACTTGAGAAAAGAATGATTTTAAAGAAAATAAGGAGTTTAGCACACTCTAATCTAAAATATTTTTCTGAAACTCATATTTCAAACACACATTCACTGAGTTGTCGAACTCACCCCCTTCTTTTACCCTTGTTCTGGAAAACAAGGGAAAACCGACCTAAAGACCTTAAGCCAGCTAAACCTACATGATAGGTACGTAAGTTCAAATTTTTATGCAGTTTTGATTAATATAATTCCAGGAAAGGTACAGGTTTAAAGGATGCCTTACTCCTCACAGTTTAAAGAAGGGGAAAACCCTTAATAAACTGGGAGAGTGGCGGGTTGCTCACGAGGATCCAACCAAACTGGGTTAGGGCGTGACAACTTGTGTAGTATCAGATCATGTTTCCTCGAATACATTATCAAGACTATATAACATAGTAACTAAGAGAAAGTTTTAAATTTTACAAATGGCTCCAAGAGAGCAACCAAGAAAACTAGGACTAACGTCACCAACACCACCCAACACCCTGTCTTCGTAGGAAGACAACCCTAGAACTCCCCCAATGCCTAAGGCATAGTAGAAGTATTAAAAGACCAAATGGGGAAGTATCCTGGAGGATGGTGCCAGGACCTATTGAGGTCACAACTCTAAGTACAAAGGGATCCAATCCTAAAGCCAAAAATGCCAGAAATGGTCGTATAACCTTACCTAGGAGGATGCTTATCAAGAACTCCATAACTCCCTATCTACTTTGTTGCCACTTTTTGTAATAGGGCTAAAACTCCAACATTTTGTACTACTCAAATAATGAAGTGCTCAAAATTCCTAAAACCTAGTCTCTCAATGATGTGATCTTACTAGGAAGATGACCCCAAGAAAAGTGACCAAATAAACTCGCGCTACCATAGAAACTAAGGATATTCCCATTCCAGTTGCGGAAACTAAATCAGAGAAATTAGGAAATCTAGGATGACTGAGAAAGTGATCCTTTGACAAAGAAGACCCAAGGTGTTTGATTCAAGGACTGCAAAACACTAGACCACCAACAATCCCCTAGAAAGACCTTGAAATGCTTGAAGTCAAGGAGGAACCACATCGGTCCACATAAGAAATAACATGATATGGTATAAGGGAATAGGATAGGTAGTCAAGGACAATTCCATACCCCATGGACTGAGGGCAACGCCTCCTAAGGACCACGTTGACTATCGAAGTCCAAGGTCACGGAATGTAGGTAGGACCGGAGGCCAAAAACTGTGGAGCGAGTTAAGTAAGCTATTCATAAGGAGGACAAGAAATAGTGAGGTAAAGGAAGGAAATTCAAACTTATTCATAAAAAGGTCAACCATAGAGGAATACCACAAAAATAGAGGTAAGGTATATGGGAGGTACGCCTAGAACCCCCTCAGAAAGGGGCAAACACGAAAAACGTCCTCCGGAAATTCTAGGTTAGGATACAGTAAGAGTAGAGAAGAGAATAAATATGTTATGAAAAGGGACTCTGGAGGGATGCATATGACTAAGTACCCCTTGAAGGGATCATTGATTGGCGAATGGACATAATGTGGAGTGCAAGGAACCAACCCATCGTTAGAAACTTCTCAAAGGAAGAATTTATCTGAGGCCAAGTATGACCTACTTTGGAAGAGCAAAAGAGCTAAATAACGATTCTAGGAGAACCTAGTAGAAAGAAGCAACTAGTAACAATAAGATGGGCATGAAAGACAAGTGATACAACTATCTATACAGTTGGACAAGAAAAATAGTAGGAACGAGGCAGTTAATAAACTGGCCTTCGGGACCATGGAAACATTGGAAAAGAAGGATGAAGGAAATCCTTAAAGAGATCAATGGCCAAGATTGGATTTACGATCAAAAGCCATGAGATGGTTAAGTGAGCCTCTCAAAAGATGATCAAGGGATTTTGAAACTAGGAGGATGTGAGCTCTCCCTAAAAAGAAATAGACATGTACTAGGGTACGAGTGAGAATGAGGATGGAGTACAAAAGACGTATCCGTAATATTTCAAGAGTAAAGGTAAGCATGAAAGAATGGCATTAAAGGACGTCATTTAAAGTTAGGTGCCTTCAAAGATGAATTAAAAAGGAATTATGGGAGAAAAGGGTAAGAATCCTCCCAAATAAGGAAACCTTGGGAAGGGATACATGACCCAACAAAGAGGAAATGGAACCAAGTGACGAGGGATGAAGAGACGAATTTGCAAATAAAATGCATGCTAAGGTGAAAGGAACCCAGGGAAGAACTAGGAGGATCCAAGGAGTAAGTTAAATCAAAGAAATGGGTAAGTCAGAAGATAACATCAAACAATGTCGTATGAGTAAGAAATGGGTGTACTGCCCATAATAAGGGAATAGAGTAAAACACATCTAAGAAATCATAGAGAGGTAAGTCCTCCAGTTAAGAAATGAGAATTTTAAGACAATAGAGGATTAATGGTGGACAAATACCCAATATAAAAAGGAGTGTGAAGAAAGGAAGAAAGAAACTTTTAAGGAATGGTAAGAAGGTGGAGCATGTAACTTCCAAAGTGGAAGCCTCTATTGTGAGGGACATAGTAGAGAACAAAATCCATAAGAAGGGAACTTCCCAAAACAAAGTAATTGACACATAGATCGAAAGAGAATAACTTGGAACAAAGAATCATGGAAATGATCATGAGCGAGTAAGAGTGGATTAAGAAAAAGGAAAGTCCTTGAGGAAAGTACGCCACTAGAAATTAGGAAGTGCATAAGAAGGGAAGAATCCCTACGTATCGGTAAGTCATGTGGAAAAACCCAATAATTTGAAATCATGAAAGAAAAGTACGTAACGCTCGAAAGAGCACCGAGCTAAGGGTTTGAACGATCAAGAGAGTAACTAGACACGAGAATGATTGGGCATTTTGGAACTCCCCATCCTAAAGTATTGGGCAAGAACCCCAAGAGGAAGAATTTTGCCCTAAGCAGAGGGAGAAGTGAACCTAAGGATGTGCTTTTGGAATAATGGGTAAGACATATCTAGTTATGATAAACTCCAAGGAATGTGTAAATGATGGAAAGGAAAAGAAATTCCTTAAGTGAAAGATATAAAAAGGGGCTAACTAAAAGAACAATCGAAGAGTTAGCATGTCAAGAAAACCCCAAGTAGACACGAAATGAAATTATTCCTGATGCAAAAGTTGCTAACTAAGTTTTGGGAACAAAACTCCTAAACGGAGGGGAGAGTTGTATACCTTGTCCCTTAAAGACAAGGAAATCGGGGAAAGAACCAATCAACCAGATTGAGAAAACTGAACCAATTCACGAACCCCAACCGATAGAGAAAGGGCAAATTGGGAATTTTATGGATACCGAGTGACCTAAAGAGTCACAAAATTCATGAGAAAGGACTTTAAGATAAAATGGAGGTGAAAACCAAACTGGTTCAGGTGAACCGGACTTGAACCGGTTTGAACTTCTATTGAACCGGTTACTAAATTCATTTTTCTAGGTGTTCAAATAGGAGAATTGAGGCCACCATTTGATAGAGAAAGAATTTAGATGAATTTACAAATTTTTAATTTGAAAAATCCCGTTGAATCGGGCCTGAGTGGTTGGTTTAACCATTGAACCCGATTTTGACCGGTCCGGTCCTTTTCAGAACAATGTCGTCTTCTTCCTTCAGATGACAACATTGTTCACTTGCCAGAAAAACGAGCAACGCCAGCGAAGATGAAAAGTCCCCATCCAGGGAGTTTTAGGCAATGAATGACCGCCATAAAGGTCTCAATCTAATGGCCAAGAAGTCCCCGAGCTTCCGATATAAAGAACCACTCCTCATTCATCCTCCTCACACCTGAAAAATCCACTCTCTCCCTACTGCTCCATTTTTCGATGAAGCTTGAACCAGAGCTCTGACTTAGGCATTTTTTCTGAGCCAAAGAAGGTGAGGTCGGGTTTGTCACGCCCCGACCCGGTTTGGTCGGATCCCCATGAACAACCCGCCACTCTCCCGGTTTATTAAAGGGTTTCCCCTTATTATAATCCGTAAAGAGTAAGGCGTCCTTTAAACCTGCACCATTTCCTGGAATAGCATAATCAAAACTGCATGAAATTTTAAACTTTACATACCTGTCTTACAAGCATCTTAGTTGATGATCTTTCAAGGTAGGCTTTCCGGGATTTCCTGAAAGGGATATAAGGGAGGGGGTGAGTACGACTACTCAGTGAATGGGTTTTCAAAGGTCTACTTTTAACTTTAAGAAAAACATTTATATGGAGTGTGCCAAACTCCTTTCTTTTCAAAAAAAATCCCTTCATTTAAAAATTTGGGTTTTTCCATTATTTCTTAGTTACCGGTGTGTCATCACCCAATACACATCCTTCATCATGAAGGTTACACACATTTGCAAGTCAGTATCACTACTGAACCCGCTAGTGGCTTCGGAGTGATATTTCCTGCCACCCGGATAGAAGTACAACCACTTCTACCCTAAGAATGAGTGGATGTATGTGACATCCGATCCACAATCCCAAAATCACTTCTTCGTGTCCATATGAGGACAGAGACCTCATCCTGTCCCCACCCCGGTCTCATGCGCTTAGTGCTACTCTAGATTTCGCACAGACACCTGGAACGACAAATTGCCCTTATAGCCACCAGGTCGTTCAGTGCCCTTAGGACGCATCACTACCCCTCATGGGCGTCTTGATGATCTCGTACTTACAGTGCATGCACAAACAATGTTTTCTCATATTGCCATGTAATCTATCGTGCCATTGGTCCAACGGCCCTGACTCTCAACTCAACTCGCAGTTGTTTGTCTTGACTAGTCCGTCGACCTGTCATGTCGCACTACTCCTAGTTGACTGAGCATGACGGTCCTATCTTGGTACCATGGCCAAACAATTCACTTATTAAGTTTTATGGCACATATATCAGATTCGTTTACGAGATCCGGCTCGTGCCAACTGGCCTTGGGCCCACTGTACGAGATTTTTAAAGAAAACTGGGCATTCTAGCCCTCAAGTTCCAAAATCGAGGCCCTCGGCCTATAAGAGCTATTCGAGCTCCCGTCAAGAAGGTCTCCCAAATAGTTTAAGCATTGGCACACAGTAAGGGGAGAACACTTCCGACAAAATAGGTTTTCATGTCCATTATACCAACCGGTATAAGGACATCTCCGTTCATAACCGATGGACGGGTTTTCAACTTCCTTACAACCGATAAGTTCTCCGTTCATCTCCGTTCATAACCGATGGACGGGTTTTCAACTTCCTTTCAACTTCCTTACAACCGACGGGTTCTCATCATACCAACTGGGTATGATCTACTTACAACCGATAAGTAGTTTTTTTCGCATAATTTTCACATCACTTTCTCTAAGTGGTGATGATTAAAATACCAATAAATAGTGGATTTTTATACCGAGGTACTTATCATTCCCTACCGGGTATGACATAAAATTTCCACTCACATCCGGTAAGTGGTTTTTATCTTCAAGTTTTGCTCATCATCCCAACCGGGTATGATGTTAGTAAACCCACTCACCCGTTAATGCCGTGAATTCCACTATACTGATTCTTTGTATTCACACGAGCTTGTCCTTGTTGGAGTTCCTGGTATTTCATGTTCCTACACGATATGAACAACCTTGTTCATTATTACTCGGCATAATAGCCTTCATTCATTTCCAACGAATGAGAAAACCCAAACTTTTAGTTATTTGCAATTAGGTCCCTAAAGTTATTTCTCTTTAACTTTAAGTCTCTAATGTCAGTTTTTCCTCAAATTGAGTCCTGTAACTTTTAAAATTTATCCTAGGACCTCAATTTATTCAATTTCACCAAAAAGGGGTTTAATTTCCCAAATTTCCAATTTGGTTCCCCAATTTTTCCAAAATTACCATTTTGCCCTTCTTTTACAAAAATGGTAAGTTTTGCCCCAGAATTTCCAAAATTCCTCAATTGGTCCTCCAACATTATTTTCATGCCCAATTGACCCTCAATTTCATAAAATTGTATTTTGGCCCTTTAAATTTCGAAAATCCCCAAAATTTCCCCCAATTTCAACTCTTCAACACTACCGAAATTGATTTCATCAAATTGACCAATCAAACACTTCTAATTATTGAAATTGGAGTTGAAATTGAGTTCCTGCATGTTCATACAATTCTAAAAAACTTTGAATCACAGATTTTAACACCGAAACGAGCTCAAACGGAGCTTCGCCGGAACGAGCTCAAACGAAGCTTCGCCGGAAAATAGAGTGTAGAGAGAGAAAGCTTTGATTATTCACCGGTGAAGGCACAGCGGTCCGAGATTTCGATCTAGGCAGATAATTCTCATCCTGAGGTTCATCCTAGAATCAAGTATTGCATCAATTGATGCAGAATTGGATTAGAATTTTATCATTGAAATTCGGTCGACTCTCTCTAGCACCAATAAAAAATTATAAAGGGGAGCTGAATTGACTTACCTTTCGGTCCTATTTCGGCCGTGGAAAGGCTGAGAAAGTGTTGGGAGGGCTTGGTTTGGCCTAAGGAGGGCTTGAAATGGCCGATTTCAGCTTGGCCGAAATAGGGCACCTTTGGTCCGCCGGAGTTGCTTCACTATTCCATCATGTCGGCGCTTCTCCAATGATGCTCGAATTGACTGGAGTTTGCTATCAGATAGCTATCTTCTCCCCGGTTCTAAAGAGCCCGACCTTTGTTCAAGTCGAAGCTCTGGTTCGAGCTTTACCGGGAAATGGAGCAGTAGAGAGAGAGAGAGAGAAGTGTTCAAGAATGAAATGGGGATGACCTCTTTATATAGGCGTAAAACCCGTGTATTAAATGGATGAGATTTATTATTAGTATTAATATTGTCATAAATACTTGTATTAATTCCAATAATTTAATTTTAGTATTAAATTATTTATATTAATTTTAATAATTTAATTTAGGTATTAAATTATTGCTATTAATTATAATAATTAAATATATATTAATTTATGGTTATTTATGATAAGGCGTACATAAAAAATTTTGACCGAAATTTCAGGTTACAAAAAAAAAATTCATACTTTCTAGGAGGTCACCCATCCTCACACTACTCTTAGGCAAGCACACTTAACTTTGGAGTTATTATAAAATCTAGTTCACCTAAACCAATTTGGTTTTTATTTTCTAAAGTTTCTTAAATTTCCTTTTCCAAGGTTTAATGAACCCTTTAGATCACCCGGAACTTGTAAATTTCCATATTGCGTGTTCTCAAATGTAAACCAGCTCGGTTTTCTTACTCGGTTTGACCGGTTCTTTTCCCGGTTTTTCTTAACTCAAAAGTGCAGGGTTTACAGGGTTCATTAGATTTGGGGAGAAGTCAGCTACCCAACGGTAGTCTCCATTTGCTATGAGGGTCATCAAAGAAACGTAGGCATTATTGAACAGTGAAGTAGCTCTGGCGGACCGAAGCTGCCCTGTTTCGGTTGAGCTAAAAACTACCAATTCAAGCCCTTCTCAAGCCAAAACAAGCTTCCCAACACTTCTACAGCCTTCATACAACTAAAGTGGAAAGGCAAGCCAATTTAGCTCCCCTCTTTATATTCTGATTAGTGTTAGAGAGAGAATCGACGAAACTTCACTAAAAAAATTCTCCCTCAATTCGAAATGAATTGATGTGATTCATGATCCGAGAGGAACCTTAGGACAAGAGCTATCTGCCTAGATCAAAAGCTCGGACCATCACACCCCCGACAGTAAGCTTTCGAAGCTTTCTCTCTCTAAGTCTAATTTTCCGATGAAGCACCGATTGAGCTCAATGCGGTTCCAAATGATTCAAAGTTCCATTGAATCGTGTGGAAGTGTAGGAACTCAATTTTACCATCATTTTCAACAATTAACCTTAATTGATCGGTCAATTTTTATGAAATCAAATTTGGCTTGTTTGAAAGAGGGAAATTGGGGGAAAAGTTTGGGGGAAATTGAGGATTTCAATAATTTGAGTGACTAAAGTGCAATTTTCCAAAATTGAATACCAATTGGCCATGAAAAAGATGTTGGAAATTTTTGGAATTATTGGAGGTCAAATGGCCATTTTGTAAAGTAGGGACAAAATGGTGATTTTTGCTAAGTTGGGGACAAAATTGGGAATTTCGGAAACTTGAACCTCTGTTGTGATTTTGAATAAATTGAGGTCCCAAAGTGAATATTAGAAGTTTCGAGACTCAATTTGGGGAAAATTGGCATCACGAACCTAAAATTAAAGAAAAAGAACTTTAGGGACATAATTGTAAATAATTGAAAAGTTTGGGTATTTTATCTATTCGTGATGAATGAAGGCTATTAGGCCAAAAGATAATGAACAAGGATGTTCATATCATGTAGGTAACATGATGTGCCGGGAACGCCACCCAAGACAAGCTCGGGTGGAGGCAAAAAGGCGATTAAGAGGAATTCACTACATTAACGGGTGAGTGGGAATTTTCAAATCATTCCCGATTGGGATTATGAGTACCTCAAAATTTCAAACCCACTATTATGTGGAATTTTGACATCACATATGGCTGGAGTGATGTGAGAAAATGCATAGAAAAACTACTTATCAGTTGAAAGTAGATCATACCCGGTTGGTATGTTGGACTTCTTGGAAGGAAGGGGAGAACCCGTTTACCAGTTGTAAGAGGAGATGTCATTACACCGGATTGGTGTGATAGATGAATGAAAAGATTATTTTATTGGCGGTGCTCTCCCCTCACTGTGTGCCACTACTTAAACCTTTTGGGAGACCTTCTTGACGAGAGCTTGAATAGCTTAGATAGGCCAGAGGCTTCATTTTTGTAACTTGCGGGCTAAAATTCCCGATATTGAAAATCTCGTACAGTGGGCCCAATGCTAGTTGGCATGAGCAGGAGCTCTTAAACAAACATGAGATTAAGCCATGAAAACTTTAATGAATGATGTGTTTGGCCATGGTATCAAGATAGGACCGACATATTCGATGGACTAGAGGCAGTGCGACAAGACAGGTCGACAGACCAGTCAAAACAAACAGCTACAGGTTGAGTTGAGGGTCGGGGCCGTTTGACCAGTGACACCAAAGATTAAATGGCTTATGGGGAAAACTATTGTTTTGTGCATTCAATGAGGTTCAGAACCATCAAGATGCCCAAAAGGGGTAATGGTGCGTCCTAGGGGCTACAAGACGACATGGTGGAGATAAGGGCAGTTTGTCATGCCAGTAGTTAGGGAAGCTCGATGTAGCTTCATGCACATGAGAATGAGGTGAGGAAAGGATGAGGTTTCTGTCCTCATATGGACACAAAGTATTTTTTATCTGAGGGTAGGACGTTAGAGACGTTCACTTAGACTTTGAGTATAAGTTAGAGACTTCTATCAGGGTGGATGGTAAAGATGCTCCGATCCACAAGTGGGTGCAATCAGCATAACTGCATCTCACGAATGTGTGTGAACCCTCTTTGATGAAGGGCGTGTGTTGCTTATGAAACACACCTAATATGGAAACAGGAAAAAAGTTTGAAAACCTTGAAAAATAAATGAACATCCTTGGAAAAGAATTGGTAAACCTTGGAAAAAAAAGGTTTTGAAAACCAAGACTTGAGAAAAGAATGATTTTAAAGAAAATAAGGAGTCTGGCACACTCTATTCTAAAATATTTTTCTAAAACTCATATTTCAAACACCCATTCACTGAGTTGTCAAACTCACCCCCTCCCTTTACCCCTTTTTAGGAAAACAAGGGAAAACCGACCTAAAGACCTTAAGCCAGCTAAACCTGCAAGATAGGTACGTAAGTTCAAATCTTTATGTAGTTTTGATTAATGTTATTCCATGAAAGGTACAAGTTTAAAGGACGCCTTACTCCTTACGATTTAAAGAAGGGGAAAACCCTTAATAAACTAGGAGAGTGGCAGGTTGCTCACGGGGATCCGACCAAACCGGGTCGAGGTGTGACACGCGGGGTCATAGGTTGGGAGTTGGCCTCTAAATTGTTTCAAGATTTTTGGTCTGAGGGCTCCGATGAACTGGCTAATGTCCATCCATACTCCTATCGAGCTTTCCTACTGGGATGAACTTCATAGAACACTTTGAGTCTGTACCTTCGTAACACCTCCGCTTCACACTCTTATGTCCACTTAATCCATTGGGGGGAGTTAAAATTGTACTGAGCCAGTGGGGCTGCCCAATAAACTTTCATAAAGGTTGTGTGGGCATCGCAGTAGTTGTTCTAGGCCTCTCTCCTAGTCGGGGTCATTTTTTTTTGTCGCGGGACTAGAGGGGGTGTCGGGCTCCTTGGAGGAGGTATAGGTTCTTCCTACCTTGGGGGAGGAAATGTTATGTCGTCTGGCTCTAAGAATGCCCCAAGAAGCTTCCTATAGTCCCCGACCATGTCTTTTGGCACTTTCTTCTCAATTTCAACAAACTTTTGAATGTCAATTTTACTAGAGGTAGAAGCCTTTTTCACAATTTAGTGCGTGGGTTTGGTTCTCACAGTGAACTTTCGTTAGTGTTAGGGTAAAGTATTTATAATGCCTTCAAGGTAACATAGCTCCAATACCACTCAAGTTGTCACACCCCGACCCAGTTTGGTTAGATCCTCATGATCAACCCACCGCTCCCTTGGTTTAAGAGGGGTTTCCCCTTCTTTTAATCAAGAGGATCTTATTGTAAATTCAAACCTTGTTCCATGGAATAGCATAAATCAATCTAATGCAAGCTTAAAAGGAACTTTAAGCATACATGACAGAGGGTATATCTTCATGTTCACTTTCATTATATCTCCATACTCCTGAAATGGGGTAAAAGGGAGAGGGTGAGTTCTACAACTCAGTGAGCGGGTGTTGGGAGTGAATTTTCAAAGTAGCTTTAGTTTATCCAATCCATGGCAAGGTTATTATTTTCTTTAAAAAGGATTTTCATCAATTTCAAATTTCAAAACCTTTTCCATTACCAAATTGGTGTGCTTAGCTCTCTTCACCTATCCCCTTGCCTTGGGAGGCGTTTAGCAAACAAACACATGCCCTTCATCAGTATAGGTACACACATTCACAGGTGCAACCCATTCATTGCACCCACTTGTAGATCGGAGCATCTTTATCATCCACCAAGATAGAAGCATGTCCACTTCTACCCGGGGTCTGAGTGGAACATCCCAAACGTCCAACCCTCAGACCCGAATGCCACTTCATGTCAGTATTAGGATGAAGACCTCATCCTGACCCCACCCTAGTCTCATGTGCAAGAAGCTTACAAAGCTTCAAGACTGCTTGGCACAACGAACTGCACTTATCTCCACCATGTCGTCCAGTAGCCCTTATAACCCATCACTACCCCTAGGGCATCTTGATTGTCTCATACCACAAGTGCATGCAAAAACAAGAGTTTTTCACATATAGGCATCATATTTGGTGCCAACGGTCCAACGACCTTGACGCTCAACCTAACCTGTAGCTGTTTGTCGAGGTCGGTCTGTCGATTTAGCCCTAACGCACTGCCGCTAGTCCATCGAGCAATGTCAATCCTGACTCGGTACTGTGGCAATATCACACAACCAATTTCATTAGAAATTTTCATGGCTCTTCTTAATTAATTTTGTTTACGAGCTTCTACTCGTGCCCACTAGCCTTGGGCCCATTGCACGAGTTTTTCCAAAATTGGGCATTTAACTCCATGAGTTCAAAAATCGAGGCCCCTAGCCTATCTGAGCTGTTCTAGCTCCCGTCAAGAAGATCTTCCAAATATTTTTAGCATTGGCACACATTCAAAGGAGAACACTTCTAAAAAAATTCACTTTTAACTCATCACACCAACCGGGTGTGATGATATCTCCGCTTACAACTGGTAGGCGGGTTTCTCCTTTACTTAAGGAAACTCATCATACCAATTAGGTATGATGTTCATTTATTTCTACTTACAACTGATAAGTAGATTTTATTTGTTAAAAATAGTGTTCATCATCCTATCTGGGTATGATGTATAAATGGTCCAACTCATGGTGGTCATTCTTTTCAATTAAAACATGCTCATCACTCCAACCAGATATGACGTTAGTAAGCCCACTCTCTAGTGACTGTGATGCATTCGTCCCTAGTCAGCTTCCATGTCCACTCTAGCTTTTCCTTGCTGACATTCCGGTCTCTCGTGTCCCTACACAATTTAGGTATTCAATCAATTAAGGTTTGGCATGACAGCTATCATTTTCTCCCATATAAGCGACTTGACTCAAAATTGTGGTTTATTGCACTTAGGTCGCTAAAGTTCATTTTTCTTAGCTTTAGATCCCTAATGCTAAATTTTCCCAAAATTGAGCCCCAGGGTTTTCAATATCCCCTTTGGACCCTCAATTTAATCAAAATTATGTAAGGGGCTCAAGTTTTCCAAATTTCCAATTTGGTCACCAATTTTTCAAAAATTACGAATTTGTCCCAACTTTCCAAAAATAGCAATCTGACCCTAAATGTTTCGAAAATTGACCAATTTTCCCCCCATCAACTTTCTCATTGCCAATTGGCCATCAATTTTGAGAAATTGCATGGAGGTCCCTCAATTTTTTGAAATCCCCAATTTTACCCAAAATTTTTCCCCAATTTCTACCCTTCAAACTGACCGAATTTGATTTTTTCAAATTGGCCATCTAATTAGGTTTAATTGCTCCAATTGATGGTATGGATCAGTTCCTATACGATTCAATTGAGTTTTGAATTACATGTTTTGAGTCTGAAACGAGCTCAAATGGAGCTTCACCGAAAAACTATTCGTAGAGAGATAAAGCTTCGAAAGCTTATCGTCGAAGGTGCAACGGTCCAAGCTCTCGATCTAGGAGGTAGCTCTCATCCTAAGGTTCCTTCTAGGATCAAGAATTGCTAAAATTGAAGTCCAAATCAGGGTGAATTTTAGTAAAATTTGGCACTTTCTCTATCTAACACCGATCTGCAATGATAGAGGAGGGCCAAATTTGCTTACCATTTAGCTCTATTAAGGACGTGTGAGGGCCGTGGGGGTGTCAGGGAGGCTTGGTTTGGCTAGAGGAGGTCTAAATTTGGCTGAATTCAGCTTGGCCAAAACAGGGCAGCTTCGGTCCGCCGGAGCTGCTTCATTGTTTGATTTCGCCGACGCTTCTCCAACGGTCCTCGGGTCGAAAGGAGGTTGTTATTAGGTAGCTGACTTCCCCCGAAGTCTATAGGACCCGACCTTGCCTTCCAAGGCTGAGAAAAATGCTCAAGTTGGAGCTCTAGTTAGAGCTTCACCGTAAAATGAAGCTGTTGAGAGAGAATGGCAATTTGAGGAGTGTGGAGGATGAATGGAGAGTAACTCTTTATATAGGGAGCTCAGGGACACACCAGCCGAAAAATGGGTGAACCGACCAAGAAATTTGTCGAAAACAGGTTCGCTATATTGTGAATCTGTTGGTGCATCACATCGGGTGCACACACGTGTTGCACCTGTGGGGTGCACATCGCATAGACGTGTGTGCAAGTTTCTTCTTCCTTGTCTGATTGGAAGCCCCCATCCTAGTTAAAAAGCCAAAATTCCTCAACCAATAATCCAAAACCCACCGCTTGGGAAATTAATTCATCGAGAGACACCCATGCTATGGAATCACGTAAAGGAGTTATGGTTAGATAGTCACGCAAGTCTGAAATCCAACAATATAAATCTGGGATGTTTCCTCGTCGGTTTTGGATCAAATTCCTCTCTAAACCCCGAAGAGCTCCATTTTTCGGTGAGAGTAGTTGCAAAGATCATCGTTCCTTAGGTTTTTTGAATGGCTTTAATGTTAACAAGTAAAATTTGTGTATCATTATAAGGCTTATAAAAGTTGAATGGAATAGGAGCCTTTGCCCTTATTGATTCCAAAGCAGTCCAGTCATATTTGAGGGAAGAACTCATACACAGAATCCTACAAACTCCATCACCATTAATACATATGTTGTTAGGTAGGAAATTCATAAGAGACACCATCTTACTCGAATGTGAAGTGGAAATAGGAGGGGAGATAGGAATGTGGACCTCATCCTTGGAATAGATTGGTTGTCCACCCACTAGGCTAAGTTGGATTGCAAAATCAAGATTGTAATTCTCCATGCTAACAATGCCAAAGGAGTGGTATTCCATAGAGAGAAGAGTTTGAGTCAACCCCTTATGATATCAAGCATAAAGACACAAAATATGATATATAAGAGATGTACGACATTCTAACTCAAGTTACAAGTACCATGGTAAAAGGAATGATTCCAATTGATATTCGGGTAGTGCGAGGATACTTGGGTGTGTTTCTCGAGGAGTTACCTGTACTATCGCTGGATCGACAATTCAATTTTGCAATCTACATCATCCTAAGAACCAATCCGATATCACAAGCACCATATCGGATGGAACCAACCTATTTGAAAGAATTGAAGGAGCAAGTAGAAGTGCTATTGAAGATAGGGTTTATCTAACCTAATCATTCTATTTGGGTGCCCAGTTCTATTTGTAAAGAAAAAGGATGAAAGCATGAGGCTATGCATAAACTATCATCACCTGAACTATGCCATAGTAAAAAATCACTACCCACTCCCCTGGATCGATGATCTTTTTGATCAGTTGATAGGAGCCTCTTACTTCTCCAAGATCGACCTATGGTTTGGCTATCAACAATTTAAAGTGAAAGATGATGATATACAAAAAAATTACGTTCAGAATAAGGAATGGACATTACGAATTCAAAGCAATGCCATTTGGATTAACCAATGCACTTGTCACTCCCCAACATAGTTTCGTTGGAACACCGTGAGCAACCTGCCAGTCCTGTTAGTCTAGGAAGAGTCACCACTCCCAAGATCACAAGGAGTCAGGCGTTTCTTCTGTCATTTTTCCTTGGAACAACATTATGCAAAACTGATAGCTTAAAAATAAATTACCTAGATTTAGTGGCATAGGATTTCTCTAAAGGTCGTCTCTTTCCTAAAAAAATATTAAAAGGAGGGGGTGAGTTCTACCACTCAGTGAGCAGGTGTTATGGTGTGTCACACCCCAACCCATTTTGATCAAAACCTCATAAGCAACCCAATAGCTCTAGGAAGAGTCACCACTTCTAAAACCACGAGGAGTCGGGCATATCTATCGTTATTCCCTAGAATTACATTATACAAAACTTAAAACGTTAAAAGTAAATTATCTTCATTTTTAGGTTTGGCATATGGTTTCCCTAGGGTCGTCTTCTTTCTTGAAAAAGGTTTAAAGGGAGGGTGAGTTTCTATAGCTTAGTGAGTGTGTATTCGAGTGAGTTTTCTAAAGAATTCATAGCATTTCTTGTTCACAAGTTTGTGAGTTCAATTTCCTCATTGAAAAACATTTCAACTCTTCCTCTTCCTCGAGATTTGTTTAGCATTCAATCACACACCCTTTAACAAAAAGGGTTCAAACATTTGCAAAATGCAGTTACACCAACTACACTCACTTATGGATCGGAGCGTTTTTACCATCCACCCTAATAGAAGTCTTTAACTTCTACCCAAAGTCTGAGTGGACATCAATTGTCTGACCCTCAGATCCAATGATACTTCGTGTCCGCTATGTGGAATGAGATCTCTCCTGACCCTACCTCAGTCTCAATGCATAGGAAGCTTCTACGAGCTTCATGACTCACTTGATGACCCAACTCCCCTTATGCAATCTGTGTCATCCAGCGGCCCTTAGAACCAACAATACCCCAAAATGGGTGTCTCAATGGTTCTATATCTCATTGTATGCACAAATAATAGTATTATGATTTATATCCATTATCTTTAGTGCTACTAGCCCAATGGTCCCAACACTGTACTTTGTCTCCATAATTGCTAACCCAACAAGTTCGACGACCTAGCTTCGGCTTAACAACTACTAATCCATCGAGTTTGTTGGTACGACTTCGGCATAGTGGCGATTCACGCAAATAATTGATTGTGAAAATTTTCATGGCTCATAAACTTATTTGTCTATGGGCTTTAGCACGTGCCCACTAGCTTTGGGCCCACTTCACGTGTTTTCTAAAACTAGGCCTTGTGCCCTATAAGTTTCAAAATCGAGGCCTACAGCCTACTATCTTAGCTCTCGACAGAAACGTCTCCCAAAACGTTTAAGCAGTTTCACACAGTCAGCGGAGAACATTCCTGGCAAAATGATTTTCAAAATCGAAAATGGTGCTCATCACCCTAACCAGGTATGATGTTGGAAAATCCCACTGACCGGACAACTGTGACGTGTTCGTCCCAATTGAATTCCAACCATTGATGTGCTCCTCTACACAAGTACTCGTACAACCAGATCCTACATAGTTTGAGTATTTCACATAAGGAAGGTTTGGCATAAGAGACCTTTTATTCCAAGTATTTGTGTATTGTCCTCAATTAATGCCTTATTGCACTTAGGTCCCTAAATTTCAAAATTTTGACTTTAGATCCCTAATGCTCAATTTATTTTTAATTAAGTCCTTAAGTTTTCCAATATTACTCTTAAGTCCTTGAGTTTCCCATAATTACCAATTGGTCATTAATTTCTTAAAAATTACAAATTGGTCCCTTGACTTTCCAAAAATCACCATTTGCCCTCAATTTAATCAAAATAGTCAATTGGCCCTCAATTGGGAGTTAATTTCATAAAAATCCCCCAATTTTCCTTTAATTGCAGTTCGGCCCCCAATTTTCCAATAATAGTAAAATTGCTCGATTTTGCCAAAAATGGAAATTTGACCCCCAAAATCTTATTTCATTCAATTGAGCCCTTAAATTCAGGTAATTGACCCCTTTCATGATCTCATTCATCTTCCCTATGTCTCCCTCGTCATTTCAAGCTTTAGCACGCTTAAAATGGCTAAAAATGAGCTCGAATGGAGCTTCACTAAAAAATTAGTTTAGAGAGTGAAAGCTTCGATTTCTTACCGGAGAGGATTCGACGATTAGAGCTTTTGATTCTAATGGATTTCTCTCTTCATGGAGATCCTTCCTAGATCAAACCATGCTTCAGTTGGTGGCCTAAGCAGTGTGAATTTTACAATTTAATTTTTAGGCAAAATCGACTGTGAATAGTGGATTCCGGCATAGAGCGACGGAGGGGCTTACCAATTCAGCTCTAGGAAGATCGAGGCACTTCTAGGGGTGGTCTAGAGAGTTTGGTTTGACTAGAATTGGTCTGAGGATGGCTCAACTTGAACTCAAACGGCTCGAGTTGCAGACCGCTGAGGAGTGACGATACTGTGCGAGCTCGTTAGTACTTCTCCGACGATCCTCAAGTTGAATGGAGGATGTCGTCATGTAGTTGACTTCCACAAAATTCCAAAGAACCCAAATTCGACTTTGAAGGTGAAGAAAAGTGCCCAAGTTGGAGCTCTAGTTTGATCTTTTTCGAAAAACTAAGTACTTTGTCTTCTTTGAGGGATTGAATGTTCTATCTATTACTCCATCAATTTTCCATTAACAATTTAATTGAAGGCCTTGTCGAAGGAGTTTATTGGACACTGGATGAAGGCGTCTATTTTTTTACTCTCTCTTCCCTTTCGTTAGAAGGTAGACAACGACCCTGTGTCGTACGTGTGATCTTTGAACGTGTGGACTTGCATGTGGTGATGTGTGATTGACTGACTTTGTTGACATGGCTTCCTACTCAGCAGCCTAGTCAGCCTTTGACCCATTGATTGAACACGTGGCAGCCTCCTATTAGTCGTTCATTTCAATGTGGCTACTGACCGTGTTCAGTCAGCTATTAACCAAGGATACATGTCGCTCTCCCATTGGCAAGTATTCACTAACGTAGATTCCCTTCCTCTGACCATTAACCGAGGACATGTGTCGCCTTTTTATTGGTTAGTGTTGACTATATGTTGAGAGCACTATGCCACATGTCGTGTGTTGATTGGTTACACCTGCTCACTGGACGTTAACCTAGAAGTGGTTCGTTGACTGGCTGGACCATTAACCAATCCGGTCCAACCGAGTTCGGTGACCCGAAAATGTAAAGTGGCCGCTTCAATTTTCCAATTTTCTATTTTTAAGCCACCTAGAAAATTGAATCTTTGAACTGGTTCTTCATGATTAAATCTGGTTCAGGTCCGATTCATCCGGATCTGGTCTAATTTTCACATCCTATAAACTTCATCGATCTTATCCATGATATTTGGGTATTTCTTAGCTATTTTGGATTTTCCAAATTCTCATTTTAACCCTTGTTTACAAATTTCGATTCACTTAGATCCTCGGTTCACTTACAAACCGCACCAGTTGGATATTACTTCAGTTGGATATTGCTTCTACCTTCATTGGGTCCATCTTAACCTCGTCCTTGGACACAATATGTCCTAAGAAACCCACCTCTTACAATCAAAATTCACACATGGAGAATTTTGCGTAGGGTTGATTCTCCTGTAGTATTTCTAAGGTGATGGCCAAGTGTTCCTCGTGTTCTACCTCGGTTCGTTAAGTCCATGAAGGTCGCAACGGCGTTTGTCAATTCGAAGGCCATGGGGGCCACTATGTACTCGTAGTGCCTGTATCAGGATGAGAATGCGGTCTTTGGTAAATCTCCCTCTCAAATCCTTAGCTGGTGGTATCCTGACCGGAGATCTATCTTGGTGAAGTAGGCCGCACATTTTAACTGGTCGAATAGGTAGTCAATCTGTGAGAGGGGGTACTTATTTTTACGAGTTACTTGGTTCAACTTCCGTAGTCTATGCACAGCCTCATACCCATGTCCTTCTTTACAATTAAGACTGGTGCACCCCACAAAGACTGACTAGGGAGTATGAAACCCTTCTCAAGCAACTCGTCTATTTATTCCTTTAATTCCTTTAGCTCTGCAGGGGCCATATGGTAGGGGGCTTGCGATATGGGATGTGTTCTAGGCATCACTTCTATGTTGAACTCTAGTTAACGATTCGAAGGTAACATGGGTAATTCATAATGGAACACGTCCGAGTAGCGCTTCACTACTGGAATACTTCTAGCCCCTTCTTTTTTTAGCTCACATTGATGATCATCACGAGGAACGCCTTGCATCCCTTTCGTATCATACTCAACGCCTTCATATTTGAAACCAAATGTGCTCCCTCTTTTCTTTTGTTCCCATCAAACCTTACTACTGGCATACTTGAGGGATGGAAAGTTATCACTTTCTTCCTACAATCTACTCTGGCTTGGTGAGTGCTCAGCTAGTCCATCCCTAATATTATCTCTACTTCCTTTAGGGGTAATGGAATTAGGTCTACTTCTAAGTTCAACACATTGATCTTAACTTCACATCCTTATAAATATTTGTCTTGGGTTAGCCCTTCTCCTAATGGGATGAGGATGTTGAGGCTTGGTTTGAGGGAGGTAAGTTCTTGGGGAAGGTTTGAAACCAAGCTTTCTTTGACAAAAGATCTTTTATCCCCTAAGTCAAAAAGGGCATAGACTTTCCCTTCCACACAATTGCATATATCCTTGCTACGACAAATAATAAGACTTCTTTAGGGAATAGAACTTCTCATTTATTATAATGATAACGAATTACATAGTTTTGGTTATATGTTTCTAGGGAGGGTTTGGGAAGTACCAGCTACGGTGCTGGGATCCTTCCAGACTTCTTCCTACGTGAGATTGTATACTTTAGCCGGTACCCTCAATGCAGTGGTTGTGTCTCATCCTCCATTTGGTACCCTTGGGTTCCCCTGAAGGGCTAGGCAGCTCCTTGCAAAGTGTCCGAGCTGACCACATTTGAAGCATGCTTGGCATGTCCCCTCGTGATTTCTCTAACACTTGGGGCAGTAGGGACTACTCATTTCAGGAGTCGCACTAGCTTCTTTGTTGTCATGATGGCCTTCCCTTCTCCTAGGGAACCCCATCCTCATACCCCACCTCAGCTCCCCTTGCTCCTTTCGGCCTCCCCGGCTGCTCTTGCCCCTTTCCTCCTTCCGACTAGCCTGCTCTATCCAGCGGCATCTCATCTGTACTAGACAGTCGCACTCATGGGCCATGCTAATTATGGCAGCCATGTCTATGGGGCGTCCTAATACCCCCATCCAATTTCGTACACCCATGTTGAGACCATCCATGATCCATTGCTAAATGTCTGTCAGTCCGGCTAGGTCTAGAGCAAAGGGACTTAGCTCATTAAACCTAGTCTCATATTCTGAGATGGTACTGAATCCTTGTTAGAGCCGAAATAATTCTTGCTTTTTCTTGTTGATCGGATGGAGGGCCAAGTATTCCTTTGAATATCTCTCTTCAAATTACTCCCATGTGGGTATGGTGGTGGATAAACTCCTTAGGTTGTCCTACCACCTTTTGGTGCTAGCCTCCAAGAAAAACTCTACCAGGGTCACCATCTCCTTCGGAGGCATCCTTATTATTCCCATGAATTTCTTAATGTTGGCCAGCCAATACATAGTTGCCCCATTGTCCTTTTCTCCTTAAAAGGACTTACACCCCAATTGGTGAAGTGTTTTAAGATACTTGGGAATGTCAATTAGGGAACGTATATGGATGGTGGTGGGATGGGATTGTACTTCCTTGGGCCCGGCGTGGGAGTTGGCATTAGCTTTGAGGGTGAGGTTGGGTCTTCCAGACACCTATGTAAACTACTAATACAACTTTTGGAGTTCTGAGCTTAGTCCTGGTGAGGTTGTCTAAGCCCCTCTAGACTCTCCTACGGGGATATTGTTTCTAGCAGCGACGGTGACTACTGCCTTCGTTCTCTTGGTTCCTCTATTGAGAGCCATCTGGGGAGGTTTAGGTAGTTTTCATTTTAGTTTTAGATTATATAGTCATGATAATGCATTTTAGGGAACGTGGCTCTAATGCAACTCAAGTTGTCACATCCCGACCCGATTCGGTTGGAACCCCATGATCAACACGGCACTCTTGTTGGTTTATGAAGAGTCACCTCTCCCAAGACCACAAGTAGTCAGACATATCTTCTATAATTGTTGCATGGAATAACATTATGCAAAACTAATAGCTTAAAAATAAATTACCTGGATTTAGTGGCTTGGGATTCTCTAAAGGTCATCTCATTCCTGAAAAAAATATTAAAGGGTGGGGGTGAGTTCTACAACTCAGTGAGCAGGTGTTAGGGTGAGTTTTCAAAAGAATTCATAACATCTTTCTTGTTCACAAGCTTGTTGGATTAATTTCTTTTCAGAAGAACTTTTCAATGCTTCCCCTTGCTCGAGATTGGTTTAGCAAACAACCATACTCGCCCTTTATCAAAAAGGGTTCACACGCTCGTAGAGTAGTCCCTGACTACTCCACTTGTGGTCCGTAGCGTTTTTACCGACCTCCTTGGTAGAAGGTTGCACCTTCTTCCACAAGTCTAAGTGAGCCTTCCTGCCTATCCCTCATATCTCAATATCCTCCATGTCCGCTATAGTGGGGTGAGACCTCTACCCCTCCGACCTCGATCTTAGTGCGCACGAAGCTCCCTAAACTTCTTGACTTATTAAACGACGGGCATTCCTTATACTCCCTGGGTCATCCAACGGCCCTTAGAGCCACCACTACCCCCATATCGGGCAACTCAATGGTTCTAAACTTGATGCATGCAGAGACAATAGTTTTAATACTTATATTCATCATCTTTGGGGCTACCGACCCAACGAGCCTGACAACTTGACTTCAGCTCCATAACTGTTGGCCCAACATGTTCGACGATCTGGCTTCGACTCAGTAGCTACTAATCCAACGAGTCTGACGGCCCAACTTCGACACGGTGGAGGTTCACACAATTAGCCTATTATGAAAATATTTCTTAGCTGATAAGCTTATTTATCTATGGGCTTCGGCCCAGGTCCATTGGCCTTGGAACCACTTCACAAGTTTTTTCAAAACTAGGCCTTGGGCCATATTAGTTTCAAAATTAAGGCCTCGGACCTACTAGAGCAATTTTAGTTCTCATCAGGAATGTCTCCCAAAAGGTTTAAGCAGTTTATGCAGTTATGGGAGACCATTCATGGAAAATGATTTTCATAATTTAAAATGGTGCTTATCACCCCCAACCAGGTATAACGTTGAAAATGCTACTCACCAGGTACTATGACGTGTTCATCCCAACTAGATTCCAATTATGAATGCGCTCCTTTGCACAAGTACTCACACAACCAGATCCTACATGGTTCGAGTATTCACTTAATGAAGGTTTGGCATAAAAGACCTCCTTAATTTTCTCAAAATTACCAATCGGTCCTTCATTTCCTCAAAATTACCAATTGGTCCCTATTTTTCCATAAATCACCAATTTCCCTCAATTTCATCCAAATTGCCAATTGGCCTTCAATTGGGAGTTAAATTCATAAAAGTCACACAATTTTCCTTTAATTACAATTTGACCCCCAATTTTCCAAAAATCCCCAAATCACACAATTTTTCCAAATATTGAATTTTGACCCTTGAAATCTCATTTCATAAAATTGACCCCTTAAAGTTGGGTAATTGTCCCCTTTCTTGATCTTATTCATCTTTTCTATGTCTCCCTTGTCATTTCAAGCTTTAGCACACTGAAAACGACTTAAAAATGAGTTCGAATGAGGCTTCACTAGAAAATTGGTCTAGAGAGAGAAAGCTTTTATTTCTTACTGGTGAGAATCTGATGATCAGAGGTCTTGCTTTCTTTGAGTTGCTTAATCCCTAGAGATCCTTCCTAGATCCAACCGTACCTCAATTGGTGGATTGAGCAGTGCAGATTTTATATTTTAATTTTTAGCAAATATGCATTACGAATAGTACTTTCCAGCGAAGGGTTACGTAAGGGACTTACCAACATAGCTTAGGGAGGGTCGGGGCACCTCCAAGGATGGACTAGAGAGTTTGGTTTGGCCGAAATTGGCCTGAGGGTGGCTCAAATTGAGCTCGACTAGTTCGGGTTGCAAACTGCCAAGGAGCGATGATATTTTGCGAGCTCATCGGTTCTTCTCCGGTGATCCTTGAGCTGAACGGAGTATGCACTCATGTAACTAACTTCCTTAGGATTCCAAAGAACCCGAGTTCGCCTTCGGAGGTGGAGAAAAGTGCCCAAGTTGGAGCTTTGATTCGAGCTTCATTAGGAAACTGAGCACTTCTTCTTCTTCAAGCGTTACAGGGATGAGGAGGATGAATGGGGGGGAGTTCTTTATATAGGGAGCTCGGGGATGACAAGTCTATCCATTCATTAATTGCTCGGCCTCAATCTCGCTCTTTTATAGCCATAATGGAAGGATTTTCAGGTCGCCAGGATTATGGCAGATAACTTGTTAGCCTTATCTACTTAGGCCAAAGATAGAAGACGACATTGTGCCACACATGCTTCAAATGTGCAAACATGCCATGTGGCATTCCGTGATTGGCTAACTTTGTTAACGTGGCTTCCTACTCAGTGGCCTAGTTAGCCTTTGACTCATTGATCGGACATGTGGCAACTTCCTATTGGTCGTTCGTTCTAATGTGGTTGATGATCGTGTTCGATTAGTCGTTGATCGTAACATGTGGCTTCCTCTGATTAACTGATTTAAATGTGCTAAATTTCCCACTAGTTCAACCCGGTTCAGTATGGTTCACCCCGAATCGGTCCGATTTTCTCATCCAATTTCCTTCATAATCCTTCCCCATGATTTATATGACATCTTGGTCACATTGGATTTCCCAAATCTCCCATTTCGACCCTTGTTTATAGTTCTCGATTCCTCAAGAGGTTCAATTTTATCCTTACTTTGACATGTTCTTTCCCAGTTTTCTTGACTTGTGAAAGATGGGTTTTACATTATCAATAAGGGTTCGGCATAACAGTTTTCGTTTTCTCACGAATGAGCAACTAGGCCTAAATTCTCAATTTATTGCACTTAGGTCCATAAAGTTCATATTTCTTTACTTTAGGTCCCTAATGCTAACTTTCCCCCAAATCGAATCCTAAGGCTTCCAATATCCTCTTTAGAACCTCAATTTACTTAAAATTGTGTAAGGGGCTCACGTTTTCCAATTTTCCAATTTGGTCCCCTAATTTTTCAAAAATTAACATTTTGCCCCTACTTTCCGAAAATAGCCAATTGACCCCAATTCCTTCAAAAATTGACTAATTAGTCCTCCAACATCTTTCTCATTGCCAATTAACCTTCAATTTTGAGAAATTGCATGGAGGTCCCTCAATTTTTCGAAATCACCAATTTTCCCCAATTGATGGAATGGATAGGTTTCTACACTTCCATACGATTAGATGGAGCTTTGAATTGCAGAATTTGAGTTTGAAACAAACTCAAATGGAGATTCGCTAGAAAACTGTTTATATAGAGAGAAAGCTTTGAAAGCTTACCGTCGGAGGTGCGGCAGTCCGAGCTCTCGATCTGGAGTAGTAGCTCTCATCCTTAGAATCCTCCTATGATCAAGAATTGCTACAATTGAAGTCCATAAAGAAGGGGGGTTTCGCTAGTGAAATCCGACACTTTCTCTCTCTAGCACCGATCTGCAATGATGGAGGAGAGCCAAATTAGCTTACCTTTCACCTCTATGGAGGCCGTGTGAGGGTCGTGGGGACTTTGGGGAGGCTTGGTTTAGCCAGAGGATGTCTGAATTTGGCTGAATTCAACTCGGCCAAAATAGGGCAACTTCGAACTGACGAAGCTGCTTCACTATTTGATTCCGCCAACGCTTCTTCAACGATCCTCGAGTCAAAGAAAGGTTGCTATCAGGTAGTTGACTTCCCCCGGAGTCTATAGGACTCGACCTTGCCTTTTGAAGCTGATAAAAGTGCCCAAGTCGGAGCTTTAGCTTGAGCTTCGCTGGAAAATGGAGCACTTAGGAGAGAAAGACGATTTGAGGTGTGTGGAGAATGAATGGAGGGGAGCTCTTTATATAGGGAGCTTAAGGACCCTCTACCTGACCAGTTTTCATTCTAGTCGAGCTTATCCTTGCCCGAAAATGCCTTGATCAGAGAAATATTCCCTTTTCCAAAAATGAAAAGTTTTTGAACCGATGAACAGTGTTGTCATCCCAAGGAAGAAGACGACATTGTTCCGGACCGGACCAGTCCGGTTCGACCGGGTTCAATGGCAAAAATTAGTTGGTTCAGACATGATTCGACCAATTTTCTCATATCTAAAATTTTATAAATTCGTCTAAATTCATTTCATATCCAATGGTAGCCTCAATTTCCCAATTAGATCACTTTAAGTCATTAATGAAAATGAATTTAGAGACTAGTTTATGTATAGTTCAAACATGTTCAATCTAGTTCACCCTGAACTAGTCTGGTTTTACCTTTCAAATGGTTTCATGGTTCTTCCCCATGATTTTCATTACCCTTTTAGTCACTTGGAATTTTTCAATTTCCCATTTTACCCTTTACTGATTTTGATTCATTAAATGGCTCGGTTTTCTCATTTAATTTACCGGTTCTTTCCTAGTTTTCCTTGACCCAAGTTGATGGGTTTCGCATGTCGTGCACTAATTGGGCGTTGACCTGGAAGCAATCTGTTAACCGGTCAAGTCTGAACGGGTCCAATGACCCAAAATCGAAAATTGACTGGTTCAGGCCTGATTTGATTGGTTTTTTAAAAATTAAAAATTTTCTAAATTTATCTAAATTAATTTTCTATCAGATGGTCACTTCAATTTTTCAATTTGATATTTTTAAGCCAATTAGAAAAATAAATCTTTGAATTGGTCAAATCCAGTTCATATCTAATTCACCCTAAACTAGTTAGGTTTTTACATCCAACCTATTTCAAATTCACGTTTTAATCCTTATTTACCATTTGTGATTCACTTATATATTCATTTTTACATTTTAGTTTTTCATTAATTGAACATATAACTAATCCTCAAACTCTTATATTTCTCATATTTGTTCTCAAAAACTCGCATTTAGGATATTGGTCTAAATTTTCAAATTTTACACAATACTCCATAAGTATCTAAAATTTTATTAATTAATTATATAAATTTCTCTTATTTATATTTTAGTCCTCCAAATCTATCTTTTTTTTAAATCAATCCATTATTTTCTCAAAACTTTGAATAAGCCCTAATTTTCTCAAATTTTCGAAATTGGTTCATATTGTCCAAAATTTGTACATTAGTCCCGTAACTTTTCAAAAAATTATAATTTAGTGCCTAAAGTTTTTTTTACTTCCATTTCAATCTCTCAAATATTTACATTTCGAACTCATGTGCTAATATTTTTCAAATTTATAAAATAATATTCGATATTTGCAAAATTATGACTTATTCCCTAAATTTTCAAATCTTCTCAAATTTGTACTTAAAACTCAAAAGCTCTTTTCCATTGATTCCATCATTTTTCTTAATGGAGTTGCATTATTTTCTATCATCTTTCCTATGTTTTCTCGAGCTAAATGACGTGTTCTATGTTCGGTAGAAATAGGGCATTAATAAATAAACAAGGGAGGAAAGCTTAGGGGGGGAAGCAAGGATCGATGTTGAGGGATGGAGAGTATCAAGAGGTCTTTTGGAGTGTCCCCTAAATTGAAAAAGCATTGATGATGGTGCTCATTTCACATGAAAATAATTAGCTTATTCATCAAAAAATTCTACAGGAAATAGAGTAGCTCGAAAACATGGGAGAAATCTCACTTTCCATAGCTTAGAGTTAGTGAGGATTGGAGGGGTCTTTTGTGTGTCCCATGGATCAAACTTATTATTGTTGGGGTTTGGTCATGGCTAGACAAAACTAGATCGAAGGCTAGGAAAACAGGGCAGCTGCACGAATTGAAACAAGGCATGCAGAAGAAGGGATTTTTTAACATGTTTTGAGTCGATTAAAGTCCAAATAAGAACCCAAGGTATGGGAGGTCAAGAAGGATTTGTACGAGTGATTTTAAGTAAAATTATTTCTATTAGAAATCATTATTAGTAGAAACCTCACCCACCCTCTAAAACTCAATTATAACAAAAACATTGTATTAGAGCTAGGTTCCGTCTTTCATAGAGAATTTTGGTTTGTTGCTGGATAGTTTATATGGACACTATTAAAGAAACATAATGGTGGAGGTTTTTGTTACATGAAAAACATTCAAAATGGAGAATTTTCTATAAGGATTTCTTAGCTGATTCCAACATTGAAAAAAACGGATTGGCAGCGGTTGAGATGATAATTTCGATAAATAAATATTAATTTTTAAAATTTTACTTATTTACACATTTAAAATAAAATTTTAATATTTTGTTATTTTACACAATGTTAATTTATTTATACTTTTGAGATTAAGATAATAGATAGTACGAGCTACTCATTTACTTTATTAGAGTGAAGGTGAAGTGCGGACATTTTCTTATTGGGAGTGAAGCTCAAGTGCGACATTTTCACGGAACAACGCTGCGATTTATTGTTTCAAAATTCAATATATCAATTCTCTTATTGAAATTGCAATTGAACGTATATAATCGAAGGACAACACCAATTGTTCCACCATAATGCAGAGAAGTAATATAGTAGGATCCGTCGTTGGGAGTATTTATGGTTCATACTTTCCTACAATTGTAGTTATAAATTGTAGTAGGTATTCACATAAATTTCTTACGTTCTTTTTTGATCCATTATCGATGATTTAATTAAAAAAAGGCCATCCTAATAAGGTGTATGTAATGTTTGGTATGACATAATATAATCCAAATCAAAATGATCGTTTCAAACCCGATTTCATTACATTTGGTAGCATATATAGGGAAGGAGATGAATGGAGATTCTAATCCTCCATATTCATTCCTCGGAGGAAGGAATGAAGTTGAAAAAAACACAATTTTCTATTATATCATTCTACTATAATGCAAATTATATTGAATAAAGGAGGAAGGGGATGAGTTAAAAATGAGAATACTTGGTTCAACTCAAACTATTCTCGGTTATTGGCGGGTGAGGAAAGGACAAACATAGAAAATGAAGTGTCTAGGATACCATCTCACCTACTATGAACCATATGTTGGCCAAGAATAATACAAAAAAGAAAGAAATAGAACAAACATATTTTCACCCTAAAAAAACCCTAAATGATTGTGTATTCCCATGAATTCAATGATACATATTTTTCAAACCTACTAGTACCTTGTTAGTAAAGATATTATCATTGTTGTATCTTACTTTCTTGTCAAAATTTCCTATGCTAATAATGAAATTGATATATTTTTAATCCTAAATGTATAAGAATTCAATGCCATCTCCTCTTGTAATTTTATATATCCAAAACAATATTTAATTTAAATTTATACTTGAATTATCTTATTTGTGGCCAACAAAAGTGTATTTATGTGTAAGATTTATTCATGATAATATAAGATACTTCTATTTTCTATAAAAGAAAAATACCAGAAAAAAAATTGGGGTTAGCTAAAATTGATATGATTAAAGGTCATAATATTATATATATATATATATATATAGCAAAGCCCGAGTACATAAGATAGATCTATCAAAATCATCTTTTTCCATTAATCAAAATATGAGTTTAGAAACTAAGGAAAGAAGAGCATTAGACAAATACCTCAACTTACCAATATGGAGGGTATATGAATAAAAAGCAAACTCTACAGTTCCCTCCAGAGAAAATTATAAACACGTTAAACTGAAAAGAGACAGGAAGGAGCTAACTCCATCCCTTTAAGAAAGTGTCATGGCAGCTGAGAGTTTCTGAGTCAGTGTCATGGCTTTTTCTTTATGGATCGATCCCATAACTAAAAGCATAAAAGACAGCAAAACGTGAAAAATTGGAAGCAAAACATTTAAAATTGCAAAAATGTAATCAATTGTGGCATAAGTGTCTCTAGTACATTCTGTCTTTTTGACGTACAAGAGGTGGTGACAATCTCCATCACAATTTCATGCAGTCGATCTAATCCTATACCACAGGTCGGCCATTTAACATAGCCATGAAAATAAACCTACAGTCATCTGGCATATGACATAACATCAAAGAGTTTAGACAGTGTAACGATTCTTGGCAGATTTACCGAATTTCTCTGCATCATCCTGCAAAGTAAACCAACAGAGAAGCCAAAGTTATAAAAAACCCAGATATAACAAATACTTCTAGTCATCCTTCTGGTATCATAAGAGGGGAATCATACATGAAAGATAAAACCAATGGTCTCGTTGCAGTCAACGAGCTCTTTCCATTGCTTCCCAATACTCACCTACAGCCAATCATATGCATTAATGTGAGGTACCTTAATCAAACTGGTACAGATATAAATGACTATAGGTGTCAAATATACTACTAAAGAAAGCGACCTAAAAAGTAAGATCAGTATGAGCCAAATTTAGTTAATTTCCAGATCTGCACCAAAAAATCAGGCCATTGAACGCTTAGAAGAAGAAAGCCCTTGAGTCCCTAATGTAATTTATAACTTCCAAAGCATAAACTATGAATCATAAGAGGCTCTAATCTTGAAATGCAATGAATTGCAGCTTAAAAATGAAGTCAAATACCATGAACACCATGCATCTTTCAATCACTACAGAGAAGACATTTTGAATACAAGTTTTCATATTTATCATGATGCAGTCATACTATGGTATATGTTACAGGCCAGAACATATCTGGAATCTATAGAAATCCCCTGACATGGATAAGCTATCCCAATAGACACTATCCAAGATATAAATCCTATCGCTGAGGGATTTGGAGCAATTTGGAGGGGGAGGGAATTGGAGGGTAGAGCAATCCCTATTTTGGTAAAATAAAATGGAGGGGTTTGGAGGGGTGTAGGTCTCCAAATCCCTACAAACCCGTCAATTTACAATACAACATAATAACTAAACTTTTGGGAATTTTGGAAGCATTATTTCATTTATTTATTAAATTACTTTAAGATCCTCATTATACGTTTTTTATATTATCATTTGTTTATTTTCTTATTTATTTTAATTTATTTTATTATAAAATTATATGATATAAATATATTATACATAAAAATAACATTTACAATATATAATATATTATTTTATTTTAGTATATAATATATTTAATATAATTTAATTATATATAATATCTAATAAATTATTTAATTTAATTAAAATAGTAAATTTACCTTTCTAATTTTTTATTAATAATTATTCACCCCCCTCCATCTCCATCCAAAATTATTAAAAATTTCTACCACTTCCGGAGCCATCACTCCACTTCCCCCTCAAATACATCCGAACACCTCTTCTCCAAACCCCTCAATCCAAGCATAACCCAAGAGTTTCACTGTTTTTTCCGCCCAATAAAACCCCCAAGAATTTGTCCTAAAAGAAAAAAAAAAGAGAACAATTCAAGAATCACTGCATTACCTTTAAAGATAAGATTATGAAATTTCAGCAAAGAAGACATCCATGAACACAATGTGGTGTGCTATGTTAAGGTTTGAATGGATTACCATGGCAGATTCATTAGAAGCGTTTTTGGTCCAAAGAGAGACCTTGTCTTGCCTTGCCCTGACATTAACAACCACTCCACAGATCTCATTTCCATGATCAAATTGTTCACCAATCATTGCCAGCAACTATAGCTCCCAAAAGAAAAAGCATATACAAAAGAATCAAGGCTGGGGAAGAGAAGAAAACAGACATTACTATATTTATATAGTATTGTCAATCAAAGTCTACCGTGTAGAGCCAGCAAATGTCAGACTTCCCCCTAGAAATGTTCACTGTCCATTTCCCTCCATTAGCACATACCGGATCCTCCCATTTAGGTTCAATGTTATGTTTGAAGCAATAGAGGTCTGCTCCAATAGACAATTTGCTGGGATGATGTATGTTGTTGTAGAGACTGAATGCCAAATGAAGTTCAAATAATAAAAGAGTCGATTATGTTCTATCCATTTCTTCTGAAAGGGTATCTCTAAAAACAAGAACAGAGAAAAACATCAAATACATTAAACTACAATGATTTGTTCATCAGAATATCCATTATATGATCAAATCAATCATCCAAATATATATCTTGAAACCCTTCCCAAAGAAAAAACTAAAATCACAATTTCAACAAATTATACCAAACTAAGGTCCAATGTCAACTTCTAAGCTGTTTACTTTTTCTAAGTTTCTTACAATTGCTTTATGGACTGGGTATAAAAATAAACTCAAAAGCAGTCCAGCCAAAAATCTCCCATTCATGTTTCAATAAATTTCCTCCATAGTTTTTCCTTTTTTTTGGTGCCATACCCCATGGTTCACTTTCTCGAGAGTGAAATGCAATCACAGTATAGTTACAATTATGACCTAACAATATTCCTATGTACATTAATTGAACTTTTTGAAGCTATCAGCAAGCAAGGAATATGTGCTACAGTTCTTTTCCAAATATTTTCCCTCCTTATGGGACAAACAGCACCAATTCATATAAGTGATGTGCATCAGCATGAAACCCGTATTCTTCACGTTTAAAAGATGCCAATTTAAAAGAATTTAATCAATCATCTGTCATAAATTCAACAGAAATCCGTAGAAAAATGTAAAATTAGTAAGCTTCGAATGAAATAGAACCGTAAAATGGAATAAAGAAACATCACCCCCAGAAATCTTCAACAGTGGAGAAACTGTAAATAGGACGCATCGATGCGCCCCAAGCCACCTGCCTTGCCTTGGCTGAGGGATTGTCGAACCAGAAGGTCCAGGGGTGCTCGAGAAGGTGACTCTGATTCGCCGCCTCCCCCTTGCCCTCCGAGGAATCAACTTCCCCCACGATCTCTCCCTCTTCTGTTTCGGAATCGCCATCAGAGCCAGGGCTGATGTCGCAACTAGTCAGAATCTCATCAGTATCAGGTGACGCAGCCGATTTCAACTCTTCCACCGCCATCACTCACGAGGATCCTTCCAGCTGAATCGATTCTCTCGCTCTCTCAGCCTTATTTCCCTTCGTCTCGACTAGTCTATCTTTGCGATGACGTACATTTGGAGTGTTTTCTCTTTGATCCCTATATTTATTATCTTGACGCTTTTACTCAAATATTTATAATCGAATCAAAATCTCACCTCAGAATTTCTCTTTTTGTCACGCATACATCATTATTATCTCTATATTTTACGCAAACCCATTTAGTTATGAATATTGTTTTCGAATATTTTCTAAATTATCAATGAATTTATATTTTAATAAATAATATTTTTTATCTTTAGGAAATTTATCTCTTTAATATTAAAAATAAAAATAAATTATTATCAATTTTATAATAATTTATTTAATTTAAATTACGTATATATTTAATATAAATATAAATTAAATATAATTTTTACTTAACAAAATTATAAATAAAAATTATATTTATATTTAATATAATTATTTTAAAATAATAAATTAAATATATTATAAAAATACATATCTCATTATTTATATTAATAAAATTTTTTGTAACAAATTATATAATTTTATTATCACTATAATTTAAATTTTCAATTATTTATTTGTATAATATCATAATTTATATATAAATTATTTATTAAATTTAAATTATGTATAATTATTATTAATAATTCACTGTATATATAAAATTTTAATATTTTATTAACTGTAAATTATATATAATTAATATTATATATAATCTAACGTCAATATATATTTTTATATTTATAGAATTTTGAAAGTAAATTATATTATTTTAATACCACTAAATTTTATATATTTGTTTTGTAAAACACAATATATATCATTTTTACTTAATACAATTATAAGTAAAAATTATATAATATTAAAATTTTATCTAACTAATTTAAAACAATAAATAAATTATTTTACAAAAATACATATTTTATTCTCTTTAGTTATAAAAAATTGATGTAAATTATATGATTTTATTATTACTAAAATTTCATATTAAACTTATAAATTTGTACAATATTATAATTTATATATAAATATTTTATGTAACTTAATGTAGATATATTTTTATTACTAACTTTATAAATTTAAAATAGTTTTGTAAATTAAATTTATATATAATTAACATTTTGTTTTAAGTAATATTACGTACAATTATATAACAGAGAAAATGTATTTATATCATATTATATAAAATTTTAATTATTTATAATTTATAATTAATAAAATATTAAAAAATTATATATATTATACATTGATTTATTAATAATAATTATATATAATTTAAGTTAAATAAAATATTTATATATAAATTATGGTATTGTACAAATACGTGACTTTAATTTGATATTTAGTGATATTAAAATTATATAATTTTATAACAAAGTGACAAGCATTAGAATTGTATTTGTTTAAGATATTAAAGTTATTATATCAAATTAATTACACATAATATTAATTTTATTAATTAAAAATATATTTATTTTAAAATATATACATAATTTAAAATTAAATAAAATATTATAAATTTCATTAATTTATTTTTTAATATAATTTATAATATTATAAATTTCATTAATTTATTTTTTAATATAATTTATGTTAATACTATAGCTATTATATTATAATTTAGAGTGAATTAAAAATTTCATATTTTTTTTCACATGAATAACCTTCTTTTAATTAATAATCAATCTCAATATTCCATTGAAAACATAAAAATATGTACAAAAATGAATATTCTATTTGAGCCCTCGCCATTATCATTCTTATAACTGTCCGAAAATGCAGGTAGTATTTTGAGAGAAGTGAGATCGAGTGAAAAAATGAGATAAGGATACGGAGAAAGTGAACGAGCCAAATTAATCGTAGCTATCCTGTTATATGAACTGAATAGTAAAGTTGATTTTAAAAGTGGTTATAGTAGGAAGAAGAGCTACTCCACTTATTAATATGATCAAAAAATTCATTACAGTTAATTTTAATTATTTAATTGGAGAGTGTCCAAGTAGTCGAGGTAATACTTAAAGTTGAGATCATGAGTGTGGAATCAATTACCTATTAGTGTGATATTGTACTCAAACAAAGCACATTGTATATTGGCTAGAGATCAATTTATTATAATTTAGCATTGATACTTTGGTAATGACCTCAAACTCTATTGAGTTTCATGTTAGGAAGAGTGACTACTAATTCTTTAGAATTCTTATCCATATGAAGGTCATGTTATTTAACCATCTCTAGGTTGTCTTTACAAGGAGGGCTCACCATTCGGTGCTGAGGTTCTTAAAGGCCATGTTCTTTTATATATGTGAGTTTTTGTCATGTAATCCATATGGTTTATTCTTTCCATTTTCGTTATCACATAAAAATTGGCAATGTTGTAATTAATTTGTATATATCATTAAGTGGAAATAATAAGAAGTAACTCATCACGTAAGTACATATAGAATTGGGAGTAGATTTTATTATTAAGTGATTATGAAATTGCTCTTGCAAATATAAGATCTAATAACCATTTTATAATATGTTTAACGATAAAAAAAATCCAATAACTATATTATAAAATTAAAGTTAATGTGCAATATTTTAAAGTTTTAATACTAAGCATCGAGTTGGACACATGTTAATCACCACAACTCTAATCCCCACCACTCACATGCTCGTTACCTTATTCTTGCTGCTCGCCTGCACAACATAGCATTCAAGCCTAAATAATAATTCTGGGCTACTCAGACCCCACAAAATCATAACAACCTCTTCATAATGTACCGCACTCTCTCGGGATGACACTAGTACACAGGTCATAGTCGCATTCCTGCCAGTCATCAACCTATGGCCCATTACACATACAATTCATCTCCCCTATATGTCTGTCGTAGAGGTGTACTAGCATGGTATCCGTACGTGTTTCGGGTGTCCCGAAAAAATATGGAAATATCATATATACCTTCCCCCGTCTCCTTTTCATTTTTCCCTTGGGAGACAGCACAACCTCTTAGGCGTCCTTCCATCACCCCATCTCTCATACCGGTATTAATAACATGACACACAGGTATAAGGTGGTGCTCATGGCCAATATTCATAACGGTGCCACACGCACTACGTTACTAGGAGCTCGGCGCAACACATGTCTGACTTCCCATCACTTTGCACACAGTGTGCATCTCAAAATTCTCATGCTAAAATATGGTTTAAACTTGGGAGGCCGGACCTCACCGATCGTCTCCCTTTTTTAATAAATACTCAGACATAGGAAGCTTGACTCTACCTATGCCAATTTCCCTTTTCACACAATTGGCCCAACGACCCCGGGCTCGGGTTCACTGTATAACCCTACCCGATTGCCATTACAACAAAAAAAACACAAATATCGGGAGTTTGGCCCTCAATGGCCCTCTCCCCAAATTCACACATGGCTCTAAGCCAATATAGATTTCTTCCTCAATCTCTCACAAACTGACATTTATCTAGCCCCCTGATTCTTATGATTGGTCTTTCTTGCACCTACAAAATTATCTTTAATTTAGTGGGCATGCTTTTATTGGTTCACACTTATTATATAAGTTCTTAAAGAGCAACTTAAATATCATAGCACATAAGGCCACATAAGCAAGTAATGTTAATTAAATCTAGGTTGGTCCAATAGGATGCATCGTCAAACATAACTCACTCATCTGTTTCACGGAACGTATTTGTCTTGTGGGTATCCCGAAAATCCCACTCTAGTTTCACTTGATGCCCTTTGATTTATCCGGCAAGGGTAGCATAATAAGGTCAGATTTGCATTTGACCACAACACTTGATCTACTACACTCGTTTCCACTGTCGTATGTCTAGTTCATTCCCTAGGGTCCCGATTGACCAGCTAGATACCCAATGACCCACCTAGTGAGCGAAAGTTCTCTACAAAACTCCTTGGCTCATACCTGAGCCTATTCTCTTGAGCACCTCATTCAGAATTTCTAATTCTTTTATTGTCCATCTTGGGGCTTCTTTTTATCAAATTACCATTGGGCTCTCCCATTTTGGCAAAAATCACCATTTTACAATTTTTCTTTTAAAACTTTTCCTCTTTGCACCTTAAACATTTCTAAATCTTCCATTTGGGTCCCCCAAGTTCCATTGAATCCCATTTAGGTCCTTGACGACCAATTTAAGTATTTCAAGCCATACATTCTTGAAATTACTAAAATACTCTTATGTTTTAGTAAAATTATACTTTTGCCCTTCTTCCTTAAAATTTCGATTTCAGGATTACTCAAACCTCCAAATTCCTAATTTAGAACCCAAACACTTTTGAACCATGTTTTGGTTCTTTGGTTTCCCAAAAGTTTACTTTTAGCCATGTAAAACCATGTTTTTGCATTTACGTACCTACCTTTGCATTATTTGCAAATAAGTCCATAATCTTTCAAAAATAGGCAACCTGAGTCCCCAACTGTCACGCCCCGACCCTGTTTGGTCGGATCCCCATGATCAACCCGCCACTCTCCCGGTTTATTAAATTGTTTCCCTTTATTATAGACCGTAAAGAGTAAGGCGTCCTTTAAACCTACACCTTTTTCCAGGAATAACATAAACAAAACTACATAAGAATTTAAATTTATTATACCTGTATCACAGGCGCCTTAGTTGGTGGTCTTTAAGGGTAGGCTTTCCGAAATCTCCTGAAAGGGATATAAGGGAGGGGGTGAGTACGACTACTCAGTGAATGAGTTTTCAAAAGCTTTTGACTTTTAAGAAAACAATTATTATTGGAGTGTGCCAGACTCCTTTCCTTTCAAAATCCCTTCATTTAAAAATTTGAGTTTTTCCATCATTTCTTAGTTACCATGGTGTGTCATCACCCAACACACATCCTTCATCATGAAGGTTACATACATTTGCAGGTCAATACGACTACTAAACCCACTAGTGGCTTCGGAGTGACTTTACCGGCCACTCGTTTAGAAGCACGACCACTTCTACCCTAGGAATAAGTGGATGTACACGACATCCGACCCTCAATCCTGAAATCGCTTCTTCATGTCCATATGAGGACAGAGACCTCATCCTGTCCCCACCCCGGTCTTATGCGCTTGGTTCTACTCCAAATTCGGCACAGACACTTGGAATGACGAACTGCCCTGATAGCCACCAGGTCATCCCGTCCAGTGCCCTTAGGACGCATCACTACCCCTCATGGGCGTCTCGATGATCCCGTACTCACAGTGCATGCACAAACAATGTTTTCTCATATTGCCATGTAATCTGTGGTGCCACTGGTCCAATGGCCCCGACTTTCAACTCAACCCGCAGTTGTTTGTCTTGACTTGTCCGTTGACCTATCATGTCGCACTACTGCTAGTTGACTGAGCATGTCGGCCCTATCTTGGTACCATGGCCAAACAATTCACTTATTAAGTTTTATGGCACATATATCATGTTCGTTTACAAGCTCCTACTCATGCCAACTGGCCTTAGGCCCACTGTACGGGATTTTCAAAATCGGGCATTTAACCCCCAAGTTCCAAAACCGAGGCCCCCGACCTATCAGAGCTATTCGAGCTCCCGTCGAGAAGGTCTCCTAAATTATTTAAGCATTGGCACACAGTTAGGGGAGAGCACTTCTGACAAAACATATGTTTTCTCTATCCATTATACCGCATGGGTATAAGGACACCTCCGTTCATAACCGATGAACGGATTTTCAACTTCCTTCGAGGAAGTCTCATCATACCAAGCGGGTATGATCTACTTACAACTAGTAAGTAGTTTTTCTGCATGATTTTCACATCACTTACTCTAAGTAATGATGTTTAAAATACCACTTAATAGTGGGTTTTCATACCGAGGTACTTATCATTCCCAACCGGGTATGATATAAAATTTCCACTAACAACCAGTAAGTAGTTTTTAAATTTTAAGTTGTGCTCATCATCCCAACCGGGTATGATGTTAGTAAACCCACTCACCCGTTAACGCAATGAATTCCACTAGACCGGTTGTTTGTATTCACGCGAGCTCGTCCATGCTGATGTTCCTGGTATTTCGTGCTCCTACATGATATGAACATCCTTTTTCATTATTACTCGGTATAACAACCTTCATTCATTTCTAATGAATGAAAAAACTTAAACTTTTAGTTATTTGCAATTAGGTCTCTAAAGTTATTTCTTTTTAATTTTAAGTCCCTAATGTTGGTTTTTCCTCAAATTGAGTCCCGTAACTTTTAAAATTTATCTTGGGACCTTAATTTATTCAATTTCACCAAAAAGGGGTTTAATTTCCCAAATTTCCAATTTGGTCCCCCAATTTTTCCAAAATTACCATTTTGTCCTTCCTTTACAAAAAATGGTAAGTTTTGCCCCAAAAATTCCAAAATTCCTCAATTGGTCCTCCAACATTATTTTCATGCCCAATTGGCCCTCAATTTCATAAAATTGCATTTTGGTCCTTTGAATTTCGAAAATCCCCAATTTCAACTCCTTAGCACAACCGAATTTGATTTCATCAAATTGACCGGTCAAACACATCTAATTGTTGAAATTGAAGTTAAAATTGTGTTCCTTCATCTTCTTACGATTCAATAGCACTTTGATTTGTAAGTTTTGATGCCGGAACAAGCTCAAACGGAGCTTCGCCGGAAAATGGACTGTAGAGAGAGAAAGCTTCGATTACTCACCGGTGAGGGCACGACAATCTGAGCTTTTGATTTGAGCAGATAGCTCTCATCCTGAGGTTCATCCTAGAATCAAGGATCGCATCAATTGATGCTGAATTGAGTTAGAATTTCATCATCCAAATTTTGTGGGTTCTCTCTCTAGCACAGACCAAAAGCCGAATTAGCTTACGTTTCAGTCCTAATTCGGCCGTGGGAGGGCTTGGTTTGGTCTGAGGAGGGCTCGAAATGGCCAATTTCAGCTTGGCTGAAATAGGGCAGCTTCGGTCCGCCGGAGCTGCTTCACTGTTCCATCATGCCGGCACTTCTCTAGCGATTCTAGGATTGATTGGAGTTTGCTATTAGATAGCTATCTTCTCCCCGGTTCTAAAGAGCCTGACCTCTCCTTCCGAGGTTAAGAAAAATGTTCAAGTCGAAGCTCTAGTTTGAGCTTCACTGGGAAATAGAGTAGTAGAGAGAGATAGAGAAGTGTTCAGGTGTGATGAGAATGAATGGGGATTACCACTTTATATAGGTGTAAAATCATGTATTAAATGGGAGAGATTTATTACTAGTATTAATAATTAAATATATATTAATTTATGGCTATTTAGGATAAGGCGTACATTCGCATAAAAATTTTTGACTGAAATTTTAAGTTACAAAAAAAAATCATACTTCCAAGGATAAGGCGTACTCTCGAGTAAACACGCTTAACTTCAAAGTTCTTATGGAATCTCATTCACTTGAACAAATTTAGTTTTTCTTTTCTAATTTATCTTAATTTTCTTTTTCAAGGTTTAATGAACCTTTTGGATTACCTAGGAGTTGTAAATTCCTAAATTGCCCTTTCACAATTGATTGGGTTTGTAAACTGGTTCAGTTTTCTCACTCGGTTTGACCGGTTCCCTTCCCGGTTTTCCTTAGCTCAAAAGGGCGGGGTTTACATCAACCTTCCTCAAACTTTCCTATTAGCCTCGAAACTTTATTTTTCCCCATAGGAAATCCCCATAAAAACTTGAATTACATTTGGGTCCCCTAACTTTTAAATATTTATATTTTTGCCTCCGACCTTTGACCCAAACTTAAACTAACTCCAAAAATTACCAAACTAAGTGGGGAGGTCCCTTGGCCACCCTCTAGGCCATCGTAAAACTGGTTTGGCTGGGTTGGCCGGAGGAGCTCTGATTAGGAATGATCATAAAATTGCATGCAGACATATTCAATTCGAGTTGGAATCGGGATCTTACCAGAGGTGGTACGTCGGATATTGAGGCTGATGAGGTTAGAAAGCTGACTCTTCTAGGAGCATTGAGCAACTTGAATGACCTTAAATTGTGATATGTAGCTCATGCAATCCATATTCAACTTTTATACCCATGATTAAAAAATTGGATGATTTAATTCATCTCAAATTTGATTCAAATCGAGCAAAATTGGAGGCTATGGAAAGTTGGAGGCTTAAGGGACTCACCTAAATTTTTGGGCTGTCGTGAGCGTCGAAATTAAACCAAAAGTGGTTACCCTATTTTGAGTCACCCAAAATTAGGTAGTGTACGATCTCGCTGGCGTGCGCCTGACGTCCTAGCTGACTGGTTCAACACTGTATCAAACTGGTTTCCAATGAATTTCTCTGATGGTTCAATGATTTTTGGTCGGTTCACTCCTTTTCCGACTGATTCTTGAGAAAATAAAATGCATAAAAATTCTAAATTTAATTTTCTATTGAATGGAATTAAGAATTGTTCTATTTGAATTTGTTTTAACCACTTTAAAATCCGAAGGGTTTTCAACTACTTCCAACCCGAACATGATTTAAACCGATTTCCTTCTAGCATTTTTCCAATCCTTAACCTCATGTTGTGGGGCACTCTCACGTGTCTCACAAGCTCTACCCATCTTAGCTCCTTCACCGTTCACTCTCTTATGTTCTGACTCGATTTAGTTCCCTAATTGACTTTCCGTCTATCGATTCGATCATTCCCCAATTAATTTCTTCCCGGATAATGAATCATGAAATTCCTTGGTGTTACATATTACAACAATATTATAACATAGAAAAATAATTTTGGATAAATCAAATAACTCATAAATTATTATATATTAATCCAATAATAGGTGAACAAATTCACACCCAAAGAAGATGTAAAACTTATATTGAGTCATATCATATAATTTAAGATATTAAAATACAGAGTTAGAGTTTATTTGACATTTCAATCGAGTATTGATCTATATTTGCACACTATCAAAGTTCATCGAATAATTTTTTCATTTAATTTTAATATATATTCTTGGCTGAAAATCACTCAATTTAACTCAATGTTGTATTGAAGATGAGAAAATATTAAAGAATATTAAAGATGAGAAAATACATAACAAATGTTATAAATCAATAATCATATCGTACTTTCTTGATGTCTCATCATGAAAATTATGTCAATTCATTAACTTATTTAATATAAAACCTTTTTATTTAATTTTCACTTCTTTTAATCTTTGAAAACCATTCTCTTTGAGATGGAAGATTAATATTGATAATAAGTTAATACAAAGAAACAAAAATAAACAAATCTCTTCATTTCATCTTCTTCCATTTCTTCTCGTATATTTGTTATTTTTTTCTCTTGATGCTTTATTGATGTTATCTAATCCAGACAATTATGTCAATCAATTAACCTAATTAAATAAAAATTGAACTCATTTGAATTTTATTTAACTACACCTTTCAAATAGGAGGGATGTTATATTCTGACATGTTTCGACACTACAATAGTGTATACTAGAACACTATAATCGACTTGATTTAATGTTCATAATTAATAATTTACATTAATTACTTAAAATATAAACATCATTCAAGAAAGTAAAATAATTTATCAACAATACTAGAAAATATTTGTACGGAATATTATTCATAAAAGGTAAGTACTTTTTTTATAACAATCAATCTTGGTTTCTTTTATACTATCAACCTTTTTCTTGACTTGGTTTATTGAAATGGATATTGAAGGGATTGAAGTTTGGAGCTCACTAATTATTATCAACTGACACTGAGACGTAATATATTTGAGTCAGTCTATACTAAAAATATATATATATGAAATATTTTTAAAATTTGTAAAATAAGCCCCTCGACTTAGATTTTAACTTTCCAAAATCTTAAATGTAAGCCTATCAACTTTTATCTTTCAAGATATATTTTTATTTTAAAAATTTTAACAAATAATAACATAAATAGTGGAATGAAAATATTTTATCATATACTCAAAGTTTGGAGTTAATTTACTAATCACACACTGTTTGTAGTTAATTTACCAACCATATGTCTATATGGAATGTGAGGTTCATAATAATTGTCATGTCATACCTTAACCTAGTTTTTCTGGTTGGACCTATAGACAACCGTCATATTCTCTCGATTTTACAAAAATGAGTGCCTTATCATTATAAGCTCGATAGAGTGTATGGCTCAAAATAATATAACTCAATTTATTTCTCAAAAATAGTAAATTAAAATTTGAATAATAATATTTACAAATTACATCTGGACCAAGTACTTAATTTAATGCTTACCATATAGTTATATGAAGATTCCCAATTCATCATGTATTCAGAAAGTGTTTCCATTCATGAAATTGGTATTTGGAGGGGAGTGAGTTCACAATTTAGTAAGAGGGCTTAGTTGATTTCGTGATGCCATGTCCATGATTCAATACATACTCCAAACAGGTTTACACAGAGGTTTGGTAAAAATAAGGGTTTATTGTAAAATAAGTTTAGAGATTAAAATAAATAAACTTGTATACGACAAGTTTATAATATGTTCAATTCATCGGAAGTAACCTATTATCAGGTTCATTCATAACAAGTTTTAAAATTTTACTTGTATTTGATAAGCATATCTCATATACCTGAATATGCATAAGGATGTTTTTCCTTTGATCCCAATGTATTGGGAATCAACTTAACAAGCTAGTATTTTTTTTATTATTAAAATTCTCTCATATATTTTTTAGTTAAATTCACTACTTGTATCTAACAAGAAAAAATTATATTTCTTTCTACCCGAAAGAATTTTTTCGTGATTTACTTATGCTTAATTTCTCATAGGTTTGTAATAAACAAACAACAATTCAAATACCCTTTCTCATAAAAGGGATCACTTATTTGCATAACATACCCTTATAGGATACAACCTCGATATGTCCCACTTGTGGCCTAGAGCACCTTTATCGTACACCTTAGTGAGAGTGTACAACCTCTACCACATTGGTGCTAGGCTAAAACCTCGACCATTCATCTATGTGAGTACCATTGCCCAATCCCCACACATCTCCGAAATGAGTTTGTATGCTATTGAGGGACGGGACCTCTCCCACTTCCCCTCGGTCTCACTGCACAATGGGACTCCTAGAACTCTATGACATACTAGACCATCGATAGCTTTTCTTGTTCCAACCTTACTGTCCATCAACCCTTAGTACCATTACTACCCTATACCAAGTGTCTCCTTGGTTTCAAACGATTGCAATCATGCACAATGAGACTCTTAGAATCCTGTGATAGACTAGACCAGCGATAGCTTCCCTTGTTCCAACCTTCCAGTCCATCGACCCTTAGAACCAATACTACCCTGTACCAAGCATCTCCTTGGTTTCGAATGATCGCAATCATAAACAAGTGTATTTTGATTTAAGACCTTTTTGCGTTGCTAGCCCCACGGGCTCCAACCCGACTCTAGCTCAATATCTTAAGCAAACATTATTAAATTGTAATAATTTTACCATACTCTTAAATCAAAATTTATTTATGGGATTTAACCCATTTCCATTGGTATTGGGCCCACTTGTTTCAGATTTTCAAAACGTGGCCTTGGACCCACTTTTCTTTTCAAAACCATGGTCATGGGTGTACTTTCATATAACTAAATCTAACCAACTCTTTGTCGATCATGTGTCCTACCCATATCCTGCATCGATAGTTGAATTAAATTATCCCCTTGAAGTGTATCCATTCATCGTTCAAGGGTAGTTCTATTAACATGCTTCATGTTCGCAACATAAATAAATCCCAAAATAGTTTAAACGGTTTCACACATTCAAGGTATTCTATTTCTAGAAAAGAGGTTTTCAAATTTACGATAGTTGAATTAGATTATCCCCTTTAAGTGTATCTATTCACTGTTCAAGGGTAGTCCTATTAACATGCTTCATGCTCGCAACATAAATAAATACCAAAATAGTTTAAATAGTTCTACAAAGTTAAGGTATTCTATTTCTAGAAAAGAGTTTTTCAAATTTGCGAGTAATAACATGTCATTAGTCCAACTAGACTCAATGCCAAAAATCCCACCCACTGTTATCCAGTGACATGTTCGTCCCAGAGGGTTTCCTAAATTTTCATGCTACTCTCACGTGATCATGTATGTTTTGCTCCCTATATATCATGCATGGTTTCATAATTATTCTTAAGGTTGTAATCCAGACATTTATTACACTATACCATAATATTCTAAAAATTACAGTTTTGCCTTTATACCCTATTTCCTTAATTAAATCCATGTCTACTAAGTAAAGAAATACTTTCTAACCTTTGTACCTTCCACTCGGAATCCAGTACTTGAAGAATCTGGGCCAGTCATTGAGACTCAAAATTTCCTACATACTTTGATTATGCCTTGATGGGCTTTTTCATAATTTTTCCCAACTTATTTCATACGTTTAAACATGACCATATATATATATATGTATTTTGATATACCCAAACAAGTCCTTAGCAATTCAATTGTAAATTTGCCTAAATGGTAGGGGAAATTCTATCATTTTAAGGCCAAGGATATAACGGTAAATATTTATTATAATAGGGGTATTTCCTTCATTCCACTCGCCTCGCACTTCAATTCATTTGGGGGTCTCTCATCGGGCGTCTGAAGCATGCTCACTCCATTCACCAATTCCTTCGTCCGTTGATGCTCACGTAATTTCATGTCACCGATCAAGCATTAGCATCGGGGTCATGCTCCAATCCTTTAGGTGAGTATAATAGTTATTTTCATATCATTGATTAAGGTACTCTCCCTAATCAATGGTCCTAAAAAGGATATCAAATAGAAGGATAAGCTCATAGAGTCCGACGTAGGTTATGAGTACTATGGGGTGAGTTCCCGCTCCTTTTTATTCCTCAAAGACATAGAATTGACTAATGGGAGTTTTGTTGTCTCTAGAACTTAGACGTAATGCTAGAACTACAAATAGAATAGACATAATGATTATCATTCATGAATATTGTGTAACACTTCTTATTAGCTATATAAGCCAATAATTTATTAAGATATAAGACACCTTTATTGATAGCAAAAAGACTCATATTGTTAATATATATATATATATATGATGTATCATCCTAGCATTTTGCAATCAAATTCTCATAAGCAATCAAGGAGATTACTTAATTCCCAAAGTTTCAGAAGTGGCAATCATTCTATGACCAAATAACTCCAAATAAATAGTAGAGTTATTCTCTCTTATAGTCAAGTTATAAGAGTTGGGAGTAATCTCTCTTTCAAAGCAATTTCTAAGTAAATTTTGTTGAGTGAGCAACTCTAATTTATATGGTTGTGATCTACACTTACGTGACTATCTATTATTTCATTATTTCATAGTATGTGGCTTTAATAATGAATTAATTTCCCCAAGTGGTGGATTCAGGTTGTCTGGGTTACTCACTGGGTAAAAACAAGGGAATCCGAGTAAACTGTCGAGCGAGGAAGACGGTATATGCGGGCGTGGCAATGCGTGTGTGTGCTTGGTGCAACACGATGACCAGTTTACATTGTAGTGAAGCAGTTTCTAGCTAATTTCTTGGTTGATTAAGTAGGTTTTTTGCATGGTTCACCTATTTTCTAGTCGGATCATGGAAAAATATAAAAATACCAAAAAAATATTTATTCAATTTCCTATTGAATGGATCCAATAACTGCTCAATTTGAATTTTTTTACACCCTTAAAAATTTAGAGGGTTTTGTGACTCCCCCTAACCCAAACCTAGTTTGAACCGATTCTCTCCCAATTTTCTCCCAATACTTTACCTCATGGTCGAGGACACTCCTAAAGATCTATCATGACCATTTTCACCCTGATTCTTTTCACAATTTGATTTAGCCTTACTCTCCTAGTTTGATCCCACTCTCTATTTAAAATCTGTCTGGTTCTTGAATTGGGATTACCTAATGTTATATTGTAAGACCAAGAAAAATCCCAACTTCATAACCAGTCGAACTAAACTTGGAAGTGAGATTGAACTGGGAACCAATGGGTAAATGGGGAGTAGATTGAACTAGGAGGAAGAAAGAGGTTAATGAGAAGCTAGGAGGGATGATTAAGGGTTAGGAGAAACCCTTTGAATGGTGGTGGGACTCGGAATCATGGATTGGGATAAAATCGGGAGAGAATTGGTTTCAAATAGGTTCAAGCTAGATGGTGTCACAAAACCCCCCGATTTTTATGGTATCAAAACAAATCTAAATGGAGTAGTTCTTAAATCCATTCAATAGGAAATTAAATGTAAAAGGTTTAGGTATTTTTATTATTTTCAAGAACGTGTCGGAAAGAGGGTGAACTGGTCCAAAAATCGCTGAACTAGTCGAGAAATTTGCTAAAAACTGATTTGCTATAGTGCTCGATTGGTTGGCTAAGAAGTTGAGTGTACCCATGTGCTGCACGCGTGGAGTGCGGGGTGCACGCATGCACGTCCACATGCACGCATGCCATCTTCTTCACTCGACTAACGACCTGAATTCCCTTCTTTTACCAAATAAATCACTGTTGACCCACTGACTACATCGGTTTGGAAAATTAATTCATTGCGAGCACCATAGGCTTTGAATTGATGAAAGAAAGTTATGGATAGATTGCCACGGAGGTCTAGATCACAACCATATAAATTGGGGTTATTCCCTCATCGTTAATTGCTTAGAATTCTCTCCCAACCACTGATTGCTTCCAACTCCGGCGACCTTTCTATCAGAAAGCATAACTTCACCACCTGATCATCTTCAATGACGTTCTTGATATCCCTAGAAAGCTAAGAACCTTAGCTTTCCATCGCCATGCCTCTTGACCCTCAACACTTCCTCTACAGGCGCTGATGAGATTGCACAATACCTGATCTCTATTAAACCAAAATAGAGCACCTATTTTCATAGCCAATTCTGATGGCCTCGATGGCTCTTGCAATCTATAAAAACTTAGATGAGTCCCTTGCACCACTAGCTTTCCATAGCGACTAGATTTTTACAATTTGATCAAGAATTGGATTTGAATTAAAACATCAAAGTATCAGATCATGGGCAAAGTGACCCAACTAACTAAAACGCTAGTTGCAAGAGCTACATACCACCATTTGAGTTGGATCAAGTAGCCACAAACTCCTAGAAGTGTTAGCTTTCCAACCCCATAGGCCTCAATGGCCAATGTGCCACCTTTGGTGAGTTTTCGACTTTAACCCTATTTATCACGGACTATGTCGCTCCTTCTTATCAAGCCTGTTCAGAGCATCTCCGACTAACAATGGTTAAACCATGCTTATAACTGGGTAGAAGGAGGCTAGAGGGATCTCCCCACTTAATTTGAGATTTTTTTGAGACAATTGAGTCATGGGGACCAGTTGTTCCTATTGAGGAAGTTTTAGGGGCCTTTTTGCAATAAAGGCAAAGCTAGGGTCTAAAGTCCAAATATGAACTTTGCATGGCAAAAATGGACTTTTGGGCCGTCCAAGAACCTAAACTTATTAAAAATAAGTTTAGGGACCTATGTTGATGTGAACCCCGCCAATATACTAACGACACCATACACCAAATATGGAAAATACTCCAAGACTTTCACGACGTCGGTAAAAATAAAGAAATATACTTGTTTGATTAAGAAACAAGGTATGAATAAATGTAGACACCACACCAAATTCCTCTAAGAAGAACTCTTAGAAAACATTGATGATAACTTTGATTGCTTGAATGCCACAAACAAAAATCTAATAAATTCAAAAGTTCTTTCAAAAGAAAAATAAGACATAAACCAAACAATATTATTGAAATCAAATATATGTTTTATGAGGCTATGAAGTGAGCCTTTTATAGGCACTTATAAATACTAGCTATCATATAAATAAGGAAATAATATATTATAATTGACATGCTAATCATTAATTGCATATATAGAAAAAATATATAATTTATTTCTTGTATATTTCTATAGAAACATCTAACATATTAAATATTCTAATTTTGGTAGGTTATCTTAGAGGTATCTAAGAAATATATTATATTTCCCTTGAAATTCGAATTTAAATTCTCTTCTTTACATCTTGTTGGACTCTTCTTTTGGCTTCCAATTGAGTTTCTACAATTGTTACAATCAGCCCATGCAATGCCTTTTTAAATCAATTATCTCTTAACTTGTGAATCATTGCGTGCCTAATTTGATTCACTTCATTCTCACTCTCTTGAAAATGATTTGTCCCCAAATCTTCAATCTCCTTATCACCTACATCAAAATACATTAAATTAGAAATATTGAAAGTATAATTAGACTCATACTTAACAGATAACACTTAGTTATGAGTATTATTATTGAGTTTCAACGCTTAAAATGATGCATCTCATCTAGGATGCAGTTTTGTCCATCTTTATTCTAGAAATCATCCCTCTCTCATATGTTGCCTAAGCCAAATCCCAAGATAAAAAATAACCTTCTTGAATCCCTCTTTGGCTTGATTTTTACACATCTAAGTTTGCTACTCTATATGAATCTTTGTCTTCTTGTGAATTTGTTTCACAAATTCAATTTTCCTATTTCCATATAAATTTACTAACTCATCAATGGAAAATGGGGTTAGATAGAAATGATTAAATGGAATTAAATGATAAGTCATCTCAAATTGTGAAAACATATTCACATAATAGATATAACGATTATATTCAAACTCAAAATATGGTAAACACGTAGTTGAAAACAAAAGTTTTGTTTCTAATTTTTCCAATAATATATTCAAAAAGTAACTCAAGAATTAAAAATCACAATCAAATACAATAATTCTAGGAATAACATGTAATATTACAACTTCTTTAAATAATAAATAAGTAGCATTTGATGCACTCTCAGTTTTATGATATATAATGAGATATGTTATTTTTAAGATTTGGTTAAATATGAGAAACATAAATTATCGCCCACTCTTAATCTTAAGTAACCCAAGAATGAATTCCATGGAGATATTAATCCAAGGAGTTGCACTAGGAATTGAAAGTTAAATATGAAATCCATTAAGATTTTGCCTAGGAATAGCTTTTTCACATGTAGTGCATAGCAACCAAATTTTCTCAACATTTTTTTTCATGTGTACCTAAAGAATGCTCATAAATTATTGCAATAGTCTTAGCCATCCCATATTGTCCAATGAGTATTGCAGGTCCATCCTTTTTACAATTTACAATCACATAATAGAAATCAAGATAATTTACATATAATTTCTTTATATAATCAAAACTAAGAAATTTACAATCAATGGTTATAAACACAATATACCTTTGTGATAGTTTTTCAACAAATATACATTTCATACCTTATCTATCCTTTATCACATATATAAAAGTTTTAATAAAAACCACTCACTTTCCTGACGCTTGTTCAACATGTGTTGCCTCTTAAGGTGTAAAACAAATACATGATCTATGTGAACTACATAATCTTTTAGCCTTATTTGCCATATTTGTAGAGTTGAAGCAAACACAAACATCTAATTGTTGTACGTAGGATAATTGAGTGTTACACCATTCCATTTTTTACTAAAATATATAATCAATACACCTCTAATGCCTATTTCTGATGTTTCACAATTAAGTTTGAATAATTTAGAAAAATTAGCTAATGTGATAAAAAGGAAACTAGTTAGTTTATCCTCTAAATATTTGAATGCATTTCCTTGCAAATCACACAATTTAAATGAAATTTTTTTCTAAAAGTATAGTAAGAAGTGTAGGATAACTAATAAAGATAGGAAAATATTGCATATAGAAAAAAGTCGATCCATGAAAATTTCTCAACTTACCAAATTATGTGTTGGTCAATCTTGAATTACCTTAATTTCCCTTTCAATTACAACCCTTTCAAAACTTGCAACATATTTTGGAAATATAAGATTATCCCAATAAAATATGCATTACCTAAAATTGGAAAATAACTTATTTTTACAAAAAAAACATTTGAGGCAATTTTTAAATATTATTCATGTTCATATAAAAGGACATGTTATATATAATTATATCATCAAAATATACATCAATAAACTTTTCAATTAAAGTATGTAAGAAATAATTCTATAACCTAATAGAAGTATTTGCATTAGTCAAACAAAAAATCATAATTAACCATTCATATAAATCGTGTTTTGTCTTTAATGCAATTTTCAATTTATATTTATCTTTAATTCAAATTTTATTATATTCACCTTTAAGATTTATTTTTAAAATCAAATAAAATCCATACAACTCATCTACCATATTATTTAAATATGGAATAAGGTGTCGAAACTTTACAATGATATTGTCGATAGCTCGACAATAGATGTACGTTTGCCAAGTTTTACTCTTTTTGGATAGTTGCACAACATATAGATTAATTCTATTTGGTACACTTCTATTTTCCATCAGCTTTAAGACTTGGTATTGAGTTTGATGTTTGATCCCTCGAGCTAGTGGCAAAACATGAGATATCTTCTTAGGAATATGCCTGAATTCCTACAAAAAATATATAATATTAATCGACAAATATCAAATAATGGCATTAATATTAAAAAGTATATCATTGTACATAAGTATTATAAGGACATCTTGTAAAATTATATTTTTCCTGATCTCACTTTATCTAGTAATAAAATTATTTTTGCTCATTTGCTTTTTAATTATGACTTTTTTATTTTCTTTTTTAATTTTGGATTTTCTCTCTTCTATTTCAATTGTGATTTTTCTCTCTTCTTTTTCAACTTTACATTTTTTATCTTCCTTGTCAATTATGGCTTTTCTCTTTTCTTTTTCGACTATCTCTTTTATCTCTTCCTTTTTAATTATGTCTTTTCTCTCTTATTTTTCAGCTTTTCCTTTTTATTTTTTCCTTCTCAATTTGATCTTTTGTTTTTTCTTTTTCAAAAACTGACTTGATCATAATAATCTTCATCTCTTTAAAGAAGTTGTCAATATGTTTATTAGATAATTCCTATTAGTAGTTGTTAGGAACAAATCATTAGCACATAATTACTTTCATCTCACTCCATGACTCCACAGGGTGTTCATGGTTGCATCTTCCATTTTTAACCAATTTATCCCACCATGTAATTACATAATCTTAAATTGCAAAGGATGCAACTTGTACCTTTTTCGCTTAATAGTAATTGTGATATTTAAAGAACTTATCCATCTTCTTTTCCTATTCAAGATATTCTTTTAGGTCATCCTTTATTTTGAATACCGATACATTCAAATCATTCAGGTTATCACCCATTGGTCTTCTTCTTATTGTATATAGCTCTCGAGTCATTCGTTCCTCCAAACAATCCAATTACGTGTGTAATGGCTCAACTCCATACTTCATCATCCGTCTCATTTTATGTAAACCCCGCACTTTTAAGTTAAGGAAAAATCAGGAAAAGAACCGGTTAAACCGAGTAAGAAAACCGAGACGGTTTACAAACCCGATCATTTGGGAACAAGCAATTTGGAAATTTACAACTTTCGAGTGATCCAATAGGTTTATTAAACCTTGGAAAAGAAACTTAACACAAATTAGAACAAAAAAACTAAATTGGTTTAGGTGAACGAGAGTCCACAAGAACTTTAAAGTTAAGCGTGCTTGCTTGAGAGTAGTGTGAGGATGGATGACCTCCTAAGAAGTATTATTTTTTTGTAACCCGAAATTTCGGTAAAAAAATTTTATGCGAATGTATGCCTTATCATAAATAAATATAAATAAATATATATTTAATTATTGTAATTAATACCAATAATTTAATACCTAAATTAAATTATTGGAATTAATACAAATAATTTAATACCGAAATTAAATTATTGGAATTAATACTAATAATTTATGGCAATATTAATACTATTAATAAATCTTGCCCATTTAATACACGGGTTTTACGCCTATATAAAGAGGTCATCCCCATCTCATTCTTCTCACACCTGAACATTTCTCTCTCTCTCTCTACTACTCCATTTCCCGTTAAAACTCGAACTAGAGCTTCGACTTGAACAAAGGTCGAGCTCTTTAGAACCAGGGAGAAGACAGCTATCTGATAACAAACTCCAGTCAATCCGAGAATCGTTGGAGAAGCACCGACATGATGGAATAGTGAAGCAACTCCGGCGGACCGAAGCTGCCCTATTTCGGCCAAGCTGAAATCGGCCATTTCAAGCCCTCCTCAGGCCAAACCAAGCCCTCTCAACACTTACTCAGCCTTTCCATGACCGAATTAGGACCGAAAGTTAAGCCAATTTGGCTCCCCTTTACAATTTTCGATCGGTGCTAGAGAGAGAGTTGACCGAATTTCAATGACGAAATTCTAATCCAATTTCGCATCAATTGATGCAATTCTTGATTCTAGGATGAACCTCAGGACAAGAGCTATCTACCCAGAGTGAAAGTTCGGACCGCCGTGCCTTCACCGCTGAGTAATCGAAGATTTCTCTCTCTACAGTCTGTTTTCCGACAAAGTTCCGTTTGAGCTCATTCCGGCGTTAAAATATGTGATTCAAAGTTTATTAGAATTGTATGAACATGCAGGAACTCAATTTCAACTCTAATTTCAATAATTAGAAGTGTTTGATCGGTCAATTTGATGAAATTAAATTCGGTAGTGTTGAAGAGTTGAAATTGGGGGGAAATTAGGGGATTTTCGAAATTTAAAGGGCCAAAATACAATTTTATGAAATTGAGGGTCAATTGGGCATGAAAATAATGTTGGAGGACCAATTGAAGAATTTTGTAATTTTTGGGGCAAAACTTACCATTTTTGTAAAAGAAGGCAAAATGGTAATTTTGGAAAAATTGGGGAACCAAATTGGAAATTTGGGAAATTAAACCCCTTTTTGGTGAAATTGAATAAATTGAGGTCCCATGATAAATTTTAAAAGTTACGGGACTCAAAGTTAAAGAGAAATAACTTTTGGGACCTAATTGCAAATAACTAAAAGTTTGGGTTTTCTCATTCATTGGAAATGAATGAAGGCTGTTATGTCGAGTAATAATGAACAAGGCTGTTCATATTGTGTAGGAACGCGAAATACCGGGAATGCCAACAAGGACAAGCTCGCGTGAATACAAAGAACTAGTCTAGTGGAAGTCACGGCATTAACGGCTGAGTGGGTTTACTAACATCATACCCGGTTGGGATGATGAGGATAACTTAAAATTTAAAAACCACTTACCGGTTGTAAGTGGGATTATATATCATACCCGATTAGGGATGATAAGTGCCTCGATATAAAAAACCACTGTTTAGTGGTATTTTAGTCATCACTACTTGGAGAAAGTGATGTGAAAGTTATGCAGAAAAATTACTTACGGGTTGTAAGTAGATCATACCCGGTTGGTATGATGAGACTTCCTCGAAGGAAGTTGAAAACCCGTTCATCGGTTATGAATGGAGACGTCCTTATACCGGTCAGTATGATGGATAGTAAAAACCTATTTTTGTCAGAAGTGCTCTCCCCTGACTGTGTGCCAATGCTTAAATAATTTGGGAGGCCTTCTCGACAGGAGCTCGAATAGCTCTAATAGGCCGGGGGCCTCAGTTTTGGAACTTGGAGGGCTAAATGTCCGATTTTGAAAATCTCGTATAGTGGGCCCAAGGCCAGTTGGCACGAGCAGGAGCTCGTAAATGAACATGATATATGTGCCATAAAACTTAATAAGTGAATTGTTTGGCCATGGTACTAAGATAGGACCGACATGTTCAGTCAACTAGTGGCAGTGCGACGTGACAGGTCGATGGACTAGTCAAGACAAACAGCTACGGGTTGAGTTGAGAGTCGGGGCCGTTGGACTAGTGGCACCACAGATTACATGGCAATATAAGAAAACATTGTTTGTGCATGCACTATGAGTACGGGATCATCAAGACGCCCATGAGGGGTAGTAATGCGTCCTAAGGGCACTGGACGACCTGGTGGCTATAAGGGCTGTTCGTCGTTCCAGGTGTCTGTGCGAAATCTGGAGTAGCACGAAGCGCATGAGACTGGGGTGGGGACAGGATGAGGTCTCTGTCCTCATACGGACACGAAGAAGTGATTTCGAGATTGTGGGTCGGATGTCACGTACATCCACTCATTCCCAGGGTAGAAGTGGTTGTACTTCTATCCGGGTGGCAGGAAAAGTTGCTCCGAAGTCACTAGCGGGTTCAGTAGTGATACTAACTTGCGAATGTGTGTAGCCTTTATGATGAAGGATGTGTGTTGGGTGATGACACATCGGTAACTAAGAAATAATGGAAAAACCTAAATTTTTAAATGATGGGATTTTTTTGAAAAGAAAGGAGTTTGGCACACTCCATATAAATATTTTTCTTAAAAGTTAAAAGTAAACCTTTGAAAACCCATTCACTGAGTAGTCGTACTCACCCCCTCTCTTATATCCCTTTTAGGAAATCCCGGAAAGCCTACCTTGAAAGACCATCAACTAAGATGTCTGTAAGACAGGTATGTAAAGTTTAAAATTTCATACAGTTTTGATTATGCTATTCCAGGAAATGGTGCAGGTTTAAAGAACGCCTTACTCTTTACGGATTATAATAAGGGGAAACCCTTTAATAAACCAGGAGAGTGGCGGGTTGTTCACGGGGATCCGACCAAACCGGGTCGGGGCGTGACATTTTACTTATCATGTTTTGAACGGATTGACGGGAACTGTCTACTTTCCATGTGTTTCCTAGTCGTTGGAACTTGTAATCCCGCCAATTGTTAGAAACTAAATAACTTCGCAACTCTCACTCATATGTTTCTCTTAAACACACATATTTCACACTAAAATGGTATTTTCTTATAGATTTAAAAAAAAAATCTTACAATTTTCTATTAATTTGTCTTCTTTCAATCTTAATTTTACTCAAGAACAAATCATTTTCATGAGTCAGTTCAACTTGAGTAACAATCAATACAAGCCAACAAAATTCCAAAAAGCAATTCCAAAAAAATTCAAGTGTGAGGTACAAAGATATTAAATGGATATAAAAAAATGAAAATCTAATAAATTAGAATGAATAAATAGTATAAATTTTTGTAATTCTTTTTTTGTCTTTTCCTTGCCTCCTTTTTTTTGCCTTTTTTGTTCTTTTTTTGCACTTAGTTTTTTTTCTTTTTTTGCACATTTTTTGGCTTTTTTCACTTTTTTGCGCATTTTTCCTGGATTTGTTTTCCTTTTTAACTCTTTTTGGAGGGTTTTTGTTTTGGCTTTTTTGCACTTTTTTTATTGTAAAGAAAGTAGATAAAAAAGATGAGATTTTTTTATATAGACTAGAAATATTAAGAAGATAATGAAAATAGAACTAGAAAGAAGAAAAGAAAAGAGATTTTTTGTTGGATTTTTTTTATAATGAATAGAAATATGTATAAAATAAGGAAAATATAACCAAATATGAAAGGATAGTATGGAACTTGTCGTGCAGCTATGTGCTCTTATGATAATTGATGTGAACCCCACTAATATACTGATGACACCATACACCAAATATGGAAAACACCTAAAGACTTTCACGAGGCAAATAAAAAGAATGGATTATACATTATTTGGTTGAGAAATAAGATACAAATAGATGTAGATGCCACACCAATGATATTGATTACTTGAACACCACAGGTAAAAACCTGATAAGTTCAAAAGTTCTCTTAAAAAAGAAAGAAGACATAAGCCTCATAATATTATTAAAATCAAAGATATGTCTTACAAGGCTATAAATACTAGCTATTCTATAAATAAGGAAATAATATATTATTGTTGACATACCAACCATTCATTGCATATATAGAAAATATATTTATTATATTTCTTATATATTGCTATAGAAATATCTAAGATATTGAATATTCTAAATTTGACAGGTTTTCTTATGGATATTAAAAAATATATATTATATTATCTTTAAATATTCTTGAAGATTTATTATGTTAATAAATCTTCCCTTGAATTTCTAATTTGAGTTCTCTTCTTGACATCTTGTTAGACTCTTATTTTGAATTCCAATTGGGTTTCTAGAATTGCTCCAATCAGTCCACACAATGATTTTTTTAAATATTAAGCCCTTACACTGTGAATCACAGCATGCCCAATTTGATTCACATCATATGTGGGAAAATTGGGAGTCAAATAAATCCTAAAGCCTAAGTTCTCAAGTTGTGGGGCAATATTATAGTTTTACCAAAACATAGGGCCTTTTGGTAAATAAAGGAAAATAAGGTTTGGGATCATTTCCATTACCGATTGGGACCCAAAAAAACTTAAGGGATTGAATGGAAGGATTTAAGAAAAGTCTAAGGTTTGAAAAGGGGAACCTTAAAAGTGTAGGGATTATAGGAAGATTGCGGTTGATGACAAATTTAAGTGGCCGGTAGAAAGATTGACTAAGGTTTTATGATACCTTGTAGAGAATGGAAGGAGCATTCACCCATAATCAAAGCAGATTCTAGACACCTCATAGAATAAACAAGTTCTGTGAACCGGGTGAGTGAGTTATGTTTGATGACGCATTTTATTGGGCCATCCAAAATCCTTACATTTCTTGCTTATGTGACTTACATGTTTCAGTAGCAAGCTGATCTTTGAGAACTTATATAAGAAATGTGATTAAGTAAAATCATGCCAACTAAATCAATTATCCTTTTAAATGTGCAAGTAAGAATCGGGCATGAGACCCGAAGTACGAGAAAAATACCGGTTTTTGAGAAATTGAGGGAAAACCATGTTTTGGCTTAGAGCCTATGCATAAATTGTAGAGATGTTCATTGAGGGCCAGACTCTCAATATGTGTTCATTGATGTGATAATGATCGGGCCAAGTTATGCAGTGGAACCCAAGTCTGGGGTCATGGGCAACTTTGCTTAAGAAGGCAAGTTGGTTCCCGTAGAGCCGAGCTCTTAGTATTTGTGCATGCATCCCTTAAGGGGATACGACCAGTGAGGATCCGTTCTCACATTTGTTAATAATGCTTTTAGCATAATGATTGTGATATGCATTTGTGGTGTGCATTTTGTGTGCAAAGTGGTGGGAAGTTGGACATGTGTTGCATCGAGCTCCAAGAAACGCAGTGCACATAACACCATTATGAGTAGTGGCCATGAGGGCCACCTTATGACCTATGGTCAAGCTAATTGTATTGTGAATACTAGTATGGGAGAAATGATGGCGACATATGGATGCCTTTGTGGTTGTAATGTCGCATATGGGAAAATGGAAAGGAGATTAGAGTGTGAATAGTGTTATCTTCCATGTTTCCAAGGACATCCGAAATATGTACAAGTATCGTTCTAGTATACCTCTACGACGGGAAGATGGTGGAGATGAGTCATATGTGTAAAAGGGGACATAGGTCGGCGGTTATGTGGCTATGATCCGGGTGTTGAGACACCAGCTGTGAATACGGAGAAGGTTTGCAATCCTCGCACTCTAATTCCCTATTTGGTGCCATCGCAAGAGGGCGGTGCATTTTGGGGAGGATTATGTTATGTGGGGCCTGAGTTGCCCAAATTATTATGTAGGCTTATGTGTTACATTGTTCAGGAGAGTGACCATGAAGCTGCTAGGACCCCGAGGTTCCAACGTGCCGAGTTAAGAAGAGGAACATGTGAAGTGCGGTTGTGGGATGAGAGCCCTAGGGCCTCCCACAGTGTAGCTCCCAGTCTAAGATCATCGAGTAGCAATCCATTTTGGTTAGAATGTGATTGTGTGTTTAAGGCCATGAGTTGCCCCTTATTTTCATGTTTTTTCCTAAGTTGTCGGGCTAAGGCATGGGTCATGAGTAACCCGGGAGTGCTACCCAAGTAGAGGATGTGTGATTGTGTGGGATTATGTCTCATGTTTGAAATAAATGAATTACAAACACGTATAACTGATAAGGAGGAGACTGTAAATAACTCGGTCCGGAGACAGGGACGAGCCGGAGGACCTGAGACTATGTCTCAAAGGGGAGAAAGTAAACCATGGGACTCGCATGGGAGATGCAAGAAATTTGAGTAAACATTGTTGCTAGGTGGTTTAAGGAAAAGGTATGGGTCATAAGCCATGTAGTAGCACGATGTCAGCATCCCATTCACTGAGCTGTGAGCTCACCCCCGTCCATAACATATGCGCATATAAGCCCAAGAGGCGTAGAGGAGGAGAAGGGGAAGGTCAGGACTGAGATCCTTGCTACAAGGTGAGCACACCTCCGCTTACGACTCATATCATGACTATACTATTCTTGTGAACCGGGTATGATATTAAATATCCCACTCACCCATTAATATAGTGAATAACTCTCGACCGGTTCTTTGTCTTCACGCGAGCTTGTCCTTGCTGGCATTCCCTGTACTTTATGTTCCTATATGATATGGATATCCTTGTTCATTATCCCTTGGTCTAATAGCCTTCATTCATCCCAAATGAATGAGAAAGCCAAACTTTTCATTTATTTGCAAATAGGTTCCTAAAGTTATTTTTCTTTAACTTTAAGTCCCTAATGTCGGTTTCCCCCAAATTGAGTCTCAAAATTCTAAAATTCACCTTAGGACCTCAATTTATTCAAAATCACAAAAAGGGGTTCAAGTTTCCCAAATTTCCAATTTGGTCCTCAATTTTTCCAAAATTACCATTTTGCCCCTACTTTACAAAATGGTAAGTTTTGTCCCAAAAATTCCAAAATTTTCCCAATTGGTCCTCCAACATTTTTATCATGCCTAATTAGCCCTCAATTTTATGAAATTGCACTTTAGTCTCTTGAATTTTCAAAATCCCCAAATTTACGCCAATTTCAACCTTCTAACTCAGCCGAATTTGATTTCATCGAATTGACCAATCAAATGAGTTTAATTGTTGAAATTGAAGTGAGATTAAAGTTTCTACACCTTTATACAATTCAATTGCACTTTGAATCACACGATTTGATACTAGAATGAGCTCGAATGGAGATTTGCCGAAAAATTGGACTTAGAGAGAGAAAGCTTTGAAAGCTTACATGGGGGGGGGGGGGCACGATGGTCTAAGCTTTCAATCTAGGTAGATAGCTCTTGTCTTGAGGTTCCTCCTAGGATCATGAATTGCATCAATTGATGTCGAATTGAGTGAGAATTTTATCATTAAAGTTCTGTCGATTCTCTCTCTAGCACTGGTCGAAAATTATAAAGGGGAGCCAAATTGGCTTACCTTTCAGCTCTAATTCAGTTATAGGATGACTGTTGAGGTGTTGGGCGGGCTTGGTTTAGCATGAGAAGGGCTTGAATTGGCTGATTTCATCTTGACCGAAACAAGGTAGCTTCAATCCGCTGGAGCTGCTTCACTGTTCGATCACGCCGGTGCTTCTCCAGTGAAACTCCGAGCAAATGGAGACTAGAGGCGTGTAGCTGACTTCTCCTCGAATCTAAATAACTTGACCATGCCTTCTTTTGCTTAGAAAAGACCCTATATCGGAGCTCTGGTTTGAGCTTCACCGAAAATTTGAGCAGTTGAGAGAGAATGGAGTTTTCAGATGTGGAGAGGATGAATGAGGAAGGACTCTTTATATAGGAAGCTCGAGGACTTCTTGGTCGTCCGATTAGCGCCTTAATGGTGGTCATTCATTGCTTGAAACTCCTTGGCTGGAGACTTTTCAGCTTCGTCGACACTACTCAATTTTTTGGTGAGTGAACAGTGCTGTCATCTAAAGGAAGAAGACGACACTGTTCTGAACCCTTCAAAGCTTAAACCAGCCGGTTCAAGCTCGATTCGACCGAGTTTTTCAAAATTAAAAATTTCTAAATTCATCTAAATTCATTCTCTATCCAATGGCGGCCTCAAATCTCAAATTTGAATTTTAGAAAAATGAATTTAGCATCGGGTTCAATTGTGGTTCAAACCAGTCCAAACTGGTTCAATACGGTTTAGATCCAGTTCACCCGAACCGGTTCGATTTTCATCTCCAACTCATCCTAAAGTCCATTTTCATGACTTTTGTGACTCCTTATGTCATTTTGGGTCCATAAATTTCCTGGTTTGCCCTTTTTCTATTGGTTCCGGTTCATTAATCGACTCGGTTCATAAACTGGTTCAATTTGACTTTTATCTGGTTCATTTGAATCGGTCTGGTTTTTCTTTTCTAATTTGTCTTAAAGTTCCTTTACAAGGTTCACCCGTGAGTCATAAATTCCCCAAATTGCCCGTTCACTGATGATCGGGTTTGTGAACCGGTTCGATTTTTCTCACTTAGGTTGACCAGTTCTTTCCCCGATTTGCTTGTTTTAAAGGGACATGGTTTACAACTCTCCCCTCGTTTTAGGAGTTTTGTCCCCAAAACTAAATCAACAACCTTTGCATCATAAATAATTTCCCTTAATGTTAACTCAGAATTTGCTTGACATGCCAATACTTTGGTTGTTCTTTCACTTAGCCCTTTTGAATCACACACTTAAGGAATATCTTTTTCTTTCTATTGTTTACTCACTTCCTAGACTTTATCATAACTAGGCATGTCTTACCCACAAGTCCAAAGGGATAGCCTTAGGTTCACTTCCTCCTCTATTTAGGGCAGGATTCTTCCTCTTGAGGGTTCTTGTTCAAAATTTTAGGATTGAGAGTTCCAAGCTGTCCAATCGTTCCCTTGGGTTTAAGTTACTTTCTTGGATCATCCTAGCATGCCCTCTTTAATTCTTTCACCTCAGAATGTACTTCCTTTGCAAACTCATCTCCTTATCCCTCGCCACTTGGTTCCATTACCTCTTAGTTAGGATATGTATGATTCCCTAGGGTTTCCTTCCTTGGTAGTATTCTTCCCCTTTTCTTCTGAAATTCTAAGTGTCATTGAGTGTATCTATCCTCAAAGTGAAATACTTAGATGCCATCCATTCTCGTTTCCTCCTTGAAATTTTGTGAGCACATCCTTTGTATTTTCTCCTACTTGTATCACAATTTTATCTTTGTAGGAAATATAACTTTCATTATGATGATAACGAATTACAGCTTTTAGCTATATTTATTCGAGGAAATTTTGGTAAGTAGTAACTATGGTACTAGGGTCTTCCCATGTTTCTTCTTGGGCGAGGTTGTATACTCTGGTTGGGACCCTAAATGTAGTTGCGATGTCTTGCCTTCTGTCTAGTGCCCTTGGGTTTCCTTGAAGTGGTTGGTGGGTACTTCGTTGTGTATTGCCCTAAAGGGCTGGGCAGTTCTTCGCAAAGTGGCTCGGCTGTTTACATTCGTAGCATATTCGGCATGGTCCTTCATGGTTTTTCTGGAAGTTGGAACAATAGGTACTTCTTCTTGGCGGGGTTGTATTTGTCTTCCTTTTTGTATGATAACCTTTCATTGTCCTAGGGAACCCCATTCTTGTTCTCCATTTCTATCCACCTAGGTCCTTTTATCTTCCTCAGCTATCCTAGCCTCCTTCCTCTTTCCTACCAGTCTGTTCTACCCGGCAGTGTCTCATCTATACCAGATGCTAACATTCATGGGCCATATTGATGAGAGCAACTAAATTCGTGGGGCCTCCTAGTACTTCCATTTGGTCCCATATGTCCATATTAAGACCATCCGCAAATCGTTGGCAAACATCCGCAAGTCCGATTAAGTTGGGGGCAAAGGGTCTTAACTCGTTAAACTTGGTTTCATACTCCGAGATATAGTTAAGCCCTTATTGGAGTCGGAGGAAGTCTTGTTTCTTCTCGTTGATTAGATGTGGAGCTAGGTATTCCTCCGTATATCTTTCCTCGAATTGCTCCTATGTGGGGGTGGTGGCATGTAAGCTTCTAACATTATCCCACCACCTCTTCGCACTAACTTCTAGGAAAAACTTTGCCAAGATCACCATATTCTTTGGTGAAATCCTGACTATCCCCATGAGTTTCTTGATGCTAGCTAGCTAGTCCATAGCAGCACCCACATCCTTTTCTCCTAGGAATGGTTTACATCCTAATTGTTGGAGGGTTTTAAGGTATTTGGGAATGTCCATCGGAGGAGGAATGTTAGTAGGAGAGGGATGAGATTGTACTTCCTCAAGCTCAACTTGAGGGTTAGTGTCCACCTCAGGAGTGAGGTTTGGCCGTCCAAACACTCTGGTTCGAGCTTCATCGAAAATTGGTGCAGTTGAGAGAGAATGGAGTTTTCAGGTGTGGAGAGGATGAATGAGGAGGGGCTCTTTATATAGGAAGATAGGGGACTTTTTGGTCGTCCGATTGTCACCTTAATGGCAATCATCCATTTCCTAAAACTCCTTGGCCAAAGAGTTTTCAGCTTCACCGGCACTACTCAATTTTCCAGCGAGTGAGCAGTGCTGTCATCTAAAGGAAGAAGACGACACTGTTCTAAATCGGACCGGTCCGAATCAGGTTCAAAGCTTAAACAGGCCGGTTCATGCCCAATTCTACCGAGTTTTTTAAAATTAAAATTTTATAAATTAATCTAAATTCATTCTCTATCCAATGGAGCCTCAAATCTCAAATTTGAATTTTTTAAGCTACCTAGAAAAATGAATTTAGCTTCTGGTTCAATAGTGGTTCAAATTGGTCCAAACTGGTTCAATCTGGTTCGGATCCGGTTCACCTCAACCATTAGGTCACTCGAGATCTATAAATTTCCCAATTTACCCTTTCTCTATCGGTTCCAGTTTATGAACTAACTTGATGCATAAACTGGTTCAATCCTGCTTTGATCTGGCTCATCTAAATTGGTCTAGTGTTTCTCTTCTAATTTGTCCTATAGTTCCTTTACAAGGTTCTATGATCCCTTTGGTTCACTTGGGAGTCATAAATTCCATAAATTACCCATTCCATGATGATCAGGTTTGTGAACTTGTTCGGTTTTTCTCACTCTGGTTGACCGGGTTCTTTCCCTAGTTTCCTTGTTTTAAAGGGACAGGGTTTACACCGAAGGTCTATTTTGGAGAAGTAAGCTGCTCCTTTTATTTGGTTGAATAGGTCATCAATCCATGAGAGTGGGTATCTATTTTTTATGGTGACTTGGTTCAACTTCCTATAATCTATGCACAATCTCATGCTTCCATCCTTTTACTTTACGAATAGAACGGGCGCACCCCACGGAGATTGACTAGGACGTATGAAATCCTTCTCTAATAATTCATCCAATCGCTCTTTCAATTCCTTCAATTCCACTGGAGTCATGCGATATGGGGCTTGGGATGTGGGGTTTGTTCTTGGGATGATTTCTATGGTGAACTCTACTTGTCGACTTGGAGGTAGTTTGGGTAGTTCTTCTGGAAATACTTCTAGATAGTGCTTAACCAACGAAATGTCATTGGGTCTCTTCTCTTTAGACTCTTCGTTGATGGCCATGGCTAGGAAGGCCGTACACCTTTCTATATCATCTTCTGAGCCTTCATATAGGACACCAATAGAACTTCATCCCTTCTTCTATCTCCTTGAAATATTAATTAGTTTGTCTCGGGAGTGTGGAAGGTTACTAACTTCTTTCCACAGTCCATCCTGGCCTAATGGTTGCTTAACCAATCCATACCATGGATTATTTCTACCTCCTTTAGGGGCAATGGAATCAAATCTGCTATGAGTTTAATTCCCCCAATCTTTATTTCACATCCTTATAATTGCTTGTTCATATTTAGCCCTTCTCCTAAGGGTGTTAGGATGTTGAGACTTTGTTTTAGAGGAGTAAGTTCTAACGGTAAGCTTGGAATTAAGTCCTCCTTGATGAAGGATCTTTTAGCTCCTGAGTCGAAAAGAGCATAGACTTGTTGTCCCCATAATTGCACATACCTGATTTGAAGAAACGTATAATTTTTGAGGAAATATTTTTCTTTATTGAATAAAAATTTCAATTACAAGATTCTCTTGAACTAGTTGGGAGGGTTTTGGGATGTACCCACTACAGTGCTAGGGTCTTTTCTAGCCTCTTCTTGTGTGAGGTTGTATACCCTAGCTAGTACTCGTGATGTAGTGTTTGGTCTGGGGTTCCCTTGAGGTGGTCCAAGTGTATTCCTCTGCTTGTTCTACTTGAGAGTGGGACATTCCTTTGCAAAGTGCCCCACTTGTCCACATGAAAAGCAGGTCAAGCATGCTCCCTCGAGGTTCCTTTGACACCTTGGTCAGCGAGGGTTTCCTTGGGGTAAGGCGGGGACTACTCTCTAGGGAGGTGGTGGCATGTCCTTTCTCCTTTGAAATGCCATTATATTTCCCCATTTTGGACCATTATTCTCCTTCCGTCCTCCCTGTTGATTTTAACCCTTATCCTCCTTCCAGATCGTCTGCTCCATCCAACAACATCAGGTCTGCACCAGTCGCTCACACTCATGAGCCCTACTGATTATTGCCACCAGGTCCGTGGGGGCATCCCAATACTCCCATATGCTCTCATATGTCCATATTGAGACTATCCACAAACCGTTGGCATATATCTACTAGCCCAGCTAAGTCAGGAGCAAAGGGTCTTAACACAATGAATTTTGTTTCGTATTCCAATATGTAGTTAAGCCGTTGCTGAAGTCAGATGAACTCTTGCTTTTTCTCATTAATCAATTGACAAGCCAGGTACTCCTCCGTGTATCTCTCCTCAAATTGCTCCAAAGTGGGGATGGAGGTATGCAAGTTTCGGACATTGTCCCACCATCACTTAGCACTTCCCTCCAGGAAGAATTCTGTTAGGATCACCATGTCCTCTAATGGTATCCTGACGATTCCCATCAGCTTCTTGATGTTTGTCAGCCAATCCATAGTGGCACCAACATCTTTCTCTCGAAGGAAAGGCTTACACCCCAATTGACAGAGAGTCTTGAGATTTCTAGGGATGACTACTGGAGGGGAATGGCTAACAAGAGGAGGATGAGATTGCACTTCCTCTGGTTAACTTGAGGACTTTGGGCAGACTTTCCTCGGGTTACCTGAAAAGGGAGATAAGGGAGGTGGTGAGTTGAACAACTCAGTGAATGGATGTTTAAAATTTGACTTTCAGAAAATAGTTTGAATTGGAGGACTACCTAGCTCCACATCTAATCAACGAGAAGAAGCAAGACTTCCCTGACTTTGACAAGGGCTTAACTCTATGTTGAAGTATGAAACCAAATTTAACGAGTTAAGACCCTTTGCCCCCGACCTAGCTGGACTTGCAGATGTTTGCCAACAATTTGCAGACAGTCTTAATATGGACATATGAGATCGAATGGGAGTACTTGGAAGCCCCCATGGACTTGGCTACTGTCATCAACATGGCTCATGAATGTGAGTGTCTAGTACAAACGAGATGCCACCAGGTAGAATAGTCCGATAGGAAAGAAGAAAGAGGCCAGGATAGTCGAGGAAGACAAAAGGAGCCAGGTGGACAGAAATGGAGGATAAGAATGGGGTTCCCTAGGACAATGGAAGGTTATCGTAACCAAAGGGAGGCAAGTACAGCCTCATAAAGGAGAAGCCCCTAATGTTCCAAGTGCTAGAAAAACCATGAAGGACCATGCCAAATATGCTTTGAATGTAGACAACCTGGCCACTTTGTGAAGAACTGCCCAGCCCTTCGGGGTAATACACAATGAAATACCCACCGACCACCTCAAGGAAACACAAGGGCACTAGATAGAGGACAAAACATCGCCACTACATTGAGGGTCCCAACCAGAGTATACAACCTCACCTAGGAGGAAACACGGAACGAACCTAGTAACATACTTAGTACTTACCAGAATTTCCCTGAACAAATATAGCCAAAAACTGTAATTTGTTACCATTATAATAAATGAAAGTTATATTTCCTATAAAAATAAAACTAGGAGAAAATACAAAGGACATACCCACCATGTTTCAAGGGGAAATGGGAAAGAATGGCATCTAAGAATGTCATGAAGTGGATTCGAGGTTAGATGCCCTCATGGACGCATAGAATTCTAGGAGAGAAAGGGAAGAATACTCCCAAGGAAGGAAACCTCGGGGAAGCATACATGTCCCAACTAAGAGTTAATGGAACCAAGTGACGAGGGATAAGGAGATGAGCTTGCAAAGGAAGTACATGCTGAGGTGAAAGAATCAAGGGAGGCATGCTAGGATAACCCAAGGAATTAAGTTAAACCCAAGGAACAAGTAAATATGAAGATAGCATCAAAGATGCCGTGACAAGTAAGAATGGGTGGACTACCCATAATAAGAAAATAAAGGAAGGAATGCCCAAGAAACCTTGGAGAATGAAGCCCTCCAATTGAGAAGTAGTTGAACAACCACTAACATCAAGACTGGTTGTGGTCCACACTCACTTGATGGAGCCTAAGTAGTGGACGACTGTGCATAGGGTGGAGTATACGAAATAAGATCAATAGTTGGAAGTTCCTTAGATAAGGGATGAGGGATGAAATGGAATTTTAAGATGAGGAAGGATTCAAAGTGTGCAAATGCCTCAATATAAAAGGATGTGTAAGGAAAAGAAGGAAGAAAACCTTCAAGGAATGATAAGAAGGTTGAGCTTGTAGCCACTAAGTTTTAAAAAATCTCTACTTTGAGGGACATAGTAGAGAATGAAACTATAAGAAGGGAACTCCCCAAACAAAGCAATCGACACAGACCAAAAAGGGGATCAACTCAAAATAATGAATCATGAAATGGTCACGAGCGAGTTAAAGTGGATTAAGGAAAAGGAAAGTCCTTAAATATAGAACGCCACTAAAGAAGAGGAAAGACATAAGAAGGGAAGAATCCTTGCATGTCGATAAGTCATCACGTAACCCAATGATGGGAATCAGAAAGACCCAATAAAAAATTGGGAAATGACAAGTAGGAAAGAGAAATCAACACAGTTATGTGAGACATGATGTCAAACGCAAGATGGATGAGAGAATAGAGATAAAAGTAGTCTAGGAATACTACCAAACGAATATAGGGATGAAGTTATATGATCCCTAAAAGGTTGAAAAGTTGAGAACAACCCTCAAGAAAGTGTTCTAGAAATCTAATGGAAAGAGACAGGTTCTAGAAAATGTCATGCTGTAAGGGGCATGTAAGCCCAACAGTCCCGAGGAAAATATGACTCAAAGTTGGAAAGAGTCAGTTAATAAGCATGATAAGGTCAAACATAAAATTTGGACTAAAGTTGTAATGAACAACGGATGGAGGAAGGGTCAAAACATGACAAAAAGGTTATAATACCAAAACCCGTGAAAAAACAAGTACGTAACACTCAAAAGAACATCAAAAAAATCATTCAATGATCAAGAGAATAACTAGTCACAGGAACGATTGGGCATCTTGGAACTCCCAATCCTAAAATCTTGAGTAAGAACCTTAAGGGGAAGAATCTTGCCTTAAGCAAAGGAAGATGTAAACCTAGGGATATAACTTTGGACTCACAGGCAAGACATACTAGTTATGATAAATTCCATGGAAGGAGTAAACAATGAAAAGGAAAAGCAATTCCTTAAATGTGTGATTTAAAGTGAGCTAAGTGAAACAATGACCAAAGTGTTAACATTGCCAAGTAGACATTAAGGGAAGTTTATCCTGGAGTGAAAAATGCTGATTTAGTTTTAGGGACAAAACTCCTAAAAGGAGGGGAGAGTTGTAAATGCCACCCCTTAAAGAAAATCAGGGAAAGAACCGGTCAATACAAGAGAGAGAATCGAACCGGTTCATGAACCCCAACCATTAAAGAAAGGGTAAATTCGTAATTTACATGAGTGACCTAAGAAGTCATAGAAGTCATGGAAAAGGACTTTGGGATGAATTGGAAAAGAAAACCAAACTAGTTCAAGTGAACCGGACCAGAATCGGATCGAATCGGTTTAAACCACTATTGAATCGATTTCTAAATTCATTTTTCTAGGTGGCTTAAAATATTCAAATTGGAGAATTAAAGTCACCATTGGATAGAGAATGAATTTAGATTAATTTAGAAAATTTTAATTTTGAAAAATTCGGTGGAATCAGGCTTGAACCGGCCAGTTTAAGCATTGAACCCGGTTCGGACCGGTCCGGCTCGGTTCGAAACAATGTCATCTACTTCCTTCAAATGATAGCATTGTTCACTTACCGGAAAATCAAACAGCGCCGGTAAAGGTGAAAAGTCTTCGTTCAGAGCATTTCAGGCAAGGAATGAGCACCATAAAGGCACCAATTGGACGACCAATGAGTCCCTGAGCTCCCAATATAAAGAGCTCTTTTCCATTCCTTCTCCTCACATCTGAAAACTCCTCTGTCTCTCTCCCCCTATTGCTCCAATTTTTGGTGAAGCTCGAACTAGAGCTATGACTTGGGCATTTTTCTAAGCCTTAGTAGGTGAGGTGAGGCTCCTTAGATTTGTGGAGAAGTTAGCTACCCGACGGTAGACACCATTTGCTTCGAGGATCGTTGGAGAAGTATCGATGTAATCAAATAGTGAAGCAACTCTGACGAACCAAATGTCATGCCCCGACCCAGTTTGGTTGATCCCCGTGAACAACCCACCACTTTCCCGATTTATTAAGGGTTTTCCTCTTCTTTAAACCATGAGGAGTAAGGTGTCCTTTATACCTGTATTGTAAACCCCACTCCTTTAGGATGAGAAAATCGAGAAGAGAACTGGTCAACCTAGGTGAGAAAATCGAACCGGTTCACGAACCCCAACTGATAGAGAAAGGGAAAACTAGGAAATGTATGGATCCAAAGTGATCTAAAGAGTCATAAAAGTAATGAGAAAGGACTTTAGGATGAATTGGAGGTGAAAACCCAACCGGTTCAGGTGAACCAAACTTGAACCAAATTGAACCATTTGAACCACTATTGAACTGGTTTTTAAATTCATTTTTCTAGTTGGCTTAAATAATTCAAATTGGAGAATTTATGCCACATTTGATAGATAATGAATTTAGATGAATTTACAAATTTTTAATTTTGAAAAACTCAATCGAATTGCACCTGAATCGACCAGTTTAAGCATTGAACTCGGTTCGGACTGGTCCGAAACAGTGTCGTCTTCTTCCTTCAAATGACAGCACTATTCACTCACCAAAAAATCAAGCAGCGCTGGCGAAGATGAAAAGTCTCTGGCCAGGGAGTTTCAGGCAATGAATGGCCACCATTAAGGCGCCAATCGAGACGGCCAAGAAGTCCCCGGACTTCCTATATAAAGAGTCCCTCCCCGTTCATCCTCCTCACACCTGAAAACTCCTATCTCTCTCTACTACTCCATTTTCTAGTGAAGCTCAAACTAAAGCTCTGACTTGGGCATTTTTCTCAACCTGGGAAGGCGAGGTTGGGCTTTTTAGACTCCAGGGGAAGTCAGCTATCTAATAGTAACCTTCATTCGATCCGAGGATCACCGGAGAAGTGTCAGCATAATCAAACTGTCACGCCCCGACCCAGTTTGGTCAGATCCCCATGAACAACTTGCCACTCTCCAGGTTTATTAAAGGGTTTTCCCTTATTATAATCCGTAAAGAGTAATGCATCCTTTAAACCTGCACCATTTCCTAGAATAGCATAATCAAAACTGCATGAAATTTTAAACTTTATATACCTGTCTTACAGGCATCTTAGTTGATTGTCTTTTAGGGTAGACTTTCTGGGATTTCTTGAAAGGGATATAAGGGAGTGAGTGAGTACGACTACTTAGTGAATGGGTTTTTAAAGGTCTACTTTTAACTTTTAAGAAAAACATTTATATGGAGTGTGCCAGACTCCTTTCTTTTAAAAAAATCCCTTCATTTAAAAATTTGGGTTTTTCCATTCTTTCTTAGTTACCGGAGTGTCATCACCCAACACACATCCTTCATCATGAAGGTTACACACATTCGCAAGTCAGTATCACTACTGAACCCGCTAGTGGCTTCGGAGTGACTTTTCCTGCCAGCCAAATAGAAGTACGACCACTTCTACCCTGGGAATGAGTGGATATACGCGACATTCGACCCACAATCCCAAAATCACTTCTTCATGTCCGTATGAGGACAGAGACCTCATCTTGTCCCCACCCCAGTCTCATGCGCATGGTGCTACTCCAGATTTCACACAGACACTTGGAACAATGATCTGCCCTTATACTCAACAGGTCGTCCAGGGCCCTTAGGACACATCACTACCCCTCATGGGCGTCTTGATGATCTCGTACTCATAGTGTATGCACAAACAATGTTTTCTTATCAAGCCATGTAATATGTGGTGCCATTGGTCCAACGGCCCCGATTCTCAACTCAACCCACAATTATTTGTCTTGACTAGTCTGTCGACCTGTCATGTCGCACTACCGCTAGTTGACTGAGCATGTCGGTCCTATCTTAGTACCATGGCCAAACAACTCACTTATTAAGTTTTATGGCACATATATCATGTTCGTTTACGAGCTCCTGCTCGTGCCAACTGGCCTTGGGCCCATTGTATGAGATTTTCAAAAAAACTGGGCATTCTAGCCCTCAAGTTCCAAAATCGAGGTTCCCGGCCTTTAAGAGCTATTCGAGCTCCCGTCAAGAAGGTCTCCCAAATAGTTTAAGCATTGGCACATAGTCAGGGGAGAACACTTCTGAAAAAATAGGTTTTCACTATCCATTATACCAACTGGAATAAGGACATCTCCGTTCATAACCGATGAACGAGTTTTCAACTTCCTTCGAGGAAGTCTCGTCATACCAACCAGGTATGATCTACTTACAACCGGTAAGTAGTTTTTTCTGCATAATTTTCACATCACTTTCTCTAAGTGGTGATGATTAAAATACCACTAAACAGTGGGTTTTTATACCGAGGTACTTATCATCCCCTACCGGGTATGATATAAAATTTTCACTCACAACCGATAAGTGGTTTTTATCTTTAAGTTGTGTTCATCATCCCAACCGGGTATGATGTTAGTAAACCCACTCACAACCGGTAAGTGATTTTTAACTTTAAGTTGTGCTCATCATCCCAACCGGATATGATGTTAGTAAACCCACTCACAATCGGTAAGTGGTTTTTAACTTTAAATTATGCTCATCATCCCAACCGAGTATGACGTTAGTAAACCCACTCACTCGTTAACGCAGTAAATTCCACTTGACCAGTTCTTTGTATTCACGCGAGCTTGTCCATTCTAACGTTCCCAGTATTTCGTGTTCCTACATGATATGAACATCCTTGTTCATTATTACTCAGCATAACAGCCTTCATTCATTTCCAATGAATGAGAAAACCCAAACTTTTAGTTATTTGCAATTAGGTCCCTAAAGTTATTTCTCTTTAACGTTAAGTCCCCAAATGCCAGTTTTTCCTCAAATTGAGTCCCGAAACTTTTAAAATTTATCTTGGGACCTCAATTTATTCAATTTCACAAAAAGGGGTTTAATTTCCCAAATTTCCAATTTGGTCCCCAACTTTTCCAAAATTACCATTTTGCCCTTCCTTTACAAAAATGGTAAAATTTTCCCCAAAAATATCAAAATTCCTCAATTGGTCCTCCAACATTATTTTCATGCCCAATTGGCCCTCAATTTCATAAAATTTCATTTTGGTCCTTCAAATTTCGAAAATCCCAAAATTTCCCCCAATTTTAACTCTTCAACACTGTCGAATTTGATTTCATCAAATTGACCAATCAAACACCTCTAATTGTTGAAATTAGAGCTGAAATTGAGTTCCTACATATTCATATGATTCTAAGGAACTTTGAATCGCAGATTTTAACACCAGAACGAGCTCAAACAGAGCTTCACCGAAAAACAGATTATAGAGAGAGAAAGCTTCAATTTCTCACGGGTGAGGGCACGATGGTCCAAGCTTTCTATCTGTACAGATAGCTCTTATCTTGAGGATCATCCTAGAATCAAGAATCGCATCAATTGATGTCGGATTGAGTTAGAATTTCATCATTAAAATTCTACCGGTTCTCTCTCTAGCATCGACTGGAAATTACAGAGGTGTACCGAATTGGCTTACCTTTTAGTCGTAATTCAGCCGTAGGAGGGTTGAGGAAGTGTTGGGAGGGCTTGGTTTGGTTTGAGTAGGGCTCGAAATGGCCGATTTTAGCTTCGTCGAAATATGGTAGCTTCGGTCTACCGGAGCTGCTTCACTGTTCCATCATGCAGGTGCTTCTCTAGGGATTCTCGGATTGACTGGAGATTGCTATTAGGTAGCTGTCTTCTCCTCGGTTCTAAAGAGATCGACCTCTCCTTCCGATGTTAAGAAAAACGTTTAAATTGAAACTCTAGTTCGAGCTTCATCGGGAAATGGAGCAGTAGAGAGAGAAAAGTGTTCAGGTGTGAGGAGAATGAATGGGGATAACCTATTTTTATAGGTGTAAAATCGTGTATTAAATGGGAGAGATTTATTACTAGTATTAATATTGACATAAATTATTGGTATTAATTTCAATAATTTAATTTCGGTATTAAATTATTTGTATTAATTCCAATAATTTAATTTAGGTATTAAATTATTGGTATTAATTATAATAATTAAATATATATTAATTTATGGCCATTTATGATAAGGCGTACATTTGCATAAAAATTTTTTACCGTTCTAAAGAGCTCGACCCTTCCAAGGTTAAGAAAAATGTTCAAGTCAAAACTCTGGTTCGAGCTTCACCGGGAAATGGAGTATTAGAGAGAGAGAGAGAAGTATTCAGGTGTGAGGAGAATGAATGGGTATGACCTAAATTTAATTATTGGAAATAATTACAATAATTAAATATATATTAATTTATGGCCATTTATGATAAGGCGTACGTTCGCATAAAAATTTTTGACCGAAATTTTGGGTTACAAAAAAAAATCATACTTCTCAAGAGGTCACCCATCCTCACATTACTCTTAAGCAAGCACACTTAACTTTAGAGTTCTTATGGGATCTCGTTCACCTGAACCAATTCAGTTTTTCTCTTTTATTTTGTCTTAAGTTTCTTTTCCAAGGTTTAATGAACCATTTGGATCACCCAGAAGATGTTAATTTCCAAATTGCTTGTTCCCATATTATCGGGTTTGTAAACTGGCTCGGTTTTCTTACTCGGTTTAACCGGTTCTTTTCCCAATTTTCCTTAACTCAAAGTGCGAGGTTTACACAAACAGTGAAGCAGCTTCTACGGACTGAAGCTGCTCTATTTCGACAAAGCAAAAATCGGCTGAGTTCAGCCCTCCTTCGGCCAAGCCAAGCCCTCTCAACACCTCAACAGTCCTCCTACAACTGAATTAGAGCGAAAAGATAAGCCAATTTGGCTCCACTCTGTAATTTCCGATCAGTGCTAGAGAGAGAGCCGATGAAACTTTAGGGACCTAAATGCAAATAATTATAAGTTTGGGCATTTTGCTCATTCATGAGGAATGAAGGCTATTAGGCCAAATGTTAATGAACAAGGATGTTCATATGTGTAGCAACACGAAGGGCCGTGAACGCAAGCAAGGATAAGCTCATGTGGAGGCAAAATGTCACTTTAGGGGAAAATACACTACACTTATCGAGTGAGTGAGATTTTAAAATCATACCCGGTTTGGATGATGAGCACCTTAGTAATAAAAATTCGTTACTATGTGGGATTTTAACATCACTCCTAGATGGGGTGATGTGAGAAAACACATGAAAAAACTACTTACCGGTTGTAAGTAGATCATACCTAGTTGGTATGATGAACTTCTTGTAAGGAAGTAGAAAACCTGCTTATCAGTTATGAGCGGAGATGTCCTCACACCTGGTTGGTGTGATGGACAGATGAAAATATTATTTTGTTAGAAGTACTCTCCCCTAAATATGTGCCACTACTTAAACATTTTGGGAGACCTTATTGACGAGAGCTCGAATAGCTCAAATAGGTTGGAGGCCTCAGTTTTGGAACTTGGGGGCTAATATGCCCGATTTTGAAAATCTTGTACAATGGGCCTAATGCCAGTTGGCGCGATTAGGAGCTCGTAAACAAACATGAGTTTAAGCCATGAAAATTTTAAATGAATGATGTGTTTGTCCATGGTACCAAATTAGGACTAACATACTCGACGGACTGGCAGCAGTGCGACAAAACAGGTTGACGGACCAGTCGAGACAAATAGCTGTAGGTTGAGTTGAGGGTAGAGGCCATTGGACCAGTGGCACCAAAGATTAAATGGTTTATGTGGAAAATTATCGTAGAGGATTTTTCCAAAATTGCAGCCCCGTTGACTCCTCACAAGGAAGGGGGTCGAATACAAGTAGGATGCTAAGTGTGAGAAGTCCTTCCAGGAGCTTAAGTCCCGTTTGACGACGGCCCTTGTATTGACACTACATGACTCGTATGCGGGGAAGTATACGGTGTATAGTGATCCATCTGGACAAGGATTGGGATGCGTTGCAATGCAATAGGGAAGGGTCATCGTGTATGCCTCTCGACAATTGAAAACACATGAGAGGAATTAACCCACCCATGACCTCAAGTTGGCAGCAATAGTGTTTGCCCTCAAGATTTGGCGTCATTACTTTTAAGGAGTCATGTGTCGTATATACACAGACCACAAGTGTCACGCCCCAACCCGCTTTGGTCAGAACCCCATGAGCAACCCGCCACTCCCTTTGGTCTAAGAAGGATTTCTCTTCCTTCTGAATTGCAAGTAGTCAAGCATTCTTCTCACCTTGTTTCCTAGAATAACATTATACAAAAATTGAGTACTTTAAAGGCATACCTCACTTATGGTTCAACTTCAAGAAATCTTCTGAGGTTTTTGTCATTTTTCCTGAAAGGTTTAAAGGGAGGGGTGAGTTTCTACAACTTAGTGAGCATGTGTTGAGAGTGAGTTTTAAAGATTGTTTAGCAAAACCATTCCAAAATCTTTCCCCATTTTCACTTATATTGTGTGTTTAGCTCTTTTAGCACATTCCCTTTCCTCGGGAGTCGTTTAGCAAACATACACATGCCCTTTATCATAAAGGGTATACACATTCGCAGATGTAGTACTCTGACTGCACCCACTTGGGGATCAACACGACTTTGCTGTTCACTTCTACCTTATGTCTGAGTGACGCCCTAAGCATTTTGGCCCTTAGACACAACAATCTCTTCATGTCCGTATGAGGACAGAGACATCATCCAGCCCAAACACAATAGCTTCATGACCAACTGGTATGACAAACTGCCCTTATCGCATCTGGGTCGTCTAGCAGCCCTTGGAACCAATCACTACTACTCTTAGGAATCTTGATCATCCCGAATTAGAGTGCATGCACAAACAATAGTTTTCACATATAGCTATTATCTTTAGTGGTGATGGTCTAACGACCCTGACACTCGACCCGACCTGTAGTTGTTTCCTGACCGGTCCGTCGACCTAGTCCTGGCGCACTGCCACTAACCCATTGAGCCTTGTCGGTCCTAACTTGGTACCGCAAAAAATCACACAGAATTTTCCAGTTTAATGAGAGTTTTCATAACTCTTTTACTCATGTTTAACTATGGACTCCAGCCCGTGTCCACTAGCCTTGGGCCCACTTCACGAGTTATTCAAAAACTGGGTCTTGAGCCCTATGAGTTCAAAATCGAGGCCCCTAGCCTGTTGGAGCTGTTCTAGCTCTCGTCTGAAAATTCTCCGAAAGAGTTTAAGCATTTGCACACAAATAGGGGATATCATTTACAACAAAAATAGATTTTAGCTCATCACACCAACTTGGTATGATGTATAAATATGCTCACTCACAATTGGTAAGTAGGTTTTTCCTCTCATAAAAGTTTGCTCATTACCCCAACAATGTATGACGTTTAAAATCTCCCACTCACAGTGGTCTTTCAATTTAAAATGTGCCCATCATCTCAATCGGGTATGTTGTTAGTAAGTCCACTCACAAGTGAATTTTCATTTTAAATTGTGCTCATCATCCCAATCGATATGATATGTTAAATTTCTCACTAACACGATGACTGTTATGTGTTCGTCCCTAGTCAGCTTTCTAAGTCCTACTTTAGCTCCTTTGCTCTCGTCTTTATCCAAATTCGTTCCTACATGATTTGAGTATCCTTATAAGGAATTACTTGGCATGAATAGCCCTTATATTTCCATGTATTTACATTTAGACCCTTATTTTTTCCTTATTACAATTAGGTTCCTAAAGTCCATAATCTTTGACTTTTAGGTCCTTAAGTGCTCAATTATTTTCAATAAAGTCCTTAGGGTTTCCAATATCCCTCTTGGGTCTTTAGTTTTCTCAAAATGGTATATGGGGCTCAAATTTTCCAAATTTCCAAATTGGTCCCCAACTTTTCCAAAATTGTTGTTTTGCCCCTAACTTCCAAAAATGGCCCATTGGTCCCAATTCTTTCAAAAATTGACCAATTGGTCCTCCATCATCTTTCTCATTGCCAATTGACCTTCAATTTTGAAAAATTACATTTAGGTCCATCAATTTTTTGAAATACACAATTTCCCCTAAAATTTTCTCCCAATTTCTCCCCTTTATACTAACTAAATTTGATTTCTTCAAATTGGCCATTCAAATTGGGTTAATTTCTCAAATTGGTGGCATGAATTGGTTTCTATACTTCCATAAAATCCAATTGAGTTTTGAATTGCAGAATTTGGGTTCGAAACGAGCTCAAACGGAGCTTCACTAGAAAACTGTACGTAAAGAGAGAAAGTTTCAAAAGCTTATTGTCGAGGGCATGGCGCTCTAAGTTCTTGATCTGGGAAGTTAGCTCTTGTCCTCATGGTCCTTTTAGGATCAAGAATTTGGACAATTGATGTCAGGATTAGTGGGAATTGATAAAAAAATTTGTCACTTTCTCTATGAAGAACCGAACTCTCCAACGAAGAAGGGTTGAATTGGCTTACCTTTCTCCTCTACAGAGGTTGTGTGATGGCCTTTAGGGCTAAGTGAAGGCTCAATTTGGCTGTAAAAGGTCTGAATTGGCCAAATTCAGGTTGGCCAAAATAGGGCAGCTTCAAACCGTTGGAGCTGCTTCACTGTTCGATCTCACCAGCACTTCTCTAGCGATCCTTGGGTTAAGTAAAGGTTGTCGTTAGGCAGCTGACTTCCTCTAGAGTCTGTAGGACCCAAGTTTTTCTTATAAGGCTGAGAAAAGTCCCCAAGTCAAAGCTTTGGTTTGAGCTCTACCAAAAAATTGAGCACTTTGGAGAAGGAGGCGATTTGAGGTGTGTGAAGGATGAATGGATGGGTGCTCTTTATATAGAGAGATCGCGGACCCTCTACTCTTCCGATTTCCATATTGGTTGATTTTATCCTCATTAGAAAATTCCCAAACTAGAGGGAATATTCCTTCACCGAAAAAGGAACATTTTTGCATTGATGAACAGTGTTTTCATCCTAAGGAAGATTAGACACTGTTCTGGAACGGACTGGTTCAGTCCGACTAGGTTCAGTGACAAAAATCGGTCTGTTCAAGCCCGATTCGACTAGTTTTCTAAAAATTAAAAATTTATAAATTTATCTAAATTCATTTCCTATCTAATGGTGGCATCAATTTTCCAATTTGAGATTTTCAATCCACCTAGAAAAATGAATTATCCAATTCAGTTAGTTATGGTTCAATCCATTTCAGGTTAGGTTCACCCTAAACCGGTCTAGTTTTCCCATCCAATTTCTTTCATGGTTCTTTCTCATGACTTTTGTGACTTCTTGGTTACTTGGGATTTTCCAATTTCCCATTTTAACCCTTCTTTACCATTTTAGGTTCATTTAGTGGCTTGGCTTTCTCATGAGAGTTGCCAATTCTTTTCCTAGTTTCCATGGTCCGAGAGGACGGGTTTCATAACTCTTCTCTCCTTTTAGGAGTTTTATCCCCAAAACTTAATTACGTATCCTTTACATCGGTAATAATTTCCCTTGATGTCAACTTGGGGTTTGCTTGACATGCTACCACTTAGTTGTTCCTTCACTTAGTTCTTTAAACCACGCTCTTAAGGAATTTATATTCCTTTCCATTATCTACTCACTCCATGGAATTTATCACGATTAAGCATGTCTTACCCAATAGTCCAAAGGCACATCCTTAGGTCCACTTCTTACTCTGCTTTAGGTAAGACTCTTCTGCTTGAAGGTTCTTTTCTAGAATTTCAGGATTGGGAGTTCCAAAATGTTCAACCATCCCCATGTCTATTTACTCCCCTGGTCGTTGCAATTCCTTAGCTCAGCGTCCTTTCGAGCTTTTCTACTTTTTTTCACAGGTTTTGGTGTTATCACCTTTTTGTCATATATTGTTCCTTCCTCCATTCTTTGTTTATTACAACTCAGGTCCAAATTTTATGCTTGACCTTGTCATGCTTAACTAACTGACTCTTTTTTACTTGGGTCACATTTTCTTGGGATTGTTGGACCTACATGTCCCTTACAAAATGACATGTTCTAAAACTTGTCTTTGTCCATTATAATTCAAGAACATTTCCTTGATTATTATTCTCAACTTTTCAACCTTTCGGGGATTGTATGATTTTGTCCCTTCTTTTCATCTGGTAGTATTCCTCGACTATCTTTACCATTATCCAATCATCTTTTTTATCTTTGACGTCATGCCTTTAATAACTGTATCAGTTTTCCTTATTCACTCATCCCTTACCCACTTCCTTATTGGGTTTTCCCAATTCCAACCATCGGGTTTCCCGGTCACTTCATGATTTATCGATGTGTTAGGAATTTTCCTCCCTTATGTCCTTTCTCATATCCAATGGCATCCTTTACTCAAGGATTTCCTTTTCTCTAGTCCATCCTTATTCGCTCGTGACCATTTCACAATTATTTACTCCGAGTTGATCCCTTATGGTCTACTTGTCGATTCCTTAGCTTGGGAAGTTCCCTTTTTAATAGTTTCATTCTCTACTATGCCCTTTGAAGTGGAGACTTCCATCTTGGGAGCAACATGTTCAATCTTCTTACCATTCTTTGAAGGTTTCCTTCCTTCATCTCCTTCCCCCTTTTTATATTGGTGCATTTACCCACCTTTAATCCCTTACTAACATTAATTTCCCATTTCACCATTTATTTCCTATCTGAGAAATCTCTGATTGTCAAGTCTTATTTCATCTCCTCTATATTAGCCCCAAATGTCAAATCTTAAGCTTTATTAAGTGGGCATGGACCACAACCAGTCTTGCTGCTCGTGGTTGTTTCCTTTAATCACTTCTTAATTGAAGGGCATACTCCTCCAAGGTTTTTTAGATATCATTTCCTTTATTTCCTCATTAGGGGTATTACTTCCATTCTCACATGTTGTGGCATCATTTGATGCTATCTTACTACTTACCTATTCCTTGGGTTTAACTTACTCCTTGGGTCCTCATGAGTACGCTTCCCTTGTACTTGATCTTTTCACCTCAACTTACATTTCATTTGCAATTTTACCTTCTATTCCACTTCAATTGGGTTCATTACTTCTTCGTTAGGATATGTATGCCTCTCTAGGGCTCCCTTCCTTGGTAGGCTTCCTCCCCTTTTCCCAGGATTTCCTTTTTCCTTCATGAAGATGGGTATCTATCTTTAAATCAACCTCATGACATCCTTTGATGTCATCCTCCCCTGCTTACCTTTACTTTGGGAATCTTGTTGGCACATCATTTGTACCTTATCTTTATTCCTACTTGTAATCACTACAATTTTATTTTATTTAGGGAGGAATTTCAATCTTTTTTTTTGTTTCGAGATTTCTTAACCTCCTTCTAAGAGCTTTCTTAATCCTTCCCGTGGCTTGAGTTTGGTCGCCAATCCATTTTCGGCAATTGATTTCTTTAAGGATTTCCTTCATCCTTCTTTTCCAACGTTTGGCCTTTTCACCTCTCCCTTCTTCACTGGAGTTTAAATCTATGACCTTCACGAGGGTCAGTTCGTTAACTACCTCGTCCCTATTATTCTTCTTGTCCAACTATCTGGAGGCAGTTGTCTCTTGAGTCTACTTGTCTTTGATGCCCATCCTATCGCCCTTTTTAGGGTATAGACGTTACTACTTCACTGTTCTTCTTAGGGCATCATTTATTCTTCTTGATCATTCCATTATTACTAATTGCTTCCTTCTGCTAGGTTCATCTATAACCCAACTTGGTTCCTCTACCCTTCCAAAGCAGGTCACACTTTTCCATCCTAAGACATCTTGTTTGTCATCCAATGTTCGGGATTTGTCTTCTCTTGTAGAGGCGCTTCCTTCTTTGCTCCTATATGACTGGTACTTTCTTCTTAAGGGAAAATTTCCTTCATCTATACTATGCTCCATTTGCAATTTCTAAAGGTCCTACTTTCCATCCTTCTTGTCTTCCATGATCCCTCCTCATGTAGATGAGGCACACAATCACATTATTCTTTGGGATGCAGAGTTTTAGGAACATTAGAATTTTTTTTATTTAGATGAGAAAGAGTAATACATTGGGGCTTTAACTTTTCTTAAAGGGAAAGTGTTACAATGACAGGTCAGGAAGTACTATGCTAGGATTTTGAAGAGCTTCCTCTTGTGTGTGGTTGAAATTCCAACAGGAGTCGTATTTCTTGGGGGTGGTATCCTTTTGAACTCTTGTAGCTGAGGAGGTGTTATTCTTGGAAGATATTACCCTAAATCCTCGGGTGTGGAACATTTCTTCTCCATATGTCCTATTCCTCTACACCTATAACAAGTTATCTTGGTACCTGTACTCAAAAGTGTTGGGCACTTTTTCATGTAGTGTCCCCATCATCAACACCTATAATAGGTCATTTCCTTACATAGATCTGTGTGGTTCCTCCTATACTTCGAGCATTGTGGGCCCTTTCTAGGAGATTGTTGGTGGTTCGGTGATTCATCATCCATGAGCCCGAACACCTTGAAGGTTTTCTTGTTGAGTCTTCTTTGACCAAGGGTTACTCCAAGAGTCCTCATAGACTCCTTAGTTCCCTAGTTCATTTCCATATTTGGGATGGGATTCACCTTAGTTTTCGTGGTGTCTAGGGTAATGCGGGTTTGTTTGACTACTTTTCTTGGGGCCATCTTCCTACAAGGTTGGTAGTTTTCATTTAATTCTTATGTTATATAGTCTTGATAATGTATTTGAGGAAACAAGCTCTAATACCACTCAAGTTGTCACGCCCCGACCTAGTTTGGTCGAAACCCTATGAGCAACCTGCCACTCCCTTTGGTCTAAGAAGGATTTCTTTTCCTTCTAAACCATGAGGAGTCAGATGTCCTTCTCACCTAGTTTCCTGGAAAAGTATTATACAAAACTTGAGTACTTTAAAGGCATACTTGAATTATGGTTCAGCTTTATGAAATCTTCTGAGGTTTGTCTTTTTTCCTGAAACGGTTAAAGGGAGGGGTGAGTTTCTACAACTTATTGAGCGGGTGTTGGTAGTGTGTTTTAATGATTGTTTAGCAAAACCATTCCAAAATCTTTCACCATTTTCACTTATTTTGTGTGTTTAGCTCTTTTAGCACACCACTTTCACTGGGATGCATTTAGAAAACATACACGCACCCTTTATCATAAAGGGTACACATATTTGCAGATGCAGTACTCCGACTACACCCACTTGGGTATTAGCGTGACTTTGTTGTCCACCTTGAAAGAAGTTAGACCACTTCTACATTGAGTCTGAGAGATGCCTTGAGTGCTTGGCCCTCAAACCCAATAATCTCTTTGTGTTCGCATGAGGACGAAGACCTCATCCAGTCCACTCACCCCAGTCTCATGCGCAAGAAGCCCAAACACAATATCTTCGACAAGCCCAAACATAGTAGTTTCAAGAAGCCCCAACAGAGTAGCTTCATGACTAACATGTACAACAAACTACTCTTATCACCACCATGTCGTTCAACAGTCCTTAGAACCCATCACTACCCCTCATGGGCATCTTGATGGTCCTGAATCAAAGTTTATGCACAAACAATAGTTTTCACATATAGCCATCATCTTTGGTGTCGACGATCCAATGTCCCCAACACTCGACCCAACATGTAGTTGTTTGTCTGACCTGTCCATTGACCTAGTCCTGGCGCGTTGCCACTAGCCCATCGAGGCTTGTTAGTCTTGACTTGGTATCGTGGCAAATCACACAGAATTTTCTAGTTTATTGGGAGTTTTCATGGCTCTTTTACTCATGTTTGCCTATGGGCTCTAGCCTATGCCCACTGGTTTTGGGCCCACTTCATGAGTTTTTCAAAAACTGGTCCTTGAGCCCTATGAGTTCAAAATTGAGGCCCCTATCATGTTGGAGATGTTCTAGCTCTCATCCGAAAAAGTCTCTGAAAGAGTTTAAGCATTTGCACACAATCAAGGGAGATCATTTACAACAAAACTAGATTTTAGCTCATCACACCAACTTGGTGTGATGTATAAATATGCCCACTTACAACTGGTAAGTAGGTTTTTCCTCTCATAAAAGTGGGCTCATCACCCCAACTAGGTATGGCATTTAAAATCTCCCATTTACAGTGTTTTTTAAATTTAAAACGTACTTATCATCCCAATTGAGTATGATATTAGTATGTCCACTCACAAGTGGATTCTCATTTTAAATTGTGCTCATCATTGCAACCAGTATGAGGTGTAAAATTTCCCAATCACCCGATGATTGTGACATATACATCACCAGTCAGCTTTCCAAGTCTTACTCGAGCTCCTTTACTCATGTCCATATCCGAATTCATTACTACATGGTTTGTGTATCCTTATAAGGAACGGCTTGGCATGAATAGCCCTTCTATTTCCATGTATTATTTATATTTAGACCCTTATTTTTGCATTATTGCAATTAGGACTCTAAATTCTATTATCTTTGACTTTTAGGTCCTAAAGTGCTCAATTATTTTCAATCAAGTCCTTGGGATTTCCAATATCCCTCTTGGGTCCTTAGTTTTCTCAAAATGATATATGGGGCTCAAATTTTCCAAATTTCCAAATTTCCAAATTGGTCCCAATTCTTTCAAAAATTTACCAATTGGTCCTCCATCATCTTTCTCATTGCCAATTGACCTTCAATTTTAAAAAATTGCATTTAGGTCCTTCAATTTTTTGAATCCCCAATTTCACCTCTTTATACTGACTGAATTTGATTTCTTCAAATTGGCCATTCAAATAGGGTTAATTTCTTAAATTGGTGGCGTGAATTGGTTTCTATACTTTGATACAATCCAATTGAGCTTTGAATTGTAGAATTTGGGTCCGGAACGAGCTCAAACGGAGCTTCGCTCGAAAATAGTACGCAGAGAGAGAGCTTTGAAAGCTTCCCGTCGGGGGCGCAACGATCCAAGTTCTTGATCTGGGAAGTTAGCTCTTATCCTCAAGGTCCTTCTAGGATCAATAATTTGGACAAATAGTATCAAGATCAATGGGAAATGATCAAAGAAATCTGTCACTTTCTCTCTCTAGAACCGAATTGCTCCAATGAAGAAGGATCGAATTGGCTTACATTTCTCCTTTGGAGAGGTCATGTGATGGCCTTGGGTGATAAGGGAAGGCTCAATTTGGCCGTAGGAGTTCTAAATTGGATGAATTCAGGTTGGCCAAAATAGCGTAGCTTCGGACCGATGGAGCTACTTCACTGTTTGATCTTGCTAGCACTTCTACGCCGATCCTTGGGTCGATGGGAGGATGTCATCAGGTAGCTAACTTCCTCTAGAGTTTGTAGGATCCAAGTTTGCCTTCTAAGGATTAGAAAAGTGTCCAAGTCAGAACTTTGGTTTGAGCTTTGCTGGAAAACTGAGCACTTTAGAGAAAGAGGTGACTTGAGGTTTGTGGAGGATGAATGGAGGGGAGTTCTTTATATAGGGAGCTCAAGGACCCTCTGCTATACCAATTTCCATATTGGTCAAGCTTATCCTCATTAGAAAATGCCCAAATCGGAGAGAATATTCCCTTGCCAAAAAAGGAAAGTTTTTTGTATTGATGAATAGTGTTTTCATCCTAAGGAAGACAATGACACTGTTCTGGACTAGGCCGGTTCGGTCTGATCGGGTTCGTTGATGAAAATCGGCTAATTCATGCCCGATTCGATCGATTTTCTGAAAATTAAAAATTTATAAACTAATATAAATTCATTTCTTATCTAATGGTTGCCACAATTTTCCAATTTTAGATTTTCAAGCCACCTAGAAAAATGAATTATCTAATTTGGTTCATTATGGTTCAACCCAATTCATGTTCGGTTCACCCTAAACTAGTCTGGTTTTCCTATCCAATTTCTTTAATGGTTCTTCTTCATGACTTTTGTGACTTCTTGGTTACTTGGTATTTTCCAATTTCACATTTTAACCCTTCTTTGCCATTTTAGGTTCATTTAGTCGCTCGGTTTTCTCATGAGAGTTGTCGGTTCTTTTCCCGGTTTCCTTGGTTGAAGAGGACGGGTTTCACAATAAGAGCCTCATGTACTTCCTGGCCCAAAAGGAGCTCAATCTATGTTAGAGGAGGGGGCTAGAGTTAGTAAAGGAATACAATCTAATGATCGAATACCACCCCAGTAAGGCTAACATGGTAGCAAATGCACTTAGCCACAAATATCACACCGGAGTAGCCTCGATAAGGATCAACTACTTACCCTTACTATGGCAATTGTGTAGCCTGAGGGTAAACCTCAACCTGTATAGGGGCTAGAGAGGCCTATTGGCCAACATAGTCGAGTGACCCATCCTAGTAGACCAAATACAGATCCTACAAAGGGGGGACGAAGAGCTCCATCCGCATTGGGACCCACCTGCCAGCAAGCTAACTCAAGACCTTGTGGTAAAAAAAGATGGGTTGATGACCTTCAAAGGGAGGGTTTAGGTACTGAATAACAAAATTTGAAGAGGCACACGATTCGGTATATGCCATGCATCATAGCAGCACGAAAATGTATCGTACCCTAAAACCGAGGTACTGGTCGAGAGGAATGAAGGACATTGCGGAATACATAGCAAGGTCGCTGTCGTGCCCATAAATTTAGGCCAAACATAAAAAACCCTCTGCACTACTACAGTTCCTACCAATCCCTGAATGGAAGTGGGAATACATCATCATGGATTTTGTGATCAGACTACCCGTGACGAAAAGGGGACGAGACATGATGTGGGTCATCGTAGACAGGTTGACCAAGTCCACCCACTTCCTGCCCAGAAAGGTAACCGACCCGTGGAGAGGGATACTTAGGTTTAAATAGTAAGGGAAGTTGAAACCAAGGTATATCGGTTCATACATCATAGTTTAGATGATTGGACCGATGGTGTACAAGCTGGGGTTGCCTCCAAATTTGTAGAGAATACACGACGTATTCCACATGTTGACACTACGCAAATATGAGCTTGGCCCTAGCCATGTACTAAATCAGCCACCACCCAAGCTAGAGGATTACTTAGTCTACAAGGTGGAGCCAATACAAATACTCAATCGATGAGAGAAAAACCTAAGGAACAAAAGGATTCCCATGGTGAAGGTCCTTTGGCGAAATGGCCAAGTAGAAGAGGAGATGTGGGAAATAGAGTTGGTCATGAGGAATAGATACCCTAAACTAAACATGTAAAAGTTTTGAGGGCAAAACTTCTAAAAGGTGGGGAGAGTTGTAAACCATGTCCCTTTGAAATAAAGAACTAAACCAGGGAAAACCCCAAATACTTACAAAAGAAAACCAAGTGTCTATTGGGACCAAAAAGGGGTATAATGAAGGTTTAAGATGAAGATTTCAACATCCCAAGTGGTCAATAAGTAAAAAAACGTTATGAAGGAGAATCATGAGGTGGATAAGGTGTGAAAACTGGACCGGTTCAAGGTGAACCGGATCTAAACCAGGTTGAACTGGAGCAAATTGGGTTGAACCATTAAGAACTAATTCAAAGATGCATTTATCTAGGTGGCTTAAAAATATCAAATTGGAAAATTTAAGCCACCATTATATAGAAAATGAATTTAGAAAATTTTTAATTTTTAGAAAATTGGTCGAATCGGGCCTAAATTGATCGATTTATGATTTCGGGTCACTGGACCCTGTCGGACCGGACCGGTCAACAGTCTGACCGGTCAACAAACCGTTGCCAAGTTAGCACCCAGTCAATAGGCATGACCAATCAGCACGCAATGCATGGGGAAGCGTGCCCAGTCAACCGCTTAGTCAACGTTTGGAAGCGCTGGCCAATTAGCGAGTGACACATGTCCTTAGTCAATGGTGAGAGGAGGAAAATCCACTCCAGCGATGACTAACCAATAGCGGAGTGACACGTATCCCAATCAATGGTTAATGTTGGACCAAGTCCATCAGCAAAGACTAATAATTGGGAAGCTGACATGTGGCAAAAGTACCATGTCAATGTTCGACTAAGACGTTCAGGAATGATCGACCGAGACGTTCGGGAATGATCGACCAATCAAAGGTCGACATGTGGTAGTGCCCAGATGACCTCGACCAATCAGGAGGGAAATTTGACGCATTTAAAAATGGCCAATCAAAGAGTGCCACGTGTCACGATCAACAGGGACCGGTCAACAACCACGTATGAAGGAGCAGCCAATGGCAAGCTGCCACGTGTCCGATTAGCAAGTCAAAGGCTGACTAGGTTACTAATGGGGATGCTATGTCAGCAAAGCCAATCAATCATGACATGCTACATGGCAACCTGACACGTGCGAAGCTCGCACGCGAGCCACAATGTCATCTTCCTCAGATAGCTGATAGGGAGGAGAGGATAAGGAAGGGGGAGAAAGTCTTCAGTGACTTAGAAAAAGCTTTGATCTGGTCACCGATGAGCGAGGTGAGGGTCGAGTCTTATGCAGGTAGGTATCCTAGACAATTGTCAAGCTCCCTATATAAAGAGCACCCCTCCCATCGCATTCCCCATCCCATCAGCCATCGAAGAACCTGAAGAGATCCATTTTCTAGTGAGACGCAGGCCAAAGCTCTGACAAGGGCCCTTTCTTCAGCCTCAAAAGTCGCATTTGGGCTCTATGGAACCGGGAAGAAGTCCCTTATATCACCATCACCTCCTTTTGTAACAAGGATCATCGTAGAAGCGTCGAGAATTCAGTATAGTACTATCACCCCAACGACCCCGAAATGAACGAAAAGCTCAAGCTGAATTCCGCCCACCTTCGACCCCAGGTGACCGGGCCAAGCTCCCCTAGCTCCCCACAATGAACCCCTAACCTCTAGTAACCTTCAAGGTAAGTCAATTCCACCCCATTTCGCCGGAATTGTGAAGTTGCAGAAAAAGACACACCAAATTTCTCTCTTCGAATTCTACATGCTTAGGCAACCAATTAACTCAAGGTTTATCATGGGAGATTCCCCTTGACGAGCATTAGCCACCCCTGTCCAGAGCTCGGACCACTGTCCCCTCACTGGTAAGAAAATCAAGCTCTCTCTCTCTAGAAAACTTTTCCGATGAAGTTTCATTTGAGCTTATTTCTAAGCCAAATGAAGTGTTTCAAAGCATGAACTGATGAGGGAACATGAAAAAGGTGGTTCCGATCATGAATGGGAGCAATTGCCCATGTTTGGATGTTCAATTAAAAGAAACAAGTTTTTAGGGTCAAATGGCACTTTTTTGAAGAATTGGAAAAATTGGGGGATTTTCATGAAATTAACGCCAAATTGAGGTCCAATTGGCCAATTTGATGGAAATGGGGGACCAATTAGTTTAAGGACCAATTGGAAATTTTGAAAAAATTGAGTGCCAATTTGTAATTTTGGAAAATTCAAGGACCCTTGAAGGATAGTTGGAAATACTAGGGACATAATTAAAAAATTTTAATGTTTGAGAGGCCTTCATGCCGAAACTTCTCTCATGAGCATGTTCGAACCCTGTAGGGACATATTAAACAGGAACGTGTGTGAGAAGACACGACCAAGACTGGAAGTCCGACAAGGAAAAACTAGCCACATTTATCGGGTGAGTGGGTTTAGCATCACGTCCGATTGGGCTGATGATTACAACATTCTCGAATTAAAAAGGGGTTTCCAAGATTGCCCTCCCCTGACTGATTGAACAAGCTTAAAACTTTTGGGAGGCTAACCTCAAATTGCATGAGACATGCAAAAGTCGCATGAGACATGCAAAATCGCATGGGCATAGTATCATGCCTTAACCCGGTTTGGTCGGATCCCCATGAGTAACCCACCACTCCCTTTGGTTTATGAAGGGTTTCACCCTCCTTTAAACCGACGTCCTTTTTCTTGGAATAACATTATACAAAACTGAATATATTAAAATAATCATACTTATTCTTATAGTTCGACTATGAAAGGGTCTTTAAGGTTGGTGTTCCTCAGCTACCTAAAAAGGGGTAAAAAGGAAGGGGTGAGTTCTACAACTGGGAGAGCGTGTGTTGGGAGTGAGTTTTCAAATAACTTTGGTTTATAAAAACCATGCCAAGGCTATCATTTTCTTTTTAAAAGGATTTTTCTCCAATTCAGGTTTCCAAAATCTTTTCCATTTCCATATTAGGTGTGTTTAGCTCTTTTTGCCTATCCCCTAGCCTCGTGAGGCATTTATCAAACAAACACACGCCCTTCATCTAAAAGGGTACACACATTCGTAGGTACAACCCGTCTACTGTGCCCACTTATGGATCATAGCGTCTTTACCGTCCACCATGATAGAAGCCCGTCCACTTCTACCCCGGGTCTAAGTGGACGTCCTAGATGTCCAACCCTCAGACCCAAAAAACTCTTTGTGTCCCTATGAGGATGGAGGCCTCATCCCAACCCCACCATGGTCTCATGCGCAAGAAGCTCCCAAAGCTACAAGACCAACTAGCACGAAGAACTGCTCTTATCTCCACTATGTCGTCCAGCAGCCCTTAAGACTCATCACTACCCCCTAGAGCGTCTTGATGGTCCCATACAACAAGTGCATGCACAAACAAGAGTATTCACATATTAGCTATCATCTTTGGTGCCAATAGTCCAAGGACCTTGACACTCAACTAGACTTGCAGCTGTTTGTCTAGGTCGGTTCATCGACATGGCCCTAACACACTACTACTAGTTGATCGAGCACTATTAGTCCTCACTCGGTACCGTGGTGCAACATACAATCAATTTCATTAGGCATTTTCATGGCTCTTCCTAATCAAGTTTGTTTATGAGCTTCTGTCCATGCCCACTAGCCTTGAGCTCATCGCACATGTTTTCCAAAATTGGGCATTTAGCCCTATGAGTTCAAAATCAAGGCCCCTAGACTATCTGAGCTATTTTAGCTCCCATCAAGAAGGTTTTCCAAATATTTTAAGCATTGGCACACAGTCAGGGGATAACACTTTTGATAAAATTCACTTTTAACTCATCACACCAACCGGGTGTGATGATAACTCCTCTTACAACTGGTAGGTGGGTTTCTCCTTTCTTAAGGAAGCTCATCATACCAAGCGGGAATGATATTCATTTATTCCTACTTACAACTAGTAAGTAGGTTTAATCCATTAAAAATAGTGTTCGTCATCCCAATCGGGTAGGACGTGAAATAATCCCACTCACCCGATGAATGTGACGCGTTAATTCCTAGTCGGTTTACAAGTCCACGAGAGCTTTCTCTTACTAGCGTTCTAGTCTCACGTGTCCCTACATGATTTAGGTATCCTTATCAATGAGTATTCAGCATAACAGCCTTTCATTTCTCAGGTATGAGCGACTAGGCCCAAATTTTTTATTTATTGCACTTAGGTCCCTAAAGGTTATACCTTTTGACTTTAGCTCCCTAGTGTTAAATTTTCCTCAAATTAAGTCCCGAAGACTTCCAATAACCTCATTTGGCCCTTAATTTACTTTAATTTGTGTAAGGGGCTCAAGTTTCACACATTTCCAATTTGGACCTCAATTTTCCAAAAATTACGGTTTTGCCCCTACTTTCCAAAAATAGTAATTTGGCCACAAATATTTTGAAAATTGACCAATTGGTCCCCCAACATCTTTCTCAATTCTAATTGGCCTTCAATTTTGAGAAATTGCATGAGGTTTCTCAATTTTTCAAAATCCCAAAATTTCCCCCTAATTTCTCCCCTTCATACTAACCGAATTTGATTTCTTCAAATTGGCTATTCAATCAGGGTTAATTGCTCCAATTGATGGTATGGATCATTTCCTAAACTTCCATACGATTCAATTGAGCTTTGAATCACAACATTTGGGTCTGAAATGAGCTTAAATGGAGCTTCGTATGAAAAGTGTTCGTAGAGAGATAAAGCTTTGAAAGCTTACCGTCAGAGGTGTAGTGGTCCGAGCTCTCGATCTTGAGAGGTAGATCTCGTCCTTAGGTTCCTTCTAGGTTCAACAATTGCTATAATTGAAGTCCATATGAGGGTGAATTTTATCAATAGAGTTCAACACTTTCTCTCTCTAACACCAATTTGTAATGAGAGAGGAGGCCGAATTGGCTTACCTTTCACCTTGGCGGAGGTTATGTGAGGATCATGGTGGCACTGGGGAGGCTTGGTTTGGTCGGAGGGGGGCTGAATTTGGCCTAATTCAGCTTGGCTAAAAAAGGGCATCTTCGATCTGTCGGAGTTGCTTCACTATTTGATTCCGCCGGTTCTTCTTTGGCGGTCCTTGGGTCGAAGGGAGATTGCTGTCAGGTAGTTGACTTCCCCCAGAATCTATAGGACCCAACCTTGCCTTCTAAGTTTGAGAAAAGTGCCCAAGTCGGAGCTTTCGTTTGAGCTTCACCAGAAAATGGAGCACTTGAGAAAGAATGGAGATTTGAGGTGTGTGGAGGATGAATAGAGAGGAGCTCTTTATATAAGAAGCTCGGTGACCCTCTACCTGACCACTTTCCATTTTGATCGAGCTTATCCTCACCCGAAAAGTCCTTGATCGGAGAGGATATACCTTCATTGGAGAAGGAAAGTTTTTGAACCGATGAACAATGCTGTCATCCTGAGGAAGAAGACAACACTATTTCAAACCAGACCAGACTGGTCCGACCAGGTTCAATGGCGAAAATTGGTCGATTCAAGCTCAATTCAACCAGATTTCTTAAAATTAAAATTTTCTAAATTAATCTAAATTCATTTTCTATCTATTAGTGGCTTCAATTTTCCAATGTGATCATTTTAAGCCACAAAGAAAATTAAATTTAGAAATTGGTTGATGTATAATTCAAACCGGTTCAAAATGATTTAATTCGGTTCACCCTAAACCGGTTTGGTTTCCTCTTCTAATTTGCTCCATGGTTCCTTTACATGATTTTTATGACTCTTTGAGTCACTTGGTATTTTCAAATTTCCCATTTTGCCCTTTCTTTATCGGTTTTGGTTCGTTATCTAACTTGGTTTTTCTCTTTTGGATTGACCAGTTCTTTTCCTGATTTTTCTTATATTTAAAGGAATGGGGTTTAAAACTCTCCCATCCTTTTAGGGGTTTTATCCCCAAAACATTTACATCCCAAATAATTGGGGGTATCCATCCCTCATAACACTCTCGATTTCCCATGTCTCTTCTTGTACTGGTTCGTTCTGCCAAAGAACCTTGACCATGGGAAACTTCTTGTTTCTCAAGTTTTTGTCTCTCTGGTCGATGATTTGTACCAGTTCATCTTGATAGGTTAGGTTCTCTTCTAACTCAGGCTGGTATTTCCGGAGTACCGAGACGTGGAATACATCATGTATTCTTTGTAAGTCAGGAGGTAGTTCCAATTTATAGGCCACTGGCCCTATCTTTTAGACTATGGTGTAGGAACTGATGTACCTAGGTTTCAACTTCCCCCATTGTTGGAACCTAAGTATTCCCCTCCATGGGGATACCTTGAGAAATACCTTGAGAACCTAAGTATTCCCCTCCCACATCAAATTCCAAGTCCCTTCTCCGATGGTCCGCATAGCTCTTTTAACTGTCCTAAGCTACCTTAAGTCGACTCCTTATAATTTTTATCATCTTTGTGGCGTCTTCTATTAGCTCAACCCTTTCTATTAACTGTCCTAAGCTTCCTTTCTCCCACCTCTTCCCAAAATGAGGGGGTATGACATGGTCATCCATAAAGGGTCTCATAAGGAGCCATTTGAATATTGGTCAGGTAACTGTTATTATAGGAAAACTCCATGAGGCATAACTATTCCTCCCAACCTTTGTTCATGGTGAGTATGCATGCTCATAGCATGTCCTCTAGGTTTTGGATCATCTGCTCAGACTGTCCATCGGTCTGAGGATGAAATGTTGTACTCATGTGGAGTTTGGTTCCCAAGGCACTTTGCAAACTAGGCTAGAACCATGAGGTAAACCTAGGGTCTCTATCCGACACTATGCTTACTGGGATGCCATAAGTCTCACAATCTCCCCTATGTATAGAGCAGCTAGTTGTTCCACAGAATCGGTCACCCTTATTGGTAAGAAGTGAGCAGACTTGGTCAATCTATCCACAATAACCCAAATTGTGTCTCGTCCCTTCCTGATCACAGGTAGTCATGTGACAAAGTCCATAGTGATGCGTTCTCATTTCCATTAAGGAATTAGTAGGGGTAATAGCAATCCTGAAGGTTTCTAGTGCTCATCTTTAATTTGCTGATAGGACAAGCAATGTGCTACATACTCTGTGATATCCCTCTTCATCCCTCTCCACCAATAACCCTATTTGAGGGTGCGATACATCTTGGTACTGTCTGGATGCATCACATAGACAGAGTCATGTGCCTCTTCTAATATTAATCTCTTCAGTTCCTTATCTTGAGGCGCACACACCCTACCTTTATAGGTCAGCACTCCATCGCCTCGAAGGTTGTAGTCTGGGTTTGTCCTTTCGCTGACCGGATCCAAGTAGGGTTGATTTCCTTATCCATTTTTTGAGGGACCTTTATTTGTTCCATTAGGTTGTGTCTTACTACTACGTCAGCCAATGGGCATCTTTCTCTTTTGTCTACTTTAAGATCCATTTCCATTCTTCCCAATTGCTGCAATAAGGACATGTAGCTCATCTTTATCTGTGCCACCTGAGTTTGATATTTACAACTTAGAGCGTCTACCACCACATTAGCCTTCTGGGAGTGGTATTCTATCACAAGGTCTCAGTCATTTACCAACTCCAGCCATCTCCTCTAGCGAAGATTTAACTCCCTTTGAGTTATGAAGTACTTAAGATTCTTGTGATCGGTATATATCCTACACTTAACCCTGTATATGTAGTGTCGCCAAATGTTGAGTGTGAACACTATTACAGCTAACTCTAAGTCATGTGTAGGGTAGTTCCTCTCATGTACCTTTAGTTGTAGTGAGGTGTAGGCGATGACATTTCCTTGTTGCATTAATACACATCCAACTCCTTGTCCAGATGCATCACTATAGATTGTATACTCCCTTGCACTTGGGTCAATTAGAGTGAGTATAGGTGCCCTTGTTAAAAGGGTCTTCAACTCCAAGAAGGATTTGTCATAGTTTTCATCCCACTTATACTCCACTCCCTTCCTTGTTAGACGGATCAAAGGGGCAGCTATCTTAGAGAAATCCTGCACAAACCGTCGGTAATACCCTGTCAATCCCAAGAAACTACATATCTCGGAGGGGTTCTTGGGTGCCCTCTAGTCATATATGGCCTCCACCTTTGTTGGATCCACCTTGACTCCATCTTTGGACACTATGTGCCCTAAGAACCCTACCTCTTGCAACCAGAACTCACACTTGGAGAATTCCGCATAGAAGCAATTAGTTCATAGCGTCTCCCAGGTGATAGCGTGATGTTCTTCGTGCTCTAGCCTAGTCCGTGAGTATATGAGTATGTTATCTATAAACATAATCACGAACTTGTCCAAGTGAGGCTAGAACACTCAGTTCATCAAATCCATAAAGGTTGCAGGGGCATTCATCAGGCCAAAAGGCATCACCCTGAATTCATAGTGTCTATACCGGGACCGAAAGGTGGTCTTAGGGATATCTCCCTCTCGAATCCTGAGCTTGTAATATCCTAACCGGAGGTCTATATTGGAGAAGTAGGATGCTCCTTTTAGTTGGTCGAATAGGTCATCAATCCTTGGAAGTGGATACTTATTCTTTATGGTGATTGGTTCAACTTCTGATAATGTTCATACTCCCATCCTTTTTCTTCACAAATAGTACTGGTGCACCCCATGGAGACTGGCTAGGGCATATGAAACCCTTCTTTAATAGCTCATCCAACTATTCCTTTAATTCATTTAGTTCTACTAGAGCCATGCTATAGGGAGCTTGGGATATGGGATGGGTTCCGAGGATTACCTCTATAGTAAATTCTAGTTGTTGGTTTGGGGATAATCCTGTTAATTCCTTAGGGAATACATCTGGGTAGTGTTCAACAACTGGGATGCTCTCTGGTCCTTTCTCCTCCAACTTCTCATTAATGACCATTGTATCATTGATGACCGTTGAGGTAAGCCTAGAAACCCTTTTGTATCAGTTTTTGTGCTTCTAGTTGAGACACTAAGTGCATCTCTACCTTCCTCCTGTCTCCTTGAAAGTGTAATCCAAGTGTTTTGAGAGTGTGAAAAGTTATCACTTTCTTCCCACAATCCACATTGGCTTGATTGGTACTTAACCAATCTATTCCCAATATTATTTCTAAAGTGCCCCACCTTTCCACATCCATAACAAAATAAGCATGCTCCATCATGGTACCTCTGGCATCTGGGACAGTGAGGGCTCCCTTGTAGCATGGTGGGAATCACCTCCCTTTGAAGTGGTTGCACACCCTTCCTCCTTTGTAAACTCACCTTATTTCCCCACTTAGGGTCACTTTGCTTCTTACATCCACCATAGCGACCTTGGCCTTTATCCTCCTTTCAGTTGGCCTGCTCCATCTGACAACGTCAAATTTGCACCAGGCGCTCACATTCATAGGCCATACTGATTATGGCTGCCAGATCCATGGGGCATCCTAACACTCTGATCCGGTCTCGTATGTCCATGTTAAGACCGTCCATGAATCATTGGCAAATATCTACAGGTCCGGCTAGGTCGGGGGCAAAGGGTCTTAACTCGTTAAACTTGGTTTCATACTTTGAGATAGAGTTAAGCCCTTGTCGGAGTTGGAGGAAATCTTGCTTCTTCTTGTTGATCAGGTGCGGAGCTAGGTATTTTTTCGTATACCTCTTCTTGAATTACTCCCATGTGGGGGTGGTGGTATGCAAGCTTCTGACGTTGTCCCACCATCTTTTTATGCTGGCTTCCAAGAAAAACTCTACCAGGATTACCATGTCCTATAGTGAAATCCTGACTATCCCCATGAGTTTCTTGATGATGGCTAGCCAGTCCATAGCAACTCCAGCATCCTTCTCTCCTAGGAAAGGCTTACATCCCAATTGACGGTGGGTTTTGAGGTATTTAGGGATGTCAATTGGTGGAGGAATGTTAGCAGGAGGGGATGAGATTGTACTTTCTCGGGTACAGCTCAAGAGTTGGTGTCTACCTTAGAGCGAGGTTAGGCCATCCAAACATTTGGGTGAACTCCTCGTATAGTCCAGGTGGAACTGTTTGGGCTTCTCAGGGAGTTTCCATAGGAAGGGGGTGTTGGGAAGTGTTAGTGACTACGACTCTAGTTCTCTTAGTTCTTCTCTTGGGAGAGATCTATAAATTTTAAAACTTATTCCTCTTAGTTACTACGTTCTATAGTCTTGATAATGCATTCGAGGAAATAGGCTCTGATACCACTCATGTTGTCACGCCCTGACCCGGTTTGGTCAGATCCATATGAGTAACCCACCACTCTCATTGGTTTATGAAGGGTTTCACCCTCCTCTAAACCACGAGGAGCATGGCATCATTTTTCTTATTCTCCTAAAATAACATTATACAAAATAAGCATAAATGTTCTTATAGTTCGACTACATAAGGGTCTTTAAGGTTGGTGTTACTCGGGTACGTGAAAAGGAGTAAAAAGGGAGGGTGAGTTCTACAACTTAGAGAGCATTGTGTTGGGAGTGACTTTTCAAACAAATTTGGTTTATAAAAACCATGCCAAGGTTATCATTTTCTTTTTGAAAGGATTTTCCACCAATTCAGGTTTTCAAAACCTTTTCCATTTCCATATTAGGTGTGTTTTGCTCTCTTTGCCCATCCCCTTGCCTCAAGAGGTGTTTAGAAAACAAACACACGCCCTTCATCAAGAAGGGTACACACATTCGTAGGTGCAGCCCGTCCACTACACCCACTTCTGGATCACAGTGTTTTTAGTGTCCACCATAATAGAAGTACGTCCACTTCTACCCCGAGTCTGAGTGGACGTCCCAAACGTCCGACCCTCGGACCCAAAAATCTCTTCATGTTCGTATGATGATGGAGACCTCATCCCAACCCCACCCTGATCCCATGCGCAAGATGCGCCTAGAGCTTTAAGACTAACTGGCACGATGAACTGCCCTTATCTCCACCATGCCATCCAGCAGCCCTTAGGACCCATCACTACTGTGACGCCCTGACCCGGTTTGGTCGGATCCCAGTGAACAACCCACCACTCCCTTTGGTTTATGAAGAGTTTCACCCCTTTCTAAATTACGAGGAATAAGGCGTCATTTTTCTTGTTTTTCCTAGAATAACATTATACAAAAATAAATATATTAAAACTTACATACATATCTTTTAGGTTCAGTTATAGGAAAGTCTTTAGGTTTGATTTTTCCTTGGTTACCTTTAAGGGGTAAAAGGGAGGGGTGAGTTCTACAACTTAGTGAATGGGTGTTGGGAGTGAGTTTTCATAAGTAGCTTTAATCAAAGTTTGACAAAAATTCTTGTTACCTTTAAGAAGGATCTTTCATCAAATTCCGATTTTCAAAACCATTTTTCCTCATTTTTCACATTAGTTGTGTTTAACAGTCAACACACGCCCTTCATCAGGAAGGGATCACACATTCATAGGGCATCATGTTTACTACATCCACTTGTGGCTCGGAGTATCTTTACCAACCCTCAAACCCAAAAATAACTCTATGTCCATATGAAGAAAGAGACCTCATCCCGGCCTCATGCGCAAAAAGCTATGTCGAGCTTCCTGACTGTTGGCATGAAAAACTGCCCTTATCTCAACCATGTAGTCCAGTAGCCCTTAAGACGCATCACTACCCCTTTTGGGTGTCTAAATGGTCATGTACCACAAGTGCATGCACAAACAATAGTTTTTCCACAAAGCCATTTATCTTTGGTGCCATTGGTCCAACGACCCCGACCTTCAACCCAACCTGCAGCTATTTTCTAGGTCAGTTCATCGAGCTGACCTTGACACAATGTCACTAGTCCATCAAGTATGCCGGTCCTATTTTAGTGCCATGGTGAAATCACATATCCATTTCATTAAGAGTTTTTATGGCTTTCATATCTCATGTTTGTTTAAGACCTCCTGCTCGTGCCAACTGGCCTTGGGCCTACTGTACGTGATTTTCCAAGACCAGTCATTTTAGCACCACAAGTTCCAAAATCGAGGCCTCTGGCCTATCTAAGCTAATCTAGCTCCTGTCAAGAAGGTCTCCCAAAAAGTTAAAGCATTGACACACAGTTAGGGGAGAACACTTCTGACAAAAATAATTTTTATTTTATCACACCAACCGGGTGTGATGACATCTTTGCTTACAATTGGCAAGCGGGTTTCTCCTTCCTTCAAGGAAGTCCATCATACCAACCGGGTATGATTTCCTCTACTTACAACCAATAATTAGTTTTTAGCTAAGTTCGCTTACTCTGACCGAGTGTGATGTTAAAATCCCACATATAAGTGGTTTTTTGTTTCTAAAATGCTCACCATCCCAACCGGGTATTATGTGAATAAACTCACTCACTCGATAACTATGACGTGGTCATCCTTAGCCAATTTTCCATTTCTACACGATTTTTCTCTTGCTTGCATTCTTGTCAAACGTGTTCCTACACAATTTGGGTAGCCTTATCATTCACAGTTTGGCATAAAAGCCTAGGCTTATAATTTTTGTATTAATTGCACTTAACTCCCTAGAGTTTATTTCTTTTCACTTTAGGTCCCTAATGCCCATGTTTGCCCAATTTGAGCCCCAACATTTCCAAAATTTCCTTTTAAGTCTTCATGTTACTCAAAATTGTATAAGGGGTTCAAGTTTTCCAAATTTCCAATTTGGTCCTCCAACTTTTCAAAAATTACAATTTTGCCCCTACTTTCCAAAAATGGCCATTTGACCCCAATTGTTCAAAAAATTGGCCAATTGGTCCTCTAACATCTTTTCCATGGCCAATTGGGCCTCAATTTTTGAAAATTGTAAATAGGTCCCTCAATCTTACGAAATCCCCAATTTTCCCCAAAATTTTCCCCCAATTTGTCCCCTTCAAACTAACTAAATTTGATTTCTTCAAATTGGCCATTCAATTGGGGTTAATTGCTCCAATTGAAAGTATGGATCAGTTCCTACACTTCAATATGATTCAATTGAGCTTTGAACCACGTCATTTGGGTCCAAAATGAGCTCAAACGAAGCTTCGCCGGAAAATTGTGTGTAAAGAGAGAAAGCTTCAGAAGCTTACCGTCAGAGATGCGGCAGTCCGAGCTCTTTATCAGGGTAGGTAGCTCATTTCCTTAGTTATCTTCTAGGATTAAGAATTTCTACAATTCAGCTCAAATTGAGGGAGAATTTCCTCAGTGAAATTTCACAATTTCTATCTCCAACTTCGACCTATAACGACTGAGGAGGGTCGAATTGGCTTACCTTTCAACTCAGTTTAGTTCGTATGAAGGCTTTGGGGATGTTGGGAGGGCTTGGTTTGGCCGGAGGAGGGATGAATTTAGCCAATTTCAGCTTGTCCAAAATAGGGAGCTTTGGTCCTTCGGAGTTGCTTCACTGTTTGATTCCGATGGCGCTTCTCCGGCGGTCCTTAGGTCGAACGAAAGTTGCTGTCAGGTAGCTGACTTCCCCTAGAATCTAAAGAACCCAACCACACCTATCGAGGCTCAAAAAAATGCCAATGTCAGTGCTCTGGTTCGAGCTTCGCCAGAAAATAGAGCAGTTGAGAGAAAAAGGAGATTTCATGTGTGAGGAGGATGAATGGAGAGAAGCTCTTTATATAGGGAGCTCAGTGACTCTCTACCCGACCATTTAGCATCTTGGTCAAGCTCATTCATGACTTGAAACACCCTGAACGGTGGCATTTTCTCTTCATCAGCGCTGTTCGTTCATGCATTGAATGAATAATGTCATCATCTAAAGCAAGGAGACGACACTATTCTAAATCCGACGAGTCCGACCAGGTTCAATGCTTAAACCGGCCAGTTTAGGCTTGATTCGACCGATTTTCTCAAAATAAAAAATTTATAAATTCATTCTCTATCCAATGATGGCTTCAATCCCCTAATTTGAATATTTTAAGCCACCTAGAAAAATGAATTTAGCAACTAGTTCAATGATGGTTCAAACTGGTTTGATCTGGTTCATATTCGTTTCACCAGAACCGATCTGGTTTTCTCTTCCAATTTATCCCAAAGTTCCTTTCTATGGTTTTTATGACTCTTTGGGTCACTCAGCATTTGTAAATTTCCCAATTTGCTCTTTCTCTATCAATTGCACTTCGTGAACCAGTTTGGTCTGTCAGAACTACTTCACTATTTGATTCCATTAGCGCATCTCCGACGGTCCTCGGGTCGAAGAGAGATTGATATCAGGTAGCTAACTTCCTCTAAAGTCTATAGGACCCGACCTTGCCTTCTAAGCTTGAGAAAAGTGCCCAACTTGGAGCTCTAGTTTGAGCATCATCAGAAAATGGAGCACTTGAGAGAGAATGGAGATTTGAGGTGTGTGGAGGATGAATGGAGAGGAGCTCTTTATATAGGGAGCCTGGGGACACTCTGCCCAACCACATTCCATTTTGGTAAAGCTTATCCTTGCCCGAAAATACCCTGATTGGAGAGGATATTCCTTCATCGGAGAAGGAAAGTTTTTGAATTGATGAATAGTATTGTCATCCTGAGGAAGAAGGCGACACTGTTCTAAACCGGATCGGACCGGTCCGATTGGGTTCAATGGCAAAAATTGGTCGGTTCAAGCCCAATTCGATCGATTTTCTCAAAATTAAAAATTTCTAAATTAATATAAATTCATTTTCTATCTATTGGTGGCTTCAATTTTCCAATTTTATCATTTTAAGCCACCAAAAAAATGAATTAAGAAAGCATTTCATGTATGGTTCAAACTGGTTTAATCCGGTTCAGGTCCAGCTCACCCTGAACCAGTCTGGTTTCCCCTTCCAATTTGCTCCATGGTTCCTTTCCATGATTTGTATGACTCTTTGAGTCACTTGAGATTTTTAAATTTGCCATTTTGCTCTTTCTTTATCAGTTTAGATTCATTAACTGACTCGTTCTCTTTTGAATTGACTGCTTCTTTTCCCGATTTTTCTTATCATTAAACGAACAGGGTTTACACATAGGCTCGTATACAAGATGAGTTGGATGTGCTTGAAAAACTCTTATAAGAAACGGTGCAATGTGTTTGTGTTGGTTACAGCACCGAAGCCGAACATACGAACTCGTTGGGTTAGTAGCTACTAAGCCAAAGTCATGTCATTGAACTCATTGGGCTAGTAGTTATGAGGTCGAAGCCAAGTTGTTAGGTCTGTTGGGCCATTAACACCAAAGATGATGGCCATAATAAATAAAAATTGTTGATTTTTGCATGCATGAGATGTGGAGCCATCGAGATGCCTGGTTTGTGGTAGTGGTGGTTGCAAGGGCTGTTGGACAACCTAGGGAGCATAAGGGCAATCCGTCGTCCAATATGTAGAGAAGCTTTGGGAGCTTCATGCACATGGAGACCCAGGCAAGAGGGGAAAAGAGGTCTCATCCCATAAAGCGAACATGAAGTATGATTAGGGTTTGGGGGTCGGGCAATTGATGTCCACTCAAACTCGGGATAGAGGTCGCGAACCTCTATCAGTGTCATGCCTCGACCCAGTTTGGTCGAATCCCCGTGAGCAACCCGCCAATCTTTCAGTTTATTAAGGGTTTCCCCTTTTAAACCATGAGGAGTAAGGCGTCCTTTATACATGTACCTTTCTAGGAATAACATTAATCAAAACTAAAATAAGTTTACATACCTTCTTGTAGGTTAAGCTAGTGGAATGTCTGTAGGTGGGTTTTTCCCTCAATAACCTGAAAAGGGTAAAGGGAGTGGGTGAGTTTGACAACTCAGTGAATGGAAATTTGAAAAAGAGTTTTTATAAAATCATTTTTTTAATTGGAGTGTGCTAGACTCTTTATTTCCTTATTCCTTCATCAAATCTTGGTTTTCAAACATTTTCCTCATTATCCAAAATCAGTGAATTTAAAAATCAACTCACGCCCTTCATCATGAAGGGATCACACATTCGTAGGAAAGCCCGTCCACTGCACCCACTTGTGGCGTCGGAGTAACCTTACCGACCACCTAAATAGAAACTCGTCCACTTCTACCCTGAGAATGAGTGGATGTACGTGACATCTAACCCTTAAACCCAGAAAGAAACTTCATGTCTGTATGAGGATAGAGACCTCATCCCGACCCCACCCCGGTCTCATGCGCATGAAGCTACGTCGAGCTTCCCTAACTGTTGGCACGACAAACTGCCCTTATCTCCACCATGTCGTCCAATAGCCCTTAGGATGCATCACTACCCCTCTTGGGCATCTTGATGGTCCTAGACCTCAGTGCATGCATAAGACAATAATTTTCCTCATAAGCCATTTCATCTTTGGTGCCACTGGTCCAACGACCCCAACCCAAAAACTCGACCTACAGTTGTTTGTCTCGACTGGTCCGTTGGCCTGTCTTGTCACACTACTACCAGTCCATCGAGTATGTCGGACCTGTCTTAGTACCATGGACAAATCACATCATTCATTAAAGTTTTCAAGGCTTAACATCATGTTTTTTTACGAGCTCCTACTCGTGCCTACTGGTCTTGGGCCTACTGTACGAGATTTTAAAAAATCGGGCATTTTAGCCCCCAAGTTCTAAAATCGAGGCCTTTGGCCTATCTAAGCTATTTGAGCTCCCGTCAAGAAGGTCTCCCAAAATGTTTAAGCAGTGGCACACAGTTAGAGGAGAACACTTCTAACAAAAATAACTTTTCATCTATCCATCACACCAACCGAGTGTGAGGACATCTCTGCTCATAATTGATAAGTGGGTTTTCTATTTCCTTCCAGGAAGTTCATCATACCAACTGAGTATGATCTACTTACAATCGGTAAGTAGCTTTTTCGTATGTTTTCTCACATCACCCCATCTAGGTGTGATGTTAAAATCCCACATAGTAGCAAGTTTTCATTACCGAGGTGCTCATGATCCCAACCTAGTATGATATGAAAATTTCCACTCACTGGATAGTGCAGTGAATTCCTCTTATGTGGCTCTTTGCCTCCACATGAGCTTGTCTTTGCTGGTGTTCCCGGTACTTCATGTTCCTACACAATATGAACATCCTTGTTCATTATCCTTTGGCCTAATAGCATTCATTCATCACAAATGAATAAAATGCCCAAACTTTTAGTTATTTGCATTTAGGTTCCTAAAGTTCTTTTTCTTTAACTTTAGGTCCCTAATGCCAATTTTCCCCCAAATTTATTCAAAATCACAAAAAGGGGTTCAAGTTTCCCAAATTCCCAATTTGGTCCCCAACATTTAAAAAATTACCATTTTGTGCCTACTTTACAAAAATGGTAAATTTTACCCCAATAATTCCATAAATCAACCAATTTGTCCTCTAACATCTATTCAATGTCCAATTGGCTCTCAATTTTGGAAATGGTACTTTAGTCCCTTGAATTTTTGAAATCCCTATTTTTTTCCCAAAAGTTCCCCCCAATTTCCCCTCTTCTACCTGGCTGAATTTGATTTAATCAAATTGACCAATTAATAAAGGTTAATTGTTGAAATTGAAGGTAAAATTGAGCTCCTACACTTCGAGATGATTCAAAAGAACTTTGGATCGCATCATTTGGCTCCAAATTGAGCTCAAACGAAGCTTCGTTGGAAAATTGGACTTAGAGAGAGAAAGCTTCGAAAGCTTACCATCAGGGTGCGATAGTCCAAACTTTCAATCTGAGCAAATAGCTTTCATCCTGAGGTTCCTTCTAGGATCAAGAATCGCATCAATTCATGTCAAATTGAGGGAGAATTCAGTCAATAAATTTTCGTTGGTTCTCTCTCTAGCACCAATCGGAAATTATAGAGAGGAGCCAAATTGACTTACCTTTCTACTCTAATTCAGTCGTATGAGGGATGAGGGAGTGTTGTGAGAGCTTGGTTTGGCCTGAGAAGGGCTCGAATCTTCCAATTTCAACTTGATAGAAACAAGGCAGCTTCAGTCTGTCAAAGCTACTTCATTGTTCGATCACGCCGGTGCTTCTCCGGTGATCCTCAGAGTAATTGGAGACTATCATCAGGTAGCTGACTTCTCCTCAAGTCTAAAGAACCCGAACACACCTTATTTGGCTTAGAATAATGCCTATGTTGAAGCTCTCGGCATAGATTGAGGTTTTCCGGTGTGTGAAGGAGGAATGGAGAGGGGATCTTTATATAGGGAGCTCCGGGAACTCTCCGATCATCTGTTTGGCACCTTAATGACAATCATTGATGGCTTGAAATGTACTAAACAGAAATGTTTCCTCTTCATCGGTGCTGTTCAATTTTTCGGTGTGTGAACAGTGTTGTCATCTAAAGGAAGAAGATGATACTGTGTCGAACCAGAACGGATCGGTCCGAACCAAGTTCAATGCTTAAACCGATCGGTTTAGGCCCGATTCGACCGATTTTTTCAAAATTAAAAATTTCTAAATTCATTCAATATCCAATGGTGGCCTCAGTTCTACAATTTGAATTTTCTAAGCCACCTAAAAGTTGCTTTGAAGCTGCCCTACTTCGGCCGAGCTAAAATCGGCCAATTTGATCCCTTCTCAGGCCAAATCAAGCCCTCCTAATATCTCTACAATTCTCCTACAACTAAATTAGAGCTAAAAGGTAAGCCAATTTGGCTCCCCTCTATAAATTTTGATTGTTGCTAGAGATAACTGGCAAAATTTTGATGACAAAATTCTCTCTCAATTCGGCATCAATTGATGCAATTCTTGATCCTAGTAGAAACTTTAGGACAAGAGCTATCTGCCCAGATTGAAAGCTCGACCTGTCACACCCCCGACAGTAAGCTTTCGAAGCTCTCTCTCTCTAAGTCCAATTTTCCAATGAAGCTTTGTTTGAGCTCACTCCGGCATCAAATCGTGTGTTTCAAAGTGTAATAGAATTGTATGAAGCTGTAGGAACTCCAATCTAACTTCAATTTCAGCAATTAAATTCATTTGATCAGTCAATTTGATGAAATCAAATTTGGCTGAGTTAGAAGGTTGAAATTAGTGGAAATTTGGGGGAAATTTAGGAATTTCAAAAATTCAAGGGACTAAAGTGCAATTTCATAAAATTGAGGGCCAATTGGGCATGATAAAGATGTTGGAGGACCAATTAGGCAAATTTTCCAATTTTGGGGCAAAACTTACCATTTTTGTAAAGTAGGGGCAAAAATGGTAATTTTGGAAAAGTTGGGGACCAAATTGGAAATTTGGGAAATTGAACCCCTTTTTGTGAATTTGAATAAATTGACGTCCCAAGGTGAATTTTAAAAGTTTCAAGATTCAATTTGAGGAAAAACCAACATTAGGGATTTAAAGTTAAAAAAATAACTTTAGGGACTTAATTGCAAATAAATGAAAAGTTTAGTTTTCTTATTCATTTGGTATGAATGAAGGCTATTAGCCCAAAGGATAATGAACAAGAATGTTCATATCATGTAGTCACACGAAATACCGGGAACGCCAACAAGGATAAGCTCGCGTAAAGAAAAAGAACTGGTCAAGAGGAGATCACTGCATTATCAGGTGAGTGAGAATTTTATATCATACCCGGTTGTGATGATAAGCACCTCGAAAATGAAAACTCACTACTAAGTGGTTTTTTAACCATCACATCTATGAGGAGTGATGTGGAAATCACGCGGAAAAACTATTTACCGGTTGTAAGTAAATCATACCCGGTTGGTATGATGAAACTTTCTAGAAGGAAGTGAAAGACTCGTTTATTGGTTATAAGCGGAGATGTCCTCATAGTCGGTTGGTGTGATGGACGACTAAAAAGTTTATTTTGTTAGAAGTGTTCTCCCCTGACTATGTGCCACTACTTAAAATTTTTTGGAGACCTTCTTGACGGGAGCTCGAATAGCTCATATAGGCTAGAGGCCTCGATTTTGGAACTTGGGGGCTAATATGCACGATTTTGAAAATCTCGAACAATGGGCCCTAGGCCAGTTGGCACGAGCAAGAGCTCGTAAACAAACTTGATTTAAGCCATGAAAATTTAAATGAATGAGTTGTTTGGCCATGGTACCAACATACTCGATGGACTAGCAACAATGCGACATGCCAGGTCTTCGGACTAGTCGAGACAAACAGCTACAGGTCTAGTTAAGGATTGGGGCCGTTGGACCAGCAGCACCACAGATTATATGGCTTATGTGGAAAATTATTAATTTTTGCATGTACTGTGTTACGGGATATTCAAGATGCCTGAGACGGGTAGTGATGCATCCTGGGCTCTAGACGATCTAGTGGAGATAAGGGCAGTTAGTCATACTAGCAGTCTTGAGAAGCTCGACATAGTTTCATGCGCATGAGACGGTGGGGACGGGATGAAGCCTCTATCCTCATATGGAGACGGAGTATTTTTGGTCAAAGGGTAGGACATCAGAGACGTTCACTCAGACTTCGGGTAGAAGTCAAAGACTTCTATCAAGGTGGATGGTAAAGATACTCCGATCAACAAGTTGGTGCAGTCGGCATAATTGTATCTCATGAATGTGTGTGATCCCTTCATGATTAAGGGCGTGTGTTGTATGTTAAACACACCGAATATGGAAATGGGAAAGAAGTTATGACAACTATGGAAAGTATTTGAGAATCCTTGGAAATAAATTGGGAAACCTTGGGAAAAGGTTTTGATAAACCAAAATTTGAAGAAAAGCATTTTTTATGAAATAAGGAGTCTAGCACACTCTGATTAAATAAATGGATTTTTGTGAAAACTCTCATCCAATACCCATTCATTGAGTTGTCGAACTCACCCCCTCTCTTTACCTTTTTTCAGGAAACTAAGGGAAAACCAACCTTAAAGATTTATTGGTTGCTGAACCTTAAGGCACGTATGTAAAATTTATATTCAGTTTTGATTAATGTTATTCTAGGAATGGTACAGGTAAAAAGGACACCTTACTCCCCACGGTTTAGAAGAAAGGAAAACCCTAAATAAATTGGGAGAGTGGCAGGTTGTTCACAGGGATCTGACCAAACTAGGTCAGGGCGTAACAATAGTGTAGTAGCCGGTACCTCCTGAACCCTCCCTTAAGAAGGGAAATGTACTCCTTGAATAATGTAAAACATTTCCAAATTAATAAAATACCATTTCCCTAAGAAAAGTAAGTAATTGTCTTTCATCTAGGGTATGTACAGTTATTTGAGAGACCGACCTATGCCCCTTAGATTCTGGAGTGGAATGGTCTTTTGTCAAGGAAGTCCTGGTCCCCACCCTCCCTCAGAAACTCATGACTCTTGAACCCAGTCTTAACATCCTCACGCCCTTGGGAGAGGAACTGGCCAGGGAACATGTCTTAAAGGGGGGGGAGGGGGGGGGCAAAGTAAAGACTATGGGGAAGAATTTGGAGGTTGAGCTAATTCACTTACCTCTAAAGGAAGTGGAAGTGATATTGGGAATGGACTAGCTCTTTGCGCATCAAACAAAGTTAGACTATCAAAACAAAAAGGTAATGTTTCACGCCCTAAAGGTACAAGGAGTGGTATTTGAAGGAGACATGAAGAAGAAAGGGATATACTTGATATAATGGTTGAAGGCTCAAGGCACACTGCAAAATGGAGGTAGGTCATTCCTCACAATGATTACAAATGTAAGCTAGGAGAAGAAGGAACTAGAGAAAATTCCCATAGTTAAACATTACTCTGAAGTGTTTCTCGAGGAATTGCTCAGACTACCCCCGGATCGTTAATTAAAATTCACCATAGAAGTGATACCAGGAACGTAACCTATCTCTCAAACCCCCTACCGAAGGGCCCTTGCAGAACTAAAGGAACTGAATGAACAATTGGATGAGTTGCTGAAAAAGGGTTTTATATGCACCAGTCACTCCCTGTGGGGTGCCTCAGTCTTGTTTGTAAAGAAGAAGGGTGGAAGCATGAGATTGTGTATCAACTTCCAAAAATTAAACTAGGTAACCATTAAAAACTGGTACCACTTACTAAGGATTAGTGATCTATTTGACCAGTTGAGAGGGGTAGCCCATTTTTCAAAGATTGACATATAGTTTGGATATCATGCTACGGACATTATGAATTTAGGGTAATGCCATTTGGTTTAACAAACGCCCCTGCAGCCTTCATGGACTAGATGAACTGAGTATTTCAACCCTACCTGGATAGGTTAGTGATAATATTCATAAACGATATATTGATATACTCACAAACCAAGGCGGAACTTGAAGAACACTTGGGAATTACACTAGGAGTCTTAAGGGAGAACTAGAACTAGGCAAAATTCTCGAAGTGTGAATTTTGGCTACAAGATGTGAGCTTCCTAGGGCATATTGTCACGAAGGATGGGATTAAGGTAAACCCAGCAAAGATAGAAACGATCTTCAACTAGAAAGCCCCCACCAACCCAACAGAAATATGCAGCTTCCAAGGATTCGCAGGGTATTATCAGAAGTTTGTAGAGGATTTTTCTAAGATTGCAACCCTGTTGACCCAACTAACCCAAAAATGAGTTGAGTATAAGTGGGATGAGAAGTGCGAGAGCTCCTTCCAAGAGCTTAAAACAAGGCTAACTACGGCTCCAGTACTAGCCTTACCCCACTTGAATGCTTAGGAATATATAGTATATAGTGACGCATTTTGACAAGGCTTAAGATGTGTCTTAATGCAATAAGGAAGGGTTATAGTATATGCATCGTGACAGCTAAAGACCCAAAAAAGAAATTATCCCACCCATGACCTGGAACTAGCTACCATAGTTTTCGCTCTCAAGATCTAGCGACACTATTTGAATGGAGTCAAGTGATTCACCGACTACAAAAGCTTAAAATACTTCCTAACCCAAAAGGAATTGGACCTCAAGCAAAGAAGGTGGCTAGAGTTGGTGAAAGTCTATGACCTAATGTTAGAGTGTCATCCTGGCAAAGCTAACGTAGTAGTTGGCTAACATAGTAGCTGATGCACATAGTCACAAGTATTACACCAGGGTGGCCTATGTGAGGGTGACTTACTTGCCATTATTGGAATAGATGGGCAAGCTAAGAATAGACTTGAGTGTGGATAAGGAGAAGGAATGTTTAACGACTAACATAGCAATAAGGCCCAGCTTGATGGAACAAATTAGAGTCCAAAAAAAGCAGGATGAAGAACAAAAGTTGTTCTTTGATCAAGTAGCTGACGGAAGTACACAAGATATTACTGTAATAAATGACAAATTATTAGCTTTTAAGGGAAGAGTATGCATACTGAAGGGAGGGGAAATAAGAAGGGCAATCTTGGAAGAGGCCCATGACTCAGTATACGCCATGCACCCCGGGAGTACCAAAATGTATCGTACCCTAGAATGACGATATTGGTGGAAGGGGATGAAACAGGATATCGCAGAGTACGTAGCTAGATGCTTGTCTTGTCAACAAATTATGGCATAACACCAAAACCATCTAAACTACTACAGCCCCTACCTATCCTCATGTGGAATTGGGAGCACATCACCATGGACTTTGTAACCGGGTTTCCAATAACAAGAAGGGGGCACGATGCCATATGGGTCATAGTGGATCGACTAACGAAGTCGGCCCACTTCTTGCCAATTAAGGTGAAGGACCCCATCGAGAGGTTAGCAAATCTCTATGTGGGAGAGATTGTAAGGCTACATAGGGTCCCCATCAGCATACTGTCGGACAGAGATTCGTGATTTACATCCTGATTTTACCCCAGACTATATGAGGTCCCAGGGACTTGACTCCACATGAGTACGACCTTCCACCCCCAAACTGACAAGTAGACTGAACAAATTATCCAGACATTGGAGGACATGCTTTGAGCATGTGTCCTAATTATTAATAAGGGCAGGGAGGACTACTTACGCCTCACGGAGTTTGCCTACAACAATAGCTACCAGGCCAGGATACATATGGCGCCATATGAGGCTTTATACGGGAGGCCATGTCGTACACCTCTATTTTAGGATGAAGTGGGGGAAATGAAACTAGAAAGGGTCGAGCTCATCGAGGATGCTACCTAAAAGATTAAGATGATAAGGGCCCAGCTCAAAGCCACCCAAGATCGGGAAAAGAGCTATGCCAACCAAAGGAGGAGAGAGTTGGAATTGAAGGAAGGAGATAAAGTATTCATAAGGGTATCACCTTGGAGGGGAATGTAAAGGTTTCAACAATGAGGAAAGTTTAAACCAAGATACATCATCCCTTACACCCTAATTCAAAGGATCAGACCGGTGGCATACAAATTCGAGCTACCCCCTAACCTGCAACGAGTACATGATGTGTTCCACATATTAGTGCTAAGGAAGTATAAGCCCAACCCTAGCCACATACTAGACTAGCCGCCACTCGAACTGGAAGGGAACCTATCATATGAAGTGGAGCCAACCCAAATTCTCGATAGGCGTGAGAGAAACCTAACGAACAAGATGATTCCAATGGTGAAGGTCCTTTGGTGGAGTAGTCATGTCACGTCCTAACCCGGTTTGGTCTGATCCCCATGAGCAAACTGCCACTCCCTTTAGTTTATGAGGGGTTTCACCCCCTTCTAAACCGTGAGGAGTCAGGCATCCTTTTTCCTGGTTTTTCCTAGAATAGCATTTTACAAAACTGAATATATTAAAACTTACATACCTGTCTTGTGGTTCAATAGCAAGGGGACTTTAAGGTTGGTCATCCCTTTTTTATTTTCCTAAAAAGGGTTAAAGGGAGGGGTGAGTTTCTACAACTCAGTGAGCGGGTGTTGTGAGTGAGTTTTCATAAATGCTTAGTTAAAATCATACCAATGTTTAACATTCTTTTCAAAGTTTTTCTCAAAACCTCAGGGCTTTTTCTTACACTTCCATTCTTGGTGTGTTTAGCTCTATTAGCTCATACCCTTGCTTCGGGAGGCCTTTAGCAAACAAACACATGCCCTTTAACATAAATGGTACAAATGTTCGCAGGGTAGTCTTGGACTGCTCCCACTTGGGGATAAGCGCGCCTTTGTTGTCTACCTTGATAGAAGTCTCAGACTTCTACCCAAAGTCTGAGTGGACGTCCTAGACATCCGACCCTTGGACTCAAAATCTACTTCGTGCCTATATGAGGACGAAGACCTCACCCTGACCCCACCCCAGTCTCATGCACAAGAAGCTCCCAAAGCTTCATGACTAACTGGCATGACGAACTGCCCTTATCTCCACCATGTCGTCTAGCAGCCCTTGGAACCCATCACTACCCCCTAGGGTGTCTTGATGGACCTGAATCCATGAGTGCATGCACAAACAACAATTTTTCATTAATTAGCCATTTTCTTTGGTGTTGATGATCCAATGACCTAGAAACTCAACCCAACCTGCAACTGTTTGTCTAGGCTGGTCTGTCAACCTAGCCCTAAAGCACTACCACTAGCCCATCGAGCATTGTTGGTTTTGACTTGGTACCATGGCGAATCACACAATTGATACCATTTTTTAATAAAAGTTTTCATGGCTCTTCCTATACATGTTTGTTTACGGGCTTCAGCCCATGCCAACTGGCCTTGGCCCCACTGCACGTGTTTTTCAAAACTGGCCCTTGAGCCCTATGAGTTCAAAATCGAGGCCCTTAGCCTATTAGAGCTATTCTAGCTCACATCAATAAGGTCTCCCAAATTATTTAAGAAATGGCACACAGTCAGGGGAGAAGACTTTTGACAAAATCAATTTTTAACTCATCACACCAAACGGGTGTGACGATAGGTCTGCTTACAAATGATATGTGGGTTTTTCCCTTCTGTAGGGGAGCTCATCACACCAATCAGGTATGATGTTTAAATGATCCTACTCCCAATCAATAAGTAGGTTTATCACTTTTAAAGAGTGCTCATCATTCCAACCGGGTATGAAGTATAAAGTTCCCACTCACCCGTTGATTGTGACGTCTTCGTCTCCAGTCAGTTTTCAAGTCCACGCTAGCTCTCTCTTGCTTGCATTTCGGTCCCAAGTGTCCTTACATGGTTTGGGTATCATTATCAGTAAGGGTTCGACATGGCAACCTTCGTTTTCTCACAGATGAGCAACTATGACAAAATCTTTGGTTTATTGCACTTAGGTCCCTAAAGTTCATGATTCTCGACTTTGGGTCCCTAATGCTAACTTTTCCCCAAATCGAGTCTCAAGGCTTCTAATATCCTCCTTCGGTCCTTAATTTATATAAAATTGTGAATGCGGCTCAAGTTTTCCAAATTTCCAATTTGGTGCTCAATCTTTGCAAAATTACAGTTTTGCTCCTATTTTCCAAAAATAGCCAATTAATGCCAATTCTTTCAAAAATTGACCACTTGGTCCCCCAACATCTTTCTCATTGCCAATTAACCTTCAATTTTGAGAAATTGCATGGAGGTCCCTCAATTTTTCAAAACTCCCAATTTTCCTCAATTTCTTCCACCAATTTCACACCTTTACACTGACCGGATTTGATTTCTCCAAATTGCCATTCAAACAAGGTTAATTGCTCCAATTGATGGCATGATTGGTTTCTACACTACCATACGATCAAATGAAGATTTGAATTGTAGAATTTGAGTCCGAAACAAGCTCAAACAAAGCTTTGCCGGAAAACTATTTGTAGAGAAAGAAAGCTATGAAAGCGTCGGAGGTGCAGCGGTTCGAGCTTTTGAATTGGAAAGGTAGCTCTCGTCCATAGGGTCCTCCTAGAATCAAGAATCGCAACAATTGATGTTAATATCAAAGGGAATTTCGTTAGTGAAGTTCAACACTTTCTCTCTCTAGCATCGATCTACAATGACGGAGGAGGGCCGAATTGGCTTACCCAACAATTGATTTTTGGGCCGTGGGGGCTTGGTTTGGCCGGAGGAGGTCTGAATTGGCCGAATTCAGCTCGACCAAAGTAGGGCAACTATAAACTGACGGAGCTGCTTCACTGTTTGATAGTGTTTATGCTTTTGTGGTGATCCTCGAGTCGAAGGGAGGTTGCTATAAGGTAGATAACTTCCTTCAGAGTCTGTAGAGCTCGACTTTGCCTTCTAAGGTTAAGAAAAGTGCCCAAGTCGGAGCTCTGATTTGAGCTTCCCCAAAAAATGGAGCACTTAGGAGAGGAGGACGATTTGAGGTGTGTGGAGGCTGAATTGAGGACCCTATACCATACCAATTTCTATTCTAGTCGAGCTTATCCTTACGCGAAAATGCCCTAATAGGAGTGAATATTCCTTCACTGGAAAAGGAATGATTTTGAACCGATGAACAGTGTTGCCATCTCAAGGAAGAAGACGACACTATTCTAGAGTGAACCGGTCCGGTTCGACTAGGTTCAATGGCAAAAATCAGTCATTTAGGCCCGATTCGACCGATTTTCTAAAAACTAACAATTTCTAAATTCATTTTATATTCAATGGTGGCCTCAATTTCCTATTTTAGATCTCTAAGCCACCTAGAAAAATGAATTACCTATTCCCACTAAGAGTGGGGCACTCCCTTGCAAAGAGCCCCACTTACCCAAATCCAAAACAGGTTGGACATGCCACCTCGTGGTTCCTTTGACATCGTGGACAGCGAAGACCCTTGTGTAGTATAGTGGTGATTACCTCCCTTCACACGGGGTACATTTCCTTCCTCCTTGGGAAACCCATTTTGTTTCCCCACCTAGGACCAATCTGCTCCCTACGTCCTCCGCAATGATTTTGGCCTTTTTCCTCTTTCTTATTGGCCTGCTCCATCCGGCGGCATCGGGTCTACACCAGACGTTCACATTCATGAGCCATATTGATTATGGCTGCCAGATTTGTGGGGTGTCCTAATACCCCCATTTGGTCTCATATGTCTATATTGAGACTGTCCATGAATTGTTAGCAAATGTCCGCAGATCCTGCCACATCGGGGGCAAAGGGTCTTAACTCATTGAAATTAGTCTCCTACTCTAAGATAGAGTTAAGCCCTTGTCGGAGTAGGAAGAAGTCTTGTTTCTTCTCATTGATCAGATGCGGAGCCAAGTATTGCTTCGTATACCTCTACTTGAATTGCTTCCAGGTGGGGGTGGTGGTATGCAAGCTTCTAACGTTGTCCTATCACCTTTTCCTGCTACCTTCTAGGAAAATGTTCGCCAGGATTACCATCTCCTCTGGTGGAATCCTGATTATCCTCATAGGTTTCTTAATACTGGCCAGCCAATCCATAGCAGCCCTAGCAGCCCTAGCATCCTTCTCCCCTTGGAATGGCTTACATCCTAGTTGACAAAGGGTCTTGAGGTATTTGGGGATGTCAACTAGATGAGGGATGGTGATAGAAGTGGGATAGGACTGTACTTCCTCTGGTTTATCCCGAGAGTGGGTGTCCGCCTCGAGAGTGAGGTTGGGCCTTCCAAACACTCGGGTGAACTCTTCGTACAGCCTTTGATGCTCCAAGCTTAGTCCAGGTGGATGCGTATGGGCTTCTCTGGGAGTTTCTACATGGATGGGGTGTTAGGCAGTGTCAATGACTGCGGCTCTAGTTCTCTTGGTTCCTCTCTTGGAAGCCATTTTTAAATTTTAACAATTTGTTTCTCTTAGTTCCTATGTTATATTGTCTTGATAATGTGTTCGAGGAAAAATGCTTTAATACCACTCAAGTTGTCACGCCTAGACCCAGTTTGGTCTGATCCTCGTGAGTAACCCGCCACTCCCTTTGGTCTATGAGGGGTTTCACCCCCTTATAAACTGCGAGGAGTCAAGTGTCCTTCCCTGTTTTTCTTGGAATAGCATTATACAAAAATGATTATATTAAAACTTACATAACTGTCTTGGGGTTCAAGTGTGATGGGTCTTTACGGTTGGTCTTTCCTTTTTTTCTACAAAAGGGTTAAAGGGAGGGTTGAGTTTCTACAACTCAGTGAGCGGGTGTTGGGAGTGAGTTTTCAAAAATGCTTAGTTAAAATCATGCCAATGTTTAACATCCTTTTCAAAGTTTTTCTCAAAAACTCAGGGCTTCTTTTTTCAATTCCATTTTAGATACGTTTAGCTATCTTAGCTCATCCCCTTGCCTCGGGAGGCTTTTAGCAAATAAGCACACACCCTTTATCATAAAGGGTACAAACGTTTGCAGGGTAGTCCCAAACTGCGTCTACATGGGGATCAGCATGACTTTGTTGTCCACTCTAGTAGAATTCTCAAACTTCTACCCTAAGTCTAAGTGGACGTCCCAAACATCCGACCCTCAAACCCGAAATTCACTTCGTGTCCGTATGAGGACGAAGACCTTATCCTGACCCCACCCCGGTCTCATGCACAAGAAGCTTCCAGAGCTTCATGACTAACTGGCACGACGAACTGTCCTTATCTCCGCCATGATGTCCAACAGCCCTTGGAACCCATCACTACCCCTAGGGTGTCTTAATGTTCCTAAGTCCATGAGTGCATGCACAAAAAATAATTTTTCATTATTTATCCATTTTCTTTGGTGCTAACGGTCCTACGACCTCTATATTCAACCCGACTGACAGTTGTTTGTCTAGGCCGGTCCATCGACCTGGCCCTGACGCACTGCCGCCAGCCCAACGAGCAATGTCTGTTTTGACTTGTTACCATGGCGAATCACACAATTGATTCCATTTTTAATAAAAGTTTTCATGGATCCTCCTAAACATGTTTGATTACGGGCTTTAGTATGTGCCTACTGGCATTGGGCCCACTACACGAGTTTTTCAAACCTAGGCCTTGAGCCCTATGAATTCAAAACCGAGGCCCCAGGCTTGTTAGAGATGTTCTGGCTCATATCAAGAAGGTCTTCCAAATTGTTTAAGCAATGGCACATAGTTAGGGGAGAACACTTCTCACAAAATAAATTTTTAACTCATCACACCAACTAGGTGTGATGATAGGTCAGCTTACAACTGGTATGCGGGTTTTTCCTTTCCGTTGGGAAGCTCATCATACCAACCGGGTATGATGTTAAAATGATCCTACTCCCAACCGGTAAGTAGGTTTTTAACTTTTGAAGTGTGCTCATCATCCCAACTGGGTATGAAGTATAAATTTCCACTCACCCATTGACTGTGACATGTTCATCCCTAGTGAGTTTCCAAGTCCATGCTAGCTCTCTCTTGCGTGTGTTCCGGTTCCAAGTGTCACTACATGGTTTGGGTATCATTATCAGTAAGGGTTCGGCATGGCAGCCTTCATTTTTTTCACGTATGTGCAACTATGCCTAAATCTCTGGTTTATTGCACTTAGGTCCCTAATGTTCATGTCTCTTAACTTTAGGTCCCTAATGTTAACTTTTCCCCAAACTGAGTCCCAAGGCTTCTAGTATCCTCCTTGGGTCTTTAATTTACTTAAAATTGTGAACGGGGCTCAAGTTTTCCAAATTCCCAATTTGGTCCCCAATCTTTCCAAAATTACAAATTTGCCCCTACTTTCCAAAAACAGCCAATTGACCCCAATTCTTTCAAAAATTGACCAATTGGTCCCCCAACATCTTTTCTATTGCCAATTGAACTTAAATTTTGAGAAATTGCATGGAAGTCCCTCAATTTTTCCCAATTTCACCCCTTTACACTAACTAAATTTGATTTCTCCAATTTGGCCATTCAAACAGGGTTAATTGCTCTAATTGATGGCATGGATTAGTTTCTACACTTCCATACGGACAAATGGAGCTTTAAATTGCAGAATTTGGGTCCAAAACGAGTTCAAATGGAACTTTATCGGAAAATTGTTCGAAGAGAGAGAAAGCTTCAAAAGCTTATCGTCGGAGGTGTGGCAGTCCGAGCTCCTTATCTAGGAAGGTAGCTATCATCCTTAGGGTCCTCCTAGAATCAAGAGTCACTACAATTGATGTTCATATCAGAGGGAATTTTGTGAGTGAAGTTCAGCACTTTCTCTCTCTAGCATCGATCTGCAATGACGGAGGAGGTCTGAATTGGCTTACCTTTCACCTCTAGGGAGGTCGTGTGATGGCTGTTGGGACTTTGGGGAGGCTTGGTTTGGCCAGAGGAGGTCTCAATTGGCCAAATTTAGCTTGGCAAAAATAGGGCAGCTTCGAACCAACCGAGTTGCTTCACTGTTTGATCTCGTCGACACTTCTTCGGCGATCCTGAGGTCGAAGGGAGGTTGTTGTGAGGTAGTTAACATCCCCCAGAGTTTTTAGGACCTGGCATGGCCTTCTAAAGCTAAGAAAACTACCCGAGTTGAAGCTTTGGTTTGTGCTTCGTCGAAAAATGGAGCACTTAGGAGGGGAGGACAATTTGAGGTGTGTAGAGGATGAATGATGGAGAGCTCTTTATATAGGAAGCTTGAGGACCCTCTGCACAACCAATTTCCATTTTGATCGAGCTTATCCTCGATTGAAAATGCCCTGATCAGGGTCAATATTCCTTCACCGGGAAAGGAAAGTTTCCGAACTGATGAATAGTGTTGTCATCCCAAAGAAGAAGTTGGCACTATTCCTAACTGTATCAATTAGGTCCAACCGAGTTCAACAGCAAAAATCGGCCGGTTCAGGCCCGATTCGACCAGTTTTCCCAAAACTAAAAATTTCTAAATTCATCTAAAGTCATTTTCTATCAAATGGTGGCCTCAATTTCCCCATTTGAGATCTTTAAGCCACCTAGAAAATGAATTACCTAATTCGATTCATTATGGTTTAACGGGTTCAATCCAGTTCAGGTCTGGTTCACCCTGAACTGGTCCGATTTTCCCTTTCAATTGGATTCATGGTTCTTCCCCATGACTTTCATGTCTCTTTTGGTCACTTGGGATTTCCAATTTCCCATTTTTACCCTTCTTTACCAATTTTGATTTGTTAATGGCTCAGTTTTCTCTTTAGAATAAATTGGTTCTTTTCCCGGTTTTTCTTATTCTTGAAAGGACGAGGTTTACAAGTCAAGTAGAGGAACAAACATGGGAAATTGCATCCATGATTAGGGAGAAGTGCCCTATAAACCCCATCCTTTTATACTAAGAAAAACTGGGAAAAGAACCGGTCATTTCCAAAAAGAAAATCGAGTTGGTTCATGAACCTTAACCGATAGAAAAAGAGCAAATCAGGAAATTTACAAATCTCGAGTGACTTAAAGAGTCATAAAAGTCATGGAAAAGGAATTTGGGATGAATTGGAAAAGAAAACCAAACTAGTTTAGGTGAACCGAATTGAACTTGTTTAAACCATCATTGAACCAATTTTTAAATTCATTTTTCTAGGTGGCTTAAAATACTCAAATTGAGGAATTGAAGTCACCATTATATAAAGAATGATATTAGATGAATTTAGAAATTTTTTATTTTGAAAAACTCTATTGAATCAGGTTTGAATTGGTCGGTTAAGCATTGAACTCAGTTCGTACGAGTCTAGTCTGGTTCGGAACAGTGTCGTCTTCTTCCTACAAATGACAGCACTATTCACTCACCGAAAAAATGAATAGCACCTGAGAAGGTGAAAAGTCTCCATTTAGGGCATTTCATGCCATGAATGAGAGCCATAAAGGTGCCAAACGGATGGCCAGAGAGTCGTTGAGCTCCCTATATAAAGTGCTTCTCACCATTCATTCTCCTCACACCTAAAAACTCCATTCTCTCTCAATTGCTCCAATTTTCGGTGAAGCTCGAACTAGAGCACTAACTTGGGCATTTTTCTCTACCTTAGAAGGTGAGTTTGGGTTCTTTAGACTCCGGGGGAAGTCAGATATCTAATAGCAATCTCCATTCGATTCGAGAATCGTTGGAGAAGTGTCGGCATAATCAAACAGAGAATCAGCTCCAGCAGATTGAAGCTGCCCTATTTCAACGGAGCTGAAAATGGCTAAATTCAACCCTCCTCAGGCCAAACCAAGCTCTCCCAACATCCCCACAACTCTTAGACGACCTCAACTGAGCTGAAAGGTAAACCAATTCGGCCCTCCTCAATCGTTGCAGGTCGGAGTTAGAGAGAGAAACTACAGGATTTCACTAATGAAATTCTTCCTCAATTCAAGGTCAATTGTAGGAATTCTTGATTCTAGAAGATACCTCAAGATGAGAGCTATCTTCTCCAATAGAGAGATCTGACCGCTGTACTTCCAACAGTAATCTTACGAAGCTTTCTCTCTCTACGCTCTATTTTCCGATAAAGCTCTGTTTGAGCTCAATTTGGACCCAAATGACGCAAAACAATGCTTAATTGAATCGTATGGAAGTGTAGGAACTAATCCATACCTTCAATTGGAACTAATCCATACTATTTTCCGGTGTACTATGATGGTACACGTACGTATTCCGGATGTCCCAGGAAAACATGGATATTTCTCATTGTACCTCCCCCCAATCTCCTCTCCATTTTCCCTAGGGTGACGACACAACTGCATATGTGCCCCTCCATCACCCCTAACCACCAATACCAATTTAAATAACATGACTCAAAATCATATGAAGGCACTCATGGTCATTTCTTGTAACGGTGCTACATGCACAATGTTACCAGGAGCTAGTGCAACACATGCCATCTCCCCATTATCTTGCATATCGAATGAATTCCACAATTTTTATTATAAAAATGTGTTTAACACATGGGAGACTAGGCCTCTCCGGATGTCTTACCCTTTTCTTTTGATGAATGCACAAATATTGGGAGCTCGGCTCTATGTGAGTCGGTGTCCCTTCTCAAGCAATCCATCCAACAGCCCCGGGCTCAAGCTTCACCGCATAAACCCGGCCTAATCACAATCACAGCAAGCATAGAACACACATATCGAGAGTCTAGCACTCTGTGGCCCTCTGCCCAATTTCTTAAGAACTATGTTTTTTCCTTGGTTTCTTAAAAACTAACATTTATCTAGCCTTTGGTTCTTATGACCAGTTCCTTTATTGACTTTTAAATGAACTTTAATTTAGTGGGCATGCTTATTACCAGTTACACCTCTTATATCAATTATCAAAGTGCAACTTAAATACTAAAGTACATAGGGCCATAAAGAATCAAACAAAAAGCTCGGTCGGTTCAATAGGACGCACCGTCAACAATGGTATTAAACCAAAACCCACTCACCAAGTTTACAAAAATCGTTCACTCTATGATGTGCCTAGAATCCACTTTTATTTCAATTTGATGCTTGTTACGTTATGTGCAAGGTGTAGTAAACCTAGGGTCAATTTTTCTATTGAACACATATAATTATTTTCGAACCTAAGACTTTTCTTAAGCCTTTCCAAATCGGTCCTAAAGTTATTTCGGTCCAATTTAGGCTGCAATAGACATTAGAAATTATTCCAAGCCTTATTTCCCTTTTATTACCAAAAAGGCCCCAAGTTTTGGCAAAATTACAATTTTGCCCCTCAACTTGAGGACTTAGGTTTTAGGATCCCCTTAAACCCCCAAATTTCCCACATACTTCCCTAAACTTCTTTTCTTTACATTTATGTCCTTGGACTTTCCAAACGTTCATTTGGGCTAGGCAAAAGTTCATATTTTGACCCAAACATTGTCTTTATTGCAAAAAGGTCCCTAAGCCTTTCCCAATAGGCAAGACCGATCCCCAAACTTCCCAATAAGCCCCACCACCTTATTTAGGCCATTAGGAAGACCCCACAAAAAGCTTATTCCCAATCGGGTCCCCTAACTTTCAAATCTTTACAAATTGGTCCATCTTTGACCCAAAATTTAAGTATCTCCAAAAATTATCAAATTAAGTGGGGAGGACCCCTCGCCTTCCTCTACCCTATCATATGGTTGGTTTGGCTAGCGTCGACAGGAATTTCTTTGAACAAGCTCGATCAGAAAAGTTAACCCACCCTGTAGAAAATTGGGTCAATGTCAGAAACTCATTAGAGGTGGTACGTCAGTCATCAAGGCTAGTGGGGTTTGAAAATTGACACTCCCAAGAGTCTACATCCACTTGAACCAACTCAATTGGTGGTTTGTAGCTCCTATAATTTACATTTTTCAAATGGGTCTCTATTCCCATGATCTAATATTTCCAATATTTAATTTAGACCCATTTCTAAATCATTTCGGGCAAATCATGTGGCTATGAAAAGCTGGTGGTGTAAGGAACTCACCAGATTTTTCTTAGCTCACAATTATCATCGAGCCCATTAGAATTGGCCCCAAAAATAGGTGCTCTATTTCTATTCTTTAGAGATGGGTTAGTGTGTGATCTCATCGGCGCTGGTAGAGGAAGAATTGGAGGTTGAGAGGGGTGGCGATGGAAAGATAGGGTCCTCAAATTTCTAGGGATAATAAGAACATCGTTGGAGGTGTCCAGATAGTGAAGTAATAGTTTCTGGCAATGAGGTCACTAGAGTTGGAAGCAATCAATAGTTAGGAGAGAATTCTGAGCAATTGCTGGTGAGGTGGCATCCCCAATTAATATGGTTGTGTTCTAGAGCTCCATGACAATTTATCCACAGCTTCCTTTCATTAATTCATAGCATGTAGTGCTAGCAATAAATTAATTTCTCTAAGTGGTGGAGTTAGTGGATCAACGGATGAGGTATTAGGTAAAAGAGGGGACTCGGATTGAGGGTCGGTCGAGGAAGATGACACGCGTGCATGGGCACGCATGTGTACATCTCACACTCCATGCATGCAGCACGTGTGTGTGCTTAGCTTCCCTATTGACCAGTTCGACATTGTACCAAACCGGTTTTTGGCAAATTTCTTGGCTGGTTCAATGGTTTTTTCCCGGTTTACCCTCTTCCCAACAGATTCTTAAGAAAATAAAAATACCTAAAAAATCTAAATTTAATTTCCTATTGAATGGAATCAAGAACTGTCGAATTTGGATTCATCATCTTAGGAATTCATTTGTTATCTTACTTGTATTACTTTACAGTTTCATTCTCACTGCTCATGATAGTACTTTATCTCATATTCATCATCTTGGAAATTCATTCCCCACTTTACAATTCGTGCATTAAATGCACATACACAATCCCATGAGTTCTTACACAAGCAAACTCGTGATGTGAGGGGTATGTGCATCATAACACACTCCCATAGAACATCTCAAGATGACCCCCTCACACAAATGTCGATGATGTGTCATCCAACATTCTGCATCCTTTTACCTAACTCAACCTAACTTCTAGATGACAAGCAATGTTTGCACCCCTGCCATACACCTCCCTTCAAGTCCGTGTAAAGATTTTAGAAGTTGTCTTCCATTGTATCCCCACTTTCAGTCGTCCCCATTACGCTCAACATTATCTCTAGTATTAGATGCCATGTCGGCGTCATAACACATCCACACAATCATATCACACATATAGTCACATAATATAATGTCATTCTTATTTGGGCATGAGGTATGATATCTAACCAACCCTAAAACTCATGTTCTTTAACATCCATTATAATCCATAGTGCACAATAGTTTTTTTTAATTCTCCATGCTTAGTATGCTATCTGACCAACCCCACTACTCATTATTCTTGCATCGTCATTCATATCGTATGTGCAACTATCATAATTTCCTGATTTTGGTCTTCAGGCCAACTCATTCATTATATGGTACATCTTAGCTTAACCAAGTACACAAAGCCTAGTCCCTTTTTCATGTTTAGAAAAATCTTGGTCTCTTCATATATCAACAACCCGGTTCTTAGTCCAATTCATGCTACATCATGCTCTTTATATTTTGTGTTCCATTGGTGAAGCCTAGCATGCTCTTCTACTTTCATTAATTCAATTAAACATAATAAAAAACCATGATCGGTCCAATAAGACTCGTTGTCTATAAACTCACCCACTCAAATATTCGGATACGTGTTCGTTCTTGTCTATTTCCGAATAACTTTAATTGATGGTTCCACTCGACTATTCACAGTAGTACAAGCTACATAATGCATATAAATACACATGATTAGGTTTGGTTCTAAATGGTATATCCTTGTATCATCCCATAATTTCTCAAAAAGTACGGTTTTATCCCTTAGATCGAGTTGGCTTAAATCTCATATTTGCAATCCATTTATACGACACTCATCGTAGGTTCTAAGTCCCCAATATTTTATTCCTTCTTTATTGATCATTTTCTCACTAGGGTCTTAAGTCATTTCTATTTTTTTTATTAAGGTCCTTATACTTTCTACTTATTGTACATTAGTTTCTAACTTTTTAAAATTACATTTTTGTCCTTCTACTTTCTCTTTACTCCTTTTAGACTTAGATTTCGGCATAACTTCTACATTAGGTCCTCTAACTTTTCTTGGTTTTAGTAAGGGTTCCTAACTTCACATAAATTCCAATTTCGTCCTCTAACTTTTCAAAAATCACCATTTGGTCCCTTAAACTTTTCTAAATGACCCACTTGAGTCTCTATCCTATTTTTAACTACCATTTTAGGTATCTAAGCTTTTCCAACTTTCGTTTAGGTCATTATACTTCCAGTGAATCGCATTTGGATCCCTATTTTTATGAAATCGTAGTTTAGTCCCTAAACTTTCATAAAATTATGATTTGGTCCCTAAAATTTTATCTCTTTCAAAACCCCTCTAATAACCTTTCAAAAATCTTATCTAGGTCCCTCATCATGTTCCCTAAGTCCCCACTATCATGCCCCGACCCAGTTTGGTCGGAGCCCTTGAGCAACCCACCACCTTTTCTAGTGATGTCTAGGTATCTCTACCGGTTTAGGATAAGAAATGTAAAGGCATACAGTTAACTGGTTTTCCAAAGTAGAGTAATCAAAATAACATAAGGGAATATTCATACCTTAGAGAATGAAGGCTTCCTGTACATTGCTCTTTCCCCTTCCAACGTGTATACCTTCTTGAAAAGGGGTAAGGGAGGGGTAAGTTTTCATAACTCAGTTAGGGGTTAAGCTATCAACGTACTTTAACATTCAGCATTTTCAATTTAATTTCTAAATTGGCTATGCTCAAAATTCAATCACCCTTTATCATCAAAGAGTTCACACGTTCGTAAAACAACTCCGACTATTCCACTTGTGGAGTAGAGCGCCTTTACCGTCCACCCTGGTAGAAGTCGTGGGCATCAATTACCTGACCCTCAGACCTAAATCACACTCCATGTCTGCAAATGTGGGACGAGACCTCTCCCCCATCAACCTCGGTAGGTACACATGAAGCTCTCCAAGCTTCCTGACATACTAGATGACAAACTCTCATTATGCTCCATGGGACATCCAACAGCCCTTAGAACAACCACAACCCCATAATGGGCGCCTCGATGGTTCTGAACTCATGTCATGCACAATAAATAGTCTTATTAGTTATAACCATTATCTTTGGTGCTATCGGCCCAACGGACCCAACCACCCGACTTCAACTCTGTAAATACTAGCCTAACAAATTCAACGACCTAGCTTTGGCTCAGTAGCTACTAACCCAATGAGTTCAACGATCCGGCTTCGACATAGTAGCTAATTCACACAATTATTTGATTGTAAGAGTATTTTTCAAGCACATAATCATTAACTTGTATACATGCCCATGCCCATTGGCCTTGGGCCCACTCGAGCAGTGCTAGCTCTACTATCGTATGATTCATGCATTCATCATGACAGTCTCTCAAAATGTTTAAGCTTGCTCAATCAGTCAAGGGAGAGTAGTCCTTGAAAACCATTTTCAATTTAGGAAAAGTGTACTTATCAGCTCAACCGGACGTGATGCTAAACCCATTCACCTGGTATGCAATGACTCGTCTTTTCCCAAGTTGGCTTGTCAGTGCTCCCGAGGCGTTCTACGGTCGTAAGTCGATGTGCTCCACTTGTACCTACATTATTCCGGATAAGGAACATCAAGTCTTGGTTCATTGCATCATTTCTCGAATTCTACCCTTGTGGCACTTAACTCCCGGTTAAATACCAACATTACGAATTAGTTAACTTTGTCATGATTCACAAGAATTACTCTTTGGACTTTGAAATTCCACACTTTTGCTTAATTCCAATTAAGTCCTCGATTTTTCCAAATTTTCCAATTGTCCCTTAATTTTCATAAAAATTTCCATTTGGTCCCCAATTTCCTCAAAATCACCAATTGGCCTCCAATTTCCTCCAAATTGCCAATTGGCCCTTAATTTACAAATAATTGCACAAAAAGTCCTTCAATTTTTGAAATCCCTAAATTCACCCAATTTCTTCCAAAATCACTCATTTTTGCCCTAAAATCCAAATTCATTAAATTGACCCTGCAATTCCAATTAATTGCTCTTTAGCATGATACTAATCATTTTCCCCACATTCCTATAATCAAAGCATGCTTTGAATCATTGATTTTGACCACAAAACAAGCTCAAATGAAGCTTCGTCGAAAAATCGGACTTAAAGAGAGAAAGCTTCGAAAGCTTACCGGCAGGGGTGTAGTTGTCGGAGCTTTGGATTTGGGAATTCGCTCTCATCGAGGTGGTCCTTCAAGAATCAAGAGTGGCCCCAATTCACATTCTGGGCAGGGGAAAATTGATTAGTGAAGTACTGCCACTTTCTCTCTCTAGAGCTAAACTGTTCCGATGAGTAGAGGTGGAGGGTACATACGTGAAAGCTCCAAGAAGGTCGACGGTCGACCGGGAGGACTTGTGAGATGGTTGGTTTGGTTGCAGAAGGCCTATAGTGGCCGAAATTTAGCTTGACTGAAACACACTACTTTGGGTCCTTCATAGCAGTGTCACTATTTAGGCCTTCCGACAATCCTTGAGTCAAATGGAGGGTGTAGTTGGGTAGAGGACTTCCTCCTGATTCCACAGACACCAAATACAACTTCAAAGGTGAAGGAAAGTGTCGATATTAGAACTCTGGTTTATGATTCTCTAGAAAATTGAGTACCTCTCCTTCTTCGCTTGCTGATGGGATGAGGAAGGTGAGAGAATGGGTGCTCTTTATATAGGGAGCTCGGCAAATGATCATTGAACCATCTGCCAAAGACTCGGTCCTTAACTTGGCCATCGGCAGTCATACCGTAGCATTTTTTGGGTCACTGGAGACTGCCCCTCCCTCCCTTATCATTTTCTATCAGTCATCATAAGGAGGAAGATGACACAGGCTTGCCACATGGCGCACTGTGATTGGCTGATTTTGCTGATGAGACTTCCTACTAAGCAGCCTAGTCAGCCTTTGACTTGCTGATCAGACACGTGGCGGCCTCCCATTGGTCGTTCCTTCCAACGTGGCTATTGATCGTATATTTGTCGACCGTTGACCATGACACATATCGGCCTCTAATTGTCCCATTTAAATACGCCAAATTCCTCTAACGCACAATGTCTTTGCCACATGTCAGCCTCTCGTTGGCCGAGACTATCTGACATGGCACTGCCACGTGTAGACCTCTGATTGGTTGATCATTTTTCAAATACCCCAGTCAGACGTTGATGTGGCACCTTTGCCACGTGTCCGCTTCCTATTGGTCAGTTCGACTGACTAGGCTTCTCTGACATTGACCGTTGACCAGGGACATGTGTCGCTCCCCGATTGGTCAACGCTTCCAAGCGCTGACTGGGTATGTTTCGCCTTGTGCACTGAGTGGTCACTCCTATTGACTAGACACTAACTTGATAGTGGTCCGTTGACCAGATGGACCATTGACTGGTTCGGTCCAACTGAGTTCGATGACTTGAAATTGAAAATTTGCTAGTTTAGGCCCAATTTGACTAGTTTTCTAAAATTTAAAAATTTTTAAATTCTTGTAAATTCATTTTCTATCCAATGGTGGCTTCAATTTTCCAATTTGAGGTTTTCATGCCACCTAGAAAATTGAATATTTGAACCGGTTCCATACGGTTCATCCTAGTTCAATCCAATTCAGGTCTGGTTCGGCCTAAATCGGTCCAGTTCTCACACCCCATTTTATCCATGGTTATTTCCCATGATTTTTTGGTATTTATCGGCCATTTGGGATTTCCCGATTTTCCATTTTTCCCCGCATTTACCAACTTCGGTTCGTTTTCACATCAGTTTTCCTTTGAAATTTTTTGGCTCCCTAATCCGGCTTTCCTATGGTGCAGAAATGAGGTTTACACCCACATTGACTTTTCGATAAGCCTTGGCTGGAACAATATCATTTTGGCTCTGACCGCTCTTTGTAAAATAAACACAAAGTTGAGTTTTGGTCGGAAACTCACTAGTGAGGAAGTAGTGACGGCCAACGGCGATAGGGTTGTGTAGCTGACTCCCCCACGAGTCTATAGACACCTTGATCACCTCTTGCGGTGGTATGAGTTGCCTGCCCAATTTATAGAGAGCTATAAGAAACAGATATTTATTGGATCTTCATAGATTTTTCGTGGTCACTAGGCTAACATATAGCTCAAACGACCATTGTGTTTGGCGAGAGGGGACTGAGAATGTCTTCCTAAATTAATTTGGGTTGTGGTTGGTCGTCAAGGAGGTTGAGACAAGCTCATAAAATTCAACTGAGAGAGAGCAACGGTATTGTTCCATTGAACTGCCGCCGGTAGAGGGCACGTCGGAGTTGGGAAGATGTACGGTTGGAAAGTTGATTTTAGTGCGGTTCCAACGCCACTAAAATCGCCAAGTTTGGTGGTTATATGAGAAAATGGGAAGCTCTAGGAGGGAGGTCACCTGAAAGTGGAGGAGACTTATAGAGAGAATCCCGGTCATACTCCGGCGAAGGGAGAGGCGACAGTTATATAGGCAGCTCGGGGGACCAATTCTATATCAGGTCATCAACATAGCTCATCGGATGGGACTCTCTAGTCTCTATTTTTCATTTAATTTTCTTGGGGAGTAAATGTAGAAAATCCCATTGACAACTATGTTATTTCCAGGTTGGGGTTGAGTATTCAGATCCTAGGTTGGGTGGAGAAAATGACAAGCGTGTGAATGCATGTGCATGGTGCATCCGACATGGCGCGTCGATCGGTTTGCACTATAGAAAACTGGTTTTCCGGTGAATTAATCAGTTGATTTGGCCAATTTTGGTCTTTTCTTTGTTGATTCACCTCCAAATAGTCGATTCTTAACCTAATTTATTTTTCTAAAAATATTTCATCCAATTCCCTATTATTTGTGTACAATAACATCCATTTCTCGACTTGTATAGTTATTTCTAAAATTCAAAGGTTCTACCGCTATGAGGCAATTCGATCAATTTTGACCTTATTTTGGTCAGTTCACCTTCTATTCAACCAGTTCTTGACTCGATTGGTTTTCTAAAAAACTTTCATCATAATTAAGGTTGATTAGGCTTATTTTTAATTTATCTAATCCCTTTTAAAAAAATGAGGGTTTTTTTTACCTAAAATCAGTTTGAACCAATTTTTACTTGAACTTCTCCTAATACTCAATTTTTTATTAAAGAATTATGGGATGGAAATTTTTGTGATCTTATACATGGTTTAAATTTAGGGTCTGAACCGATTCCAAATCTCAATTCTCAAATTTTTATTCTCAGTTTTCTAATCCAATTGGACTTATATCCCGGTTTAGAAAATTTAAGTGTTACATTTTATATACTGAGATTTTGGTAGAGAACGAGTTTCAAGCCATGAAGTCGCTCGACGTCGGAAAGCCTACTCATTGAGTTGGGAGCTCACCCTTTCAAATAAACATGAATAAATTGGAGATAATTGTGCATATCGAAAATTTGACACGAATACTAAACACATTTATCAGAATTGTGGAAATTTCTTATTATATTTTGAAATATTGTATCAATTTAAAAGAAATTTTAAAAATTTACGTGGTGTAATTTTTTTTTATATTTTAAGTTTTTTATCTACTCAATTCTACAATTGTATATAAATTTGTATCGACTACAATAAATGAGTAAGTTGTAAACGAATTTAACCGATAATTCAAGTAATAACATTATATTATTAGCCATATACATATATCGACATCGTTTTAAAGAAATCAACATCAAATTCATGAATTTGAATTGATTTATTATATGAATTGATATGTAAACTCTTGTACAAATATATTTATACCCTGCATATATATATATATATATAAACTCTTATTACTCAAATATATGCATTTTTCTTAATAAAGATATTACTCTAGTAGCTCTAACATGAATAAAATTTATTTTTGGTACTTTAAAATATTTTAAATTGACGTGAAAAAATAAAGAATTATAATATCATTTATATAGAGACATTTTGGATTTGATACTCAAATTATACTTTGTATTAAATTAATTTTGAAAATTTAAGAAAAAAATATTTTTTTAGAATTTTTTAAAAATTTATTGATAAAATTGAGAAACTAAACTTATTCATACCCTATATTGGATTTTGGGTACCATTTGTAATATTTTTAACCGATAAAAAAATTTAATTTATGATAAAAAAGTTCATATTACAATTCCAATAAGTGATAGATAATACAATTATAAGAATAATATATCAAATATTTTTAAGAAAAAATCTAATTATTATTTATATAATACTAAAATTTTACAAGATAATTTACATTTACTAGAAATCTAAGTACTTTATTCGTGCCCGGAGCTCTCCTACATCGAGCTATTCTGGGGTGTCAGAGTAGGAGGAGCGGCTGCTGATTGCATCGATAATGATGCTGGATCTGGGTCCGTTCTCGGAGGAGAAGTTCGATCCGAAGAAATGGATCAATTCGGCATGCCACGCCCGGCACCCGGAGGATGCACTGGACAAGCACCTTGTGGACATGGAGATGAAGCTCCAGATGGTGTCCGAGGAGATCGCCGCCTCACTTGAGGAGCAGAGCTCCGCCGCCCTCCTCCGCGTACCTCGCGCCACCCGTGATATCGTCCGCCTACGCGACGACGCCTCATCTCTCCGTGGCTCCGTCTCAGGGATCCTTCAGAAGCTCAAGAAGGTAATGGATCTACAGTGCTGTCATCTGATATTCATCCGTTCCTTCTCCACTCCATCCCGCCATATTTTTTCTCAATGTTTTGTGGTTTATCTCGTAAGGAGAAGATGAACCGAAGAGTTCTTTTATATTTTAGATCCTTGTCCAGGGTAATCAGTTGGTACAGCTTCACATCATATATAGTCGCGAAAATGAGATTCGATACTTTATATCCTGAGATCGGATTGAAACGTATTTGATTTTTTGGATACTAAAGTTGCTCCAGAAGGAGGATTTTTTTGTGATTTACTGATTAATGATCTGAAATTTTCAGTACAGTAGCTTATGCTAACGCAAATTGTATTCGACATCCTTCAGGCTGAAGGTTCCTCAGCTGAATCTATAGCTGCACTTGCTAAAGTTGACACTGTTAAGCAGAGGATGGAGGCTGCATATAAGACATTGCAGGTGAAACCTTGGGCAAGCTCTATTTAGTTTATTATCTAGATCTGAAAGTTTTCTGAGTGAACTTCTTCCCATTGTTTAGTTCATCTCCTGATACTGCTTTTTGTGTAGGATGCTGCTGGCTTGACTCAGTTGAGCTCCACAGTGGAGGATGTTTTTTCCAGTGGAGATCTTTCACGAGCTGCTGAGACCTTGGCCAACATGAGACATTGCCTGTCTGCTGTTGGAGAGGTGATGTTGCCTCTGCAAACTCTAAGATACTTAGGTTCTGACCATCAACCTATATTCAAAGTATTCTTATGTAGCTTTAATTGAATTTCAGGTGGCTGAGTTTGCAAATGTCAGGAAACAATTGGAAGTCCTAGAGGATAGGCTAGACTCTATGGTTCAGCCCCGTTTGATAGATGCATTGTCCAATCGCATGGTATCATATATTATTCTTGAATGTTTGATTCTCTGTCCATCACTTCCTCCTACATCTATATACTGGACTCCTTATTTTGATGAGATATCTGATGCCTGCATTTATGTTTATCCTTAACTCTCAAATCTGTTTAGGTAGATGTTGCCCAAGATTTACGAGGTATCCTCATTCGGATTGGAAGATTTACATCTTTGGAGACTTATTACACTAAAGTGCATCTAAAGCCCATCAAAAAGCTTTGGGAAGATTTTGATACCAGGCAAAAGGCCAGCAAGCTCACAACTGATAAAGGCGAGATAGAAAGGACATCAAGTAATCCTGAATTTCAGTTAACCTCTACAGTGTCTTTCTTCAACTGGTTGCCGGGCTTCTATGATGAACTACTTCTGTATCTTGAGCAAGAATGGAAGTGGTAATCTTCGTACAGTTTCCTCTGTTTATATCAATTTTATTGAGAACAACATCGAGAACAGCACACCTAAGATATACAAATCTTATGAAGAGTATCGTGACTCTTAGAGTATTCATTGGTTTCATTATTCAAAAATTGCTGTCAAGATGCACTTTTCTCATCTTTAGGCATGAAGGATCTTTGTATAACTGATTTGCAGGTGCACAATTGCTTTCCCTGATGATTATAAAAATCTTGTTCCAAAGTTGTTGATAGAGACCATGGCAGCCATTGGAGGAAATTTTGTTTCTCGCATCAACCTTGCAACTGGAGATGTCATTCCAGAAACGAAGGCATTAGCAAAAGGTTTTACCTATACATAATCGCATACCATACCTTTCTTTTATTGTTTCTTCTTTGGTAAATGATGTTAATTTTTTGTTGAATGAACTCAAATATTGTCACTGAACAGAAGTGTTGTGGTCAAACATGATCAAATATATGACATGTTCATGAATCTTCATACAATACTGAAACTTTCATTTGCAGCCTTCTCAGAGTATGATCAATGAAGTTCTTTAAAAGAGATGGTCATTGAACCAAAGATGTTTTGCACGCAAGAGAAATCTTCATTAAATCTTTTTGGTTGATGAAATAGTTTAAATATTCATATGAGAATCCTGTCTGCATTGAAATTTGTTACCTGTTCTTTAAGTTAAAATAATATTCAATAGTTTTCATATCATGTATTCTGATTTCTTTTTGGGTAATTCATGTATTCTAACCCCAAATGAGTGGATAAGATATATGTCAATATATTTCCAGTTTTATAACCTTTATGTTGTTTATATTAGGTATAATAGATATATTATCTGGAGACATGCCAAAGAATATTAAGATTCAGAGAAAGCATCTTGAGGCCTTGATAGAGTTACACAATATGACTGGGACCTTTGCAAGGAATATTCAGCACTTGTTCTCAGGATCTGATCTCAGTTCACTGATGAGTACGCTTAAGGCTGTATATCTTCCTTATGAACCATTCAAGCAGAAGTAAGTTGTTGCAGTGCTCTTCACTATATTTTATTGATAAGAAGGGCAATGAATTTCTTCTCCTGAAATGTGCACGAGTCTGTCATAATGTAAGAGTATCAATATTGTGGGGATGTAATTATTTAATGCTTTCTGAATGATGCTGTGTGGAGAATCAGTGAAGAGAAAATGTCAAAATATCTTGAAATCATCATCACTCACTCTGCTAACTAATTCTTTATTTCCATTTTGAATATGGTAAAGAAAGCAAGCCCTGCTTATCTCTTTTTACAATTGATACCGGTACTAGGAACTTCTTAGGTGTGTCTTTCCTTTTCTAATTTGTCTCCATATAGTCAGTTCTGAATTGTTAGTTTCAAGATCTCGTATTTGTTAAGCTGTCCCCATGTTCCCATGATAGTTAAACTTATGATTCCAGGTATGGACAATTGGAGCGTGCCATTCTATCCAATGAGATATCTGGGGTCGACCTGAGGGGGGCTGTTGCTCGAGGTTTGGGGGCCCAAGGAATTGAACTTAGTGAAACAGTTAGGAGGATGGAGGAATCGATTCCTCAAATAATTTTGTTTCTTGAAGCAGCTGTTGATAGATGCATCAGCTTTACTGGTGGTTCTGAGGCAGATGAATTAATTCTTTCACTTGATGAGATAATGTTGCAATACATTGCTGCTTTACAAGAAACATTAAAATCATTAAGAGCTGTCTGTGGGGTTGATCTTGTGGATGCTGGATCCAAAAAGGAAACGGGACTGGACAAAAGAGAAGGAACTCAAAATTCAAGGAGGGCTGACTTGATTTCGAATGAGGAGGAATGGTCAATTGTCCAAGGAGCTCTGCAGATCCTCACTGTTGCTGATTGCTTAACTAGCAGATCTTCAGTATTTGAAGCTACATTGAGAGCTACAATTGCTAGACTGAGCACAAAATTGTCCCTTTTGGCATTTGGTTTGGGGCTGGACCCAAACCAGTTACATGTGGTTGGAGATGATGGGAATGAAGAGCTATCCTCTGCTAGGAGGGCTGCCTTGGATGTTGCAGCTGTACGACTCATGGATGTCCCGGAGAAAGCTCGGAAGCTATTCAACCTTTTGGATCAGGTAAATAGCTTCAGATCCTGTTGAAATCTGCAAGTTCCATTCCCCGTATACATTGTACCTGTAAAAAGGTATTTGCTCATAATTATTTTTCCTGTGGGTGCAGTCAAAAGATCCTAGGTTTCATGCACTTCCCTATGCATCTCAGAGGGTTGCAGCTTTCACTGATACAGTGAATGAACTTGTATATGATGTTCTCATATCCAAAGTAAGACAGAGGCTGAGTGATGTGTCTCGCCTTCCTATATGGTCTGCAGTTGAGGAACAAAGCACCTTCCCTCTCCCTACCTTTAGTACATACCCACAGGCTTATGTGACAAGTGTGGCAGAATATCTTCTCACTTTACCCCAACAGCTAGAGCCACTGGCTGAAGGAATTGCCAGTAATGATGGAAACAATGATGACGCTCAGTTCTTTGCCACTGAATGGATGTTCAAGGTAACTCCGAAATACTAGCTTGCCTTATCCTCTGTCACAATAGAAACCTCGACCTGCACCTTCTTTGGGTGGTCAAGATCTGCTTGACCTATATATGAGTCATTTCTAGGAGCAAACACGGCAGGGTCAAATGTATCTTATGATTCTGTTAAACTCGGTAGATGATGTCTTTGCAAGATCAGACAGTAAGCAGATGACATCAGGAAGTGGATTCCTTGATAGAAATTATATTAGCACCAGTAATATTTGTTGACTATCCATGAAATCTTAGGCTCTATGATAATGATTCCTGATTGTCTGGTTGTTCTCCATACATATCTATTTCTGTTAATGCTCTATTTTCCCACATGATCCCTCGGATAGAATTGACGTCCATATTGTAAACTAAATAAACTGATGCAACCAGAATGTCATTGTCTTTGGCTTGCAGGTTGCAGAGGGAGCCACTGCACTCTTCGTGGAGCAGCTGCGAGGAATACAATACCTTACAGACCGTGGAGCGCAACAGCTAGCTGCAGATATTGATTACTTAACAAATGTCCTATCTGCTCTTTCAATGCCAATACCTCCCGTGCTCTCGACCTTCCAGGCGTGTTTCTCCACCCCAAGGGATCAACTTAGAGACCTCCTGAAATCTGACTCGGGTGAACATCTTGATCCCTTAACTGCGAATCTTGCATGTAAAATGCGGCGTGTGAGTTTAGATTAGTGCCACTTAGTTCATCTATTGGTATCCACCCCTTTGATTTTCCCATAATTTCTCAATGCACAATTAATGATATACAAATATTATCATCCAATTCATTCGGTGTTCATCTTTGGGGCTCAAAAACAAGATCTTCAGTCTCTACGAGATGAATTTCCTGCGTGAAATAATAAATATTGAAGAAAATGATATGTAAATCAACAAGAAAATTGTAGGAATATTTTCATAATTTTTATCCACAATTTTATTTTTTTTATTCACAATATTAAAATTCATAATAGTTGATATGCCAGGTAAGCTATTTGTACATGACATCACTTTTCAACAATTTCGTCCCTAATTCCTTCCATCCATTCCAAGTTGAAATAACACTATTAAACTATTAAGAAAAATAATAAAATGACGCATAACCGCCGGTTCAAAGACATTAACAACATTATTAAATTCCTAAAATAAACACCAAAATTTCTCAAAATCAAACTATAATTTTCACCATGGAAAATATTACTTATAGTGCACATTGGTATTAAAATATTTATTTTAAAAAATTATGTTGCTATAAAATCTTTATGAAGTTCAACTGCTTATTGCGAATATGTCCATTTGACTGCTGGCCGAAACCTTTGTACTCAACGAAATTGAGTGCCTAACAATGGAAAGTTACTGAGTAAAATATTTTTATCAACAAAACACTCTCATAATTTAAAAAATAAAAATAAAAAAATCATCCTAATTAAAATGCTCTTCCTTACCTCGCTTATTTTGGGGATTATTGGAAATATGCCATCTTCTTCTCGATAAGAAATCAGAAACCCCCATTGGCAACACTCCCCAGTAGACTGAGCCTCTATGGCGTCCAAGACCCTCTCGACCTTTCTCTATCCTTTCCCCTTACCTCAGCGCTTTACCGAACCGAGCCCGAAATTTATCATAATTCAGAGGAAGCCTGATCATCCCATCGTCTGCAAGTCTGCGCAGTCGGACGCCGGGTACCGGACTCTCGGTACCGGGGCAGAGCCCGAAGGTATCGGAGCGGCCTCTCCGACAAGAGGAGACATGTTCCTCGAACACCAGCAGTCGAAGGAGGCTGCTAAACGGGTGACACGAGAGTTTAAGAAGCAGGGCAAGTTGAGAAAAGATAAGCCTTTGATGGTTAAAACTGGAGTTGCTTCATGCTATGGCTGCGGTGCTCCGTTGCAGACCTCGGAGCTGGATGCTCCGGGCTATGTTGCTCCAGATACTTACGCACTGGTAAAATTCGGTGAATTTCATGTCATTCGTTTTTAAGGTTTATTAGTTCCTATTTAATTCACATTCTCAGCTATTTACCTTTCCATGTTCTTGCTTCTGATTTAACAATAGAATTCAGTAGATCTGATACTGCACCCCCAAAAAAAAATTTAGGTAGAAAGGTACTGATGAAGTATCAGTGCGTTTTCCACTGATTTAAGCAAAGTAGACCCTATTTTATTAGTGAATTAAATGATTATTTCTGCATCTACCCGTTCTTGTGGGAGATCTTTCGAAGTGAAGGTTTATAATGATTGTCTGATAAGGAGTAGCGGCCAATTGATTTTAGTTGCAATTTTTAAGCTGAATTATTGTATATTCTGTATGCAGAAGAAGAAGCACCACCAACTCCGGACAGTTCTTTGTGGGAGATGCCAGCTTCTATCACATGGCCACATGATTACTGCTGTTGGTGGAAACGGAGGTTATCCTGGAGGGAAGCAGTTTGTTACAGCGGAAGAGCTGCGCAAGAGGCTCTCTCATTTGCGGCATGAGAAAGCACTAATTGTCAAATTGGTGACCATTCAATTAGCTTCTCAAATATCAGTGTACTTCCGGATAAGAAGATCTGCAATATTTTTCTAAAATTTATGCCTCTGCTGATCATGTTTAGGTTGATATTGTGGACTTCAATGGCAGCTTTTTGACTCGTGTACGTGATCTTGTTGGTGCAAATCCCATCATACTAGTTGTCACAAAGGTAATTATCTAGTAGCTTGAGAAATAATTGATCAAGTTCAGTTTTCTATAACATTTGTTTCATTTGCTAGGTTGATCTACTTCCAAAGGGAACTGATTTCAACTGCATAGGAGATTGGGTGGTAGAAGTGACTACCAGGAAAAAGCTGAAGTAAGTCTTATTTTTTTGTATATGGTATATCTTATAGTTTGTTGTGATATTCTTTGTCAGATGATAGGTAGTGGGAAAATCTGAGTAAAGATGTAATATTGTGGTCGTTTGTGCTATCTTAGTGCCCTAACTAGTTCTATAACATAGATATTGCTACCATGCAGTGTTCTTGGAGTCCATCTTACAAGCGCCAAATCTCTGGCAGGAATAGCTGGAGTTGTTTCAGAGATTCAGAAGGAGAAAAAGGTGCACATGCAATTTTTTAGCATCTTGAATGATTTATTTTTCTTTTTTTAAATGTTTTAACTAGTTACTGACTTATTTATTTATCTTTTAAATATGCGTACAGGGACGAGATGTCTACATCCTGGTGAATAATCTCTTAACTTTCAGCACTATCCCACTCAAATTTTGTGGATTGATTTGATTGGAACTTAAGTCTTATCTTCCTCTTCTATTGTCAGCACTGATCAATTCATTGATTCCTTTGACAACCAATAACTCGTCCTCATTCTGTGTGAGGCACAAAATGTGTCTGTTCTGTTCTCATATGATTAAATCCACTATACTTTATTATGTTAATCCAAGAGGGTTCATAAAAGAGTCGAAAATCTGAAAACATACTTCTTGGAGGATCAGGACTACATAAAAAACATGAAATGGTTAGTTCTATACTATGTGGGCCTGTGGCTTTATCAGTTCAGAGTGTGGGTGTTCCCAATCCCCATATGTTGTCAATCTGCATTGCTACTTGTCAAGTGCAATATCTGTAGGTAATCATATGACAACAAAGTGACTGGACGATAACTAAAATATAATTATACATTTGATAACTGTCCATGATTAGTTCAACTTGAGGACATGCTTGATGGATTGCAATTTTATCTTACAGGGCTCAGCTAATGTTGGGAAATCTGCATTTATCAGTGCTTTACTAAGTAAGTCAAACAATGCTATGATGAATTTTATATATCACCAATAGCTGGATAAATCTAGCAAAGTCACTCATGGAATATATACCAAGTAATGGTTCTAAATTTATAAATAAAGGTTATGGACTATTTATTTGTATTTATCAGTTTGTATTTTCAAACTAATATATACAGTGTTGATGAGTTAACTGGTTGACATGCATTATATTATGTATTCCTATCCTACAATATCAAAAGCAGCAAGATTTCACTAGTCAACTGTGGATCTATTGGGCATTTCCAGGTCGTATGTCCTTTATTATATGATCTCCTGACAATCCTTGTTTATAAATATATAAGTCAGTCATTGAGGAAAACCTTCAGAGAAATCTACATGTATATAAGTAAAATATTGTATGGATCTGCAATGAGAATTAAACATGATAGGAAAGGTTTTACCATTTCATGTTATATCTCCTCTATTAATTGAATTTCTTTCACAACTTTTATGGTACGAGTGAGTTTGATTCCTTAAATTTCAGGATTGATGGCACAGAAAGATCCGGTGGCAGCAGCAGCTCGGTTGTATAAACCTGTGGAATCTGCTGTACCAGGAACTACGCTTGGTGTGATTCAAATCAACGCCTTCCCTGGAGGAGGGGTATAGACTTTCCACCATTAGACTAATATTTGTATATAGCTAATTCATAGAAAATCATTTACAGATCTATTAAACTATGCCAAGTGACCTTCAACATTTTCTGCTGTAGAAACTTTTTGATACACCAGGGGTACACCTCCATCACAGGCAAGCTGCAGTCATCCATTCAGAAGATCTTCCTGTCCTAGCTCCCCAAAATCGACTAAGGGGACAGTCTTTTCCTGTGTGTACTCTAAATTATCTCGTGGTTTGTATCCTCTGTCATACCATATCTTTACACGTCTAATATTACCTTTCATGAACCTCAGATAAGAGGAAAAACTGATAATGATGGCTTAAATGGGTTGTCAATATTCTGGGGAGGCCTTGTCAGGATTGATGTCCTAAAGGTTCCTGTCTTCTATTTACTTAGCTCTTTAAACTCTAATCAATTCCAAATCTTGTTCAGATTTATGGGCTAAAGACATCATTTGTTTAGGTTCTTCCAGAAACACAGTTAACATTTTATGGGCCTAGAGCTTTGGAAATACATGTGGTGCCAACCAATGAAGCTGATGAGTTTTACCAGGTAACATTCTCAGTATACTGGTTATTTATTTTAATAACGCTCGGGGCTTTTCCAGCCAAGTCCTATGAAACTTATATTTATAAAAGAAACATTACTAGAAATAACTGGTTGTTGCAGAACCAGCTTGGCATTCTTTTGACTCCTCCAACAGGCAGAGATAGAGCAAGCGAGTGGAAAGGCCTGGAAACACAGAGGCAGCTGTGTGTTAAGGTTAGAGATATAGACAGGTATCCTCTTATCTTTTATGTCCCTTTTACTCTGGTTGAAACTCGTGTGTATCCTCTCTTTGTATACACAACATACTGTCCATCTAATATCCCCGTGACAATGCTGTTGCAGGCCAGCATGTGATGTCGCTATATCAGGCCTTGGGTGGATAGCCATCGAACCTGTAAAGAGGTTACCTGGAAACCCTAATGTAGAAGACGTAGGGTCTTCTCACGAGTTACATTTCACAGTTCACATCCCTAGGCCGGTTGAGGTTTTTGTCAGACCTCCAATGCCAGTGGCTAAGGCTGGAGCAGAGTGGTATCAATACCAAGAACTGACAGAGAAAGAGGAGGAAGTAAGGCCAAAATGGAACTTTTGATGCTAGTGGTTTTCTAAAGTAGCCCATGTATACACATAATCAGCTAATCCTAGATGACCACAAAAATGGATTGATTCTATGTTTGATGGCCAGAAGATAAGATGGAAGGAATTTGCTGAGTGAAGCTTAAAATTGCGGGATATTCTAAGAAAACCAGAGACAGCTTATTAGCTTCTAATTTATACAAGTAGAGCTCAAATTTTATCAGGTTAATAATATGTTGGATGGTATGATTGAATTGAGAGGTTTTCAGGGACAAGGAAGGAAGAGGGGAATTTGGATGTCATAATTAATTTGTTAAATGCTTTTATATGTATTTATATTTTGTTAAATGAAATTATGTTAGACATTATTCTTTTGACTTGTACACATGAGCCCATTCATGTGTCACCCATAGATACTCTCATGCACTTAGGCACTGGGCTGAAGTTCTATTGATTCACGAGTAGTTAAAATAATGGTGGTATAAAACATTGTCATTAAGGTAGCCAGAGACTCACCGGTTGGGAACAGTGAATATTCAAATCTCCCCAAATTGGTTGAACCTTGTATCATAGATCTTGCTCGTTTGATAACACTCTTGTATTGTACCAGTAGTCCTCAAGAATTTTCATGATGGTATGAGATCCATTTTACATCCTTGATCTTCCATTGGCTGGATGTCTAGAAGATAATGGAGCATAAATCCTCCAAAAAGAAGAAATTCAGCAAAACAAGTTAGTTCAGTTATCTTCTTACTAGCTAGCCTATATGTCCTAGTAAACTTCTTGTGGATGGGAACAGGATTAGCAGCCCCTGATAAAATAGAAAGGGCAAAAATGTGAAATTAAAGTAAAAAAGTGGGTACATCATGAAGCAACCCAAAGGACTCCTGAACCACCCCTTATGCTCAAATGCAAGAAGAAGCATTGCCAATAGAACTTCAGTACATTGGATGATCAAGAGAGAAGAATTTAACCTGCAAAGGAAAATTATTAGTTCACCATCCATATCATATCAAATTAAATGCAAATATTTTTAGGTACTTTAAAACATCACATCGATATATCAATAATCGCAATTCCATAAAGATTTAAAATTTATCTTGTTTGGCATTTAGGAAATATTGTTTTTCTTTACAAGAAATACTCAAAAAAGGCAGCTTTAGAAATTATTAAACTATTAATTCATAATTGAGGCATATAAGATATACCCACAGTAGTTCCCTCTTGTGAGAATAGTGTTGTGATACAATTAAAGACTCGAATAAGTGGTGGTATTGCATTTTTTTTGTAAAATTATAATATTTCTCATATGTGCTACTAATTAGACTTCCAACTTCCCAAACTGCAAATGTCATTTCATATTACAGTATTTGTCCTATATGATCATTTATTGGCTTTGTTTCTAATCTTTCTGTAATTTGATCCTTTGTTTTTTTTACTTCTCCAGAATGGTTGTTTCACTGTCCACAGATAAATCTGTATGGGAAGTTGTAATGAAAAACGAAGCTGTGAGGGAGCTTAGAGTTTGCTGTACCCCAGGTTGGTATGAAAGTGAATAGCCCTTCGATTGTGTATAGTTCTTATTATAACCCCTTTCAGTTGGCCTGTTGGGTATCCTATATGCTTGCATTCCTTTTTTTTGAAAGAAATCTCGAGGAAGGATCCTTCTATATGTTTTGATTCATTGAAGATCATTTGCTTAATCCTTGATTTGGACAAGTTCTATGTGAAAAGCAATGCCAGCTGCTAATGCTATAAATGGAAACAATCCATTTATCTCTTTTACTGCTCAAACACAAGCCTTGTTTGTTACTTTATCCCTCATAATCTATGCAGGTGAGATTAGTATACCACCAGATGAGACATCCAAAGGAAGCAGCCGTATTATTTTACAAGTACATATATTTTACAAATTATTTAATATCTTATTCTATTTTAGATTTTTACAAATTGCTGGCAAATAATGTAATACTCCTTTTACAGAGACAAGAGATAGAGACATGAGGCAAATAATGGGGAGAGACTTTCCCGACAGCCTATGGAAGAAATCTAACACAGAAAAATTAAATTAAACCTACATCTCCATCAAACCCCCTAATTTATAAAGCAGTACGGGGGTCTTAACTCTGAAGGGTGAAAGGATCTATAAAGCCCAAAGGCAACAAATAGTATGACAAAGTGGAATGGAAGGGGTGGGGTCACCTCATTAGGATGAAACATTACCTTCCTAATTGAAAGAAAATATATCTGAAGATAACTTAAACTGGAAGATGGAATATATGTAGACCCTATAGACATATGTGGAGAGTTGAGTGGAGGCAAGTGAACAACAAACTATAATTCCGCATATATATATATATATATATATCCGCTATTGAAGCACAAAATTAACTAACATGCTCAGGATTATCCATAGGTATGGAAGTTATGACTTTGGGAGCGTCAAATACTATGGAACAAGTTGAGAAGTATAGCACAACATTGTAAGGACAAGGACCATGGCTGGTTACAGGAGAATTGGCATCACGCACAAGGGGCCTAAGGATCTAAGAGCATAACTAATTTCGATTAATTTATTTTTTACACTAATACTAAGTATATATGAACCAGCAATAGTGATCCCAAAACACAAATGTTGAACATTTTGAAAGTGCTCTATCCAATGGAAAATTAATTCCAATGTACCTTTACAAACTAGTACAACACAATATATGGGCAAGATGGAATCATTTATCAATCACCCGAATTTTGGTAGATGTCTAAATACTCGTTAAAATATTTTTGATATAAAAATGAGTAAAATTTATACGAAAAATCTCCGTTACTCATAAACATAAATTGGTACACTCCAATAAAAAAATTATAATAATACATCAAAAGATTTATTCCAATTGAGCAAAAAAAAAGACCATTTGAAATGTTGTTGAAAAGGACATAACTGAACTACACTTCTAATTCCAATAACTAGATATATTCCATCAGTATTATCCAGCAAAAACATACAATCTCAGAGATCAGTTAAATCAATCATAGCAAGAGGAGCAAGTGTCCTATAAACAAACAACTCAAACTCAGTGGCTCAAGAAGGGGTCATATTACTTCGAGGGAGGGGTCTAATAATAACTTTTTAGATACTCTCAATTATATAATGTTGAGTAATTTTACAAACTTAGTACTGACCATATTAATATTCAAAATAAAAATATATATAATTTTTAATGAAAAATAATTTTTTTTATAAAATTTATTTAAAAAGTTTATATACGTTCATAACCTTATGAAATCATAATATATCTAATAAAAAGTTTCAAATCTCTTTGATAATCTCTAGCTCAATATTAATATCGGTCGAAGTTGTTTCTCATTGCATGTAATCTTTCTCTTCTCCCCTGTTCCTCCCTAATACTTGAAAATATTTTAGAGAGGTGGTGAGTAATCCTCATTGAGTACGAGTACTGATTATCGAGTTGTTCATGACACAGTATCATCTCTACTAAAAATGGCTAATATGGAGCTTTTATAACATTTTAATTTTCTTAGTTTTCTTTCAAAACCATTTAAGAGTTTATACCCCACCATAGAATGTCTTTCAAAAACTATTATCTACGATGGTTACTCTTAGAACCCACCGTTAAATGTTTATTTAACCATCAATAGATATTTTTAGAGCTTCGTTGGATGGTAAATCTTTTTCTGAGCTTATTAACTGAGTGGCATTCATGAATGCTCACTCATGACCTCTTTCTAGTTTTAGTGGATCTCACATTCTTTTTGGTTGCATTAATTGTGACAAAGGGAGGCTCATACGGGCATTCATCCCATCTACACTGATCTTCAAATCATGCCGAGTTCTTGAGTAGAGGCGCGTCTCTCACTAGAACTAAATCAACAACACCACAATATTTAAATCTTAGTCTTTAAGTTCCATCCTTATATCCTGTCGCAGACAATATAAATTTCACCTCATTATCACCATCCTCAATTTATAGGTATCATCTCTACTTTGTATCTCGACCGGGTATACAATATTAACTTGATGTCTAATTTTAGTAGCTCCGTCCTTAGCATACTCATGCATACATGTGCATGTGTTCCTCTTGTTTTCTTTCCCTATAGTTTCCTTCGTAGGTACATCGTTCTCACGAGTGATACCTCACCCTATTTCTAAATCTACACCTTGTTCTATCCTAGTTCTCTCAATCTTAATATTCTGCCCCTATTTTGTTCACATGCATGTGGTACTTATACATGTGTCCCCTGGGGTACACCTTATCATATGACTTGATCATCTATGATACTCAATGTTATTTATATCCTTAATGATTTAGGGACTTATTTTCCTAACTCTCGAGGTCCTAGCTTTCTATTCTTCAAAATCCCTTGGTACATCCACTTAGTTCATTGTACATTAATAATTCTCAAGGTCCTCCTTTCCATTGGCCCTACTTCCTTCTATCTGGAGTCGTCCTTTCCCCACCCTTCTAGTCAATAGGGCGGTAGATCATTCATTTAGTCTTAATATGACATCACTTGGTCTTTGACGAGTGTGTCAGGTTTCATCTCTTGTTTTCGGTCCTTCATATGTTCTCCCTTAGACACGTCCCTATCCCTAGGTTTCTCCTCCTTCATTCTGCCTTATAGCACGTATCCCATCATGAACTAATAGTTCATGGTCATATGGGTGTTCATTATTTTTTAGAGGGACTTAGGTTCATTTACTAAGTCGTTAGGTTCTATGCCTCAATCCTACCTAACTATTCTGGTTACAATCGTACTCACATGTTACTTATTTACTCGGAAAAAACTTGACTTATTGCAATATTCCAAAACCAATAATTTTGTTTGAACTTTTTAAGACATGACTCCCTTACAAAAGTGTTTCATTTAAACCCATTACAAAGGCCTAAATTTCCAAAAAAAAAGGTTATGAGGGTGTTTCCACCTTTACGATTGATCCCTTCATCTATCACCAGGTACCTTGTTGGATCCTTCTTTTCGGGTCATTGGTGATGGTTTTTATTTAGTGTGCTACCCCTTAGATCCATTGCTCATTGCAATGGCCTTTCCTTTTTAGGGGTCTCAGTATACTGGGGAGCAAGAGATAGGTATCATCACGGTGTTTGGTTGGGGGTTGTCCCGCGAGCAATTTCGAGAAATGTGTCATGGCTAGCCAAACTCATAACAAGTCACAATGCTGCGACATGGTCCTCCATGATACTTTCGACACTTGCGATATGCAACCTTGATGCTTGTCTAACTGTTGGGGCCATTATTGATGGCGAGTCCCTCCTCCCTAGTCTTTTATCTATGAGAGTGATGATTGTTGTTCTAAGCGATAGATGCTCGTGTTAGTCCTCTTGACACGAGGTACCTTGAAAGGTTCATAGTCTTTGTCTTAAGCTTCATTTCGTCCTCTAAATAGACTTCCATCCCCTTCCTTTTCTTGGATTGACTTCATCTTGCTTGATCTATGTATTCGCATTCATACGCCTTGCTTATCACAAGTGCTAGATCCATGGGTCATTCCAAACTTTCTAGTATTGTCTTGATGTTTAAGTCGACACCTTGGACAAACATTTGACATATATGTCACGCTCCAACCTAGTTTGGTTGGAACCTCGTGATCAATCTGTCACCCCTTCCTGTACTAAGATAATATTTTTATCAAGATAGACTAGGAAAGGTAAAGACTTACATGTGTATATGTTTTCCATAACAAAATTTACAAAACGACTTAATGAAAAATTACCTTTTCTTGGAAATTTTGGCTTGCTTTTTGGTTTTCACCAGTCTTGGAGCATAGGCTTCTTTAGGGGGGTGGGAGGGGAGGGGAGGTGAGTTCTACAATTTAGTGAGTGGATAATAGGATGGCTTCTTAAGGATGAAAAAGGGTTATTCACATGTTAACATATAATACCATTCTTATTTAAGGGTTTTATGGGTTTAACTCCACATCCTTTATCATGAAAGAGTTATTTTATCATTCACCCTTTCTAGGTTTGGTTTGGCACATAATCACACATGCCCTTTATCATCAAATGGATCATGATCTCACAAAATAGTCTCCGACTATTCCACTTATGGGCTATAACGACTTTACTATCCACCCTTGGCAAGAGGCTGCAACCTCTACCACAAGTCTGTGTGAGCACCATTCTCCAATCCCAAACTTAATTCGAAATTTCGTGTCCACTATTGTGGGATGAGACCTCTCCCCTTTCTTCCTCGGTCTTAATGCGCATGAAACTCCCATAGCTTCTTGATATACTGGCACTACAAAACTTCCCTTATGCTCCCTAAGTTGTCTAGCAGCCCTTAGATCCAACATTACCCCATAGTGGGTGCCTTGATGATTCTGTATTTTAGCATACACAATCAAAAGTCTTTTTAATTTAGACATTTATCTTTGGTGCTACCAGCCCAACGTGTTTGATGACCCGACTTCGGTTCGGTAACTACCAGTCCAATGAGTTTGACAACTCGACTTTAGCTCGGTAGCTACTAGCCCAACGAGTTCGAAAACCTAGTCTCGGCTCGGTAGCTATATTACACAAATTTTCCATTTATGAAAAATTTCCACGGCTCATAATTATTAATTTGTCTACGGGTTTAAGCTCGTTCCCATTAGCCTTGGGCCCACTTCATTAGTTTATTTTCCAAAACTTGGCCTTAGGCCATATTTGTCACGCCCCGGCCCGGTTTGGTTAGATTCCCATGATCAACCCGCCACTCTCCCGGTTTATTAAAGGGTTTCCCCTTATTATAAACCGTAAAGAGTAAGGCGTCCTTTAAACATGTACCATTTCCTGGAATAGCATAATCAAAACTGCATGAAATTTTAAACTTTACATACCTGTCTTACAAGCATCTTAGTTGATGATCTTTTAGGGTAGACTTTCTCGTATTTCCTGAAAAGGACATAAGGGAGTGGGTGAGTACAACTACTCAGTGAATGAGTACGACTACCGGTATGTGGGTTTTCCTTTTAGTAAAGAAGCTCATCATACCAACCGGGTATGATGTTTAAATAATCCTACTTACAACCGGTAAGTAGGTTTTCCTTTAATAACAGTGATCATCACCCCCAATCGGGGATGACATTAGAAAATCCCAACTCACCCCATGAGTGTGACGAGCTTGTCCTCATTTAGCTTTCAAGTCCTGCTTGAGCTCTTTTGCTCACGTCCTTATCCAAATTAGTTCCTACATGATTTGAATATCCTCATAGGAACAACTTGACATGAATAGCCCTTCTATTTCCATGTATTTCCATTTATGCCCTTATTTTTGGCATATTGCTTTTAGGTCCAAGAAGTCCATAACATTTAACTTTAGGTCACAAATGTTCAATTGTTTTTATTTAAGTACCCAGGGCTTCCAATATCCCTATTGGATCCTTAATTTTTCTCGAAATGGTATATGGGCTCAAATTTACCAAATTTCCAATTTGGTCCCTCCAACTTTTACAAAATTACCATTTTGCCCATAAGTTCCAAAAATGGTCAATTGACCCCAATTCTTTTAAAAATTGACCAATTGGTTCTCCAAAATCTTTCTCATTGTGAATTTACCTTCAATTTTGAGAAATTTCATTTAGGTCCTCAATTTTTCAAAATTCCCAAATTTTCCCCAATTTCACCCCTTTACATCGACCGAATTTGATTCCTTGAAATTGGCCATTCAAATGGGGTTAATTGCTCCAATTGATAACATGGATCAGTTTCTACATTTCTATATGATCAAACGGTACTTTGAATTACAGAATTTGGGTCTGAAATGAGCTCAAACACACTTTGCTGGAAAACTGTACGTCGAGTGAGAAAGCTTCAAAAGCTTACCGTTAGAGGTGCGGCGGTCTGAGCTCTCGATTTGGAAAGGTAGCTCTCGTCCTTAGGGTACTTCTAGGATCAAGAATCACTATAATTGATATCAGGATTAAGGTGAATTTGGTTAGTGGATTTCAACACTTTCTCTCTCTAGAAACGATTTGCAACAACGGAGGAGGGCCGAATTGACTTACCTTTCGCCTCTATAGAGGTCGTGTGATGGTTGTGGGGACTATGTGAGGACTTGGTTTGGCTGTAGGAGGGCTGAATTGGCCGAATTCAAGTCGACCAAAATAGGGCAACTTTGGTCTGACGAAGATGCTTCACTGTTAAATCTCGTCGGCACTTCTATGGCGTTCCTTGGGTCAAAGGGAGGCTGCTGTGAGGTAGCTGACTTCCCCCTAAATTTGTAGGACCTGAGTTTGACTTCTAAGGCTGCAAAAAGTGCCCAAGTCGAAGATCTAGTTTGAGCTTTGCTGGAAAATTGAGCACTTTAGAGGAGGAGATGATTTGAGGTGTATGGATGATGAATGGAGGGGAGCTCTTTATATAGGGAGCTCAGGGACCCTCTATGTAAACCCCGTCCTTTTATAATAAGAAAAACTGGGAAAAGAATCAGTCATTTCCAAAAAAGAAAATTGAGTCAGTTTATGAACTTTAACTGATAGAGAAAGGGGAAATCATGAAATTTACAAATACCGAGTGACCTAAAGAGTCACAAAAGTCATGGAAAAGAGCTTTGGAATGAATTGGAATTGAAAACCAAACCGGTTCAAGTGAACCGAACTTGTACCGAATTGAACTGGTTTGAACCACTATTGAATCGATAACTAAATTCATTTTTCTAGGTGGCTTAAAATATTAAAATTGGAGAATTGAAACCACCATTGGATAGAGTATGAATTTAGATTAATTTAATTTTGATAAAACTTGGTTGAATTGGGCCTGAACCAGTCAGTTTAAGCATTGAACCCGGTTCCGACTGGTCTGCCCTAATTTAGAACAGTGTTGTCTTCTTCCTCAAGATGATAGCACTGTTCATTCGTCAAAAAATCAAACAGCGCCGGTGAAGGTGAAAAGTCTCTGTTCAGGGCATTTCAGGCCATGAATGATCACCATAAAGGTGCCAATCGGACGACGAGAGAGTCCTCGAGATCCCTATATTAAGAGCTCCTCTCCATTCCTCCTCATCACACTTGAAAACTCCCCTCTCTTTCTACTGATCCAATTTCTGGTGAAGCTCGAACCAGAGCTCCGACTTGGGCATTTTTCTGAGCCTTAGAAGGTGAGATCGGTACTTTAGATTTAGGGAGAAGTCAACTACCTCACGGTAGACTTCATGTCTCCAAGTATCGTCGAAGAAGTGCCAACGTAATCAAAAGTGAAGCAGCTCCGACGGACTAAAGTTGCCTTATTTCGGTCGAGCTAAAAATGGCCAAATTGAGGCCTACTTAGGCCAAACCAAGCTCTCCCAACACCCCCACAACCCTCATATAACCGAATTAGAGCTAAATGGTAAGTCTCTATAAATTCCAATCAGCGTTAGACAATGAAATGGTGGAACTTCACTAACTAAATTCTCACTCAATTCTTCATGAGTTGTTGTAATTCTTGATCCTAAGAGTATCCTCAGGACGAGAGCTACTTGCCCTAATTGACAGCTCGGACTACCGCACCTCCTATGGTAAGCTTTCGAAACTTTCTCTCTCTAAGTTTAGTTTTCCAACGAAGCTCCATTTGAGCACAATTCGGACCCAAATGGCACGATTCAAAGCTCAACTGAATCATAGGGATGTGTAGGAACTAATCCATACCTTCAATTGAATCAATTAACTTCTATTGAATGGTCAATTTGATTAAATCAAATTCGGCCAGTTTGAATGGGGGGAAATTGGGGAACATTTTGGTGAAATTTGGGAATTTCATAAAATTGAGGGACCAAATTGCAATTTCCCAAAATTGAGGGTCAATTGGTTATTAAAAGGATGTTGGAGGACCAATTGGTCAATTTTTGAAAATAATTGGGGTCAAATTGCCATTTTTGTAAAATAGGGGCAAAATGGTAATTTTTGAAAAGTTTGGGACCAAATTGGAAATTTGGGAAACTTGAACTCCTTAAGTGATTTTGAGTAAATTGAGGACCCTAAAGTGAATTTTGTAAGTTTCGGGAATCAATTTGGAGAAAAGTTTGTATTAGGGACCTAAAGTCAAGGAAAATAAACTTTAGGGACCTAAGTGTAATTAATTAAAAGTTTTGAGTTTAGTCGTTCATACTTGAGGAACGAAAGCCGCTATGCCAAGTATTAATAGATAAGGTTGTCCAAATCGTGTAGGAGCACAAAGGACCAGAATGCTAGCAAGAGAAGCTCGTGTTGACTTGAGAAAATCAACCGAGGATGAACACGTCACAGTTAACAGTTGAGTGGGTTATTAACATCATACCCAGTTGGAATGATGTGCACCTTGGAAATGAAAAATCACTACTATGTGGAATTTTAACATCACATCTGGTTGGAGTGATGTGAGAACTATGTGGAAAAACTACTTACCGGTTGTAAGTAGATTATACACGGTTGGTATGATGGACTTCATAGAAGGAAGTAGAAAACCCGCTTATCGGTTGTAAGTGGAGATGTCATACACCCGGGTGTGATGGATGGAAAAACCTATTTTGTCATAAGTGTTCTCCTTTGACTGTGTGCCAATGCTTAAAAATTTTGGGAGACCTTCTTGACAAGAGCTGGATTAGGTTGGAGGCCTCAGTTTTGGAACTTGGGGGCTACAATGCTCGGTTTTGGAAAATCATGTACTGTGGGCCCAAGGCTAGTTGGCATGAGCAGGAGCTCAAGCCATGAAAATTCTTAATTAATGATTTGTGTGATTTGGCCATGGTACTAAGACAGGACCGACATACTCGATGGATTGGCGACAGTGCGACATGACTAGGTCGATGGACCAGTCTAGACAAACAGCTGAAGGTCGAGGCTGTTCAACATATGGCACCAAAGATAAATGACTTTGTGGAAAACTTTTGTTTATGCATGCACTTGAGGTTCAGGACCATTAAGATGCCCAAGAGGGGTAGTGATGCGTCATAAGGGCTACTAGACGACATGGTGGAGATAAGAGCAGTTTGTCGTGCTAGCGGTTAGGGAAGCTCTACGTAGCTTCATGCGCATGAGACCGGGGTGGGGTCGGAATGAGGTATCTGTCCTCATATGGACACGAAGTTGATTTTCGGGTTTGAGGGTTGGGTGTCGTGAACATCCACTCATTTTGAGGGTAGAAGTGGACGAACTTCTATCTAGGTGGCCGGTAAAGTCGCTCCGACGCCACAAGTGGGTGCAGTGGACAAGCTGCCCTACGAATTTGTGATTACATTCCTGATGAAGGGCATGTGTTGATTGTTAAACATATCTAATATGGAAATGAGGAAAATGGTTTTGATAAATTGAGAATTTAAGGAAAGAATATTTTGAAAGAAATAAGGAGTCTGGCACACTTTAATTAAAGATGTTTTTAACACTCTCTACCAACAACCATTCACTGAGTTGTTGAACTCACCCCCTACCCCTTTTTAGGTAACCAAGGGAAAACCCACTTAAAGACCTTCCGATAGCTGAACCTACAAGACAGGTATGTATGGTTAATATATTCAGTTTTGTTTAATCTTATTCTAGGAAAGGTACAGGTGAAAAAGACGTCTTACTACTTACAGTTTAGAGAAGGGGAAAACCCTTAATAAACTGGGAGAGTGGCGGGTTGTTCACGGGGATTCGACCAAACCGGGTAGGGGCGTGACACTCTACCCTACCAATTTCCATATTTGTCGAGATTATCCACTTTAGAAAATGCCCAAATCGGAGAGAATATTCCCTCATCAGAGAAAGAAAGTTTTCCTGCCATATGAATAGTGTTGTCATCACAAGGAAGGAGATGACATTATTCTGGACCGAACTGGTCCTATCGAGTTCAAAGACGAAAATCTGCTGGTTTAGGCCCAATTCGACTGGTTTTCTTAAAATTAAAAATTTCTAAATTTTTAAAAATTTATTTTATACCTAGTGGTGGCCTCAATTTCCCAAATTGATCTTTTTAAGCCACCTAAAAAAATAAACTAATAGATCGGTTCATGTATGGTTCAATTCGGTTTAGGCCCGGTTCACCCTGAACTGGTCTGATTTTTCCATTCAATTTACTTAATGGTTCTTCCCCATGATTTTCATGACTTTTTGGTCACTTGGGGTTTTCCAATTCTCCATTTGAACCCCTATTTATCATTCTTGTTTCCTTAAGTGGTTTAGTTTTTCTCATTAAATTGACCAGTTCTTTCTAAGTTTTCCTTGATCCAAGATGACGGGTTTCACACTATAAACCTTGCTCTTTGGAGTTAAGGAAAACCAAAAAAATAACCAGTCAAATTGAGTGAGAAAATTGAATCAGTTCACAAAGCCGATCTTCGATAAATGGGAAATTTGAGAATTTACAACTCCTGAGTGACCCAAAAAGATTCATAAACCGTGGAAAAGAACCTTAGGACAAATTGGGAGAGAAAAACTAGACCAGTTTAGGTGAACCGGATCCGAACTGGAATGAACGTATTTATGAACCGAGTTAGTTTATGAACTGAAACCGATAGAGAGAGGGCAAATCGGGAAATTTATGGATTCCAAGTAACCTAAGGAGTTACAAAAGTCATGAAAAAGGACTTTAGGATGAATGGGGGATGAAAACCAAACCGGTTCAGGTGAATCGGATCTGAACTAGATTGAATCAGTTTGGACTGGTTTGAACCACTATTGAACCAAATGCTAAATTCATTTTTCTAGGTGGCTTAGAAATTTTTAATTTGAGAATTGAGGCCACCATTTGATATATAATGAATTTATAAAATTTTAATTTTGAAAAACTCAACCGAATTGGGCTTGAACTGGCCGGTTTAAGCTTTGAACCCGGTTCAGACTAGTCTGGTCTGGTTTGGAACAGTGTCATCTTCTTCTTTCAGATAACAACACTGTTCACTTGTCAGAAAATCGAACCAGTGCCAACGAAGAAGAAACGTTCTCTTTCAGTACATTTCAGGCCATCAATGACAGTCATAAAGGTGCCAAACGGATGACCGACGAGTCCCCGAGCTCCCTATATTAAGAGCCTTTCTCCATTCACCCTCTCCACACCTAAAAACATGACTCTCTCTCAGCTACTTAGTTTGTCGGTGAAGCTCGAACCATAGCTTTGATATAGTGTCTTTTCTGAGCCAAAGAAGGCGTGGTCGGGTTCCTTAGAACTAGGGAGAAGTCAGCTACACGGTGGTAGTCTTCATTCACTCCGAGGGTCATCGGAGAAGTGCCGGCATGTTCGAATAGTGAAGCAGCTCTAGCGAACAAAAGCTGACCTGTTGATGTCGAGCTAAAATCTGCCAATTCGAGCCCTGCTCATGCCATCCAAGTTCTCCCAACACCTACTCAGCCCTCCTACGGTTGAATTAGAACTGAAAGGTAAGCTAATTCGACTCACCTTTATAATTTCTAACCAGTGCTAGGGAGAGATCTGACAGAATTTTGATGATAAAATTCTCCTAGGAGGAACCTCAGGAGAAGAGATATTTGAACATATTGAAAGCTCAGACCGCCGCGCCCCCGACGGTGAGCATTTGAAGCTTTCTCTCTCTACATTCTATTTTCCGGTGAAGCTCCGTTTGAGCTTGTTTCGGCGTTAAAACTTGCGATTCAAAGTACAATTGAATCATATGAAGATATAGTAACTCCAATTTAACTTCAATTTCAACAATTAAACTTGTTTGATCGGTCAATTTGATTAAATCAAATTTGGTTGTGTTGGAAAGTTGAAATTGGGGAAAATTTTGGGGATTTCAAAAATTTGAGGGACTAAAATGCAATTTTATAAAATTGAGGGCCAATTGGGCATGATAAGAGTGTTAGAGGACCAATTGAGAAAATTTTAGAATTTTGGGGTAAAACTTACCATTTTTGTAAATGAAGGGCAAAATGGTAATTTTGGAAAAATTGGGGACCAAATTGGGAATTTGGGAAACTTGAATCCCTTTTTGTGAAGTTGAATAAATTGAGGTCCCAAGGAGAATTTTAAAAGTTTCGGGACTCAATTTGGGGAAAAATCAGCAATTGAGGCCTAAAGTAAAAGAAAGGAAGTTTAGGGACCAAATTGTATATATTTGAAACGTTAGATATTTTTAATCATTCATAATGAATGAAGGCTATCAAGCCAAATAATAATGAACAAGGATGTTTAATCATCACATCTGAGAAGAGTGATGTGAAAATCTCATGGAAAAACTAATTACCGGTTGTAAGTAGATCATACCCGGTTGGTATGATAAAACTTCCTATAAGGAAGTGGAAAACTCACTTGTCAGTTATAAGTGGGGATGTCCTCATGCCCGGTTGGTATGATGGACAATTGAAAAGTTTTTTTTTGTCAGAAATACTCTCCCCTAAATGTGTGCCACTACTTAAAATTTTTGGGAGACTTTGAGGAGCCAAGCGTATTGTCAATCTTGTTCCTTGGAATGACATATATCAAATAAAATACAAGTTTAATAGATATTAAGTATACCTGACAGAGGGTAAGGCTTGGTGTTATCCCTAGTCATTTTCTCTATTTCATGAAAAGAGATAACAAGAGTGGTGAGTTTCTATAACTCAGTGAATGGGTATATTAAAAATTAAGTTTCGGTAAAAATATTTTTCTAATTTAGAGTTTGCCATACTCCTTAATTTCTTTAAATTTTCTCATTTTCAAATCTTAGTTTTTCATAACCATTTCTCATTCACAAAGGTGTGTTTATCAACCAACACACGCTCTTCATCATGAAGGAAAACACAATCGCATGCCAACCCATCCACTACACCCACTTGTGGCGTCTGAGCGACTTTATCAGCCACCTAGATAGAAGCACATCCACTTCTACCCTGAGAATTAGTGAATGTTCACGTCATCCGACCCTCAATCCCGTAATAAAACTCCATGTTTGTATGAGCATAGAGACCTCATCCCGTCCCCACCCCAGTCTCATGCGCATGAAACTACGTCGAGCTTTGCAAGATTTTTGGTACAACTAACTGCCCTTGCACCCACCAAGTTGTCTAGAGCCATAGGACACATCACTACCCCTCTTGGGCGTCTTGAAGTTCCCAAAACTCAGTGCATGCACAATCAACAGTTTTTCATATAATGCCATATAATTTGTGGTGCCACTAGTGTGACAGCCCCGACCTTCAACTCGACCTTTAGCTGTTTGTCTTGACTAGTCCGAAGACCTGTCATGTTGCACTACCACTAGTCCATCGAGTATATCGGTCCTGTCTTGGAACCATGACCAAACAACTCATTTACTTAAGTTTTCATGGAATATTAATCATGTTTGTTTATGAGCTCCTACTCATGCCAACTGGCCTAGGGCCCACTGTTCGAGATTTTCAAAATCGGCATATTAGCCCTCAAGTTCTAAAACTAAGGCCTTTGACCTATATGAGCTATTCGAGCTCAATTAGAGAATGCCATATGACATGATTATCGTACGGACAAATTCGGTCAATTGCCACGTAGGAGAAAGCGAGCAATGAGAGATCACCACATGGCACTCAACGAGTCAAAAAATGATTCGACCACTGAGTGGGAGATTGCGTCAGCAAATCCAACCAATCATAGAGCACCATGTGGTATCTCGCACATACATGCACAATGTCGTCTTCTTTCTTTGAACTCTGAACAGATGGACACAAGAATGATCATCTTAACTCTGACGAACCTTAAATATCTTCTATAATACCTTAAATTGGAGAGTTAATGGCCAATTGATGGATGAACATATAGAACGGCTAGTCTTCGAGCTCCCTATAAAAGAGCCCATCTCTATTCATACTTTCTGTCCCTCAAAAGCCTAAACAAAATGAACCATTTCGATTTCTTACCATCTTTGAAACAAAGGTTTGACATCGACCCATTTCTTCACCTCCGAATGTGCAATTGGGTTCCTTAGAATCTTGAGTAAGTACTCTAGCTTACTACACATTCCGTTCAACTTGAAGGTTACCGAAAAAGTGCCGGTGAGGCCACACAGTATCGTCACTTCGACGGTCGAGTTTGAGTAGAATTTTTCGAGTTGAATTCGGGCCATCCTTGGACCTTCTTAGGCTAGGCTGACCCTTCCATGATTCTCCACGACCGAGCCTTTTCCTCCCTGATTCTTTGAGGTAAGCAATTGGCGCACCTTTTACTGGAATAATGAATTTATAGGGAGAAAATTGTGAAAATTTTGTTGATTAAATTCTCTATGCTTAGGGCACCAATTGAGGTAAAAATTGATACTAAGAGAATTTTTTTGACGAGAGCTTGCTCCCCATGCCAAGAGCTCTAACAACCGTGCCCCTACCGGTAAAAAAATCAAAGATTTATCTCTAGAAATATTTTATGGTGAAGATTCGTTTGAGCTCAATTCTATACCAAATTGGATAATTCAAATCTTGGAATGATCGTGGAGAGGTAGGGGAGATGATTAGCAGTATGATAGGAGGTAATTAATTGAGTTTAATTGGCCAATTTAATGAATTGATATTTCGGGGTCAAAACACAATTTTGAAGAAATTAGGTAATTTTGGGATTTTTGGAAATTTTGGGATTTTCATGCAATTAGAATAAATTGAGGGTCAATTGGTAAATAAAAGGAGTTTAGGACTTACATATAATTAAAAATAATTTTGGGGGAATTTAATTGTAATTAAAATAAATATTATACTTTATTTGTAATTTTAGATAATTTTATTTTAAATAAAATTATTTGGGGATTAAATTACAAATAAAGTAAATTGAGGAAATTGTAGAAAATAATTGGAAATTTATTTGTTAATAAAATAAATGAAGACTTCTATATAAATGAAAGGAAACATACGAGACTAAGTGGAATTTCAGATAAATTATGGGTGAATTATCCGTAATAATATAGGTGTGAAAATATGACTTTTTACGTACAATTGCGAAACCATTTAGAGACATCAGAAATTTATGTGGGACAACCAAGTCACGGAACTCAAGTGAGTGAGATTTCTTATATCGAGTCTGATTGTACCAATGATATGTTACTACTCGCAAGTTAAAATCACGATTGCTTAAAAATTATTTATTTTCCAGAAATATAGTTACCTAATTATGTAAACTACTTGAACAATTTTATGAGATATTTATGAAAAAATCATGAAGCATGTTTATAGGACTACCCTTGTATAATGTTGGATACTGTAAACCCTGTCTTTTCGAGAATGAGAAAAACCGAGAAAGAACCGGTCGATTCTAAGGAGAAAACCGAACCATTTAACAAATCGAAAATGGTAAAAAATGGTTAAAATGGGAAAATCTCAAGCGACAAAAAAGTAATGAAAATCATGGGGAAGAACTACGAAGTAAATTGAATAGGAAAACTAGACCGGTTCAGGGTGAACCATAATAAACTGAATTGATCAATTATACAAGTAAACCATAAAATAACATTTGGCTCATCATGTTCCTCTAAGTAGACCTACAGTGGCCCTTAGGTTCGGTTTCAGTGTTCATCCTCGATTGTAACCTATCCCTACTATTTTCCCTAACAGTGGTTGGTTTCTTATCAATGCCATTTCCCCATTCGACGCTACTAAAGCTCAATCCCTATTATTTGTTCATAATGTGATTTCTACTTTGTAGTGTAGTGGCATTCGTCGTCTCATGACCACAACCCACCGTTTTATCTTTGGTGTTGTTTCCACTTCCTTCATTGTGCTCATCCCCCTTTTGGGGTACGTACCTTTTTGAACTTCATTCCTTTCCTCCAGGCAGTCTCTACAATTTTGATCCATCATGAGTCTTGTGCCCTACTTGGCCATCATCTTTCTTTGGGTTACCCGTTCCCTTATTGTATGCTCCCAGAGCATACCTTTGGTATTTGTCTCTAATTTTCATTTGTTGGTTCACCAAGTCCCGGGTGTCCTTCCCGAGTCTCCATTCCTTGACTCTCTTTTTCTGGGGTTTATTAGACCCAAAATCACTCATAGGCCAGGCTTTTAACCTTAGTGCCCAAGGGTCCTTGATTCCCTCTACTCATTTATCATTCTCGAGGGGGTAGTCTGCCCCTTTCCAATAGTCATTATAAGGGTTTAGGGCCTCCTTTCATCCCTCTTATCTCATTCCTAACTTTCCTCCTCTTATTGCAGAGGGTCCCTCTTCACTTTTCGTGTTCTTATTCGTATAGGGTTCAAAATTTGGCGTAAAGTGGAAAATGTTTCATTTGTTTATAAAAGGTTGCCATAATTGGCTTATTACATTGGTCGGAAGTACTCAACTCTCTCTCTAATCCCACATATTGATCGATCGAGAGTCCACCTTCGGAGAGTTGCGGGATTCCTCATCTGATGGCTCAAAAGTTGACGCCCACTTCTGCAGTGAGCTCAAACTGGTGTAGTGCCTCTCGCATCCCTTATACGGATTCAGGCTGGGCTCTTTGTACCTAACAAGGATGCCTTGCATGGTACTCCTCGGGCTCTATCTTCATGACTCATGGCGATCAAGTACCTTTCTAGTACCACCACTTCATGATTGTAGGCTCACCGCATAAGATTCGCGAGTTCTGGGATGATATGGACAAGTGGGAGCTTGTGGAACACTCTCAAATAGTTGGTGTACGCCTCCCAGTAGTTCCTTTTAGCTTCCTCTTGAGCTCGGGCCAATTCTGACTATTGTAGTTCTTATGGAGGCGTCTTATCTTCCTTGGGAGACCTCCTTTCTACCAAGCAATCATTTCCTTCCTAAGGAGGGTGGGGTTTCTTTAACATCTTCATGAATTGGTCATAGAGCTCCCTTCGCTCGATGGTCATCCTAGGTGTAATGGTTTGGGCTCTCCTAGGTTCGGGTGTTCCGAAGCTACCTCCCTTGTTCAGGGTGGAAATATTCACGAATCCGAGGGTTTAGTGGGTTCGTTTGGCTACTCTCTATGGGGCTATATTGTCACGCCCCAACCCGGTTTGGTCGGATCCCCAAGATCAACCCGCCACTCTCTAGGTTTATTAAGGGTTGCCCATTGTTTATAAACCATGAAGAGTAAGGTGTCCTTTAAACTTGCACCTTTCCTGGAATAGCATAAATCAAAACTGTATAAAATTTTAAATTAATCATACCTATCTTACAGGTATAACTAACAAGAGGTCTTGGGTAGGTTTTCTTTGGTCTACCTGAAAAGGATATAAGGGAGGGGATGAGTACAACTACTCAGTGAATGGTTTTCCAAATTTAACTTTTAGGAAAAAGATTTGTAATGGAGTGTGTCGGACTCCTTATTTTCTTTCAAAAAAAATTTTATTTCAAATCTCTGTTTTCATCACCATTTCTTATTAATCATGGTGTGTCATCACCCAACACACATCTTTCATCATGAAGGTTAATCACACATTCGTAGGGGAGCCCGTCCACTGCACCCATTTGTGGCATCACAACAACTTTACCAGCTACCTAGATAGAAGCCCATCCACTTCTACCCTGGGTATGAGTGGATGTCCATGACATCCAACCCTTAAACCCAAAATCAACTTCGTGTTTGTATGAGGACAGAGACCTCATCCCGACCCCACCCCGACCTCATGCGTATGAAGCTATGTCGATCTTCCCTAACTGCTGGCACGACAAGTTGACCATATCTCCACCATGCCATCTAGTAGCCCCTAGGACACATCACTACCCCTCTTGGGAGTCTTGATGGTCACAAACCTCAAGTACATGCACAAACAATAATTTTCCACAAAGCCATTTATCTTTGGTGCCACTAGTCCAACGACCCCGACCCTCAACTCGACCTATAATTGTTTGTCTAGATCGAGTATGTTGGTCCTGTCTTGGTACCATGGTGAAATCACAAATCCATTTATTAGGAATTTTCATGGCTTATACATAATGTTTGTTTAAGAGCTCCTGCTCGTGCCAACTAGCTTTGGGCCCACTATACGTGATTTTCCATAGTCGGGCATTTTAGCACCACAAGTTCCAAAATCGAGGCCTCTAGCCTATCCGAGTTGTTCTAGCTCTTGTCAAGAAGGTCTCCCAAAATTTTTAAGCATTGGCACAAAAACAGGGGAGAACACTTCTAACAAAATAATTTTTCCATTGATCACACCAACTGGGTGTGATGACATCTCCGCTTACAACCAGCAAGCGGGTTTTCTCCTTCCTTCCAAAAAGTCCATCATATCAATCAGGTATAATCTCTTTAATTACAACCGGTAATTAGTTTTTTCCGCATAGTTCTCACATCACTACAACTAGATGTGATGTTAAAATCCCCAACTTTTCAAAAATTGTTTAAGGGGCTCAAGTTTTCTAAATTTCCAATTTGATCCCCAACTTTTCAAAAATTACCATTTTGCCCATACTTTACAAAAATGGCAATTTGACCCCAATTATTTTCAAAAATTGACCAATTGGTCCTCCAACATATTTTCCATGGCCAATTGGCCCTCAATTTTGGGAAATGGCAATTTGGTCGCTCAATTTTATGAAATCTCCAAATTTCCCCAAAATTTTCCCCAATTTCCCCCTTTCAAACTGGTCGAATTTGATTTCATCAAATTGACCATTCAATCGGGGATAATTGTTCTAATTGAAGGTATGGATCGATTCCTACACTTCCATACAATTCAATTGAGCCTTGAAACGCGTCATTTGAGTCCGAATTGAGCTCAAATGGAGCTTCATTGGAATATTGAGCGTAGAGAGAGAAAGCTTCGAAAGCTTACTGTCGGAGGTGCAGCGGTACGATCTCTCTATCATGGAAGATAACTTTTTTTTAGGTATCTTCTAGAATCAAGAATTCCTACAATTAACCTCGAATTGAGGGAGAATTTCGTTAGTGAAATTCAACAGTTTCTCTCTAAATCTCCGATGTACAATGATTGAGGATGGCCAAATTGGCTTACCTTTCAACTCAGTTGAGGTCGTCTAAGGACTATGGAGATGTTGGAAAAGCTTGGTTTGGCTTGAGAAGGGCTAAATTCGACCGATTTCAGCTTGAACAAAATAGGGTAGCTTTGGTCCGCCGGAGCTGCTTCACTGTTTGATTCTGTCGACGCTTCTCTAGCGGTCCTTGGATCGAGCGGAGGTATCTATTAGCTAGTTGACTTCCCCCTGGAGTCTAAAGAACCCGACCTCGCCTTCTGAGGTTGAGAAAAATGCCTAAGTCGGAGCTCTAGTTCAAGCTTCGCCGAAAATTGGAGTAGTTGAGAGAGAATGGAGTTTTCAAGTGTGATAAAGATGAATGGAGATGAGCTATTTATATAGGAAGCTCGGGGACTCTCTGGTCATCTGTTTGACAACTTTATAGTGCTCATTCATGGCTTGAAATGCCCTGAACGAAGGTGATTCAACTTTGTCGGTGCTGTCTATTCTTCCGGTGAGTGAACAGTGCTATCATCTTAAAGAAGAAGACAACAATGTTCCGAACCAGACCGGACCGGTCCGAACCGGGTTCATTGCTTAAACCGGTCGATTCAAGCTTGATTCAACTGAGTTTTTCAAAAAGTAAAAATTTCTAAATTCATCTAAATTCATTATCTATCTAATGGTGGCTTCAACTCCCCAATTGGAATATTTTAAGCCACTTAGAAAAATGAATTTCAATATTCGTTCAATAATGGTTCAAATCGGTTCAGATCTGGTTCACCTGAACTGGTCTGGTTTTCACTTCCAATTCTTCCCAAAGTCATTTTCCATGACTTTTATGACTCTTTAGGTCACTCGGGATTTGTAAATTTTTTTTTGTCCTATCTCTATCGGTTAAGGTTCATGAACCAACTCTATTCTCTTTGGAAATGACTGATTCTTTTCCCAATTTTCTTATTTATTAAAGGTTTGGGTTTACAACTATCCTCTCCTTTTAGGGGTTTTATCCCCAAAACTTATTCATCATCCTTTGCATAGGAAATAACTTCCCTTGATGTCAACTTGGAGTTTGTTTGACATGCTAGCACTTTGGTTAATTTTACTTATCCCCTTTATAACATGCACTTAAGGAATTTTGTTTTCCTTTCCATTGCTTACTCATTCCCTGTATTTTATCCTATCTAAGCATGTCTTACCTGCGAGTTCAAGGATATATCCTTAGGTACACATCTTCCTTTGCTTAGGGCAAGATTCTTCCCCTTGAGGTTCTTACTTAAGATTTCAGGATTTGGAGTTCCAAGATGCCCAATCATTTTTGTGTCTAGTCATTCTCTTTATCATTCAAATCCTTAACTCAATGTCCTTTCGAGTGCTACTTACTTTATTTCATGGGTTTTGGTGTTATTACCTTTTCGTCCTATTTTGACCCTTCCTTTATTCGTTGTTTATTACAACTTCGGTCCCAATTTAATATTGACCTTGTCAAGCTTAACTAACTGACTCTTCCTTACTTGAGTGATATTTTTCCCTGGGGCTGTTGGGCTTACATGTCCCTTATAGCATGACATGCCCTAGAACCTGCCTTTGCTCTTTCTATATTAGGGTATTTGCCCGCTTGAATCCTTCTTCGTCTAAAAATCTTTGTTTCATCCCTTATTCCTTACTTGAGAAACTTCCGATTATCGGTCTTATTCTATGTACCCTACACTATACCCAACCTCCTTAGGCTCCATTAATTGAGCATGGACCACAACCATTTTTTATGTCGGTGATCATTTATTTAATCACTTCTTAACTAGAGGGCTTACTTTTTCAAGGGTTCTTAGTTGTGCATTCCTCTATTTCCTTTTTATGGGCAGTCCACCCCTTTCTTACCTGTACAACATCTTTTGATGCTATCATCCTACTTATCTATTATTTGGGTTTAACTTACTCATTGGGCCCTCATGACTACTTTTCCTTTGTACTTGATCTTTCCATCTTAACCAACATATTATTTATGAGCTTATCTTCTTTTCCACTTATGTATTACCTCTTAGTTGGGACACATGTATCTCTAAGTTTTCCTTCCTTGGTAGGATTTATACTCTTTTCTTCCAGAATTCTCTTCTCATTTGCCATTGAGGACATCTAACCTTAAGTGACATCCTTTGATTCCATCCTCTCCTGCTTACCTTTGCTCTTGAAACCTTATGTGTACTTCTTTTATACCATATCTTCATTCTCACTTGTATCCCAGTACACGTCTATTTCTTTTAGGGAGAGTTTACATCCTCTTTGTTTCAAGATCTCTTAATCATCCTGCGAGAGGCTCACTTAACCATCTCATGGCTTTTGATCATAAATCCAGTCTTAGCAATTGATCTCTTTAAGGATTTCCTTCATCTTTCTTTTCAAATGTTTTTGTCTTTTCACTTCTCCCTTCTTTGTCAAGGCTTAAATATAGGGTTCTTCCGAATGTCAGTTTGTTGACTGCATCGTCCCTACTATTTTCTTGTCCAACCGTCTAGGGCAACTATCTCTAAAATTTACTCATCCTTGATGATCATCCTATTGCCCTTCTTATAGTGTAGTCTTTACTACTTCCCGGTCCTTCTTATGGCATCATTTATTCTTCTTGACCATTCCATTGCTACTAGTTGCTTCCTTTTGCTAGGTTCGTCCGATATCCCTATTTGGCTCCTCTGCTCTTCCACAACATGTCACACTAGTCCATCCCGATACACCCTTAACCACCTATGCCCCTTTATGTTGTTCCTTATTTAGGGGTAAGCCTCCTATGATCCATCTGTTGGTATCCCTTTTATGGTCTCACTTTCTACTTTTTCCTTCTACCTAAGGACTTTCGTCCTGGGAGTTTCACATTCAACCTCCCTAACGCTCCTTGAAGGCTTTTCCTTCATTCCTTTCCTACAACCTTTTGATGGTTGTCCGCTCTTTATCCTTTCTTGTCTTCCAACTCTCTTTTTGTTCTCTATCCTCCCTTGGAGGAATTCTTGACTATGGATTGGTTCCTAGCACTTCGTTAAATGTCCAGTCGCCCATCAATGGCCTCTTCAAGGGGTACTTATTCGTATACACTCCTCTAGAGTTCTCTTCTTCACTCTTACCGTGTCTTACCCTCAGTCTTCTTCCCGTGATCCTTCCTCATGTAGTTGAGGAACATAATCTCATTATTGAGAGACATAAAAGTTTTTAGGAAATTTAGAATTTTCTTTTATTGAAGGAATAAGGTTTGGGATTGTAACTCCTTTTAAGGGAGATTGTTATAATGACAGATTGGGAAGTACTCACTACTATGCTAGAGTTTAGAAGGATTTCTTCCTGGGTGAGGTTGAAATCCCTAGCTGAAATCGTGGTTCTTGTGGTGTTATCCCTTCAATCTTCAGTAGGTGGGGATGTGTCTTCATTGGAAGGTATCGCTTTACTTCCTTGTGGTGTGGGATAGTCTTTTGCTATATGTCTTACTCTTCTACACTCATAACAGGTTCTCTTGGGACCTATACTCCATAATGTTGGGCACCTTCTCATGAAGTGTCCCCATCTCCTTGAGTGGACCTTTGTGGTTCCTATTATACTTCGAGCATTGTAGGGCCTTTCTAAGGGTTTGCTGGTGGTTCGGCGCTTCACTGTCTTTGAGCCTAAACACTTTGAATGTTTTCTTGTCGAGTTTTCTTTTACCAGGGGTTACTTCAAGAGTCCTCCTATACTCCTTAATTCCCTGGTTCACTTCCTCCTTTGGAATGAGATTCTTCCTAATTTCTAGGGTGGCTAGGGTAGCACGGGTTTATTTGGCTACTTTTCTTGGGGCCATCTTCCTATAAGGTAGGTAGTTTTCATTTAATTCTTTATGTTATATAGTCTTGATAATGTATTCAAGAAAATAGGCTTTGATACAACTCAAGTTGTCACGCCCCGACCCAGTTTGGTCAGATCCTTATGAGCAACCCGCCACTCTCCTATTTTATTAAGAGTTTCCCCTTTTATAAATCGTGAGGAGCAATGTGTCCTTTTCACATGTATCTTTCTTGGAATAGCATTAATCAAAATTGAATACATTAAACCTTACATACCTGTTTTGTAAGTTCAGCTACAAGAAGTTCTTTAGGTTTATTTTCCTTTGGTTACCTAAAAAGGGGTAAAATGGAGGGGGTGAATTCGACAACTTGGTGAATGAGTATTGGTAGTGAGTTTCCAAACACAAGATATCTTTAATCGGAGTGTTCTAGACTCCTCATTTCTTTTAAAATCATTCTTTCCTCAAGATCCGATTTTCAAAACCTTTTTTCCTCATTTTCCACATTAGGTTTTCAATGCCCCGACCCAGTTTGGTTAGATCCCCATGATCAATCCACCACTCTCCCGGTTTATTAAGGGTTTTCCCCTTCTTTAACCCCGGAGGAGTAAGGCATCCTTTAAACCTGTACCTTTCCTAGAATAACATTAATCGAAACCGCAAGAATTAGAGTGTGCCAGACTCCTTAGTTTTTTTTTATCCTAAAAATCTTGGTTTTCATAGCCATATCTCATCATTTACCACAACCAATGTGTTTATCAATCAACACACGCCCTTCATCATGAAGGGAACACACATTCGTAGGGCAGCACATCCACTACATCAACTTGTGGCGTCAGAGCGGCTTTACCGGCTACCTAGATAGAAGCACGTCCACTTCTACCTTGAGAAAGAGTGGATGTACACAACATCTAGCCCTCAATCCTGTAAAGAAAACTCTATGTCCGTATGAGGTCAAAGAACTCATCCTGACCCCACCCCGATCTCATGCGCATGAAGCTACATCGAGCTTCCCTGACTATTGGCATGACAATCTGCTCTTATCACCACCATGTCATCCAGTAGCCCCTAGGACGCATCACTACCCCTCTTGGGCATCTTAAAGGTCCCGTACCTCAGTGCATACACAAATCAACTATAAACTCTGCTCTATAGAATTAAGGAAAACTGGAAAAGAATCGGTCAAACGAGTGAAAAAACTAAGCTAGTTCACAAACCCGATTATTGAGGAACGGGCAGTTGGAGAAATTACAACTCCCAATGACCCAAAAAGGTTAATAAACCTTGGAAAAGAACTTTAGAACCAAATGGGAGAGAAAAAAACCAGACCAGTTTGGGTGAACCGGATTGAACCGGTTTATGAACCGGAACCGATAGAGAGAGGGTAAACCAGGAAAATTATGGATCCCAAGTGACCTAAAGAGTCACATATGTCATGAAAAAAGTGCTTTAAGATTAATGGGGGATGAAAACCAAACCGGTTCAGGTGAACTAGATCCGAACCGGTTTGGACCAGTTTGAACCACTCTTGAATCGGACGCTAAATTCTTTTTCTAGGTGGCTTAAAAAAATTTAAATTTGAGATTTGAGGCCACCATTGGATAGAAAATTATTTTAGAAATTTTTAGATTTGAATATTTCAGTCAAATCGGGGGTGAACCGACCTATATAAGCATTGAACCCGATTTGGACTAGTCTGGTCCGGTTCGGAACAGTGTTGTCTTCTTCCTATAGATGATAGCACTATTCACTCACCAGAAAATCGAAGTTGCACCGGTGAAGAAGAAACATTTCCATTCAGTACATTTCAGGCCATCAATGTTTGTCATAAAGGTGCGAAACGGATGGCCGACGAGTCCCCGAGCTCCCTATATAAAGAGACCCTCTCCATTCATACTCTCAACACCCGAAAACTCCGTTCTCTCTCAACTACTTAGTTTTCGAGTGAAGCTCGAACCAGAGCTCTGATACAGGGTCATCTTTTAGCTAAAGATGGTGAGCACGAGTGTCACTTCAAGGTGAGGATGGGTGTCACTACTGAACCCGCTAGTGGCTTCGGAGGGACTTTTCCAGCCACCCGGATAGAAGTACAACCACTTCTACCCTGAGAATGAGTGGATGTATGTGACATCTGACCCAGAATCCCGGAATCACTTCTTCATGTCCGTACGAGGACAGAGACCTCATCCTATCCCCACCCTAGTCTCATGTGCTTGGTGCTACTCCAAATTTTGCACAAACACCTGGAACAATGAACTGCCCTTATAGCCACCAGGTCATCCAGTGCCCTTAGGACGCATCACTACCCCTCATGGGCATTTTGATGATCCCATACTCACAGTGCATGCACAAATAATGTTTTCTAATATTGCCATGTTTTCTAACACCCCGACTCTCAACTCAACCCGCAGTTGTTTGTCTTGACTAGTTCGTCGACTTGTCATGTCGCATTGCCACTAGTTGTCTGAGCATGTCGGTCCTATCTTGGTACCATGGCCAAACAATTCACTTATTAAGTTTTATGGCATATATATTATGTTTGTTTACGAGCTCCTGCTCGTGCCAACTAGCCTTGGGCCCACTGTACGAGATTTTCAAAATCGGGCATTTAGCCCGCAAATTCCAAAACCGAGGCCCCCGACCTATAAGAGCTATTCGAGCTCCCGTCAAGAAGATCTCCCAAATAGTTTAAGCATTGGCACACAGTCAGGGGAGAACACTTCTGACAAAGTAGGTTTTCACTGTCCATTATACCAACCGGTATAAGGACTTCTCTGTTCATAATCGATGAACGCATTTTCAACTTCCTTCGAGAAAGTCTAATCATACCAATCGAGTATGATCTACTTACAACTGGAAAGTAGTTTTTTCGCATAATTTTCACATCACTTTCTAAGTAGTGATGATTAAAATACCACTAAATAGTGGGTTTTTATACCGAGGTACTTATCATCCCCAACCGGGTATGATAAAAAATTTTCACTCACAACCGTTAAGTGGTTTTTAAATTTTAAGTTGTGCTCATCATCCCAACCGGGTATGATGTTGGTAAACCCACTCACCCATTAATTCCGTGAATTCCACTAGATCGGTTCTTAGTATTCACGTGAGCTTGTCCTTGCTGGCGTTCTCGGTACTTCGTGTTCCAACACGATATGAACATTTTGGTTCATTATCCTTCGGCCTAATCGCCTTCATTCATTCCAAATGAATGAGAAAGTCAAACTTTCATTTATTTGCAATTAGGTCCCTAAAGTTATTTCTCTTTAACTTTAAGTCCCAAATGTCAGTTTTTCATCAAATTGAGTCCCGAAACTTCTAAAATTTATCATAGGACCTCAATTTATTCCATTTCATGAAAAGGGGATTAATTTCTCAAATTTCCAATTTGGTCCTCTACTTTTCCAAAATTACCATTTTGCCATTCCTTTACAAAAATGGTAAGTTTTGCCACAAAAATTCTAAAATTTCTCAATTGGTCCTCCAACATTATTTTCATGCCCAATTGGCCCTCAATTTCATAAAATTTCATTTTGGTCCTTCAAATTTTGAAAAACCCCAAATTTCCCCCAATTTCAACTTTTCAACACTACTGAATTTGATTTCATCAAATTGACCGATCAAACACTTCTAATTGTTGAAATTGGAGTTAAAATTGAGTTTCTACATGTTCATACGATTCCAAGGAACTTTGAATTGCAGATTTTAACGCAGGGACGAGCTCAAATGGATCTTCGCCAAAAAACATACTGTAGAGAGAGAAAGTTTCAATTTCTCACCGGTGAGGGCATGGTGGTCCGAGCTTTCAATTTGGGCAGATAGCTCTCATCTAGAGGTTCATCCTAGAATTAAGAATTGCATCAATTGATGCAGAATTGAGTTAGAATTTCATCATTGAAATTCTGTTGGTTCTCTCTCTAGCACCGGTCGGAAATTACAGAGGGGAGCCGAATTGGCTTACCTTTCAATCCTAATTCAGTCGTGGGAGGGCTGAGGAAGTGTTAGGAAGGCTTGGTTTGGCCTGAGGAGGGCTCAAAATGGCCAATTCCAACTCGGCCGAAACATGGCAGATTCGGTCCGCCGGATCTACTTCACTGTTTCATCACGTCAGCGTCTCACTGACAGCTCTCGGAGCGAACAGAGGCTACAGACGTGTAGCTAACTTCTCCCCGATTCTAAAAAACCCGACCTCGCCTTGTTTGGCTCAGAAAAGACCCCATGTTAGAGCTCTGGTTCGAGCTTCATCGGAAAATGGAGCAATTGAGAGAGAATGGAGTTTTCAGGTGTGGAGAGGATGAATGGGGAGGGGCTCTTTATATAGGGAGTTTGGAGACCCATCAGCCATCCATTTGGCACCGTTATTGCTGACATTGAAGACCTGAAATGCCATGAACAGAAGCATTTCTTCTTCGCCGATGTTTCTTCAGTTTCCCGGCAAATGAACAGTGTTGTCATCCTAAGGAAGAAGATGACACTGTTCCAAACCGAGTTCAAAGCTTAAACAGGCCGGTTCACCCCCCATTCGATCGAGTTTTTCAAATCTAAAAATTTTTAAATTCATCTAAATTCATTCTCTATCCAATGGAGGCCTCAAATCTCCAATTTGAATTATTTAAGCCACTTAGAAAAATGAATTTAGGATTCGGTTCAATAGTGGTTCAAGCCGGTCCGAACCGGTTCGGATCTGGTTCACCTGAACCTGTTTGGTTTTCATCCCCAATTCCTTCAAAAGTCCATTTCCATGTCTTTTGTGATTCCTTGGGTCACTTAGGGTCCATAAAATTCCCGGTTTACCATCTCTTTATCGATTCTAGTTCATAAATAAGCTTGGTTCTTAAACCGGTTCGTGTCCGGTTCACTCTAACCGGGGTAATTTTTCTCTCCCACTTTGTTGTAAGGTTCCTTACCAAGGTTTATGAATTTCTTTGGAGTACAATGGAGTTGAATTCCTTTGTTTTGACAGATCTCTATCGATTTCGGTTCATGAACCGACTCGGTTCATAAACCGGTTCAATCCAGTTGGATTCTGTTCATCTAAACCAGTCTGGTATTTCTCTTCCAATTCATCCTAAGATTCTTTTCCATGGTATTATGAACTTTTTGGATCACACAGGAGTTGTAAATTCCCAAATTGCCCGTTCATAAATGATCGGGTTTGTGAACCGATTCGATTTTCTCACTCGGTTTGACCGGTTCCCTTCCCAGTTTTCCTTAGCTCAAAAGGGCGGGGTTTACAACGGGTTCCTTACAACAGGGGGAAATTAGCTACACGATGGTGACATCCATTCGCTCCGAGAGTCACCGGAGAAGCGCCGACGTGGTCGAACAGTGAAGTAGCTCTGGCGGACCAAAGTTGCCCTATTTTGGCCGAGCTGAAATTGGTCGATTTGAGCCCTCCTTAGACCAAAGGAAGCCCTCCCAACACTTCCTCAACCCTTCCACGGACAAAATAGGACTGAAAGGTAAGCCAATTCGGCTCCCCCAACAATTTTCGACCGATGCTAGAGAGAGCAGGTAGAATTTCAATGACAGAATTATAATCCAATTCGGTATCAATTGATGTCATTCTTGATCCTAGGAGGAACCTCAGGAGGAGAGCTACCTGCCCAGATAGAAAGCTCAGACTACCGCGTACTCACCGGTGAGCAATTGAAGCTTTCTCTCTCTTTACAGTCTTTTTTTCTAATGAAGCTCCATTTGAGCTCGTTCCATCGTTAACACTTGTGATTTAAAGTGCTATGAAATCATATGAACATGTAGAAACTCAATTTCAACTTCAATTTCAACAATTAGAAGTGTTTGATTGGTCAATTAGATTCGCATGTGTTAGGGAGTTGAAATTGGGGGAAATTTGGAGATTTTCAAAAATTCGAAGGACCAAAACGTAATTTTATAAAATTGTGGGTCAATTGGGCATGATAAGAATGTTAGAGGGCCAATTGAGGAATTTTAGAATTTTTGGGGTAAAACTTACCATTTTTGTAAAGGAAGGGCAAAATGGTAATTTTGGAAAATTTGTGGGCCAAATTAGGATTTTGGGAAACTTGAACCCATTTTTATAAAAATTGAGTAAATTGAGATCCTAAGAGGAATTTTAAAAGTTTTGGGACTTAATTCGATGAAAAATTGGCATTAGTGACTTAAAGTTAAAGAAAAATAACTTTAGGGCCCTAAATGAAAATAAAGAAAAAGTTAGTTTTTCTCATTTATTTGGAATGAATGAGGGCTATTAGGCCAAAGAATAATGAACAACTATGTTAATTTTTTGTAGGAAAATGAGACATTGGGAACGCCAGTTGAAGTTAAGCTTGCTGGGGATGGAAATCGATTAAGTAGATTAATAAGTACCTCGAAATGAAAACCAACTACTTAGTGGTATTTTAAACATCACAACTTAGAATAGTGATGTGAAAATGACGCGGAAATATTACTTATAGATTGTAAGTAGATCATACCCGGTTGGTATGATAAAACTTCATCGAAGGAAGTGGAAAACCTGTTCATCGGTTATGAGCGGAGATATCCTCATACTCGGTTGGTATGATGGATAGTTGAAATTTTATTTTTGTTGGATATGCTCTCCCTTGACTGTGTGCCACAGCTTAAATGATTTGGGAGGACGGGAGCTCGAATTGCTCTATTATGTTAGAAGCCTCAGTTTTGTAACTTTGGGGCTAACATGCCCAGTTTTAAAAATCTCGAACAGTTGGCCATAGGCCAATTGGCACGAGCAGGAGATCATAAACAAACATGAGTTATATGCCATAAAACCTTAAATAAATGAATTGTTTGGCCATGGTACCAAGACAGTACCAACATATTCAATCAACTAGTGGCAGTGCGACATAACAGGTCGACGGACCAGTTAAGACAAACAGCTTCAGGTTGAGTTGATGGTCGGGGCCATTGGACAAGTGCATAGATTATATTGCATGATGTGAAAATAATGATTGTGCATGCATTGTATGTACGGGACCTTAAAGACACCCAAGAGGGGTAGTGATATGTCCTAGAGCCCTGGACGACCTGGTGGGTATAAGGGCAGTTCGTCGGACCAAGTGACCTTGCAAAGCTCGGATTTGGTTCAAGCGCATGAGACAGGGGTGGGGACGGGTTGAGGTCTCTGTTCTCATACATACACAGAGAATTGTTACGGGATTGAGGGTCGGATGTCACGAACATCCACTCATTCTCAGGGTAGAAGTGGACGTACTTCTATCTAGGTGGCCGATAAAGTCTCTCCGATGCTAAAAGTGAGTTCAGTGGACGTACTGACCTGCGACTGTGTGATTGACCTTCATGATGAAAGATGTTTATTTGAAAACCGAGATTTTTAAAGTAAAGAAAATTTAAAGGAAATTAAGGAGTCTGGAACACTCCAAACTTGAAAACAAATCTTTTTCGAAAGATTAAATTTTGAAAACTCATTCATTGAGTCTAGAACACTCCAAACTTGAAAACAAATCTTTTTCTAAAGATTAAATTTTGAAAACTCATTCATTGAGTCATTGTACTCACCCCTTCCCTCATATCCCTTTTTAGGAAAATAGGAAAATTACTAGGAATAACACTGAGTCTTACCCCTCTATAAGGTATGCTTAAATTCTTTTAAAGTTGCATTTTATTTGATAAATATCTTTCCAAGGAACAAGGATGAAAATACGCCTGGCTCCTCTCGGGTTAAAGATGGGGGAAACTACATAATATTTTCAATTTAACATACTTGTCTCACAGGCATTTTAGTTGATGGTCTTTAATGGTAGGCTTTCCGTAATTTCCTAAAAGGGATATAAGGGAGGGTGTGAGTACAACTAGTCAGTGAATGAGTTTTCGAAATTTAACTTTTAGGAAAAAGATTTGTATTGGAGTGTGCCAAACCCCTTATTTTCTTTAAAAAATTCTTTCAATTAAAATCTCCATTTTTATCACCATTTCTTATTAATCATGGTGTGTCATCACCCAACACACATCCATTATCATGAAGGTCAATCACACAATCGCATGCCAGCCCATCCACTGAACCCACTTGTGGCGTTGGAGCGACTTTACCAGCCACCTAGATAGAAGCACATCTACTTCTACCCTAAGAATGAGTGGATGTATTGACATTTGACCCTCAATCCTGAAATCAATTCTTCATGTCCGTATGAGGATAGAGACCTCATCCCGACCCCAACCCGATCTTGTGCTCTTGAAGCTATGTCGAGCTTTGTAAGGTCACCTAGTGCGACGAACTACACTTATAACAACCAGGTCATCCAGGGCCCTAGGACACATCACTACCCCTCTTGGGCATTTTGAAGGTCTCGTACACACAGTGTATGCACAATCAGTATTTTTATATCATGCCATATTATTTGTGGTACCACTGGTCCAACAGCCCCGACCTTCAACTCAACCTGCAGCAGTTTATCTTAACTAGTCCAGAGACCTGTCATGTCGCACTGCCACTAGTTGATTGATTGTGTCGGTCCTGTCTTGGTAACATGGCCAAACAATTCATTTATTTAAAGTTTTATGGCATATAACTCATGTTTGTTTACGAGCTCCTGCTCGAGCCAACTAGCCTTGGGCCCATTGTATGAGATTTTCAAAATTGGGCATATTAGCCCCCATTTTCCAAAATCGAGGCTCCCGGCCTATAAGAGCTATTCGAGCTCCCGTCAAGAAGGTCTCCTAAATTGTTTAAGCAGTGGCACACAGTCAGGGGAGAGCACTTCTGACAAAACATTTTTTTAACTATCAATCATACCAACCAGGTATAAGGATATCTCTGCTCATAACCGATGAACGGGTTTTCCACTTCTTCCGAGGAAGTTTCATTATAACAACTAGGTATGATCTACTTACAATCGATAAGTATTTTTTCAGTGTCATTTTCACATCACTCTTCTAAGCTGTGACGTTTAAAAATACCACTTAATAGTGACTTTTCATTTCGAGGTACTTAATATCCCCAACCGGGTATGATATAAAATCTCATTCACAACCGGTAAGTGGTTTTTAACTTTAAACTGTGTTCATCATCCCAACCGAGTATGACGTTAGTAAGCCCACTCACCCGTTAATGTAGTGAATTCTACTCAATCGATTCTTTGTATTCATGCGAGCTTATCCATGCTGGCGTTTTCGGTACTTCATATTCCTACACGATATGTACATCCTCGTTCATTATCCCTCAACCTAATAGTCTTCATTCATTACAAATGAATGAGAAAACCAAACTTTCTATTTATTTGCAGTTAGGTCCCTAAAATTATTTTTCTAGAACTTCAAGTCCCTAATGCCGGTTTTTCCTCAAATTGAGTCCCGAAACTTTTAAAAGGGGTTTAATTTCCCAAATTTCCAATTCGGTCAGCCAACTTTTCCTAAATTACCATTTTGCCTTTCCTTTACAAAAATGGTAAGTTTCACCCCAAAAATTCTAAAATTCCTCAATTGTCCCTCTGACATTCTTATCATGCCCAATTGACCCTCAATTTTATAAAATTGCATCTTGGTCCTTCAAATTTTCAAAAATCCCTAATTTTCCCCCAATTTCAACTTCCTAATACAGCCGAATTTGATTTTATCAAACTGACCAATTAAACACTTATAATTGTTGAAATTGAAGTTAAAAATGAGTCCCTAAATCTTCATATGATTCAATAGCACTTTGAATCGCAAGTTTTGACGCTGAAACGAGCTCAAACGGAGCTTCGCCGGAAAATAGACCGTAGAGAGAGAAAGCTTCAATTACTCATCGTCGGGGGCACGACGACCTGAGCTTTTGATCTGGGCAGATAGCTCTCATCTTGAGGTTCATCCTAGAATCAAGAATTGCATCAATTTATGCCGAATTGAGTTAGAATTTCATCATTAAAATTCTACCAGTTCTTTCTCTAGCACCGATCAAAAATTGCAGATGGGAGCCGAATTAGCTTACCCAGTCCTAATTCGGCTGTGGGAGGGTTGAGTAAGTGTTGGAAGGGCTTGGTTTGGCTTGAGGAGGGTTCAAATTGGCCGATTTCAGCTCGGTCGAAATAGGGCAACTTCGGTCCGCCGGAGCTGCTTCACTGTTCCATCATGCTGGCGCTTCTCTGGCGACCCTCGTAGCAAACGGAGACTACATGTGTGTAGCTAACTTCTCCCTGGTTCTATAGAACCCAACCTCACCTTGTTTGGCTCAAAAAAGTGCCCAAGTCAGAGCTCTAGTTTGAGCTTCACCAAAAAATGGAGTAGTTGAGCGAGAATGGAGTTTTCAGGTGTGGAGAGGATGAATGGGTAGAGGGCTTTATATTGGAAGCTCGGAGACTTCTTGGCCATCCGATTGGTGCCTTAATGGTGGTCATTCATTGTCTAAAAATCCCTGGCCGGAGACTTTTCAGTTTTGCACGCGCTGTGCACTTTTTTCGGCGAGTGAACAGTGCTATCATCTTAAGGAAGAAGATGACACTGTTCCGAACTGGGTTCAAAGCTTAAACCGACTAATTTACCCCCCATTCGACCGAATTTTTCAAATATAAAAATTTCTAAATTCATTTTCAATCCAATGGTGGCCTCAAATCTCAAATTTGAATTTTCTAAGCCATCTAGAAAAATAAATTTAGAATCCGGTTCAATAGTGGTTCAAACCGATCCAAACCGGTTCAATTCGGTTCGGATTCGGTTCACCTAAACTGATTTGGTTTTCATCTCCAATTCATTCTTAAGTCCATTTTTATGACTTTTAGGTCTCTTTGGGTCACTCGAGATCCATAAATTTCTCGGTTTGCCCTTTCTCTATCTATTCTAGTTCATGATCCAACTCGGTTCATAAACCAGTTCAATCCAGTTGGATCTGGTTTATCTAAACCAGTCTGGTTTTTCTCTTCCAATTTGTCATAATGTTCTTTTCCAAGGTTTTATGAACTTTTTGGATCACTGAAAATTGTAAATTTATAAATTTCCTATTTCGAAATGATTGGGTTTGTGAATCGGTTGGATTTTCTTACTCGGTTTGACTGGTTCTTTTCCCGGTTTTCCTTAACTCAAAAGGGCGGGGTTTACAACTCTTTCCTCCTTTTAGGGGTTTACAACTCTTTCCTCCTTTTAGGAGTTTGTCCCCAAAACTTAATTAGCAACCTTGTAGGAGCAACCTATTCCTTTGATGTCCATTTGATGCTTAACATGCAAACTCTTATCTTGTTCTTTCAATTTACCCTTTTTACATCCTTCACTTAAGAAAATTATTTTCCTTTATATTATTTACTCCCTTCATTGAGTTTATCATAACTATACATACCTTACTTTAGGTATATTCTTAGATTCAAATCTTTATTTGCTTAGAGCAACATTTTTACCTTTGATCTCCTATATTTAAGATTGAGAGTTCCAATATAGAACCATTAGCTCGACATTATTTAGAGCATTACGTACCTGTTTTAATGGATTTCTTTATCATCACATTTAAATCAAATATTAAAAGGATATTAGAGGGAGGGAGGAGACGAGGGAAAAAGGGAAGGGAAGGGACCTGAATAGGATATATGATTTTTAATTAATTATAAATTTAATTAAATTATTTTCAGAATAATTATTCATTATTAATTTAATTTATATGTTATATACACTTATAAATAAATAGAAATATGATAAGTAATGAAAATTAAAAAATATATATTTTTGCTCAATAATATATATATATATACAGTTAAAAATGTTAAAATATTATTTGGTTAGAATTTTTTTGGCAAAAGAAAATTTCATTTATTGATCAAACATAATGAAAAAAAATACATTTAAATCAAATATTAAGACCTTATTCATGACATTCCAGAAACATTTCAGGCTGAAGAAAAAAAATGTTAGAAAAGCGAAATGAATATATATTCCATTTGTGCGAGGGCTTAAAGAAGTCAAAGCTCGATTGTTCATTGGTCTAAGTGGGTTGGAAGTGAATATTTTCCTCACCAGCCATGGCTATACTCCACCCTCTGCTTCTGGCATTTCTTTTACTCTTCCAGGTATTTGAAATACCTTTTTTTCATCAGTTGAAGCATATTGTTTCTTTACTACTTTTTTTTCATCAGCTGAAGCATATTGTTTCTTTACTACTTTTAAGAATTTGATTTTTCTGCTTCCTTTCATATTCTCAATGCAATTTATCAATCTCTCCTTAATATGCTCTGGAAGTTAAGAACTTTGTAAATCGAGCGTATACGTGTAACGTGTCTCTGAAATACTTGGCAAAAAGACTTCTTACTAGTGCTGTCTTCTTGCTTGATACGAATTCATAGGCAAATGGGAATGAGGGAAATAATTCAGGCCGGTTCCCAGTTGTCATTAGCACATGGCCTTTCGAGGAGGCTGTGAGGGCTGCTTGGTTAGCGGTTGATGGTGGGTCATCTGCAATTGATGCGGTTGTGGAGGGTTGTTCTGCCTGTGAGGAGTTGAGATGCGATGGTACAGGTAAGTAAACCATATCTAAACATCATAAATATTTTGTTCATTATGTTATATTTATCAATCAATTGTAACTTTGAAAGGGGTTGTAAATAGGTTAAGTATGTTAGGAAAAGTTTATGATGAAGTATACGCCTAGGTCAGATTATATGTAGGAATTTTACCAGAAATTTCCAAGTAAATAGGGCTTGATTTCTTCCTTCATGCCTCCAATTCCATCAGTGCTTATGAATTATATATAACCTTTTCAAGGTTTAATTGGAGCTGTGTTATGAGGCATGATAGTGTTTGCATTTTCCTATGGTGAATATTTGAAGTTTTCAGTTTCATAATTTCCCATACAGATTCTTCAAGTAGCGAATAAGATGAAATGTATTTTGTGCAGTGGGGCCAGGAGGTAGTCCAGACGAGAATGGAGAGTCAACAATCGATGCTCTTATCATGAATGGGGTGACTCCTAACTCTTCTTGTCTTTCAATGGTTATTCTTCCATTTTTATGTTATGGAAGATTGAGATATATAGTTTTCTTCTTGGCCAAGCACCTGCTAGATTACAATGGAGGTTGGGGCAGTTGCTGCCATGAGATATGTAAAAGATGGCATCAAAGCTGCAAGATTGGTGATGGATTACACAAGACATACTTTGCTTGTGGGAGAACAGGCCTCAGCTTTTGCCATCTCAATGGGTCTCCCAGGTCCCATGAACCTTAGCTCATCAGAGTCCATCCAGAAGTGGACAAACTGGAAAGCTAACGGTTGTCAACCTAATTTCTGGAAGAATGTTATGCCAGCTGATGGTTGCGGTCCCTATCACCTACAGGAAACAGGCAATGCATGTTCCAAACACAACTGGATTGGAGAGACCAAATTGAAGACATCTCATGTTGGACACCATAGTCATGACACTATATCAATGGCAGTAATTGACAAAGTATGTTGAAGATTAATTGGTGCAAACTTTTCTGAGATATATGATAATTTTCTTCCTGATCAAATTTCTTTTCTTTTGCAGAAGGGACATATTGCTGTAGGCACATCAACCAATGGTGCCTCATTTAAAATCCCTGGGAGGTAATGCTACTGTGATGACATAAACACCATGTAATACATTGGGCAATGTATGAGATATATGATAATGCCCTGTCTTAATTAGGTCAGTGTTTATGCAACTATTGGGCACTGATTTTTGTATACATATATCACCATCTTGGAAACAAAAAGCTATATCTTTCTTGAAATACTTGCCATTCAAGGATAGAGGGAACTAGATAGTAAATGAAACTAACCTAGTTATGTTCTTATGTAAATAAAAAAATTCAGCATGTTAGTTTACAATGTACGATATTCTATGGGGATAATATGTACAATGTAATAACCTCTTTTGTAGCAACCACATTTTCACTAAATCTTATGATATGCTTTATTTTTAAAATTTACAGATCTCCCTGCTTTTTAGATCAATATGGTGAAATTTTTCTTGTAATTGTAGGGTGGGGGATGGGCCAATTGCTGGATCATCATCTTATGCGGATGATGAAGTAGGAGCATGCGGAGCTACTGGTGATGGTGACATCATGATGCGTTTCCTGCCATGGTAGTGTTCTCACACTATTCATATGTTATCTTCTTGCATTTTCAGAAAACCTCCTACACTGTCTGAGCATATCCTTGTCTCAAAGTATGCATATCTGCTTAAATTTAGGCCTCGCTGAAGCATCTCCTTGTATTCTGCAGTTACCAGGTAGTGGAGAGTATGAGACAAGGAATGGAGCCAAGGCTGGCAGCAAAGGATGCCATGTCAAGGATCGCCAGAAAGTACCCTGACTTCATGGGAGCTGTTATTGCTATCAACAGGGAGGGCGTGCATGCGGGGGCCTGCCATGGCTGGACGTTTCAGTACTCCGTGAGAAGCACAGATATGGATGATGTCGAGATTTTTACGGTTGTGCCTTGAGATTTGGTATGCCCATGTGTGTTCAAATGTATAATATACGTATGCATCAATTCTCATGAAACCATAGACTATTTAGACATGAGAGCCATAGATATCAAGCCTCAGCTCAATAGCCTACTTAGTACATGGCAGTTGAATCTCTGTTGCACTTTCTTTTGGAAAAATAATCCTCTATGGGCATAAATTTTCGCTGAAATCTAGTAATGGTCAAAACATTTTATAACTCAAACATGATATTAAAATCTACCTGATGGAGGGTCTCCTTTGATATGCAACAGACATGCCTTAGTGAAGCACAAGGAGTTTGCTTAAGTGTCAAACTGCTCCTTCCTTTTTTATTCCTCCCTCTCCCTCTCTCTTTATTGTTTAAGATTCATTTAGCTGGGCTTGGATCCGGTCTGGTTTGGCCTTTTCAACAGTCAGTTTGATTTATGTCAGTGAGTTTATTTGCATGATGCTATATTTTAACCATGGTAAAGTTTGATTTATTTCAATCTTATATGCTATATTTAACCATGGTAAAGTTTGATTTATTTCAACCTTATATTTTAATAGTCAGTTCAATTTATAATAGTGTGGTTTATTTGTGTGATATTATATTTTAACCTCCCTATTCATGGAAAATTCCAAGAAAGGTCACAAAAATTGAAAATTTAGGCCAAAATATCCTTGAATCTGAACGAATCCATTGAAAACTTAATCATATTGTTTATGCAAAAAAAAGTGAAATGCGCATTTTGGCCGAGCCAAATAAGGAATACTCTTTGATTCTTTCAACCAATATACGCCTGACAGATTAGTCGACCATACGTATCTTGCCACTTAAGAAAAATCAGATCTATACCCGTTAACCAATCGATGAATTACACGTATCACACACTATTTTCCTTCTCCTTCTCCCATCTCTCATTTAGCAATGCTTTGTTGTCCTTCCCTTCCATCCTACATGAAAAGCACGGAATGAAGTTTGCTGGCCAGGGAACGAATTTCCCCAAAGCCCCTCACATTCTTCCCTCTGTGCCATACGGGGCTCTCTCAAGTAATAGTTTCCTTCCAAAGATCCTTCATCTCCTCCTACCCACAATGCATTCCCTCAGACTCTTCCTCCTCGTGTGCTTTCTCTCTCTGGTTTCCTCCCATGAAGCTGGTTCCGATCATGTCTTCACCAGGCCTCTGATCGTCCAATACGCCACCAATTCGGACCTGAGCGGAGCCGCTGGCGAGGAGCTGAGCCTACACTGCACGAGCTGGAGGTTCGCCGTCGAGACGAACAACCTCAGCCCGTGGAAGACGATCCCGGAAGAATGCGCGGGATACGTGAGGGATTACATGATGGGTAAAGGTTACGTCCTTGACCTCGAGAGGGTCTCCAAGGAAGCCGAAGTTTATGCGGAGAGCGTGGAGATGAGCGCCGATGGGATGAACGCTTGGATCTTCGACATTGACGAGACTCTGCTGTCGAACCTCCCGTATTACGCCGATCACTCATTCGGGTAGAAATATCTATTATTTATATTATCGCTGTTCATTCTTCACTACGGAGTTATTTCATGATGCATGAGGGTGAAATTCCACCCATTTCTGCGAAAAGTTCAATTTTTAGGTCAAGTTAAAAACTGAGATTCTTCTTCTGCGGGATGAAATTGATATTTTATTTGGAATAGATTGGAGGCTTTTGATCATCCCAAGTTCGACATGTGGGTCGAGAGGGGAATGGCACCTGCAATACAGCCCAGCTTGAGACTCTATGAGGAGGTGGTGCGGCTGGGATTCAAGATCTTCTTTCTCACTGGGCGAACGGAAAAGCATCGAAAGGTTACCGTAGAAAATCTGATGATCGCGGGATTCCATAATTGGGATAAGTTGATTCTGAGGTAAATACACGCATGCCTTCACAGAGATACAATATCAGCCTTGCTTTGTGTTAGATCTTCCTGGTTTAAGCATGATGATGAAGGCAGTGAACTTTGATTTTGTGTGTAGATTATGCTGAAAGTATTTTTAGCCGAGCTTGTCTAAATAAGCATTTGTCGGAAGCTGATGTTATAGGACTTATCAACACCCAGTAGTAGCTTGATCATTTTGCTAACAATCTCCATGTGAAAAGCCATTATGATACACACACCCAGTTCCTTAATAGTTTGGCTCCTACATTGGAATCATCCAGACACTTTTTCCTTTTTTCTAGCTGCGAATCCCCTAATTTCTTGCTGCCGTTGGCATATTTTTGGATGTAACTTGGCTAATATACTTCTTCCTTCCTCGATGCAGATCTGCAGAGGATTATGGTAAATTGGCTACAGCATACAAGTCGGAGAAGAGGGATGAAATAGTAAGAGAAGGATATAGGATCATGGGGAACTCGGGAGATCAATGGAGCGATCTGCTGGGGTCTTCAGTGTCAGCTCGCTCCTTCAAGCTTCCCAATCCTATGTATTACATTCTCTAAAAGGATGGGGGATGGTATATGTATAGTAGTTTACTGGGCAAAACAAAGTTGGAATGGTTGTAAAGAATGCCTGAAAGGTTCAGCAATCTTGACAAAATTTGAAGCACTGTTTCTCTTGTCAAGGGTGGATATGATATGGGTATGTTGTAAACAATACATTCAACAAACAGCACAATAGGATCTTATCCAGAGTGTTGTGGCTCCTACTGTGCCCATACAGGACTATTGTTAACATCCTTGCCCTCAGTTTAATGACACGCCAAGACACCTTTATCGACTTGTATATTCATGATTTTTATTATATTTTCCTCTTGCATAGAAGGTATATTGGCATAAAATATGTAGGAAAAGCTTTATAACGAGAATTCAATCACAATCTATCAGTTATTTGAGCTCTGAATTCCGCCTTCCGGACATACCCAAAAAGCATCAGTTTGCCCTCATAACATGACAGCTAGGTTTGATGATGTTCTCCTTGGCCATGTATGTCTACAATGTTGTGATGGGCTTTGCCGTTCTCTTCCATGGTCATTCTCTATGTATGAATCTATTTGAATGGGGAGGTTCGAGATAGAAAATGGTTGCAAATGGCTACATTTTGTGTACTGATCTAATAAGTTTATTTCCAATGTTGGGATGATGTGTGTTAGTGTACCCCAATACTAGAAACAACACCTAAACATATTATTTAAACAACCTTTAGTTTTTTTTTACCTTCAGTTGGAGCTGTCTAGCAATAGATGGATGCACTATTAGATGTTTATTCACTTATAATATAATGAATAAGTACTTTTGAGAAAAAAAAAATAGCAACCATTTTATCTACCTTTTTAATCTTAATAAAATACCACCTAAATATAAAATTATGTTTATTCTTTTAAATATCCACTTCATACAAAAATAAAATAACTATATTTCATACCTCTCATTCCAATTAAAAGAGAGTTGTAGCCTCAATAGTAAGTGTTATACCCGTTACACGTCCTTCACCACTCTTCTATGCAATATTTGATTGTATAATAACAACCCTAAGTGCAAATACATGTGTCTCTAAACCCAACAAATAAATATCTTGGGCTACAGTAACATGGAGAATAAACAAATCTAGCTACAGATTATCAAAGATCTAATTTTAAAGAAATTTAAGGTTGAAAAATTATACAACTCTCGCTAAGTGGCATAGAATTAATCATTAAATTCATTTTAAGTACTATTCCAAATTATGTGATAATTATTTTTATCCTAAAAAAACCCTAACAAAATTATTATTCAATTGTGATAATACTTGTAATGCATATAAAATACATTGTGAGTAAACTCACCGATCTTAAGTAACGGAATCTATGGTTTAATATTAATTAATTTGATTTATAAGTTAATATAAATTAAAATAAATCTAATTTAATTAGCTAATGATATCTAATTTTGGAGTGATAATTGACTCCAAGGAAATAAGTTCAATTAATTGAATTAAGTGTAAATATATATAGTTTTATTTGTATTATAAAAATTAAGTACAAATGATAAGGAAAAGATATTGGAGAAATATTCATAAAAATATTAATTTTTAACATAGTGTACAAACAAATATATATAATTTATTATTAATTGTTATCAAATATACATCAAAATTAAGAGCCTAAACCTTATTTACTCTATAGATAGTATCTACGGCTAAAACTTTAGCTTTGGGTGAGACTTTTAGCGTACCTTTATATTACATATAAAGTACTTAAATAAATAAGGGAAATAAACGAAATTATGGGTAGAAATAACGTAATTTTTAGATGGTTAGATACAAGTGGTAAAATTTAATTAAAAATAATGTGAGAGATTTTTAATAACAAATAAGTGATAACTTGTCAAGTGAAAATCTCAACTAATAGAAATTAAAGAAAAAATATTCGTATAAACATTGAGCTTGTGAGCTTTATTAATTATAAATACAAGTAAAATTTATGATAAATTCGAGTATAGTTTCCTTTCAATGAAATGAGTGGATTTAAAACTTTTTAAATACAAATTCAACTCTTTAAATATTTTATAAGCTTATCCTTGGCAAACGACTGTTTTATCAAACCTCCTTTAAATACTATTTAGAATATGTGTTGAGCTGTGGACATGGGGCTAGGATGTCAACTAAGTACTCTTATTGAGTTGTTGAACTCATTTCCCTCCAATTACCCATTTCAGGTAACATTGGTGATGAAGAACATGTATTGATAGAAAAGCTAATAAAAACTAAATGTATGTCTTACATTTAGTATATTGTCGATTTCCAAATTTTATTTTTCAAAAGTTCAAATTTCTAATTTTGTTAAATAATTGGAGTTATTATGTTTTGAGTCTTACATGTTGTTAGACTTACAATGATAATACATCAATTATTGTAAAGTTGGTAGGATGTGGCAGGTTGTTTACAGGTCCGACCCTGGAAATCGAGTCGAGGTGCGACATTTGGATTATCTAGGTTAGTAATCTGGTAAAAATAGGGGAATTTGGGTGAACTATTGGGCGAGTAAGATGACATGCACACACGTGGCTGCATGTGCATGTACCTGATGCCACACGCCGCCCGATTTGCACTGTAGCAAACCGGTTTCAAGCGAATTTCTCAACCAATTCAACATGTTTTGACATGGTTCACCCCTTTCTAGACCGGTTCTTGAGAAAATAAAAATATTTAAAAATTATACATTAATTTTCCTATTGAATAGGCTCAAGAACAACTCCATTTGAATTTATTTTGCACCCTCTAAAATTCGGGGGTTTTGTGACTCTGCCTAGCCCGTTGCTGGTCTAAACCGTTTCTTTTCCGATTTTCTCTCAGCTCTTGAACACATATCCCAAGACACTTCTAAGGGTTTATCATGACCTTTTTCACCCCTACTAGCCTCTCCATTGATTCCTTTCCTTGTTCCGATTTGATTTCACCTCCTGGTTCACGTTGTGCCTCCTAATTTAATCTCACTTCTCGGTTCAACTCATTATGGTTATTCATTCTAGATTTCCCAGTCTTACAGATTGAGATGACATGCTTAGGGGAATAACTTCATCTACTAGTATATTGAGGGTAAGAGTCCACACCATCCTACCAGTGCTAACACATGCTTCCTCCTTGTGCTTGGCCCTACACAATATGTACAATAGCGCATGTTGGTGTTTCCCAAGATTTTCTCTATTACTTAATTAATTCCTATAGTTTTTCACTCTCAAAATTCACACTTCTCGTAATGCTCATTAGGGTCAAATCCATCTCATGGATCACAACTACCCGTAACATATCTCAAGGTCTAGAATATTGACCTTGTCTTTATTAGGCATAATTGTTCACTCACGATCTAGTAATCTAAATAATCTTCTAGGCTCTATTTCATCTTCCAAATTTGTTATAATACTTAAGTACATTCCTTCATAACATCTCGGTTATGGTGGTACATTCCTCATTACCTAAGGGTAATCATGTTTCTGTTTCCTCAACTCTCAAGTCTTAATACTTGATACGTCATGAGATCTCATCCAAGCATTACCTCATTGGTATTCTTATATATCAATTTTCATTATCGAGACAATCACTATTACTTCCTGGTACTCATCTTTGGGTAAAGACTTTCAATCCACTTTTCACTCGTTGGTATCTAGTTTCCATAAAGATAATTAAAATATGAGGTCTACTTCAAGTACATCTCTCCATATCATACAATGTACTTCCATATGTAGGGTTTCTTTTTGTTCCTTGTTTCATGGTTCTTGTACCTTAACTCATCGATACCATAGGGATTCTATTTGTGTTGTTACACTTAAGGCACATGTGTTTCTCAAGTTTTGATGATTAAGAGACCACCACCCTATTATTGTCCATAGAACTCTCGATGTAATTCCTTAGTGGCAATCGATTTCGAGGATAATATTTTATGTAACACCATGAATCTTAAACCAGAAATCAAGCTAAACTAAATCGAGAACCAATGTCAAACTAGGAAGAAAAATTTGAATCGAAATTGGAAATTTAATAGGATTGAAAATTGGTTCGAACCATAAACTAAATCAATGATAAATGTCATAAAATACACTCAAAGAACATTAATTGATTAGAAATCAAGAATTTGGAAAAAAATCCGAGACAAAACTAATTCATACCACGATTGAACTGGTCTGGGCCACAAAACCCCTTGTTTTTTTAGAAAGAGTTAAACAAATTACAATTTAGTGATTATTTAGCCCATTAAATATGAAATTGAATAAAGAACTTTTAGAAAAATTTATTAGGCCAAGAATCAGTTGAATTAGGGATGAATTAACCAAAATATTAACTAGAAACTTATTAGGAACAATGATGAACCGACCGAATGGGTAGGATACATGCAGCTCTGCCATGCACTACATGTGCTACATCCCCTTCGCCCGACTAGTAGTCTAAAACCTGAATTAAACCCAGATTTTCCCCACTCATAATTCAAAATTCATAGCATACTAATTAATTCATTTAGAGATCCATGTGCTATCAAATGATGAAAGGGGGGCATGATTAGATATTAATTAACTCTATTTTTTAGCCATATAAAGCTTGGATGTTCCTCGACCAACTGATGAAAAGAATTCTTTGTGAAACCCACTTACCTCTATTTTTTGATAACCACATTTGCAGAGAGTAGATGTAAAACCTGTCCTTTGATAATAAGAAAAACCGAGAAAAGAACCAGTCATTTCCAAAGAGAAAACTGAGTCGGTTTATAAATAGTAACCAATAGAGAAAGGGAAAATCGGGAAAATTATAAATTCCAAGAGACCTAAAGAGTTACAAAAGTCATGAGAAAGGACTTTAGGATGAATTGGAGGTGAAAGCTAAACCGATTCAGGTAAACTGGACCTGAACCGGATTGAACTGGTTTGAACCACTATTGAACTGGTTTCTAAATTTATTTTTCTAGGTGGCTTAGAAAATGAAAATTGGAGAATTCAAGCCACCATTTGATAGAGATGAATTTAAAAATTTTTAATTTTGAAAAACTCAGTCGAATCAGGCCTGAACCAACTGGTTTAAGGATTGAACTCGGTTTGGACTGGTACGGTCTGGTTCGGAACAATGTCATCTTCTTCCTTCAGATGACATCACTGTCCACTCGCTGGAAAATTGACCAGCACCAACGTAGACAAAAAGTCTCCGATTAGGGAGTTTCAGGCAATGACCACCATAAAGGTATCAATCGGACGACCAAGGAGTCCCTGAGCTTCCTATATAAAGAGCTCCTCCTCATTCACCCTCCTCACACCTATAAACCCCCCTCTCTCTCTCTCTACTGCTCCAACTTCTGGTGAATCTCGTACCAGAGCTCTAACTTGGGCATTTTTTTAGAGTCAAATAAGGCAAGGTTGGGTTCCTTAGATTCGGGGAGAAGTCAGCTACCCGACGGTGGTCACCATTCGGTCTAAGGATTGCCGAAGAAGCGCCAACGTAATCAAACATTGAAGCACCTTCGGCAAACCAAAGCTGCCCTATTTTTGTTGAGCTTAACACAACCAAATCATGCCTTCCTCAGGCCAAACCAAGCTCTCCCAACACTCCCTTAGCCCTCATACGACCAAATTAGAGCAGAAAGGTAAGCCAATTTTGCTCCCCTTTGTAAATTTCAATTGGTGTTAGAGAGAGAACTGACGAAAATTTACTGACCAAATTCTCCCTCAATTCGACATGAATTGAGGTGATTCTTGATCCTAGGAGGAATCTTAGGATGAGAGCTATCTGCCCCGATCGAAAGCTTAGACCACCGCACCCCCGATGGTAAGCTTTCTCTCTCTAAGTTTAGTTTTTCGACGAAACTCCATTTGACCTCGTTCCGACGTCAATTCGTGTGATTCAAAGTGTAATTGAATCATATGGATGTGTAGGAACTCAATTTTACCTTCCATTTCAATAATTAACTGTGATTAATTGGTCAATTTGATGAAATCAAATTTGGCCAGTTTGAAAGGGGAAATTAGGGAAAATTTCGTGGGAAATTTGGGGATTTCAAAAATTCGAAGGACTAAAGTGCAATTTCCCATGAAAAAGATGTTGGAGAACCAATTGGTCAAATTTTGGAATTATTGGGGTAAAATTTGCCATTTTTGTAAAGTAGGGGCAAAATGGTAATTTTTGAAAAGTTGGGTACCAAATTGGAAATCTGGGAAACTTGAACCCTTTTTATGATTTTGAATAAATTGAGGTTCTAAAGTGAATTTTAGAAGTTTCGGGACTCAATTTGGGGAAAAATTGGCATTAGGGACCTAAAGTTAAAGAAAAAGAACTTTAGGGACCTAAATGTAAATAACTAAAAGTTTGGGCATTTTATTCATTTGCGATGAATGAAGGCTATTTGGCCAAAGGTTAATGAATAAGGATGTTCATATCGTGTACGAACACGAAGTATCAGGAACGCCAGCAAGGATAAGCTCGTGTGAGGCAAAGAGGCGGTTAAAAGGAAAATACACTACGAATATCGGGTGAGTGGGAATTTTCACATCATACCCGATTAGGATGATGAGTACGTCGAAAATGAAAACCCACTACTATGTAGAATTTTAACATCATAACTAGTTGGGGTGATGTGAGAAACATGCGAAAAAAGTACTTACCGGTTGTAAGTAGATCATACCTGGTTGGTATGATGAACTTCATGGAAGGAAGTGGAAAACTCGTTTACCGGTAGTAAGCGGAGATGTCATCACACCCGATTGGTGTGATAGACGCGTGAAAAGTTATTTTGCCAGAATTGTTCTCCCCTCATTGTGTGCCACTGCTTAAAACTTTTGGGAGACCTTCTTGACGAGAGCTGAAATAGCTCAGATAGGCTAGAGGCCTCGGTTTTGGAACTTGGAGGCTAAAATGCCCGGTTTTGAAAATCTCGTATAGTGGGCCCAAAGCTAGTTGGCACGAGCAAGAGGTCGTAAACAAATATGTTGATTAGCCATGAAAATTTCTAAATGAATGATTATGTTATTTGGCCATGGTACCAAGACAGGACCAACATACTCGATAGACTAGCGGTAGTGCGATATGACCAGGTTGATGGACTAGACAAATAGCTGCAGGTCGAGTTGAGGGTCGGGGCCGTTGGACCAGTGGCACCATAGATTAATGGCTTGTGGAAAAATTATTATTTATGCATGTGAGGTTTGGGACCATCAAGATGCCCAATAGGGGTAGTGATGCATCCTAGGGGCTACTGGATGACATGGTGGAGATAAGGGCAGTTTGTTGTGCTAGCATTCAAGGAAGCTCAATGTAGCTTCATGCACCTGAGACCGAGGTGGGGTCCAGATGAGGTCTTTGTCCTCATACAGACATGAAGTTTCTTTTCGGTTTGAGGGTTGGATGTTGTGAACATCCACTCATTCCTAGGGTAAAAGTGGATGAGGTTCTATCTTGGTGGCCAATAAAGTTGCTCCGACGCCAAAAGTGGGTGCAGTGGACGGGCTGCCCTGCGAATGTGTGATCCCTTCATGATGAAGGGTGTGTGTTAATTGTTAAACACATCGATTGTGAGGAAATTGGTTTTGAATAACCAGAAATTCAAGGAAAGAATAGTTTTAAAGAAAATAAGGAGTCTGGCACACTCTAATTCAAACTATTTTATAGAAACTCTTGTTTCAAACACTCATTCACTGAGTTGTCGAATTCACCCCTCCCTTTACCCCTTTTCAGGTAACCAAGGGAAAAACCTACCTAAAGACCTTCAGCTAGCTAAACCTGCAAGAGAGGTATGTAAGTTTAAATTTATGCAGTTATGATTAATGTTATTCTAGGAAAGGTACAAGTCTAAAGGATGCTTTACTCTTCACGGTTTAAAGAAGGGGAAAACCCTTAATAAACTGGGAGAGTGACAGGTTGCTCATGGAGTTGCGTGACAGCACAACTCCCTCTTCCTACCACCAAAATTAGGGATTTAGGTATCCCTTGAATGCTACTTGAGTTGGCTTTCCAAGCCACCTCTCTTGGCCTCTGACGTTAGATCTACCGATGCTAGCGTAATCAAATAATGTATGCACTTCGTCAGCCAAAAATAGAGCATCTACCTCCTAGGAAATTTTCAATGGTCTCAACAACCAACAATGGCCACACAAAATACTACTGACTCCTCTTGGACCCAACTTTTAAATGCCACTGACCACATACATTTTGGGTAATTATTGAGGTCGAATAAATTCTGAAAAGTGTCGACTAACCTTCAGTTGTGACAAAATTTAGTAAAACAAACTTTTAAGGTTGCTCATACCTCCATTTAAGATGATTCAAGTGGCCAATGACTCCTCTCGGTGTAAATTTCAAAATGTATCGATATCGCTAGTCGAGTTGTCGTCTTCGTTGAGATCCCGAACTTGACCCGATTCTTACGCGATAAATTGTTAGCTTAGATCTGGCCCTGATCGCCACTATTCTGACTAACCTCAGCTGATCATAGGCCACAATAGCTGAGGGGGAGTCCTTAGGGACATCATATTCGAGTTTGAGAATTTTTATGAATGATTTTGTTGGGGAATAAAGGCCAGGAACCAAAGTGTAAATATGGATAAGATAGAGGACCCATTTGAGAAGGTTTAGAGACCATTTTGAAATATTGGTAAAATTTTGAAACTCGGATGTTAAGTTTGAATGCTTAGGGACCAAATGTGACAAAAGAGAAAATTTAGGGACTAAAGTGCAAATAAAGGAATTTATGCGCCCATAAGTGAATTTTGGAAAGATTACAGATCCAAATAAGAATAACAGGAGTCTATGGCCCAAATGGAAGATTTGAAGAATCTAGGGTCCTGAAATGATAAGGTTTAAAGTATAGGGAAAAAATGGTTATTTTACCAAACTTAAGGACTATTTTGCAAATAGTGAGACATTGAGAGTTGGGAAATATTCTATGGTATTTGAGGATCATAATGAGACCCAAAGAAACTTGAGGACCCAAGTGAAAGACTTGGAAAAGTATAGGGACCAAAATGCAATTTTGAGAAAGTAAAGTACCTAAGTAGAAATTTAAGGATTTTGAAGAATATGAGAAAATATAAACACAAAAGGTTATGACCCTAAGTGAGTACAATTAATGTTAGGAGGTTAGTTAGAATGGGTCGTCGACACACAAGTCGAGCGAATCGGACTCGAGGGGTAGAAGCGTAATTTCTTAGGAAACTTATAGGGTAGCATTTATGTGTTGATTAAGTACTTAAACTAATCCCAATATTGTACTATTACTCTTGTAGAGAGAATACCATAATCGCTCAAGCAAGGATCTCATAACCCGTTGTAAAAGGGAAAATAAATTGGAACGAACAAGTTCTGATAAAAACAATGAGTGGGAGTAGCATCGTCAAGTTCAATTGGACCGATCAATGTGTTTTACTACTTTTTTATAATACATTGAAATGCATGATAAATGTTTTGGAATATCCTTTAAAAAGCAATAAAAAATGACATGGATACATATTCACTAAGAAATACCATTTTTTTCTAAAATGACTAAACGGTATAAGGTCGATAGATAGTGATAAACCATAGTCACATTCTAGGATTATGTTTGATGGGGGGCTTCATGCCTGAGATTTATTTGCTAATAAGAGTTGGTCGAGTTAAGGACCAAGCTCCTCATGTTTAAGATTTATGAACATGTTGTTGCTTATTGATTTTATTTATGCATCTGAGTTATAGAGTTAGTAGGGTTAAAGACCAAGCTCCTTGTGATTAAGATTTGAACACACATAATGATTGTTGAATATTGTGCATGCATTTGAGTTATGGGGTTGATCGAGTTAAGGACCAAACTCCTTGTGATTATGAAATTGAAATTGCATGATGCTTACTGATTATAGTGCTTGCATCTAAGTTATGGAGATGGTCGAGTGAAGGACCAAGCTCCTGGGAATTTGAATTAAACACACATCTTGCTTATTATTTATTATGCATGCATATGAGATATTGAGTTGGTTGGATTGAGCACTATGCTTTTTGATGATATGAGTTGAGAATGGGTGCTATTCATATGCATGCCTTTGATTTGTGTATATCTGCTGGTTGGAAGTTTGGAACATTGACATGACATCTATCAAGATAGTGTCGATGCTCAAGGTATATTGGAATTGGCAAATAAAGGGAGATTGAGATCTACATTTCCATATTACCTAGGACCCCTAGTTGATACATGGGTATGATCCAAGTGAGTACACCACTATGATGAGAAGCATGACAAAATTGAATCGTATATGTATAGAGGTATGAAAAGGAGTCATGTTGAATAATTTCATGACCTCGGGATGCAGAGACATCCAAATGTGGGATGAAACCAAGGGGTGTTGGTTATTTAGAGTACATGTGACTCACACACTCCCATATTATCTGATTGGTACTATGACACGCCTTTCCAACTTGGCTTGGATCATGAGTTACCGTCATGTGTTTTTGACTGCATATCATATCATTTATGTTGTGATTTAGGGTGAGAGAGTCTGACTCAACATAATGGTTATTACAGTTTCAGGATGTCTAAGATATGAGACTCGAGGATCTGGAAAACTGTGGTTGTGATTAATGTTGTAAGATCATGAATAAATCTCCATGTTAGATATTTATGTGAAGTATGAAGTTGTAAGCCATATAGTGGCCCAACGTTAGTACCTCATTCACTGATATCACTCCCAAACCCAATTTGGTTAGAACCCCGTGATCAATCTGCCACTCCTTCATGTATAGAATAATACCCACTATGGTAATGATAGGAGTTAGACATAACCTTAAAAACATTTTTCAAAATAATTTTCGGAGAAGTACATTTTTCCATAAGACATAATGAGATATAATTATGGCATAACGCATACCAGGGGATATATTATTCACTTGCGTTCCTGTTCATATTTTCATGAGAGATTTAAGGGAGGGCGAGTTTTATAACTTAGTGAGTGGTTAATAAGGATAATTATTTAAAATGTTTGTTTTGTTACACCATTCTCCTTCATGTATTTAGCAATCAAGCACACACCCTTTATTATAAAAGGGATAACATGTTCACAAAACAATGCCCGACTGTTCCACTTGTGGTAAGAAGTGACTTTACCAACCACCTTGGTAAGAGGTTACACATTCTACCACAAGTCTGGGTGAGCTCGACATCCCATCCCCCAGACTTAAATCGTGTCACATCCCAACCTGGTTTGGTCGGATCCCCAAGAGCAACCCGCCACTCCCTTTGGTCCAGGAAATGTTGCACCATTTTCTAAACCGCAAGGAGTACGACATCCTTTTTCTTATCTTTCTTGGAATAGCATTATACAAAACTGAATATCTTAAAATAGACATACTTGTCTTACTGTTCCAATACAGGGAGGTCTTTAAGTTTGATTTTTCCTCACTTTACCTGAAAGGGGTAAAAGGGATGAGTGAGTTCTATAACTGAATAAGCGGGTGTTGGGAGTGAATTTTCAAAACATTTTTAGTTTACCCTACCAAGGGTAAAATTTTCTTTTCAAAAGAGTTTTCTCAATTTCAATTTCTTTTCCAAAAACTTTTTCCAAGGTTTACCATTTCTTTTTCCAAGGATTCTCAAATCTCGAAACCTTTTTCCCATTTCCATATTAGGTGTGTTTAGCTTTCTTAGTCCATCCCCTTGACCCAAGAGGCATTTAGCAAATAATACATGTCCTTCATTAGGAAGGGTGCACATATTCGTGAGATGCAGTAGCGACTACTGCACCCACTTGTGGATCATAGCGTCTTTACCATCCACCCTGATAGATGGTCTCGTCAAGAAGGTCTCCCAAATATTTTAAGCATTGGCATACAATTAGGGGAGAACACTTTTGACAAAAATTCAATTTTCAACTCATCACACCAACTGGATGTGATGATATCTCCGTTTACAACGTTAGGCAGGTTTCTCCTTTCTTAAAGGAAACTCATCATACCAACCAAGTATGATTATCTCTACTTACAACCAGCAAGTAGGTTTTATCCGTTAAAGATAGTGCTCATCATTCCAATCGGTATGATATGTAAATTAGCCCACTCACAACCAGTAAGTCGGTTTTTAACTTTAAATTAAGTGCTCATCACCCCAACCAACTATGATGTTAATAATCCCACTCACCTGATGACTGTGACGTGTTCGTTCCCCATTGATTTCCAAGTCCATGCTAGCTTTTGCTTGCTGGCGTTCTGGTCTCTCATGTCCCTATATGATTTGGGCATCCTTATCAATTAAGGTTTGGCATGACATACATCATTTTCTAACGTATGAGCGACTAGGCTCAAAATTGTTGGTTTATTGCACTTAGGTCCCTAAAGTTCATTTTTCTTAACGTTAGGTGCCTAATGCTAACTTTTTCCCCAAATTGAGTCCCAATGCTTCCAAAATTCCCTTTGGGTCCTCAATTTACTAAAATTGTGTAAGGGGCTCAAGTTTTCCAAATTTCCAATTTGGTTCCCAATTTTCCAAAAAATTACGATTTTGCCCCTACTTTCCAAAAATAGCAATTTGGCCCCAAATATTTAAAAAATTAACCAATTGGTCCCCCAACATCTTTCTCATTGCCAATTGGTCTTCAATTTTTGAGAAATTGCATAGAGGTCACTCAATTTTTTGAAATCCCCAAATTTCCCTAAAATTTTCCCCAATTTCTTCCCTTCAAACTGACCGAATTTGATTTCTTCAAATTGGCCATTCAATCAGGGTTAATTACTCCAATTGAAGGTATGGATCAGTTCCTACACTTCCATATGATTCAATTGAGCTTTGAATTGCATGATTTGAGTTCGAAACGAGCTTAAACGAAGGTTCGTCGGAAAATTTTTTTGTAGAGAGAGAAAGCTTCGAAAGCTTCCCATTGGAGTTGCGGAGGTCCGAGCTCTCGATCTGGGGAAGTAGCTCTCGTCCTGAGGTTCTTTCTAAAATAAAGAATTGCTACAATTGACATCCAAATGATGTTGAATTTGGTTAGTAAAATTTGGCACTTTCTCTCTCTAATACTGATCTACTACGATAGAGGGCTGAATTGACTTACCTTTCAGCTCTCTTGAGGCCGTGGAGGTGTCAAGGTGGCTTGGTTTGGCCGGTGGAGGGCTGAATTTGGCTGAATTCAGCTCGACCAAAATAGGGCAGCTTCGGTCCGTCGACACTTCTCCGGCAGTCATCAAGTCGAAAAGAGGTTGCTGTTAGGTAGCTGACTTCCCCTGGAATCTGTAGGACCCGACCTTGTCTTCTAAGGCTAAGAAAATTGCCCAAGTCGGAGCTCTGGTTTGAGATTCACCAGAAAATGGAGTAGTTAAAAGAGAATGGCATTTTGAGGTGAGTGGTTGATGAACGGAGAGTAACTCTTTATATAGGGAGCTCGGTGGCCCTCTGCCCGACCATTTTCCATTTTGGTCAAGTTTATCCTAGCTCGAAAATAGCCTGATCAAAGTGGTTATACCTTCATTAGAGAAGGAAGTTTTTCTGCATTTATGAACAGTGATGTCATCCTAAGGAAGAAGATGACACTGTTCCAAATCGGACCGGTCTGGTCCGACTGGGTTCAATGGAGAAAATCTATCATTTCAGGTCCGATTTGACTAGTTTTCTCAAATCTAAAAATTTCTAAATTCATTTTCTATCAAATGGTGGCTTAAATTTCCCAATTTGACCAATTTAAGCCACTACGAAAAATGAATTTAGAATTCGATTCATGTATGGTTCAAACCAGTTCAATCCGGTTCAGGTCCGATTCTCCTTGAACCGGTTTGGTTTTCTCTTTCCATTTGTTCCAAGGTTTTTTCATGATTTTTATGACTATTTGAGTCACTTGGGATTTGCCAATTTCCCATTTTACCCTTTCTTTACCGGTTGGGTTCGTTATTTGGCTCAACTTTTTCTTTTGAATTGATTGGTTCTTTTTCCAGTTTTTTTTATCTTTAAAGGATAGGGTTTACAACTCTCCCCTCCTTTTAGGAGTTTTGTCCCTAAAACTTAATCAACATCCTTTGCATCGAGAATAATTTTCCCTTGATGTCCTCTTAGGGTTTGCTTAACATGTTGCCACTTTGGTGGTTCCTTCACCTCATCCCTTTAAACCACATGCCTAAGAATTTATTTTCCTTTCAATTGTTTACTCACTCCATAGAGTTTATCATCATTAGGCATATCTTACCAATTGGTTCAAAGGTACATCCTTAGGTCCACTTCTTACTCTATTGAAGGTAAGACTCTTCTTATTAAGGGTTCTTATCCATGTCATTGGGTTTGGTGTTCCATAAATGTCCAATCTTCCCCATTTCTATTTATTTCCTTGGTCGTAGATGCTCTATAGCCCAACATCCTTTCGGATTGTTCGTCCTTAACCTCGTAGGTTTTGATATGATTCCCATTTTACTTTATTTTGGTCCTTCCTCCATCTTTTGTTTATTACAACTCCACTCCAAGTTTTATTTTTGACCTTGTCATGCTTAACTAACTTACTCTTTCTTACTTGAGTCACCTTTTTTCTTGGGACTATTGGACCCACATGTCCCTTACATCATGACATGTTCTAGAACTTATCTTTGTCCATTACAATTCTAGAACAATTCCTTGATGGTTGTTCTCAACTTTCCAACCTTTTGGGGATCATATTATTTCATCGTTTCTTTTCATATGGTATTATTCCTTGACAACCTTCACCATTATCCAATCCTCCTTTTACCTTTGGGTCATGTCTTTCATAATGGTGTTGGTTTTCCTTATCTATTCACCCTTTACCGACTTCCTTATTTGTTTTTCCCTAGTTGCAACCATCGAGTTTTCTGATGACTTATTGATACATTGGGATTCTTCCCTTCTTATGTCCTTCCTCATTTCCAGTGGCGTCCTTTACTCAAGGACTTTCCCTTTCCTCAATACAGTCTTACTTGCTCGTGACCATTTCACAATTCTTTATTCCGAATTGATCCCTTTCGATCTACGTGTCAATTTCTTTGTTTGGGGAGTTCCCATTTTACGGTTTCATTCTCTACTATGTCCTTCAAAGTAGAGACTTTTACCTTAGGAGCTACATGTTCAACCTTCTTAACATTCCTTGAAGGTTTCCTTTCTTCTTCTCCTTACACCCTTTCTATATTGGGGCATTTGACTGCTTTCAATCCTCCATTGTCTTAAAATCTCCATTTCATCCCTATTCCCTATCCGAGGAACTTCCGATTATTGGGTCTTATTTCATGTACTCCACACTATGCCCAGTTGTCCACTCTTTAGGCTCCATTAAGTGAGCGTGAACCACAACTAGTTTTGATGTTAGTGGTCATTTCCTTTAATAACTTCTTAATTGGAGGGCTTACTTCTCCAAAGTTTCTTAGATGTGCCTTCCTCTATTTCCTTATTATGGTTAGTCCACTCCTCTCTTACTTATACGACATCTTTTGATGCTATCTTCCTACTTACCCGTTCCTCTAGTTTAACTTACTATTTAGGTTTTGGTATACTTCCCTTGTAATTGGTCCTTTATCCCAACTTACATTCCTTTTGCAATTTTACTTTCTATTTCACTTTAATTGGGTTCATTACTCCTTCGTTGGGATATGTATGCCTCTCTACGACTATCTTCCTTAGTAGGCTTCCTCCTCTTTTCCCAGATTTCCTCTTTCCTTCATCTTCTTAGGTATTTATCTTTAGGTTAACCTCATTACAACCTTTGATGTCATCCTCTCCTACTTGCCCTTTCTTTGGAAATTTGGTGGGTACATCCTTTGGATTTTCTCCTACTTGTATCTTATCACAAGTTTATTTTTTAGGAAATAGAACTTTCATTTATTATAATGGTAATGAATTACAAGTTTTGACTATATTTGTCCAGTGGAATTTTGGTAAGTACTAGCTATGGTACTAGGATCCTTCCATGCTTCCTCCTAGGTGAGGTTGTATACACTGGTTGGTACCCTCGATGTAGTGGCTATGTCTTGCCCTCGTCTAGTGTCCTTGGGTTCCCTTGAGGTGGTTGATGGATACTTCATTGTGTATTGCCTCGAAGGGCTAGGCAACTCTTTGCAAAGTGTTCGAGCTGTCCACATTCGAAGCATGCTTGACATGACCCCTCATGGCTTTTCCTGCACTTGGGGGCAATAGGGGCTTCTCCTTTATGGGGTTGTACTTGCCTCCCTTTGGGCATGATAACCTTCATTTCTCCTAAGGAACCCCATTTTTGCCTCCCATCTCTGCTTACCTGGCTCCTTTTGACCTCTATGGCTATTTTGCCTCCTTCACGCTTTCGGTCGGCTTTCTCTATCCGGTGGCATCTTGTCTGTACCAAATGCTCACATTCATGGGCCATGCTGATGATGGCAGCCAAATCCATGGGACTTCCTAGTACTCCCATCTGATCTCGTACGTCCATGAACCGTTGGTAGATATCTGTCGGTTCGACTAAATCTTGAGCAAAAGGCCTTAGCTCATAAAATCTAGGCTCATACTTTAAGATGGTGTGGGACCCTTGTCGGAGTCGAAAGAATTCTTGCTTCTTCTCATTGATCAGAGGCGAAGCTAAGTATTCCTCTAAATACCTCTACTCAAATTGCTCCTAGGTGGGTGTGGTGGTGTGTAGGCTACTGATATTGTCCCACCACCTTTTCGCGCTAGCTTCCAGGAAGAATTCTACCAGGATCACCATTTCTTCTGGTGGGATCTTGATTATTCCCATAAGTTTCTTAATGCTGGTCAGCCAGTCCATAGCGGCTCCAGCATCCTTCTCCCCTGGGAACGACTTACATCCTAATTGACGAAGGGTCTTGAGGTATTTAGGGATATCAATTAGTGGATGGATGTTGACATAAGTGGGATGGGACTGTACTTCCTCGGGCTCAGCTCGGGAGTTGGTGTCCACCTTGGGAGTGAGGTTTGCCTTCCAAACACTTGGGTGAAGTCTTCATACAGCCTTTGATGTTCCCAACTTAGTCTAGGTGGACCCGTTGGGGCTTTTCTAAGAGTTTCTACAGGGATGGGGTTTTGGGCAGTGTTAGTGATTGTGACTCTAGTTCTCTTGGTTCCTCTCTTGGGAGCCATCTATAATTTTTTTAAAACTTATTTCTCTTAGTTACTACGTTATATAGTCTTGATAGTGCATTCGAGGAAACATACTCTAATACCTCTCAAGTTGTCATGCCCTGACCCGGTGTGGTCGGATCCCAGTGAGCAACCTGCCACTCCCTTTATTCCCTGAAGGGTTACACCCTTTTCTAAACTGCGAGAAGTAAGGTGCCCATTTTCCTGGAATAGAATGATACAAAACTGAATATCATAAAACAGACATACCTTTCTTATAGTTCCAATGTAGGGGGGTCTTTAAATTTGGTTTTCCTCATTTTACCTGAAAGGGTTAAAAGGGAGGGGGTGAGTTATACAACTCAATGAGCAGGTATTGGGAGTGAGTTTTCAAAACATCTTTAGTTTACCTTGCCAAAGGTAACATTTTCTTTTTAAATGGGTTTTCTCAATTTCAATTTCTTTTCCAAAACCTTTTCCCAAGGTTTATCATTCATTTTTCCAAGGTTTCTCAAATCTTTGAAACCTTTTTCCTATTTCCATATTAGGTGTATTTAGCTTTCTTAGCCCATCCCCTTGCCTCGAGAGGCATTTAACAAACAACACACGCCCTTCATTAAGAAGGGTACACACATTCACAAGATGCAGTTATGACGACTGCACCCACTTGTGGATCAGATCGTCTTTACCATCCACCCTAACAGACGTCCCTGACTTCTACTCGGAGTCTATGTATGAGGACGGAGATCTCATCCCGACCCCACCCTAGTCTCATATACAAGAAGCTTACAAAGCTTCATGATTGACTGGCATGACAAACTGCCCTTATCACTCCCCTAGTTGTCCAACAACCATTGGGACCCATCACTACCACCTAGTGCGTCTTGATGGTCTCGTACTTTAAGTGAATGCACAAACAAGAGTTTTTTTTTCATATCATAGCCATCATCTTTGGTGCCAATGGTCTAACGGCCCCAATGCTTAACTGAACTACAACTGTTTTTGTAGGCTGGTCCGTCGACCTGGCCCTGACGCACTGCCGCCAATCCATCGAGCACTGTCGGTCTTGACTTGGTACCGTGGCGAAATCACACAATAAATTTCATTAGAAATTCTTCATGGCTCTTCTTAATCGAATTTATTTACAAGCTTCTGCTCGTGCCCAATGACCTTGGGCCCACTGCATGTGATTTTTCAAAATTGGGCATTTAGCCTCATGAGTTCAAAAATCGAGGCCCCTGGCCTATCTGAGCTATTCTAGCTCCCATCAAGAAGGTCTCCCAAATATTTTAAATATTGACACACAATCACGGGAGAACACTTCTGACAAAAATTCATTTTTGAACTCATCACACCAACTGGGTGTGATGATATCTTCGCTTACAACCATTAGGCAGGTTTCTTCTTTCTTCAAGGAAACTCATCATACCAACCGAGTATGATTATCTCTACTTACAACCAGTAAGTAGGTTTTATCCATTAAAGATAATGCTCATCATCCCAATCGGTATGATGTGTAAATTGGCCCACTAACAACCGGTAAGTAGGTTATTAACTTTAAACTAAGTGCTCATCACCCCAACCGGGTATGACGTTAGATAATCCCACTGACACGATGACCATGACGTGTTCGTTCCCCGTTGGTTTCCAAGTCCATGCTAGTTTTTCCTTGCTGGCGTTCCAGTCTGTCACGTCCCGACCCAATTGGGTAGGATCCCCATGAACAACTTGCCGCTCTCTTGATTCAAGAGGAGTTTCCTTCTTCTTTAACTCAAGTAGAGCTAGACGTACTTTCAACTTTGTTCCCTGGAGAGACATATATCAAATAAAATGCAAGCTTAAGAGAAATTAAGCATACCTGACAGAGGGTAAGGCTTGGTGTTATCCCTAGTTATTTTCTCTAATTCCTGAAAAGGGATAAAAAAAGAGGTGTGAGTTTTTACAATTCAGTGAATGGGTATTTAAAAAAAAATATGTTTCGATAAAAATAGTTTCCAAATTGGAGTGTGCTAGACTCCTTTTAATTTTTCTCATTTCCAAATCTTGGCTTTCAAAATTAATTTTTATTACCACAATGTGTTATCACCTAACACGCATCCTTCATCATGAAGTTAAAACACACAATCGCAGGCCAGCCCGTCCACTGAACCCACTTGTGGCGTCGGAGCGATTTTACCGGCCACCTAGATAGAAGCACGTCCACTTCTACCTTGAGAATGAGTGGATGTTCGCGACATCTGACCCTTAATCCCATAACAAATCTTCGTGTCCGTCTAAGGACAGAGACCTCATCATGTCCCCACCCCGGTCTCATGCGCTTGAAGTTACTCCGAGCTTCACAAGACTTTTGGTACGACTAACTGCCCTTATATCCACCAGGTTGTCTAGATCCCTAGGACGCATCACTACCCCTCTTGGGCATCTTGAAGGTCTTGTAAACACAGTGCACGCACAATCAACATTTTTCACATAATGCCATATAATCCATGGTGTCACCTGCCATATCGCACTACTGCTAGTTGATTGAGTATGTCAGTCCTGTCTTGGTACCATGGTCAAACAACTCATTTACTTAAGTTTTCAAGGCATATAAGTCATGTTTGTTTACAAGCTCTTGCTTGTGCCAACTAGCCTAGGGCCTACTATACGAGATTTTCAAAATGGGGCATATTAGCCCCCAAGTTCCAAAATCGAGGCCTCCAGCCTAACAGAGCTATTCGAACTCTCGTAAAGAAGGTCTCCCAAAATGTTTAAGCAGTGGCACACAGTCAAAGGAGAGCACTTCCGACAAAATGAACTTTTCTACTGTCCATCATACCAACCGAGTACGAGGACATCTCCACTTATAACTGAAAAGCGGGTTTTCCACTTCCTTTGAGAAAGTTTCATCATACCAACCGGGTATGATCTACTTACAACTAGAAAGTAGTTTTTCCATATGAGTTACACATCATTCCTCTCAAGTGTGATGGTTAAAATACTTCTTGGCAGCGAGTTTTTATTTTTGAGGTGCTTATCATCCCAATCGGGTATGATATTAAATTCCCACTCACCCGATCGTGTAGTGAAATTCCTTTAATTTAACTTTTTTCCTTTACGAGCCTTGCCTCAGCTGGCGTTTATGATATCTCGTGTTCCTACACGGTATGAACATCTTTGTTCATTATCATTTGGCTCAATAGCCTTCATTCATTATAAATGACTAAAATATCCAACTTTTTAAATATTTGCAATTTGGTCCCTAAAGTTCTTTTTCTTTTACTTTAGTCCCCAAATTGCCGGTTTTTTTCCAAATTGAGTCCCGATACTTTTAAAATTTTCCTTGGGACCTCAATTTATTCAATTTCATAAAAAGGGGTTCAAGTTTCCCAAATTCCCATTTTGGCCCCCAATTTTTCAAAATTACCATTTTGCCCTTCCTTTGCAAAAATGATAAGTTTTACACCAAAAATTCTAAAATTTGCTCAATTGGTCTTCTAACACTCTTATCATGCCCAATTGACCCTCAATTTTATAAAATTGTATTTTGGTCCCTCGAATTTTTGAAATCCTCAATTTCCCCAACTTTTCCCCCAATTTCGACTTCCTAACATAGTCGAATTTGATTTTATCAAATTGATCAATCAAACACGTTTAATTGTTGAAATTGAAGTTAAATTAGAATTTCTACATCTTCATATGATTCAATTGCACTTTAAATTACAAATTTTGATGTCGGAACGAGCTTAAACGGAGTTTCACCGAAAAATAGAATGTAGTTAGAGAAAGCTTCAAATGCTTACCGTCGGGGGGCGGCGGTCCGGGCATTCAATCTGAGCAGATAGCTCTCCTCCTGAGGTTACTCCTAGGATCAAGAATTGCATCAATTGATGCCAAATTGGGTGAAATTCTATCATCAAAATTCTGTCGGTTCTCTCTCTAGCACCGGTCGAAAATTACAGAGGGCAGTCGAATTGGTGTACCTTTCAGTTCTAATTCGATTGTAGGAGGGCTTAGGAGGTGTTGGGAGAACTTAGTTTGGCCTAAGGAGGGCTTGAATTGGTCGATTTCAGCTCGGCCGAAATAGGGCAGCTTCAATCCACTGGAGCTGCTTAACTGTTCGATCACACTGGCGCTTCTCCGATGACCCTTAGAGCGAATTAAGACTACCACCGTGTAGCTGACTTCTCCCTGATTCTAAGAAACCCGACCATGCCTTCTTTGGCTCAGAAAAAAATCCTATATCGGAGCTCTGGTTCGAGCTTTACCAGAAAACTAAGCAGTTGAAAGAGAGTGAGATTTTCAGGTGTGGAGTGGATGAATGGAGAGGGGCTCTTTATATAGGGAGCTCGAGGACTCGTCGGTCGTCCGATTGGCACATTTATTATAGTCATTGATGGCCTAAAATGTACTAAATGGAAACATTTCCTTTTCGCTGGTGCTGGTTCGATTTTCCATCGAGTGAACTCTAAACCCCACTCTTTGGAGTTAAGGAAATTTGGGAAAGAACCGGTCAAACCAACTGAACCGGTTCATAAACTTGATTATTGAGGAACGAGCAAATTGGAGAAATTACAACTTCCATGTGATCCAAAAAGATTCATAAACCTTGGAAAAGAACTTTAGAACCGATTGGAAGAGAAAAATCAGACCAGTTAGGGTGAAAAGGATCCGAACAAGGTTGAACTGGTTTATGAACCGAGCCAGTTTATGAATTGGAACCGATAGAGAGAGGGCAAATTGGAAAAATTATGGATCCAAAGTGACCTAAAGAGTCACATAAGTCATGAAAAAGGACTTATGGATCAATTGGAGATGAAAACCAAACCGGTTCAGGTGAATCGAATTGGACCGGTTTGGACCACTATTGAACATGATGCTAGATTCATTTTTCTGGGTGGCTTAAAAAATTGAAATTTGAGATTTGAGGCCACCATTGGATAAAAAATGAATTTAGAAATTTTATATCTGCAAAATTCAGTCGAATTGGGGGTGAACCAGCTTGTTTAAGCTTTGAACCTGGTTCGGTTCAGAACAGTGTTGTCTTCTTCCTTTAGATGACATCACTGTTCACTTACCAGAAAATCGCGCAATGCCGGCGAAGCTGAAAAGTCTCTAGCCAGGGAGTTTCAGGAAATGAATGACTGCCATTAAGGCACCAATCGAATGACCAAGAAGTCCCCGAGCTTCCTATATAAAGAGCCCATCCTCATTCATCCTCTCCACACCTGAAAACTCCATTCTCTCTCATCTGCTCCAATTTTCGGTGAAGCTCGAACCAGAGATCCGATATAGTGTCTTTTTTGAGCCAAAGAAGGCGTGATCAGGTTCTTTAGAACCAGGGAGAAGTCAGTTACATGCCTGTAATCTACAATTGCTACGATGGTCGTCGGAGAAGCATCGACATGATCGAACATTGAAGCAGCTCCGATGGACCGAAGTTGCCCTATTTCAGCTGAGCTGAAATCGGCCAATTCGAGCCCTTCTCAGGCCAAACCAAGCCCTCCCAACACCTCCATAGTCCTCCTACAACTTAATTAGAGCTGAAAGGTATGCGAATTTGGCTCCCCTCTGCAATTTCTGACTGGTGCTATAGAGGGAATTGATAGATCTTTGATGATAAAATTCTCACTCAATTCGGCATCAATTGATACAATTCTTGATCCTAGGAGGAATCTCTAGATAAGAGCGATCAGCCCAAATCGAAAGCTCAGACTGCCGCACCCCCGATGGTAAGCTTTCAGAGCTTTCTCTCTCTTTGACCAGTTTTTCGATGAAGCTCCATTTGAGCTCATTTCGGCACCAAATCATGCGATTCAAAGTGCAATTGAATCATATTAAGGTGTAGGAACTCCAATCTAACTTCAATTTTAATAATTAAACTCATTTGATCATCCAATTTGATGAAATCAAATTCGGTTGATTTAGAAGGTTGAAATTGGGTGAAAAATTGGAAATTTCAAAAATTCGAGAGACTAAAGTACAATTTCATAAAATTGAGGACCAAGTGGGCATGATAAATATGTGGGAGGACAAATTGGGCAATTTTTGGGCAAAACTTACCATTTTTGTAAAGTAGGGGTAAAATGGTAATTTTGGGAAATTAAATCCCTTTTTTGTGAATTTAAAAAAATTGAGTTCCCAATATGAATTTTAAAAGCTTTAGGACTCAATTTGAGGAAAAACCGATATTAGGGACTTAAAATTAAAGAAAAATAACTTTAGGGACCTAATTGCAAATAAAGGAAAAGTTTGCTTTTCTCATTCATTTAGGATGAATGAGTGCTATTAGGCCAAAGAATAACGAACAAGAATGTTCATATCGTGTAGGAACACGAAGTACCGAAAAAGCCAACTAAGAGAAGTTCGAGTAAGGACAACAAACCAGTCAAACTAAGTAAGAAAACCGAGCCGATTTACAAACCCGATCATTTGGGAACAAGTAATTTGGAAATTTACAACTTCCGGGTGATCCAAACGGTTCATTAAACCTTGGAAAAAAAACTTAAGACAAATTAGAAGAGAAAAACCAAATTGGTTTAGGTGAACAAGAATCCATAAGAACTCTAAAGTTAAGCTTGCTTGCTTGAGAGTAGTGTGAGGATGGGTGACCTCTTGGAAAGTGTGAGTTTTTTTTTGTAACCCGAAATTTCGGTAAAAAATTTTTATGCGAACGTACGCCTTATCAGAAATAGCCATAAATTAATATATATTTAATTATTGTAATTAATTTCAATAATTGAGGTAAGTATGAGTTTTTTTTGTAACCCGAAATTTCGGTAAAAATTTTTTATGCGAACGTACGTCCTTATCATAAATATCCATAAATTAATATATATTTAATTATTATAATTAATACCAATAATTTAATACCTAAATTAAATTATTGGAATTAATACAAATAATAAATTAAATTATTGGAATTAATACCAATAATTTATGGCAATATTAACACTAGTAATAAATCTCTCCCATTTAATACACGATTTTACACCTATATAAAGAGGTAATCCCCATTCATTCTCCTCACACCTGAACATTTCTCTCTCTCTCTACTGCTCCATTTCCAATGAAGCTCGAACTAGAGTTTCGACTTGAACATTTCTCTTAACCTCGGAAGGAGAGGTTGGGCTCTTTAGATCCAGGGAGAAGACAACTATATAATAGCAAATTCTAGTCAATCTGAGAATCGCTGGAGAAGCGCCAGCATGATGGAACAGTGAAGCAACTTCTACGGACCGAAGCTGCCCTATTTCAGCCAAGCCAAAATCAACCATTTTGAGCCCTCCTCAGACCAAACCAAGCCCTCCCAACACTTCCTCATCCCTCCCACGACCGAATTAGGACTGAAAGGTAAGCCAATTCGGCTCCCCTCTGTAATTTTTGGCTGATGCTAGAGAGAGAACCTACAGAATTTCAGTGATGAAATTATAACTCAATTCGGCATCAATTGATGTGATTCTTGATTTTAGGGTGAACCTCAGGATAAGAGCTATCTGCCCAGATCAAAAGCTCAGACCGCTGCGCCCTCACCGGTGAGTAATCGAAGCTTTCTCTCTCTACAGTCCGTTTTCCGAAAAAGCTCCGTTTGAGCTCGTTCCGGCATCAAAACTTGCGATTCAAAGTGTTATTGAATCGTAAGAAGATGGTGGAACTCAACTTTAATTTCAATTTCAACAATTAGAGGTGTTTGATTGGTCAATTTGATAAAATTATATTCGGTTGTGCTAAGGAGTTGAAATTGGGGGAAAAATTGTGGAAAATTGGGGAAATTTGGGGAAATTTGGGAATTTTTGAAATTAAAAGGACCAAAATGTAATTTTATGAAATTGAGGGTCAATTGGGCATGAAAATAATGTTGGAGGACCAATTGAGGAATTTTAGAAATTTTGGGGCAGAACTTACCATTTTTGTATAGGAAGGGCAAGATGGTAATTTTGGAAAAGTTAGGGGACCAAATTATAAATTTGGGAAATTAAACCCCTTTTTGGTGAAATTGAATAAATTGAGGTCCCAAGATAAATTTTAAAAGTTTCGGGACTCGATTTGAGGAAAAATCGACATTAGGGACTTAAAGTTAAAGAGAAACAACTTTAGGGACCTAATTACAAATAACTAAAAAGTTTAGGTTTTCTCATTAATTTGAAATGAATGAAGGCTGTTATGCTGAGTAATAATGAACAAGGATGTTCATATCGTATAGGAACACGAAGTACCGGGAATGCCAACATGGACGAGCTCGCATGAATACAAAGAACCGGTCTAGTGGAATTCACTGTGTTAATGGGTGAGTGGGTTTACTAACATCATACCCGGTTGGGATGATGAGCACAACTTAAAGATAAAAACCACTTAACAGTTGTGAGTGAGCATTTTATATCATACCCGGTTGGGGATGATAAGTACCTTGGTATGAAAACCCACTATTAAATGGTATTTTAAACATCACAACTTAAAGGAAGTGATGTGAAAATCATGTGGAAAAACTACTTACCGATTGTAAGTAGATCATACCCGATTGGTATGATGAGACTTCCTCGAAGGAAGTTGAAAACCCATTCATTGGTTATAAACGGAGGTGTCCTTATACCCGGGCAGTATAATGGATAGAGAAAACATATGTTTTGTCGGAAGTGCTCTCCCCTAACTGTGTGCCAATGCTTAAACAATTTGGGAGACCTTCTCGATGGGAGCTCGAATAGCTCTGATATGCCGGGGGCCTTAGTTTTGGAACTTGGGGGCTAAATGCCCGATTTTGAAAATCTTGTACAGTGGGCCCAAGGCCAGTTGGCATGAGCAGGAGCTCGTAAACGAACATGATATATGTGCTATAAAACTTAATAAGTGAATTGTTTGGCCATGGTACCAAGATAGGACCGACATGCTCAGTCAACTAGCGGCAGTGCGATATGATAGGTCAACGGACCAGTCAAGACAAACAACTGTGGGTTGAGTTGAGAGTTGGGGCCATTGGACCAGTGGCACCACAAATTACATGGCAATATGAGAAAATATTGTTTGTGCATGCATTATGAGTATGGGATCATCAAGATGCCCATGAGGGGTAGTGATGTGTCCTAAGGGCCTTGGACGACCCAGTGAGTATAAGGGCAGATCGTCGTACCAGGTGTCTGTGAGAAATTTGGAGTAGCACCAAGTGCATGAGACCAGGGTGGGGACAGGATGTGGTCTCTGTCCTCATATGGACACAAAGAAGCGATATCGTGATTGAGGGATAGATGTCACGTACATCCACTCATTCCTAGGGTAGAAGTGGACGTGCTTCTATTCGGGTGGCTGGTAAAGTCGCTCTGAAGCCACTAGTGGGTTCATTAGTTGTACTGACCTGTGAATGTGTGTAACCTTCATGATGAAGGATATGTGTTGTGTGATGACACACCGTGGTAAATAAGAAATGATGGAAAAACCCGAATTTTTAAATTAAGGGGTTTTTGAAAAGAAAGGAGTCTAACACAATCTATATAAATGTTTTTCTTAAAAGTTAAAAGTAGACCTTTGAAAACCCATTCACTGAGTAGTCGTACTCACCCCCTTCCTTATATCCCTTTTAGGAAATCCCGAAAAGCCTACCCTTAAAGACAATCAACTAAGATGCCTCTGATACAAGTATGATGAATTTAAAATTTCATGTAGTTTTGATTATGCTATTCCAGGAAATGGTGCAGGTTTAAAGGATGCCTTACTCTTTACGATTTATAATAAGGGGAAACCCTTTAATAAACTGGGAGAGTGGCGGGTTGATCATAGGGATCCGACCAAACTGGGTCGGGGCGTGACAGAACCGGTCAAAATGAGTGAGAAAATTAAAATAGTTCACAAAGTTGATTATTGAGGAACGTGCAAATTGGAGAAATTACAACTTACATGTGACCCAAAAAGATTCATAAACCTTGGAAAAGATCTTTAGAACCAATTAGAAGAGAAAAACCAGACCGGTTCGGGTGAACCGGATCAGAACCAGATTGAATTAGTTTATGAACTGGAACCGATAGAGAGAGGGTAAATCGGGGAAATTATGGATCCCAAGTGATTTAAAGAGTCACATAAGTCACGAAAAAGGAGTTATGGATGAATTGGAGATGAAAACCAAACCCGTTCAAGTGAACCAGATCCGAATCAGATTGAACTAGTTTGGACCGGTTTGAACGGGTTTGGTTTTTCTAGGTGGCTTAAAAAATTCAAATTTGAGATTTGAGGGCACCATTTGGTAGAAAATGAATTTAAAAATTTTTAGATTTGGAAATTTTGGTTGAATTGGGGGTGAACTGTCCAGTTTAAGCTTTGAACCCAGTTCGAACTGGTCCGTTCCTGTTCGGAACATTGTCTTCTTCCTTCGGATAACAACACTGTTCACTTGCTGGAAAATTGCGCAGTACCAACGTAGCTGAAAAGTCTCCAGCCAAGGAGTTTCAGGCAATGAATGACTGCCATTAAGGTGGCAATCGGATGGCCAAGAAGTCCCCAAGCTTCCTATATAAAGAGCCCCTACTCATTCATCCTCTCAACACCTGAAAACTCCATTCTCTCTCAACTGCTCCAATTTTTGGTAAAGCTCAAACCAGAGGTCCAATATAGGGTCTTTTCTGAGCCAAAGAAGGCGTGGTTGAGTTCTTTAGAACTGGGGAGAATTCAGCTACATGCTTGTAGTCTCCAATTGCTCCAAGGGTCGTCAAAGAAGCACCGGCGTGATCTAACAGTGAAGTAGCTCCGGAGGACCGAAGCTGCCCTATTTCATCCATGCCGAAATCGGCCAATTCGAGCCTTTCTCAGGCCCAACCAAGCCCTCCCAACACCTACCCAGTCCTCCTACAGCTGAATTATAGCTGAAGGTAAGCCAATTTGGCTCCCTCTGCAATTTTCGACCGGTGCTAGAGAGAGCAGACAGAACTTTGATGATTAAATTCTCACTCAATTCGACATCAATTGATACAATTCTTGATCCTAGGAGAAACCTCAAGACAAGAGCTATATGTCCAAATCAAAAGCTCAGACTGCCGCATCCTCGACGGTAAGCTTTCGAAGCTTTCTCTCTCTAATACCAATTTTCCGGCGAATCTCTGTTTGAGCTCATTCCGACACCAAATCATGCGTTTCAAAGTGCAATTGAATTGTGTAAAGGTGTAGGAACTCCAATCTAACTTCAATTTCAACAATTAAACTCATTTGATAGGTCAATTTGATGAAATCAAATTCAACTGAGTTAGAAGGTTGAAATTGGGGGGAATTGGGAATTTTGAAAATTTGAGGGACTAAAGTGCAATTTCATAAAATTGAGGACCAATTGGGCATGATAAAGATGTGGGAGGACCAAATGGGCAATTTTTGGGGCAAAACTTACCATTTTTATAAAGTTGGGGCAAAATGGTAATTTTGGAAAAGTTGGGGGGACCAAATTGGAAATTTGGGAAATTAAACCCTTTCTTGTGAATTTAAATAAATTGAGGTCCCAAGATGAATTTTAAAATTTTTGGGACTCAATTTGAGGAAAAACTGGCATTAGGGACTTAATGTTAAAGAAAAATAACTTTAGGGATCTAATTGCAAATAAAGGAAAAGTTTGGTTGTCTCATTCATTTAGGATGAATGAGAGCTATTAGGCCATAGAATAATGAACAAGAATTTTCATATTGTGTAGGAACACGAAGTACCGAGAAAGCCATCTAAGACAAGTTCGAGTAAGGACAACAAGCCGACTAAGAGGAAATTCACTACATTAATGGGTGAGTGAGATTTTTATATCATACCCTGTTGGGAGATAAGCACCTTAGAAATAAAAACCCACTGCTAAGTGGTATTTTAAATATCACATCTGAGAGGCGTGATGTGAAAATCATGTGGAAAAACAACTTACTGGTGTAAGTAGATCATACCGGTTGGTATGATGAAACTTACTCGAAGAAAGTGGAAAACCCGTTCATCGGTTATGAGCAGAGATGTCCTCAAACTCGGTAGGTATGATGGACAATTGAAAAATATATTTTGTCGGAAGTGCTCTCCACTAACTGTGTGCCTCTACTTAAACATTTTTGGAGACCTTCTTGATGGGAGCTCAAATAGCTCATATAGGCTAGAGGCCTCAGTTTTGGAAACTTGGGGGCTAATATGCCCGATTTTGAAAAATCTCGAACAGTGGGCTCTAGGCTCGTTGGCACGAGTAGGAGCTCATAAAAAAACATGAATTTGAGCCATAAAACATAAATGAATGAATTGATTGGCCATGGTACCATGATAGGACCGACATAATCGATGGACTGGTGGTAGAGCGACATGACAGGTCGACGGACCAGTGGAGACAAATAGTTCCAGGTTGAGTTGAGGGTTGGGGCCATTGGACCAGTGACACCAAAGATTAAATGTTTTTGAGTAAAACTTTGTTTGTGCATACACCTGAGGTTCAAGACCATTAAGATACTCAAGAGGGGTAGTGATGCGTCCTAATGACTGCTGGATGACATGGTGGTAATAAGGGGAAAGAGGAGCTACTGGGTTTGTGTTTCTCATCATACTAGTCAGTCATAGAGTTCTATGTTTGTACTTCACGGAGTTCTGTGTTTGTACTCCATAGAGTTTCTATGTTTGGACTCCACGAAGCTACTATGTTTGGGGCTTCCTGAAGCTTATGTGTTTGAGTTTCATACGCACGAGACCGAGATATGGTTTTGTCTTCATACAAACACGTAGTTTTATTCATGGGATCGAGGGTCGGATGTCGCGTACATCCACTCATTCTTAGGGTAGAAGTGGACGTACTTCTATCTAGGTGGCTAGTAAAGTCGCTCTAATGCCATAAGTGAGTATAATGGACGGGATGGCCTGCGAATGTATGTTTCCTTCATAATGAAGGGCGTGTGTTAGTTGATAAACACACCAATTATGGTTAAGGACTGAGTAATGACTATGAAACTGAGATTTTGAAAATGAGAAATTTTAAAAGAAAATAAGGAGTCTGGCACATTCCCTAAAATTGAGTCCCAAGGCTTCCAAAATTCTCTTTGGGTCCATAATTTACTAAAAACCGTGTAAGAGGCTCAAGTTTTCCAAATTTCCAATTTGGTTCCCAATTTTCCAAAAAATATGATTTTGCCTCTACTTTAAAAAAATAGAAATTTGGCCCCAAATATTTCAAAAATTGACCAATTGGTCCCCCAACATCTTTCTCAATTTTTGAGAAATTGCACAAAGATCACAAAATTTTTTGAAATCCCCAATGTTTCCTCAATTTCTCTCCTTCAAACTAACTAAATTTTATTTCTTCAAATTGGCCATTCAATCAGGGTTATTTGCTCCAATTAGGTATGGATTAGTTCCTACCTTCCATATGATTCAATTGAGCTTTGAATTGCATGATTTGAGTCTAAAACGAGCTTAGATGAAGCTTTACCAAATAACTATTCGTAGAAACAGAAAGCTTCGAAAGCTTACCATTGGAGGTGCGAAGGTTTGAGCTCTCGATCTGGGGAAGTAGCTCTCATCCTAAGGTTACTTCTAGGATCAAGAATTACTATAATTGACGTCCAAATGAGAGTGAATTTGGTTAATAAATTTTGGCATTTTCTCTCTCTAACACCGATTTGCCACAGTGGAGGAAGCTCAAATTGGCTTACCTTTCAGCTTTGTTGAGGCCGTGTGAGGGTCGTGGGGTGTCGGGGAGGCTTGGTTTGGATGAAAGAGGGCTGAATTTGGCTAAATTCAGCTTGACCAAAATAGGGAAACTTTGGTCCGTCAGAGCTGCTTCACTGTTTGATTCTACCAACGCTTCTCCAGCGGTCCTCAGGTTGAAAGGAGGTTGATGTTAGGTAGCTGACTTCCCCTAGAGTCTATAGTACTTGACCTTTCCTTCTAAGGCAAAGAAAACTAGCCAAATCGGAGCTTTGGTTTGAGCTTCACCGAAAAATGGAGCAATTGAGAGAGAATAGCAATTTGAGGTGTGTGGAGAATGAATGGAGATGTGCTCTTTATATAAGGAGCTCAGAGTCTCTCTGCCCGACCACTTTCCATTTGGTCAAGCTTATACTCAATCAAAAATAGCCTAATCGGAGTGGTAGTTTTTTGCATTTATGAATAGTGCTGTTATCCTAAAGAAGAAGATGACAGTATTCCGAACTGGACTGGTCTGGTCCGATCGGGTTCAATGGAGAAAATCGGTCGGTTCAAGCACGATTCGATCGGTTTTCTCAAATCTAAAAATTTATAAATTCGTCCAAAATTCATTTCCTATCCAATGGTGGCATCAATTTCCCAATTTGATCACTTTAAGCCACCACGAAAAATGAATTTAGGATTTGGTTCATGTATGGTTCAAACCAGTTCAATCTGGTTAAGGTCCCGTTCACCCTAAACTGGTCAAGTTTTCTCTTCCCATTTGTTCCAAGGTTCTTTTTCATGATTTTTATGATCTTTGAGTCACTTGGGATTTTCCAATTTCCCATTTTACCCTTCTTTACCAGTTTGGGTTCGTTAACCTCTGATTGGTCATCCATTTCTCCGATGTCCTGGTAGAAGGCTGACATGGCGTCTTTGCCATGTGTCAACTCCTCATTGGCCCACCTAGCCGATGAGGCTTCTACTCAGTTGACTGTCACCTGAGGAAACGTGTTGTTGTCCTATTGGTCAGTCTTCGGTGATATGGAGTTTCTTTCGTTTGACCGTTTACTAAGGACACTTTCACACTCTAATTGGTTAGCACTTACATGTGCTGATCGAGCTGCTAACTAGTTGTGCTTCACCATGCAGCATGCGTAGATTGGTCATGCCCACTGACTGGACATTGACCTGGTAGGATGTGTATTGATTGGTTCGGTCGTAATGGGTTTGGTGACCAGAAATCGAAAATCGGTCGGTTCAGGCCCAATTCGACTGGTTTTCTAAAATTTAAAAATTTCTAAATTTGTCTAAATTCATTTTATACCTAGTGGTGACTTCAATTTCTCAAATTGATATTTTAAAGTCACCTTGAAAAATGAAGCTTTGAATTAGTTCTTTGCGGTTCAATTAGATTCAATCCGTTTGGGTTCGATTCACCCTAAACCAGTCCAGTTTTCACACTCAATCCCATTCATAGTTCCTTTCTATGATTTTTTGGTCTTTATTGACCACTTGGAATTTTCCAAATTTCCATTTTGGATTCTCCATACTAATTTTAGTTCACTTAAATACTCGATTTTCTCTCGAAAATTTCTAGTTCCCCTTTTCAGTTTCTTATCTTGAGAGAACAAGGTTTACAACTTCTCCCCTCGTTTTAAGGAGTTTTGTCCCCAAAACTCGGTATACTTTAGTTGGAATGGAGAACAAATTTCTCTTTACATCCCATTTGTGTCTCCTCATTTCTTCCTCCATTCTAGCCATTATTCCAGAGTTCCATTGCCATTAACATCATTTCCAACCTTATATTCCCTTCCTGACGACTTGTGATTTGGACAATCCATATATTATAGGGCAGATGCTTTTCCTAACTCTACATCGTCAGCCCAATCTCTTTGTTGTCTTATCACTATTTCCTTGAGTATTTCTCCTATCCTCCTTTTCATTTGGGTTACTTTAAGTTTTTGAAGTCTATCAAGTCCCTCCTAGGATCTTCTCCTACTTTCCTCATCACTGGATGTTTCAAAATCCTAGCTTCTAACTTGGCTAGTGTCTCTACATGGGGAAATCCACATTCTCAAATCCACTTGGGTCGCTTCCCCTTAGCTCGTACCATCATCTTGATGATGTGATCCTTAAAAAATGTTTGGGATTCCTTCCCTCCCATTTTCCACTCGCTTGGTATGAGTAGGATCTTGTTTACTATTGATCTAAATGCCTTATCCACTCTAAAGGCTTTGGGTATTCAATTTGAATAGTCTATTTCCAAACTACATCCTTCCTTCGGGGACCTGAGATTTACAGTTTTGTCCATTTATAGATATCCATTGCTTAGAGACATCCTTTCTTTCTTATGATTAAGCTCAACCCCAGACTTCTGTTTGACATGGTCATGCTTGGGTATACAACTCTCCCTTCCAGGAGTCTTACCCTTGTTGTCCTTCAGGCTTATGCGTCCTCAGCATCGTAGGATGCTTTAGCATGGTATCTTTAAAAAATGTTTCCCCATCAACATCCAACTCCACATCCATAAACTCATGTAATTTGCATCCATTCTTGGCATTAAGTAAAATTTCCTAGTCATCATGAACATTTTCCAATGTTCAATAATTTCTCCTTCATTGCTCATTCATTTATGACTTTCTTATAACTGCATTTTCAACTTTGACCTTACAACTTCTCACCATTTATTCCATTAAATGGTACTTATACGAAGCTTCATTTGAGGCTTGAAGCTTGTTTCTTCCAAGCTCTTCTCCTTCGTCTCATTAGTGATAACCTTAAGAGGCTTCACCTTCTCTTCCAACATCCACTCACTTTGTGGACTTTACCCTTATTAACTCCTCATACTTACTTACCGAGAGGAAGTTTATCTATTCCTACCATAAATCTTTTATGGTTAGGTTCTTTTCATTTCTTCGGCTGTGTTCTTTCCACCCAACCACTCATCTTTGATGATTGGTGACTATTTCTTATACTCCTTTGGGTTAAAATCTGTTGAATGCTTCATGCCATTTCCACTTGGCACTAACCTTACCATACTCTATATCTTCGCTATATAATTTTGGGAGCATAATTCATGCCATTACTCCGTTGGACATTTAACACTTTCTCTCCATGTCTTGGGTGTGCCAAATTTTTTTATCCATTATTTTGCCATGTTCTTAATGGCATGATTAGACATTCAACCTCAAGGTCAAAATCTCCTCGTGATCTCACGTCATATTTCCTTTTTTCCTTGTATGTTCCCTTGCTCATACAATTTCCTTAGGCAAAGTGTCACTATGACCAATCTTTTACTTCATCCTTTAGGTAACGTCCTTGAGGGTTTTCCCTTTCCTCCAAATATTCACTTACTCTAGGGAATTTATTAGGATTTGCCTATCTTACCCATCCAATCAAAGGTAACTTCTTTGGTCCGAATATTGTGCCACTTATGGTTAAAACTCTTCCTCTTGGGATTTTCGTCCAACCGCTAATTTGGATCACATGAGTGGGAGTCCGGATATGCTTAACTGTTATATCGTTCGATTGTTTCTCAAAATCATAGGAATTCGTAGCAAGAAACCCTACTGAGCTTTTTGTCCTTGTCCCTCTTTGTCTTGGCGTTATTAATTCCGCCCCTTTGGTATTGTGTTTTTCCTTGAGTCCATCCTTAATCCTCTTGTCGATACATTTATACAATGATACTTACATCCCCCCTTATATTTTTTTGATGTCGTGCCCTCGATGATCATTTGGGTTTTCCTTATTTACTTGTCCTTTATCAACCTCCTTACTGGTCATTCTTGGTTCCAACTATCGAGTTCCCCGATCACTTCTCGACTCGTCTATCGACATACTCATGATTCTACTCCATCATGTACTTCCTCATTTTTTATAGCATTCTTACCTAAGGATTTCCATTCCTTAGTCCATCCTTACTCGTTCGTGACCATTTCACAGTTATTCTCACTTTACTCCTATTTAATCCTCTACGACATCCTTATTGGTTCCTTGGACTCATCTTGATGAGTTCCTTTTGTTTTTCCCATTTTCTCTATCCTCGTTCTTCAAGGTAGAGACTCCATATGTGAGATTATGCATCCCACATTCTTATCACTCCTTGATTGTTTCCTTCATAATCTCGCACCCCCTTTTTTATATATTGGGGCATCCCTCCATATCCCATTGTAACCATTTTGGGATTTTCCACTTGAAACATATTTCCTAACTAATGAATCCCTATTACTAGGGTCTTATTTTGTTGGGTACTCACGTCCCCAGGTTTATTTATCGGAATATGTCCCATTTCTACATATTTGAAAGTTTCTCATAGATTTTCAACCTATATATAGTTTTTTGACAACTTTTAATGTATTTGTTCAATTTACCCACTCCTTGGGTTTAACTTTCTTCCTTGTAACCTTCGAAATACCTTTCCTTTCTCCATACTCGAGCCTTACCTCCCCTTATATTTCATTACAAGTTTAGTCGTTAAACTGAAGGTTTTGGATATTCTTCTCCCATGTCTTTATTTCTCAACTTCCTTGTCAAGAATACTCTTTTTTTTTTTTTACTTTTTTGTTATAGTATGTGGTTATAAACTTTTGAAAGGAGATTTTATTTATCAACTTCAGTCACCATAAGGGTGGCTTATAACATAACTCAAGCAATTATGCAAATTTCTCACTAACTACCCCTCTTGCCCCACATGTTAACAAACTTAGAGTTTATTGTTGGTGAGTTGTGGGATTCCTAATCGGAAGGGGTGGAGGTTGATGCCATCTTTTTAGGTGGGCATGGGCCTCCATGATATTTCCCACACTTTACACATTTGTTCATGCTAGGTTCTTCATAATCCGATGAAGGCACATCCCTCCATGATTCCCTGAATTTGCCCCTTTGAGTTATCAAGATCCCGCACTTTTTGAGTACTACCACTTCATATTCATAGGCTTACCGCATGCAATTCATTGGCTCTGTATTGGTACGGATAGGTGGTAGTTTATGGAAGATCTTCACATTGTTGGCGTAGGCTTCCCATAAGTTCTTCTCTGCGTATTTTTGGGTCTGGCCCAGTCCTCACATATAGGGTTTTGATGGAGATGTCTCATCTTCCACTGAGATCTGGAGGGTTCTCTTTTTAGAGATTTTCCTAGAAGCAGTATATTTTGTACCAGTTCAATATTTTTTGGAAGGTAAGTTTTATGGAGTAATTATTTCCGGTATTATTTCAAAATATTTTTCCCAAACATCCCAAATTTTTAAACTAGTTTATTTTCCTAACTCTAATTCAAAACATTCGGCTCTGATACAACTATAGTTGTCATGCCTCAACCTAGTTTGATTGGAACCCCATGATCAATGCGCCACTTCTCCCAATATATAATAACACCCACTATGGTACTGGCAAGAGTCATACGTAACCTAAAAAAAAATTTTAAAAATAATTTGCAGAGAAGTATATTTTTCTATAAGACATACGAGAATATAATTATGACATAAGGCTTACCAAGGGATGTATTTTTCACGTGCGTTTCTCTTCATATTTTCCTAAAAGGTTTAAGGGAGGGGGTGAGTTCTACAACTAATTGGAGGGAAATAAGGATAATTATTTAAAACATTTGTTTTGTTGCACCATTCTCCTTCATGTATTTATCAATCAAGCACACACCCTTTATCATAAAAGGGATCACACATTCGTAGAACAATCCCTGATTGATCCACTTATGGTCCGGAGCGACTTTACCGACCACCTTGTAGGAGGTTACAACTTCTACCACAAGTCTGGGTGAGCTCCACAGCCCACCCCAGATTTAAATCGAGTCTTCGTGTCCACTATTGTGGTACGGGACCTCTCCCCCTTCTTACTTGGTCTCAATGTGTATGAAGCTTGTCATGCCATGACCCAATTTGGTCGGATCCCCATGATCAACCCGCCACTCTCCCGATTTATTAAAGGGTTTCCCCTTATTAAAGAGTAAGGCGTCCTTTCAACCTACAACTTTTCTTGGAATAACATAAATCAAAATTACATAATATTTTAAATTTATCATACATGTCTCACAGGCGTCTTAGTGGATGGTCTTTAAGGGTAGGCTTTCCGAAATTTCCTGAAAGGGATATAAGGGAGGGAGTGAGTACGACTACTCACTGAATGAGTTTTTAGAACTTTTAACTTTTAGGAAAAAGATTTGTATTGGAGTGTGCCAAACTCGTTTCTGTAAAAAATCATTTCATTTCAAACCTTGGTTTTACCACTATTTCTTATTAATCACAGTGTGTCATCACCCAACACACGTCCTTCATCATGATGGTTGAACACACATTCACAGGCCAGTACGTCCACTGAACCCACTTGTGGCGTTGAAGCGACTTTACCGGCCACCTAGATAGAATCACATCCACTTCTACCTGAGAATGAGTGTATGTACATTACATCCAACCCTCAATCCTGAATTCAATTTTTCATGTCTGTACGAGGACAGAGACCTCATCCCGTCCCCACCCCGGTCTTATGCGCTTGGTGATACTCCAAATTTAGCACGATCACCTGGTATAAGGAACTGCCCTTATACTCACCGAGTCGACCAGGACCCTTAGGACGCATCACTACCCCTCTTGGGCATCTTGATGGTCCCGTAATCACAATGCATGCACAATCAATATTTTATTATCATGCCATATAATCTGTGGTGCCACTAGTCCAACGGCCCCGACCTTCAACTCAACCTGGAGCTGTTTGTCTTGACTGGTCCGGAGACCTGTCATGTCGCACTACCACTAGTTGAGTAAATATGTCGGTCCTATCTTGGTACCATGGCCAAAAAATTCATTTATTAAAGTTTTATGGCACATATCTTATGTTTGTTTATGATCTCCTGCTTGTGCCCACTGGCCTATGGCCCACTTCGAGATTTTCAAAATCAGGAATAATAGCCCCCATGTTCCAAAACCGAGGCCCCCAGCCTATAAGAGCTATCCGAGCTCCCATCAAGAAGGTCTCCCAAATCTTTTAAGTGGTAGCACACAGTCAGGGGAGAGCCCTTTCGACAAAATGTGTTTTCAACTATCCATCATACCAATCGAGTACGAGGACATCTCCGCTCATAACCAAGGAACAGGTTTTCCACTTCCTTCGAGGAAGTTTCATCATACCAATTGGGTTTGATCTACTTACAACCGATAAGTAGTTTTTTCGGGTGATTTTCACATCACTTCTCTAAATTGTGATGTTTAAAATACCACTAAATAGTGGATTATTCATTTCGAGGTACTTATCATCCCCAATCGGGTATGATATAAAATCCCACTCACTCGTTAATGTATTGAATTCCACTCGATCGATTCTTTGTGTTCACACGAGCTTGTCCTTGCTGGCGTTCCCGGTACTTCATATTCCTACACGATATGAACATACTTGTTCATTATTCAGTGTCCTAATAGCTTTCGTTTATTTCAAATGAATGAGAAAACTAAACTTTCTATTCATTTGCAATTAGGTCCATAAAGTTATTTTTCTTTAACTTTAAGTCCCTAATGCCAGTTTTTCCTCAAATTGAGTGCCGAAACTTTTAAAATTTATCTTAGGACCTCAATTTATTCGAATTCACAAAAAGGGGTTTAATTTACCAAATTTCAAATTTGGTCCCCCAAATTTCAAATTTGGTCCCCCAAATTTTCCAAAATTATCATTTTACCCTTCCTTTACAAAAATGGTAAGTTTCACCCCAATAATTCTAACATTCTTATCATGCCCAATTGACCCTCAATTTTATAAAATCACATCTTGGTCCTTCGAATTTTTGAAAATCCCCAATTTTACCCAATTTTCTCCCAATTTCAACTTCCTAACACATCTGAATTTGATTTAATCAAATTGACCAATCAAACACTTCCAATTGTTGAAATTGAAGTTGAAATTGAGTTTCTACAGGTTCATACGATTCTCTAGCACTTTTAATCGCAAGTTTTAATACCGAAACGAGCTCAAACGGAGCTTTGCTGGAAAATAGAGTGTAGAGAGAGAAAGCTTCGATTTCTCACCGGTGAGGAAACGACGGTCTGAGCTTTCTATGTGGGCATGTAGTTCTCCTCTTGACGTTCTTCCTAGGATCAAGAATCACATCAATTGATATCGAATTAGATTAGAATTCTATAATTGAAATTCTGCTGACTCTCTCGCTAACACTGATTAGAAATTGTAAAGGGGAACCAAATTAGCTTACCTTTTGAACCTAATTTGGCTGTGGGAGGGCCGAGAAAGTGTTGGGAGGGCTTGGTTTGGCTTGAGGAGGGCTCAAATTGGCCGATTTTAGCTCAGCCAAAATAGGGCAGCTTTGGTTCGCTGGAGCTGCTTCACTGTTCGATCATGCTGGCGCTTCTCCGGTGACTCTCGGAATGAGTGGATTTCACCACCGTGTAGCTGACTTCTCCCCGGTTCTAAGGAACCCGACCTCGCCTTCTTTGGCTTAGAAATGACCCTATATTAGAGCATTGGTTCGAGCTTCATTAGAAAACTAAGAAGCTGAGAGAGAGTGAACTTTTCAGGTGTGGAGAGAATGAATGGAGAGGCGCTCTTTATATAGGAAGCTTGGGGACTTCTTGGTCATCCAGTTGGTGCCTTAATGGCGGTCATTCATTCCCTAAAACTCCCTAGCCGGAGACTTTTCTGCTTCGCTGGCGCTGTGCGATTTTCCCACGAGTGATCATTTCCATCATCTAAAGGAAGAAGACGACTTTGTTCCGGACCGGACCGGTCCGAACTGGGTTCAAAGCTAAAACTGATCGGTTCACCCCCCATTCGATTGAATTTTTCAAATCTAAAAATTTTTAGATTCATCTAAATTTATTTTCTATCCATTGGTGGCCTCAAATCTCAAATTTGAATTCTTTAAGCCACCTAGAAAAATGAATTTAAAATCTGGTTCAATAGTGGCTCAAACCGGTCCAAACCGGTTCAATCTGGTTCGGATTCAGTTCGGATCCGGTTCGCCTGAACCGGTTTGGTTTTTATCTCCAATTCCTTCTCAAGTCCATTTCCATGACTTTCGAGACTGTTTGGGTCATGAGTCGACCTGGTTCATAAACTGGTTCTATCTAGTTCTAACCCAGTTCACTTGAACCGGTTCGATTTTTCTTCCCCATTTTGTCCTAAGGTTCTTTTCCAAGATTTATGAACCATTTTGAGTCACACGGGAGTTGTAAATTCTCAAATTTTCTTGTTTCTTAATAATCAGGCTTGTAGACCAATTCGATTTTAAAATTTGAAACTGACCGGTTCTTTCCCCGATTCTTTACATGTTAAATAATTGAGGATAAGTATCCCTCATCATACACTCAATTTCTCATGTCTCTTCCTGCATGGGTCCTTTCTGCCACAACACCTTGACCATAGGTATTTTCTTGTTCCTCAAATTCTTGTATCTCTAGTCGATGATTTGTACTGGTTCTATCTGATAGGCCAGGTTCTCTTCTAGTTCCATTTGAGGTCGGTCCAATACATGACTAGGATCAGACTGATATTTCTGAAGCATTGAGATGTGGAATACATCATGTATTCTCTGCAAATCGGGAGGTAGTTCCAATTTATAAGCTACCGGTCTTATCCTTTGAATGATGGGATATGGACTGATATATCTTGGTTTCAACTTTCCTCTTTACTAAAACCTATGTATTCCCCTCTAGGGGGACACTTTGAGGAACACTTGATCTCTTACCTTGAACTCCAGATCTTTCCTTCGATTTTTCGTGTAACTATTTTGCCTATCCCATGTAGTCTTAAGACGACACCTTATTAATTTTATCTTCTCGGTGGCATCATCAATTAGTTCTGCCCTTTCTATCTTTCTTTCTCCCACTTCTTCCCAAAATAAGGGGTACGACATGGTCATCAATAAAGGGCTTCATAGGGAGCCATCTTAATACTAGCTTAATAACTATTGTTGTAAGCAAATTCCATCAAACACAAGTATTCCTCCTAGTTTTTATTCATGGTAAGTATGCACGCTCTCAGCATGTCTTCTAAGGTTTGGATGGTTTGCTTCGACTGACCGTCTATCTGAGGGTAAAATGTCGTGCTCATATGAAGCTTAGTCCCCATGGCATTTTGTAAACTTGGCCAAAACCTGAAGGTAAATCTCGGATCTCTATCTGATACTATACTCACTAGGATACCATGGAGTCTTATGATTTCCTTCATGTATAGGACGACCAACTGTTCTATCGTGTCCGTCACTTTTATAGGAAGGAAATGTGCTGATTTGGTTAATTTATCCACTATGACCCAAATCACATCTCGACCCTTTATGGTCACCGGTAGGCCCGTGATAAAGTCCATAGTGATGTGCTCCCATTTCCACTCCATAATTAGTAAGGGTTGTAGTAGTCCTGACAGTTTCTGATGTTCTGCTTTTATCTGTTGACATGACAAACATCGGGATACATATTCCGCAATGTCCCTCTTCATACCCTTCCACCAGTATCCTTGTTTGAGGGTGCGATACATCCTAGTACTGCCTGGATACATAGCATACACCGAATCGTGTGCCTCTTCTAGAATTAATCCTTTCAACTCCTTATCTTGAGGCACACATACCCTTCCCTTATAGGTTAGTACTCCGTCACCTCGCATGTCGTAGTCCGGTTTCCTTTCTCTATTTACCAGATCCAAATAAGACTGGAGTTCTTTATCGATCATTTATTGAGCCTTAATATGCTCGGTTAGACTGTCTTACTGCCACATTAGCCACCAAGCATTTTTCCTGCTTGTCTATCCTCAGATCCACCTCCATCCTTCCCAATTGTTGTAACAATAGTAGGTAACTTGTCTTTACTTGTGCCGCCTCAATTTGATACTTGTGACTTAAGGCATCTGCTACCACATTAGCCTTTTCGGGGTGATATTCTATTGCAAGATAATAATCCTTCACCAATTCCATCCATCTCCTCTAGGGGAGATTTAACTCCTTCTGAGTTAGGAAGTACTTAAGGCTCTTGAGATCTGTGTATATCCTGCACTTAACCCCGTAAAGGTAGTGTCGCCATATCTTTAGGGCAAACACTATTGCAGCTAATTCCAAGTCATGAGTTGGGTAATTTATTTCATGTAAATTAAGTTGTCACGAGGCATATACGATAACCTTCCCTTGTTGCATTAAGACACATCCAAGCCCTTGTCTAGAGGCATCACTATAGACTATGTACTCTCCCGCATTAGGATCAAGTAAGGAGAGTACCGGTGCAGTTGTTAGTCGAGTCTTTAACTCTTGAAAAGACTTCTCACAACTCTCATCCCATTTATATTCAACTCCCTTCTTGGTGAGTTGAGTTAGCGGAGCTACTATTTTAGAAAAGTCTTGCACAAATCGTCTATAGTATCTTGCCAATCCTAAGAAACTTCTTATTTTTGTAGGATTCCTTGGAGCCTTCCAATCTGATATGGCTTCCACCTTAGCCAGATCCACTTTAACTCCGTCCTTAGATACGATGTGCCCTAAGAATCCTACCTCCTGCAGCTAGAACTCACACTTGGAAAACTTTGCATATAATTGGTTTTCCTTCAATATTTCCAATGTAGTTGTCAAATGCTCTTCATGTTCCAAACTGGTTCGTGAGTATATAAGGATGTCATCTATAAATACTATCACGAACTTGTCCAAATGAGGTTGGAACATGCAATTCATTAAGTCCATGAAGGCTGCAGGGGCATTCGTCAATCCAAACAGCATCACTTTGAACTCGTAGTGTCCATATCTGGATATAAATGCCATCTTAGGGATGTCCTCTTCTCTAATCCTAAGTTGGTGATAACCTGACCGAAGGTCTATTTTTGAGAAGTAAGCTGCTCCCTTTAATTAGTCAAACAAATCATCTATCCTTGGGAGTGGGTATCGATTCTTGATGGTGACCTGCTTCAGCTTTCTATAGTCGATGCACAGCCTCATGCTTCCATCCTTTTTCTTTACGAATAGAATAGGAGTACCCCATAGAGACTGACTTGGATGTATAAAATTCTTTTCCAATAATTTGGATAGTTGTTATTTTAATTCTTTCAGCTCTACTAGAGCCATGCAATATGGGGCCTAGGATATGGAGTTTGTTCCTGGGGTTATTTCTATGGTGTACTCCACTTGTCGACTTGGAGGTAGTCCGAGTAGCTCTTCTGGAAAAACCTCTAGATAATGTCGGACTACCGGAATGTCTTCCAGTTCCTTTTCTTCAGACTTCTCACCTACAACCATGGCCAAAAAGACTATACATCTTTTATGTATCATCTTTTGAGCTTTTAGATGGGACACCAATTGTACTTCACTTTTCCTTCTATCACCCTGGAACTTTAGTCCTTTCGTTTTGGAAGTATGGAAAGTTACCATCTTCCTTCTACAATCCATTCTTGCTTGATGATTACTCAGCCAGTCCATTCCCAGAATTATTTCCACCTCCTTTAGGGGTAATGGGATCAAGTCAGCTTCAAGTTGGATTCCTTTAATTCTTATTTCACATCCCTTTAGTTGTTTATTCATGTTTAAATCTTCTCCTAAAGGTGTAAGGATGTTAAGGCTTTGTACTAGTGGAGTGAGTTCTAGGGGTACTTTCGAAACCAACTCTTCCTTGATAAACGATCTCTCTGCTTCAAAGTCAAAGAGGGCATAGACTTGTTGTCCCCATAGTTGTATATACCCTGATTTAAGAAATGTATGTTTTAGAAGGAATTCCCTTTATTAAATCAAAATATATTTAGTTTACCTGACTCCTTTGAACTAATTTGTAGGGTTCTAGGATGTACCCACTACAGTTCTGGGATGTACCTGCTACAGTGCTAGGGTCTCCTCTAGCCTCTTCCTGAGTGAGGTTGTATACTCTAGTTGGTACTCTTGCTGTAGCGTCTGGTCTGGGTTCCTGGGATTCCCTTGAGGTGGTCCAAGAGTGTTCCTCTGTTTGTTCTCCCTAAGGGTGGGACAATCCTCTATGAAGTGTTCCAGTTGTCCGCATGCGAAATAGGTATGGCAAGCTCCCCCGTGGTTCCTTTGACACTTCGGGTAGCGAGGGTTTCCTTGGGGGTAAGGTAGGGACTATTCTGGGAGGAGGTGGTGGCATGTCCCTTCTTCGTTGGAATACCATTTTGTTTCCTCCTCTTGGGCTATTATATTCCTTCTGTCCTCTCTAATGGTTTGGATCCTTATCCCCCTTTCTGGTTGTCTGCTCCACTTAACTACGTCGGGTCTGTACCAGTCGCTAACATTCATGAGCCATACTGATTATAGCTGCCAAGTCTGTGGGTCATCCCAGTACTCTCATACGGTCTCTAATGTCCATGTTGAGACCATCCACAAACCTCTAGCATATGTTAGCTAGCCCAGCTAGGTCGGGAGCAAAGGGTCTTAACTCGTTGAATTTTGTTTCATACTCCGATATGGAGTTAAGCCGTTGCAGAAGCCAGATGAATTATTGCTTCTTCTCATTTATTAGGTGGGGTGCCAGGTATTCCTCTGAGTACCTCTCCTCAAATTGTTCCCAAGTGGGCATGGTGGTATGTAGGTGTTGGACATTGTCCCACCATCGTCTAGCGCTTCCTTCTAGGAAAAATTCCATCAGGATCACCTTATCCTCTAGTGGTATCCTAATAATTCCCATCAACGTCTTGGTATTGGCCAGCCAATCCATGGCGGTTCCAGCATCCTTTTCTCCAAGGAAAGGTTTACATCCTAGTTGTCGGAGAGTTTTGAGATTTCTAGGAATGTCCGTTGGAGCGTTTGGATTAGCAGGAGGAGGGTGAGATTGCACTTCCTCTGGTTCAACCCGAGAGTTGGTGTCTGCCTCAGGAGCGAGGTTAGGTTGGCCAAATACATGGGTGAACTCCTCATACAATCTTCGATGCTTCCTGCTGAGTCCAGGAGGAGTTGTCTGGGCTGCTCTAGGAGTTTCTACAGGTAGGGGTGGTTGGGCGGTGTTGGAGATGACAGCCCTAGTTCTCTTGGTTCCTTTCTTTGGAGCCATTTCTGTCAATTTTTAAAATAATTTCTATTAGTTATTATATTTTCTAGTCTTGATTATGTATTCAAGTAAAGAGGCTCTGATATCACTCAAGTTGTCATGCCCCGACCCGGTTTGGTCAGATTCCCATGATCAACCTGCCACTCTCCTGATTTATTAAAGGGTTTCCCCTTATTATAAACCGTAAAGAGTAAGGCATCCTTTCAACCTGTAACTTTTTCCTAGAATAACATAAATCAAAACTGCATAATATTTAAAATTTATCACACCTATCTCGCAGGCGTCTCAGTGGATGGTCTTTAAGGGTAGGCTTTCTGAAATTTCTTGAAAGGGATATAAGGGAGGGGTGAGCACGACTACTCAATGAATGGGTTTTCAAAACTTTTAGGAAAAAGATTTGTATTAGAGTGCGCTAGACTCCTTTCTTTCAAAAATTGTTTCATTTCAAATCTCAATTTTTACCACCATTTCTTATTAATCACGGTGTGTCATCACCCAACACACGTCCTTTATCATGAAAGTCAACACACATATTTGCAGGACAGTACGTCCACTGAACACACTTGTGGTGTTGGTGCGACTTTACCGGCAACCTAGATAGAAGCACGTCCACTTCTACCATGAGAATGAGTGGAAGTACGGGACATCCGACCCCTAATCCCAAAATCAATTCTCCATGTTCATATGAGGACAAAGACCTCATCCCGTCCCCACCCTTGTCTCATGCGCTTGGTGCTACTTCAAATTTCGCACAGTCACCTGGTACGACGAACTGCACTTATACTCACCAGGTCGTCCAAGGCCCTTAGGATGCATCACTACCCCTCTTGGGCATCTTGATGGTCCTGTAATCCTAGTGCATGCACAATCAGTATTTTCTTATCATGCCATATAATCTATGGTGCCACTAGTTCAACGACTCCGACCTTCAACTCAACCTGCAGCTGTTTGTCTTGACTAGTCTAGAGAACTGTTATGTCGGACTGTCACTAGTTGACTGAATATGTTGGTACTGTCTTGGTACCATGGACAAAAATTCATTTATTAAAGTTTTATGGCATATATCTCATGTTTGTTTACGCGCTCCTGCTCATGCCCACTGGCCTATGGCCCACTTGTTCGAGATTTTTAAAATCGGCATAATAGCCCCCAAGTTGCTCAAATTGAGTCTAGAAACTTTTAAAATTTATCTTAGGATCTCAATTTATTAAAATTCACAAAAGGGGTTTAATTTCCCAAATTTCCAATTTGGTCCCCCAATTTTTCCAAAATTACCATTTTTACTGTTCCTTTACAAAAATGGTAAGTTTCACCCCAAAAATTCTTAAATTTCTCAATTGACCCTCTAACATTCTTATCATGCCCAATTGAACCTCAATTTTATAAAATCAAATCTTGGTCCTTCGAATTTTTGAAAATCCCCAATTTCAACTTCCTAACACATTCGAATTTGATTTCATCAAATTGACCGATCAAACACTTCCAATTGTTGAAATTGAAGTTAAAATTGAGTTTCTACATGTTCATACGATTCTGTAGAACTTTGAATTGCAAGTTTTACTGCCAGAACGAGCTCAAATGGAGCTTCACTGGTGAGGCCGCGACGGTCTGAGCTTTCTATCTGTGTAGGTAGTTCCCCTCCTGAGGTTCCTCCTAGGATCCAAAATGACATCAATTGATGTCGAATTGGATTAAAATTCTATCATCAAAATTCGGCCGACTCTCTCTCTAACACTGATTGGAAATTATAGAGGGGAACCAAATTGGTTTACCTTTCGATCCTAATTCGGCCATGAGAGGGCTGAGGAAGTGTTGTGAGGGCTTGGTTTGGCCTGAGGAGTGCTCAAATCAGCCAATTTCAGCTCAGCCAAAATAGGGTAGCTTCAGTCCATCGGAGCTGCTTCACTATTTGATCATGCTGACGCTTCTCTGGTGATTCTCGGAACGAGTGGATGTCACCACCATGTAGCTGACTTCTCCCCGGTTCTAACGAACCTGACCTCACCTACTTTGGCTCAGAAATGACCCTATACTAGACCTCTAGTTCAAGCTTCACCGGAAAACTAAGCAGCTGAGAGAGTGAGCTTTTCAGGTGTGGAGAGGATGAATGGAGAGGGGCTCTTTATATAGGAAGCTCAGAGACTTCTTGGCCATCCAATTCCTTCTCAAGTCCATTTCCATGACTTTCGGGACTCTTTGGGTCACTCAAGATTCAAAACTTCCCTGGTTTACCCCTTTCTCTATCGGTTCTGGTTCATGAGTCGACCCGGTTTATAAACCGGTTCTATCTGGTTCGTACCCGATTCACTTGAACTGATTCAGTTTTTCTTCCCCATTTTGTCCTAAGGTTCTTTTCCAAGATTTATGAACCATTTTGAGTCACGTGGGAGTTGTAAATTCTCAATTTTGCCTGATTCCTAATAATCGAGCTTGTAGACCGATTCGGTTTTAAAATTTGAAACTAACAATTTCTTTGCCTGGTTTTCTCATCATCAAAGGACGGGGTTTACAAAGCTCCTAGAGATTCTTAACTTACTAGATGACAAAGCTTCCCTTATATTCACTGGGTTGTCCAGTGGCCATTAGAACCAACAGTACCCCATATCAGGCACCTTGATGGTTTCGTATCTCATCATGCACAAGCAAGAGGCTTTTTAATTAAGACCTTTATCATTGGTGTACCAACCCAATAGATTCGACGACCCGACTTCCCCTTAGTTGATAAATCACACAATTAATCCATTTATGAAGTTTTTGCATAGGCTCATAAATATAAATTTATCTACGGGTTTAAGCTTGTTCCCATTGGCCTTAGGCCCACATCACGAGTTGTTTTCCAAAACTTGGCCTTGAGCCATATTAGTTTCAAAATCTAAGACCTTGTGCCCACTAGAGGAATTCTAGCTCTAAGTACACATGCTTCATGCTTTCATAAGAAATATCTCCCAAAAGTTTAAGCGGCTTCACACATTCTGGAGAGAATATTTCTGGAAAATGGTTTTCGAATGAAAGTACGTTCATCATCCCAAACAGACATAAAGCCGAAAATTTCACTCACCCGTATCCCGTGACTTGTTCGTCCCAGGTAGATTTTCGATGTCTCGAGTCCTTTTCACAGTCGTAGGTAGAAGTCTTTTGGTATGTACGTACCTACATTATCATAGATAATAATTCATTAAATTATCCAAATATTTTCACTAGTTTATTTTATTTGCAATTTCACCCCTTATAAAATCAATTAAATTGGCAATAAATTCATATAAATACTTTTAATTGCAATTAAATTCCTAAAAATTAATTTTAATTGTAATTAAGTATTTAATTTCATTTTAATCACCAATTTGCTCTCAATTGAGGTTAATTTCCCCCAAATCCCCAATTTTTGAAAAATCCCCAAATTGGTCAATTTTATCAAAACATACATATTGGCCCTAAATTCTTGATTCATCAAATTGAGGGTTGAAAGTTTGTTAATTCTCTCATAGCATGCTATTAATTGATTCTCCCATCTTTCTACGAGCATCCTAACCTTTGAATAACTTCATTTGACCCAAAATTGAGCTCAAATGGAGCTTTGTCAGAAAATATTTTCTAGAGAGAGCTTCATTTTCTTACCAGTGATGGGAGGTGGTTGGAGCTTTGGATAGGGACAGCTAGTGCTCATCCAGGGGATCCTTCTAGGATCAAAGTGCGCATCAATCGGTAGCCTGAGCAATCAAAATTTGATGAGAGAAGTTTTCGTGCTCCAAGTTGTGCAATTCTACTATTCAGGCTAAAGGAAGCAAAATTGGCTTACCTTAAAGATTCCAGGAGGCCGAGGGTTAATCGAGAAGGATTGTGGGAGGTTTGGCCTGGTCGCAGGCAGTTGGGGGTGACTAAAACTTAGTTCGAAGGATTTTGCTACTTTGTGACCGCTAGGGCGATGGTATTGTGTGAGCTCCCTAGTGCTCCTCCGATGATCCTCAAGCTGAATGAAAGTTATAGGAAGGTAGAGTACTTCTTCCCAGTTCCAGGGAACCTGAACTCATCGTTAGAGGTTGAGGAAGAGGCCCAAGTCGTAGCTCTTGTTCGTGCTTCATCAAAAAATGGACTACATCTTTTTTTGTTTGAGGGAGGATGTCACGCCCCGACCCGGTTTGGTTGGATCCCCGTGATCAACCCGCCGCTCCCTTGGTTCAAGAAGGGTTTCCCTCTTTCTTTAATCAAGAGGAGCCAGATGAAATTTCAACTGTGTTCCCTATAATAACATATATCAATAAAAATGCAAGCTTAAAAAGAAATTAAGCATACCTGATGAAGGGTAAATCCTAGTGTTATCCCTAGTTATTTCTCTACTCCTTAAAAGGGATAGAAAAGGTGGGTGAGTTTCTACAACTTAGTGAATGGGTGTTTTAAAAAAAGTTTCAATAAAATAGTTTTTAATTGGAGTGTGCCAGACTCCTTATTTCCTTTAAGATTATTCTTCCTCAAATTCTAGGTTTTTGAAACCATAATTCCTCATTATCCACAATCAGTGTGCTTAACAATCAACACACGCTCTTCATCATGAAGGGATCACACATGCGTAGGCCAGCACGTCCACTGAACCCACTTGTGGCATCGGAGTGACTTTATCAGCCACCTAGATAGAAGCACATCCACTTCTACCCTAAGAATGAGTGGATGTTCGCGACATCCGACCCTCAATGTCATAACAATTCTATGTGTCTTCATGAGGACAGAGACCTCATCCTAACCCCACCCCGATCTCATGCGCTTGAAGCTACGTTGAGCTTCTCAACGCTTATGGTACGACTAACTGCCCTTATATCCAACAGCTCGTCCAGGGCCCTAGGACACATCATTACCCCTCTTGGGTGTCTTGAAGGTCCTGTAAACATAGCACATGCACAATCAACATTTTTCACATGATGCCATATAATTTGTGGTGCCACCGGTCCAACAGCCCCGACCCTCAACTCAACCTACAATTGTTTGTCTTGACTAGTCCTAAGACTTGTCATGTCACACTGCCACCATTGACTGAGTGTGTCAGTCCTGTCTTGGTACCATGGCCAAAAAATTCAATTACTTAAGTTTTTCATGGCATATAAATCATGTTTGTTTATGAGCTCCTACTTGTGCCAACTGACCTATGGCCCACTGTTCGAGATTTTTAAAATTGGGCATATTAGCCCCCAAGTTCCAAAATCGTGGCCTCCGACCAAATAGAGCTATTCGAGCTCCCGTCAAGGTCTCCCAAATTATTTAAGCAATGGCACACAAATAGGGGAGAACACTTCCGACAAAATTATATTTTTAACTGTCCATCATACCAACCGAGTATGAGGACATCTCCGCTCATAACCAATGAACGGGTTTTCCACTTCCTTTGGAGAAGTTTCATCATACCAACTGGATATGATCTACTTACAACCGTAAGTGGGTTTTCCGCGTCATTTTCACATCACTCCCAGATGTGATGTTTAAAATATCACTTAGCAGTGAGCTTTCATTTTTGAGGTACTTATCATCCCGACCGAGTATGATATAAAAATCTCACTCACCCGTTAATGCAGTGAATTTCCTCTTAGCCGACTTGTTGTCCTTACTCGAACTTCTCTTAGCTGGCTTTCTCAGTACTTCGTGTGCCTACACGATATGAACATTCTTGTTCATTATTCTTTGGCCAAATAGCCCTCATTCATCCCAAATAAATGAGAAAACCAAACTTTTCCTTTATTTGCAATTAGGTCCCTAAAGTTATTTTTCTTTAACTTTAAGTCCCTAACACTGGTTTTTCCTCAAATTGAGTCCCGAAACTTTTTAAATTCATCTTAAGACCTCAATTTATTTAAATTCACAAAAAGGGTTTAATTTCTCAAATTTCCAATTTGGTCCCCCCAAGTTTTCCAAAATTACCATTTTGCCCCAAAAATTCCAAAATCACCCAATTGATCCTCCAACATCTTTATCATGCCCAATTGGTCGTCAATTTTATGAAATTGCACTTTGATCCATCTAATTTTCTAAATTCTCAAATTTCACCCAATTTTCCCACAATTTCAAACCTTCCAACTCTGCCAAATTTGATTTCATCAAATTGACCAGTCAAATGAGTTTAATTGTTGAAATTAAAATTCACTAGTCAAATGTTCAATTACACTTTGAATCGCACGATTTGGTACTGGAATGAGCTGAAACGGAGCTCTACTGAAAAACTGGATTTAGAGAGAGAAAGCTTCAAAAGCTTACCGTCAGGGGTGCGGCGGTCCGAGCATTCGATCTAAGTAGATACCTCTCATCCTGAGGTTCATCCTAGGATTAATAATTGCATCTATTAATGCCGAATTGAGTGAGAATTTTATCATCAAAGTTCTATCAGTTCTCTCTCTAGCACCGGTCGAAAATTACAAAGGGGAGCCAAATTAGCTTACCTTTCAACTCTAATTTAGCTGTATGAGGGCAATGGAGGTGTTCGTAGGGCTTGGTTTGGCCAGAAAAGGGCTCAAATTAGCCAATTTCAGCTCGGCCAAAATAGGGCAACTTTGGTCCGTCGGAGCTACTTCACTGTTCGATCACACTAGCTCTTCTCCGATGACCTTAGGAGAAAATGGAGACTACAAGCATGTAGCTAACTTCTCCTCGAATTCATATAACAAGATCTCACCTTGTTTGGCTCAGACAAGTGCCCAAGTTGGAGCTATGGTTCGAGCTTCACCAGAAATTGGAGTAGTTGAGAGAGAATGGAGTTTTCTGGTGTGGAGAGGATGATTGAGGAGGGGCTCTTTATATAGGAAGCTCGGGGACTTCTTGGCCATCCAATTGATACCTTAATGGTGGTCACTCATTGCATGAAACTCCCTGGCCGGAGACTTTCAACTTCGTCAGTGCTGCATGATTTTTCGACGAGTGAACAGTGTTGTCATCTAACGAAAGAAGACGACACTGTACTGAACCGACCGGAATGGTCCAAACCGGGTTCAAAGATTAAACTGACTGGTTCACCACCAATTTGACCGAATTTTTCAAATCTAAAAATTTCTAAATTTATTTTCTATCCAATGGTGGCCTAAAATCTCAAATTTGAATTTTTTAAGCCACCTAGAAAAATGAATTTAGCATCTGGTTCAATAGTGGTTCAAACTAGTTCGAATCCGATTTACCTGAACCGGTTTGGTTTTCATCTCCAATTCATCCATAAGTCCTTTTTCATGACTTATGTGACTCTTTAGGTTACTTGGGATCTATAATTTCCCCAGTTTGCCCTTTCTCTATCAGTTCTGGTTCATAAATCAGCTCGATTCATAAATCGGTTCAATCCTTTTGGATCCGGTTTATCTGAACCGGTCTGGTTTTTCTCTTCCAATTTATTCTAAGGTTCTTTTCCAAAGTTATATGAATCCTTTGGGTCACTTGGGAGTTGAAATTTCCCAAATTGCCCGTTCTCTGATAATCAGGTTTGTGAACCGGTTCAGTTTTCTCACACAGTTTAACCGGTTCTTTTCCCGATTTTCCTTAACTCCAAAGGAAGGGGTTTACAATAAGGGTGGATCATCATCCAGTATGTCAAGAAGCACTGGGAGCTTCATGCACAGAGAGACCGAGTCTAGAGGGGGAAAGAGGTCTCATCCCACAAAGCGGATATAGAGTATAACTAGAGTTTAAGGGTCATACACATGATATCCACTCAAACTCAGGGTAGAGATTACAGACCTCTATCGGAGTGGATGATAAAGGTGCTCCCATCCATAAGTGAAATTGTCGTAGACAGTTCTACGAACGTGTGATCCCTTTCTATGATAGAAAGGACGTGGGATTGTGTGCTAACCCAAGAAGGGGTAGAAAATGGAATACCATGAATTTGACGAACACATAAATAAGTACATCCCTAAGACTTTTCCCCACTCACTAAGTCGTAAAACTCCTTCCACTCTCCTTAGCATTTTTTCAGGAAGGAAAAGACCACCCAAGAGTTTCTTTCGCTAAGCCTCAAACCCAGGTACAAATTGAACTTTCAATTTTGTATAATGTTATTCCAAGAAACATGGCAGGCAGTGCGCTTGACTCTTCACAACCTAGGGGAGGAACCACTTCTCGAGGTCTAGGAGATGGCGGGTTGATCATGAGGTTTCAACCAAACTGGGTCGGGGCGTGACAGCCTTCAACCTCTAGCACTATTTTTTGTGAAGTGATAAGACTTTATTCTTTAAGGTATTCAACTTTACTAAGAGTCATGAGTTGTACTAGTGACATGTGATGTATTCGCTTTGTACCATAACACTGGGTCCAATCGTACATTTACGTTGGTACACTCCCTATATCCCAGGGTTGCTTGGACTCATCACTATTCAAGTCCTTTCCACCCAAACCTATTAAATAAGTCTTATACTATATGATACTTTGTCCCTTCTCAAAGTACATTATTGTCACTTTAAGTTTTCATCCCATAGTTTTCTTATTTATGGGTGTCCATCCCTCGCTTGCTTTATTAAGGAAGAACCTAACCTCAGTTAAGGTCCTCACTTGTACAAGTGGCTTCCTACATGTCCATAAAACCTTTTCATTAAGTTAGGTTATGTTACTCTATCTCCTCGGTACCTCTTATTAGTCAAGGTCTTTTAGACGCACTATCATTTTGGGCACTTCCTAGAATATTGTTCTAGTTCTCATAATAACTCACCCACATTAACTTTCTTGGCCACTCGTATCCTTAAGGCACTCATGTGTCCTTCCACATTTCTGAGTCATCTAAAGTTGTGACTGTATTCTCCTATTCTCGGAAGGATTCACATCCTTCATCTATTTGAAGACTCCATGTACTTAAGTATATTAAAGTAGCATTTTTCTCGATCCTATATGGGGTGTTTCCAGAGGTAGCGTGTACTCTTAGCACCTCCTCTTCGATGGCTTCAACTATATTGGCATACTATTTTCCATCTCTTTGGGGTATGTCATAGGTTTCTCATATATTTTGGATATATTCTTAAATATTGGGGTTTCCTTAACTAAAACCTCCCTTCTTAGAGGCTCTACTACTAATCCCTATCACTGGCTCCCCGAGTTGCGTGACCCATCGATTCTACGATGCGACCAACTATGATATCTGATCATTTTCCAATTGTACATCTCATAGTACTCCATTGAGACCATTTCTATAAGATTTTTAACTCTCTTTCATTTGTGTTTTTTAGTACTTCCTCTCATAAGAAAGTGTTCATGGTATAAACAAATGCATTATCAGTACTATTCTCATTTTTTCCAACTTTTCCAAATCATTTCATTTCCAAAATAACATGTTTGAAAACGTGGGATATCATATCACTAAAGTTAACATGCCCCAACATGATTCTAGAGTTGGGGTCCAAGAATAACCCGTAACATACCCTCAGTACTACAATGGTGGGTAGCTTCAAAAAAGTAGTATTGAGGAGACGAAGGCTCAGAATAAAATACATACTAATTTTTAGTGAAAATTTGAAATTTTATTTCATAAACAATGTACCTAAAAACTTATACAAAATTTTCGGGAATACAACACATGATAAAAATGTAATATAAAACCTTTATATGTGTACATCGAGATTCGTACCTCAAGTTGCACTCGTGATGTATGTGATATTCTTGCTTTGTCCTCACATACTTCTGCTTTCACCTGTAATTATTTTAGTAGAGTAGTGAACTCACAACTCAATGAGTAAAGTTACTAACATCAGGGCACTACATGGTTTACAAGAAACAAAATTTATACATGGAGAATCCTTCATAATTTTGTATATTATGCTATTTTCATAATTTCCCTGGCCTTTAGGACTCATGCCTTACACTTTGTGTACTCATGCATATTCAAGTTGAGCTTTTGCTCACCAATTACTATATCAATCAATTATATGGATTTTTATACAACAATAATAACAAGGTCAAACCATGCTCTGAAAGCCTCACATATGTGCGATCAGGTATATGAGAGTCTGTAAGACACGTACACGGACACAGTCCACACCCTAAGGGCTCGCTCTCTCATATGGATGTAAACACATCCAGGGGTCTATGATGCCTCCCACCAGCTCATTGTCATGCCTATGTACACTTACAACAATATCCCACCAACTCTCGATCATTGAGGTGTACTTGGGAGTTGCCCGTACATTTTCTCGAAGGTCTCGGGTGATTTAGAATTATAACATAATTCTCCCCTTATCCACCATTTCCAATCAACCCTGGACGTTGGTACTACCTCAACAGGTGTCATGATGATGCTCGCACACTTTCACAAGAGGTCGATATATACCAACCACACAACCTTACAAGTAATTATTTATATCAAGCACACAACCTTACATATAGTCATGTATATCAAGAACATAACTTACAAATAATTATGTATACCAAGTATGAAGCTTTGTACATCAAACATAGATTTTCTTAGAGTTTGGTTGTCTACTGACCGACTCCACTATTGCTGTTTCTGAGGGCTTCATTCCCTTACTCCACATGGTATTGTGGGTTTAATTTTCATGGGTTGTTTTAATACTTATTTTCGATAAACAATGTAATTTTAGTGCTTTGTGCCCATAATTCATATAATTCTATCATGTGACTATCATTTTCATGGTTTCTCAACCTTATTTTCATTTTATAATATTATATGTCATCTTTCTTATGTGAACATGAATCTGTGTAGTTTTCCTCTATTTTTCATAATATTTTCCAAAACGCAAAACACACACATTGTTAAATTTCATGGAAAACTATAAAGTGCAGTGGTCAATCCAATTGAATTTACAATCAATACTCATACTCACAATTATAATTGGGACTTGTTCCTCTCGACAGTTTTTCTCTTGTCTCGAGATGTACGATCAACATATGATAACTATAAAGTTACTCTACATGAATCAGAACATAAACATGAGGTTAGTTTCGACTTCTACTTGTGTTTCTATACCACCCCGTAATTTTCCAAAAATTACATATTTACCCATTGGGCCCAGTTCACTTGACCCGTGCGTCGACGAACCCGTTTTTACAAACCCACTTATATCATTTCTTTCTACAAATCAAAGGTTATATTGGTCATATTTTTCCAAAATGCCCAAAATTTTCTAAGTTTCCCACTTATTTCCTTAACTTTTCTAAAATTCCCATTTTGGTCTCTAATATGGACAAAATTACCATTTTATCCCTTACTTACAATAGTTCTCATTTTTGCCAATTTACCTTACAAAATTACCATTTTTCCCTTTATAGCTCAAAATGAACCATTTTACCCTCCATAAGGAAAAAAACCATTTTGCTTCTCTTTGAGCAAAATTATCATTTTCTCTATTTTATTGAAAATTATGGATTTCCCCCAAATTTCAAAAATAATATTAAACATCTCCTTTTGTCCTAGAATCACATCCTAACCCCTTATGCTACCCTTGGGGACTAAACTTTTCAAAGTTTACAACGTAGTATCTAAACTTTAAAAATAAACCAAACCAACTTCCATTTTCACAAATACTTTCATTATACTACTAATGGCTTGTGGAAGGTGTGGAGGGTCTTACCCCACTCGAATTTGAAAATTTTCTAAAAGTGGTCGAAATGGAGTTATTAAAAGATTTATAAAAAATTCTCACCGAAAATGGCCAGAGAAGTGACTAGAGTTGAGGCGTTTTGAAGCCAAGGATCAGGTGAGTCATTCTATGATGATGGTCAACCAAGTGATCGTCGGAGATGGGAGAATTTGGACCTCGATTGGTTGTGGCCAAGCGGAGCTGAATGGACCCATCGATGGAAATCAACTTGCGGCAGTCAATTCTTCAATTGACAGAGGTCGACCCTTTCTAGTGGGAGGTAGAGGAGAGGTAAATTGTCACTTTAGCACTGATGTCCACTAGAGTAGTGGCCAAATTTGGCAACGAAATGGTGGTGGCCACCGACAATTTTTCTGTTATGGATCTGGGTCAGCCAAAATGACCCCTATGTGGTGTTTTCTAACCACTTTCAAGTTATGGTCCGACCATAGGACTCAAGAGTAGTCCTATAGTAGCATTTTTTTACATTAAACCACCTTGTTTGGTAGTCAGATGAAGGAAAATTTGGATCTCAATCTCTCAAGTGTCGGGAGAATTTTTGATAACATGTTTTTTGAATTTGGATTTAAAAATCAATTGATTGAATGATAGTTAATGTAATTAAACTCATAGGGAGATCGATATAGCTATTTTCAGCTTATCCCTACAATTTATGGGTCTAACGTTGTAAAAACTCGAATCAGTTGGATTCATTCTTCTGATGGTGTGGGTTGCAATCCATCGGGCAAAAGGGGGTGTCATTGGCGGTTTTGCGAGTCAGTTCGACCCGACTCAGATTTTGGCAACTCGACTGCCTTTCTTTATTTCTTTTTAAAATTTAATTTAATTACCTTTTTTTTTCCATTCACGGTGCCCACGGTAATTTAACCTGAAATCTCAATCTCGATCGATCTATTAAAACCTACTTTTTCTTTCCAAAAATCCTAGTTTTCTGGTTTAGGACACCATTCCCTAATCTAATTTGATCTTAATTCCCGATTCAGATTCTCATTCCCATTTTCAAACTCAAATCTTTATTTAGGTTTTTATTTCTGGTTCGGGATTTCAATTCCCCATTCAACCTCGGTTTCTAGTCCAATTGGGTTGAAGCTTCTTTTATGAAAATCTCAGTGTTATAAAACATATATTCTTTAGATATGTGGTATCAACATGTGTGGTAAGGATTGTGTGATCTATGTGTTGATAGTTTTATACTAGGTAATTTTGCTAATTGGTTAAAAATCTATTATATACCATCTTTAGATAATCAAGTTCTCATAAAAGATAAGTTTAGAATGATTACAATGACATGTTATGTCATTTAAAAAGAATGAAATAATGCAGTCTTTCAAGCTAAACTTCCAAATAATCGAAATTCTATTTAATATTGTAGGATATCCATTCAACACATTTTGTAATGCTAAGCACCTAGATCGACATACACTGCATTTGTAAAACCCATTATTTGGGATCAAAGAAAATCGTGAAAAGAACTGATATAGATTTACATGTGGGAACGAACCATTTAATGAATGAAAAATAGTTAACGGGGGAAATTGGAGCATCCTAACTAACCAAAAATTCACAAAAATTATAAGCAAGAACCAAGAAGTGGAATTGAGGACAGAACGGAATCGGTTCAGGATGAACCAGACCCAAACTGGACCAAACCAGCATGAACCATAGAGAACCAGTTCACAAATTCATTTTTCTAGGTGACTTTAAAATGTCAATTTTGGAAATCGAGACCACGATAGAAAATGAATTTAAAAAATTTTAATTTTAGAAAAACGATCGAACCGGGTAGGAACTGGTCGATTTTCAAATTTTAGATAGTAAACCCGGTCGGATCGGACCGGTCAACAGACAATAGACAACGATCAACGGTCAATGGCTGACAGGGCAACCACGCTGGGACTCCACGTCAGAAAAACAGACCAATCACAGTGTGTTACGTGGCATGACTACCACGTCATCATCTTCAACATTCAGACGATGATAGAGTGAAAGGAGGAGAGAGAGTCGCTGAAAAAGCTGGGGTCTCTGATGACTCAAAAAACTCTCCAGTCAGGTCATCGGCGGCTGAGTCGGAGGCCGAGTCTTATGCCAGTGGCTAACGTGAACAGTTGTCGAGTTCCCTATATAAAGAGCACCCCCTCATTTGTTCTTAACAACCCACAATCGAGCGAAGAAGAAGAAGAGTACACTTTCGGGCAAGCAGTGAACCAGAGCTCCGGCGACGGGATTTTTCTCAACCTTCGAAGTCACATTAGGTGTCTTTGGAATCAGGAGGAAGTCCTCTACATGATCATACCTTCCATTCAACTCGAGAGCCACCGACGAGGAACGACGAAGCTCAAACATTGCTGTCACTCCTCGACCTGAAAATAGCCAGCCTCCTGTCGCCTACTTCTAGACCTCCCCCAACCAATTGCGGCCAGGCCAAACCACCTATGCCTCACTTGTAGTTGTCCTGACTTTACCCTAAGCTAAGAAGGTAATCTCCCTTCACTGCCCTTTGCCGGAAAACACTATGCATGGCTGAATTCTGCACAAACTTTAACACTAAAATTTGCATTGCACAGGTCATCAATTGAAGCGTGGTTTGATCCAGGGAGGATCCCTGTGATGAGAGCAACATGGCGGTAGCCAAAGCTCCAATCACCGTGCTTCCATCACTAAGATATCGAAGCTTTCTCTCTCTAGAGTGTATTTTCCGGTAAAGCACCATTTGAGCTCAATTCCGAGCCAAATCAAGTGATTCAAAGCTTGAAATGATAAGAAAAATATAGAGAAGATGATTTAAATCAAGAATGAGGTCAATTAACCAAGTTTTGGGAGTCAATTGAATGAAAATGTGATTCGGGGGCAAAAATGAAAATTTTGAAAAGTTTGTGCAAATTGGGGATTTTGCAAAAATCGAGGACCGATTTGAAAATTCATAAAATTGAGAGCCATTTTATGCAATTCCCTCCCAATTAAGGGCTAATTGGGAAAATTGGATCAAATAGAGGACCAATTCACAAAATTTAGGAAATTGGGGTCAAATTGTAATTTTGGGAAAATTTGGGGTTAAATAGAAATTTAGGGTCCTAAGGGCAGTATTGATAAAATTAAGGACCATAAAAGATACTTGGAAAACCTGGAGGCCAAATTAAAGAAAAAGGGGCAATTTAGGACTTAAAGATAAATACATAACCCTTAGGGACCAAAGTACAACTAAGGCAAAGTATGAGGGCCTATATTCAAACACACAAAGAAATGTGGTTCCTTAGTGTAATACCCTAATGAGGACATCCGTGCCATGTAGGAGCAAACTACTCGAGCGCTGACTTCCAAAAGAAAGACCGCGAGGCCGAACTCCGCCGATGCGACCACGCCGAAATCACCAGGTGTGTGGGAACCACTATGACGTCAATTTCGGTTGGAATGACAGTTCAGTTTTGAAAAAAAATTTCATAGAATTAGCCTCCCCTATTTGGGTGAGTCTGCTTAAAACATTTGGGAGCTAATTCTAGGCTTAGGCTTGAGAAGCTAGTGGGCCCAAGGCCGATAGATATGGGCATGAACCCGTATAGAACAGATATATGATATATTATGCTAAAAGAACTAAACAATGGGAACCTTGCACGACACCCATCGAGCCAAGCTGAGGTGTTGAGCTTGTTGGGCTGAACCGCTGCTTTGTTGAAGCCAGGTTGTCGAATCTGTTAGGCCAATACACGTAGGCTGAAGCCAAGCCGATAGATCATTGTACTAGAGGGCCAAAGATAAAAGGCTATAATTCAAAAATATTGTTGATTGTGCATGCATTGTAATATTCGGGCCATCAGGACACCTGGCATGAGGCAGTTATGGAGCCCAAGGACTGTTGGATGACCTAGAGACCATAAGGGCAGTTTCGTCATTCAGTAGGTCATGAAGCCAGGTAGCTTCCTACGCATAGAGACCGAGGTAGTAGAGGAAACAAGGTCTCATCCCACTAAGCGAACACGGTGAAGTGATTGGGGTTTGATGTGTCAGACTATTGGTGTCTACTCAAACTCTGGGTAGAGGCAATGCACCTCTATTAGGGTGGATGGTAAAGGCACTGTAGTTTACAAGTGGTACGGTCGAGGACCTTTCTTCGAATGTGTGATCCCTCCTATGATAGAAGGGTGATTGTTGATGTGAATTGAGAAACCCAAGAAGAAATTGCCAAAAATATCAAATAATTGAAGTTGTTTAATTGAACCTTCATAATAGATTTTCCCCACTCACTGAGTTGTCGAACTCACCCCCTCCCTCTAAACATTTTCAGAAACGAACGCGACTACACTAATTTTCCTCCACATACCCCAAGCTCAGGTACACAAATTGAAAAGTTTCAGTTTTGTTTAATATTGTCCAGGGAAAACATAACAGTTACTATGTCTGACTCTCTTGATCTCCCAAAGGAGCCCCCCTTTGAGATTCGAAGAGAGGCGGGTTGTTCACAAAACCCTGGCCAAATCGGGTCGGGGCGTGACAACTTTGGTGGTATCAGAGCATGTGTTTTCTTAGATACATTATCAAGACTTTATAACATAAATACTAATTAAAGAAAATTCTAACATAGCTATGGCACCCAAGATAGGAGTCAAGAGAACAAAAGCAGCAACTGCTAATTCCGCCGAAAATCCCCTCCTAATGGTTGAATTCCCGGGAGCGCCCTCAGCCCTACAGGGCATCAGCTCCAAATACCAAAGGTTGTATAGGGAGTTTACCAGGGTGTTTGAGGAACCTCACCTTAGTGACAAACCTCACCTGGACTCCGAGTCTCAAACCCATCAAGAGGAGGTCCAATCCCAACCCCTTCCACACCTATTCCCCCCCCCCCCCCCTCAACATTCCCAAATACTTAAAGATGCTCCGACAACTAGGATGCAAGCCCTTCTATAGAGAGAAGGAGGCTGGGCCACCATGGACTGGTTGGTGAGCTTCAAGAAGTTTGTGGGTATCATCAAGATACCCCCTGAGGAGATGGTTACGTTGGCCAAATTCTTTCTAGAGTCCAACGCGAAGAGATGGTGGGATAATGCAAGGAGCCTCTTCCCGACCCCACCTACGTGGGAAGAATTCAAAAGGAGGTACTCGGAATGAAAAGAAGATGGAATTTTTCCAACTCTGCCAGGGAGCCTACACGGTCTCGGAGTATGAGACCAAATTCAACAAGCTACGACCTTTTACCCCTGACCTAACAGGACTAGTCGACCTCTGTCAGAAGTTTATTGGCAGTCTCAATATGGATATAAGAGACCGAATGGGGGTTTTGGGATGCCCTACCGACCTTGCCGCCATAGTGGGCTTGGCACATGAATGCGAGCGCTTGGTCCAAGCAAGGCGTCACCAGATGGAGATGGGCGGGCAAAGGGAGGACAGGGGGCAGAGCAGCCGAGTAGGCTCGAGAAAACAAAATTGGCCTCGATGGAGGAACCCACCAAGATTTCCCTTAAGGGAGGAGGGCCATCATGGCCACAGTGAGATGGATGCACTCCCTCTAATGAGAAGCCCCTATTGTCCTCGGTGCCATAAAAACCATGAAGGGGCATGTATAACCTACTACGAGTGCGGGCAGTCAAGGCACTAAATGAGAAATTGCCCAAGGGCACAGGAAAATGCCCCACGAAATGCTCCTCCACCACCACCTCGAAACCAGAGGGCACCCAATGGGGGAAGGAAATTCCCCACAAGAGTCCCAGCCAAGGTCTATAATTTGACCTAGGAAGAAGCCCGGAAGGACCCCAGCATGGTGGCTAGTACATCTCAACCCTCCTCATAAAGTCGAGTCTGTAGTCAGAGCCTTGTAATCCCATTTTGATTTAATAAAATGTGTTCCCTTAAAAGTTTTGTTAATTCCCACTCGGGTTTTATATAAGTGTTCAAAAAGGAAAGATACACTCACTTTGACTTGGGAGCAGAACGATCTTTCATCAAGGAAGCCATAGTCCTTGAACTTCTAAAGAAAACCACCCCACCACATCCTCACACCTCTAGGTGAAACACTGGAGTGTCATGCGTACCTTAAAGCACACGAAGTATGGATAGGAAGGACCATCCTAGAAGCCAATCTGATTCCTCTTCCGCTACGAGAAGTAGAAGTCATTTTGGGGATGGACTAGCTAAGCATTCATCAAGCCCAAGGGGACTGTAAAAATAAGAGGACAACCTTCCATGCTCTTGGAAAGGTAGAGGGTATCTTTGATGGGGATAGAGGAAGAACTAGAATACACCTGGTGTCCTACATGGAAGCACAAGACTTACTGTGAAAAGGAGGTAAGGTATTCCTCGCACAGATCACTTACAAGGACTTGCCAGAGAAGGATCTAGACAAAATTTCGGTGGTCAACCAATACCTGAAAGTTTTCCTAGAAGAATTACCCGGCCTACCACCAGATCGCCAATTAGAATTCGTAATTGAGGTAGTTTCCGAAACCCACCCTATATCTCAAGCACCTTACCGTATGGTGCCTATAGAACTCAAGGAGTTGAAGCATCATTTAGACGAATTCCTCGAGAAAGGATTTATACGCTCAAGCCAGTCCCTGTAGGGTGCACTGGTACTGTTCATCAAGAAGAAAGACGGAAGCATGCAACTCTACATCGACTACCGGAAACTGAACCAGGTAACCATAAAAAATAAGTACCCCTCCCCCGGATAGATGATTTATTTGACCAACAAAGAGGGGCAGCCTACTTCTCCAAAATCAATCTATAGTCGGGATATCACCAACTGATGTTTCTAGAGGAGGATATACAAAAAATTGCCTTGCGATCACGATACGGGCATTACGAGTTCATGGTAATGTCCTTTGGTCTGAAAAATGCACCTGCAGACTTCATGGACCTGATGAACTGGGTTTTCTACCATATTTGGACAAGTTCAGGATGATATTTATAGACGATATCCACATATACTCCCGGACCGAAGAGGAGCATCGGGCACACTTGGAGATAATCCTAAGTACCCTGCGAGAAAACTAGTTGTACGCCAAATTCTCTAAGTGCAAGTTCTGGCTTCAAGAAGTAGGCTTCCTGGGACATATAGTGTCCAAAGATGAAATAAAGGTGGATCCAGCTAAAATAGAGACTATCTCAAGTTGGAAAGCATCCACCAACCAAACCAAGATTCGTAGCTTCCTCAGTCTCGTCGTATACTACCGAAAGTTTGTGGAGGACTTCTCCAAAATTGTAGTTGTAAACCCCGCGCTTTGGAGTTAAGAAACGGGAAAAGAACTTGTCAAACCGATTGATAAAACCGAATCAGTTCACAAACCCAATCATTAGAGAATGGGCAATTTGAGAAATTTAAAACTCCCAAGTGACCCAAAGTGTAAACCCCGTCCTTTGATGATGAGAAAATTGGGGAAAGAACCGATCAGTTTCAAATTTTAAAACTGAATCGATCTACAAGCCCCTTTATTAGGAAACTGGCAAATTTGAGAATTTACAACTCCCATGTGACTCAAAATGGTTCATAAATCTTGGAAAAGAAACTTAGGAAAAAATGGGGAAGAAAAACCGAATTGGTTCAAGTGAATCAGGTCTGAACTAGATAGAACCGATTTATGAACTGAGTTGACTCATGAACTAGAACTGGTAGAGAAAGGGGTAAACCGGGGAAGTTATGAATCCTAAGTGACCTAAAGAGTCCTGAAAGTCATGGAAATGGACTTGAGAAGGAATTGGAGATAAAAACCAAATTGGTTTAGGTGAACCGAATTAAACAGTTTGGACCGGTTTGAACCACTATTGAACCAGATTCTAAATTCATTTTTCTAAGTGACTTAAAGAATTCAAATTTGAGATTTGAGGCCATCAATAGATAGAAAATGAATTTAGATGAATTTAAAAATTTTTAGATTTGAAAAATTCAGTCGAATGGGGGGTGACCCGGCCGGTTTAAGCTTTGAACCGGTTCGGACCGGTCTAGTCTGGTCTAGAACACTATCGTCTTCTTTCTTCAGATGACAACACTGTCACTCACTAGAAAATCGGCAGCGCCGGAGAAGCTGAAAAGTCTCCGACCATGGAGTTTCAGACAATGAATGACCACCATTAATGCACTAATCGAACGGCCAAGAAGTCCCTGAGCTTCCTATATAAAGAGCCCCTCTCCACACCTGAAAAACTCACTCTCTCTCAGCTGCTCAGTTTTGCGGTGAAGCTCGAATTAGAACTCTGATATAGGGTCATTTCTGAGCCAAAGAAGGGGAGGTCGGGTTCCTTAGAACAGGGGAGAAGTCAGCGACACGGTGGTGACATCCACTCTTTTCGAGAGTCGTTGGAGAAGCACCGGCGTGATCGAACAGTGAAGGAGCTCCAATAGACCAAAGCTGTCTTGTTTCGGCTGAGCTGAAATTGGCCAATTTGAGCCCACCTCAGGCCAAACCAAGCCATCCCAACACTTCCTCAGCCCTCACACGGCCAAATTAGAATCGGAAGGTAAGCCAATTCGGTTCCCCTCTACAATTTTTTATTAGTGTTAGATTGAGAATCAACCTTCCCCACATCAATTCATGTCATTATTGATCCTAGGAAGAACTTCAGAAGGAGAATCACTTGTCCAGATAGAAAGCTTAGTGAGAAATCGAAGCTTTCTCTCTCTACAATCTATTCTCCGGCAAAGTTCCATTTGAGCTCATTCTAGCGTTAAAACTTGCGATTCAAAGTGCTAGACAATCGTATAAACATGTAGAAACTCAATTTCAACTTCAATTTCAACAATTGGAAGTGTTTGATTGGTCAATTTGATGAAATCAAATTCTGATGTGTTAGGAAGTTGAAATTAGGGGAAAATTGGGGATTTTTTAAAATTTGAAGGACCAAGATGTGATTTTATAAAATTGAGGGTCAATTGGGCATGATAAGAATGTTAGAGGGTCAATTGAGGAATTTTAGAATTTTTGGGGTGAAACTTACCTTTTTTGTAAAGGAGGGCAAAAATGGTAATTTTGGAAAAATTGGGAGACCAAATTGGAAATTTCAGAAAGCCTACCCTTAAAGACCATCCACTAAGACGCTTGTGAGACAGGTATGATAAATTTAAAATATTATGCAGTTTTGATTTATGTTATTATAGGAAAAGTTGCAAGTTGAAAGAATGCCTTACTCTTTACAGTTTATAATAAGGGGACAAACCCTTTAATAAATTGGGAGATTGGCGGGTTGATCACGGGGATCCGACAAAATCGAGTCAGAGCGTGACACAAAGGGAGTCATAAAAACCTTGGAAGAGGGCCTTAGGACAATTTGGGAGAGAAAACAAGACCGGTTCAGGTGAACCGTATCCGAGCGAGAGTGAACCAGTCATTTCCAAAGAGAAAATTGGGTTAGTAGATGAACCGGAACCAATAGAGAAAGGACAAACTGGGAAATTTATGGATCCCGAGTGACCTAAAGAGTCACAAAAGTCATGAAAAAGGATTTAGGATGAATTGGAGATGAAAACCAAACAGGTTCAGGTGAACCGGATACGAACCAAATTGAACCGATTTTGATCGATTTAAACCACTATTGAACTAGATGCTAAATTCATTTTTTTTAGGTGGCTTAGAAAAATTCAAATTGGAAAATTGAGGTCACCATTGGATAGAGAATGAATTTAGATGAATTTTAAAATTTTTAATGTTGAAAAACTCTATCGAATCGGGCCTAAACCGATCGATTTAAGCTTTAAATCCGGTTCGGACCGGTCTGGTCCAGAATAGTGTCGTCTTCTTCCTTCATATGACAACACTATTCACTCACTAGAAAATCGAACCAGTGCCGGCGAAGAGAAAACATTTGCATTCAGTATGTTTCAGGCTATCAATGACTGTCATAAAGGTGCCAAACGGATAGTCGATGAGTCTCCGAGCTTCCAATATAAAGAGCCCCTCTCTATTCATCTTCTCCACACCTGAAAACCTCACTCTCTCTTAGCTACTCAGTTTTTCGGCGAAGCTTGAATTAGCGCTCTGACATAGGATCGAGTTCCTTAGACTCGGGAAGAAGTCACCCATATGGTAGTAGTCTCCAATTGCTCCGAGGATCGCCGGAGAAGCGCCAACGTGATCAAACAGTGAAGCAGCTCCGACAGACTGAAGCTGCCCTATTTATGTCAAGCTAAAATTGGCTAATTCGAGCCCTCCTCAGGCTAAACCAAGCTCTCCCAACACCTACTCAGCCCTCCTATAGCTAAATTAGTACGGAAAGGTTAGCCAATTTGGCTCCACTCTATGAATTTCGATCGGTGCTAGAGAGAGAACCGACAAATTTTCACCCACTAAATTCTCCATCAACTTGACATGAATTAAGGTGATTCTTGATTCTAGGAAGGACCGTAGGACAAGAGCTATCTGCCTGGATCGAAAGCCCGGACCGACGTGCCCCCAACGGTAATCTTTCGAAGCTTTCTCTCTCTACATTCAATTTTCCGATGAAGCTCTGTTTGAGTTCATTCCGGTGTCAAATCATGTGATTCAAAGTGTAATTGAATCATATGAAGGTCTAAGAACTCCAATCTAACTTAAATTTCAACAATTAAACTCATTTGATCAGTCAATTTCATGAAATCAAATTCGGCTGAGTTAGAAGGTTGAAATTTGGGGAAATTTTGGGGATTTCAAAAATTCGAGGGACTAAAGTGCAATTACATAAAATTGACGGCCAATTGGGCATGATAAAGAGATTGTATGACCAATTAGAAATTTTTTGAAATTTTTGGGGCAAAACTTACCATTTTTTGTAAAGTAGGGGCAAAATGGTAATTTTAGAAAAATTAGGGACCAAATTGGGAATTTGGGAAACTTGAACCCCTTTATGTAATTTTGAATAAATTGAGGTCTCAAAGTGTAATTTTGAAGTTTTGAGACTCAATTTGGGTGGGGGGAGGGGGGGGGGGAGGGGGAATTGACATTTGGTACCTAAAGTAAAGGAAAAGGAACTTTAGGGACCAAATTGTAAATATTTGAAAGGTTGGGTATTTTATTCATTCGTAATGAATGAAGGCTATCAAGCCCAAAGATAATGAACAAGGATGTTCATACCGTGTAGGAACACGAGGTATCGGGAACACAGCTAAGACAAAGCTCACGAGAAGATGAAAGCCAATTAAGAAGAATTCACGGCATTCATGGGTGAGTGAGATGTTATATCATACCCGGTTGGGATGATAAGCACCTCGGAAATGAAAACCCACTACTAAGTGGAATTTTAACCATCACACCTGAATGGAGTGATGTGGAAGGTACGCGGAAAAACTACTTATCGGTTGTAAGTAGATCATACCCGGTTGGTATGATGAACTTCTTAGAAGGAAGTAGAAAATCCGCTTATTGGTTATAAGCGGAGATGTCCTCACACCCGGTTAGTGTGATGGATAGATGAAAAAATTATTTTATGGGAAGCGCATTCTCTATATTGTGTGCCACTACTTAAACCTTTTGGGATACCTTCTTGACATGAGCTCGAAATGTTTATATAGGCTGGAGGCCTCGATTTTGGAACTTGGGGTTAATATGCCCGATTTTGAAAATCTCGTACAGTGGGCCTAAGGCCAGTTGGCACAAGTAGGAGCTCATAAACAAACTTGAGTTTAAGCCATGAAAACTTTAAATGAATGATATGTTTGGCCATGGTACCAATACAAGACCGACATACTTGATGGACTGGTGGCAATGCGACATGGTAGGTTGACAGACCAGTTGAGACAAACAGTTGCATGTCGAGTTGAGGGTCAGGGTCGTTGGACTAGTGGTACCACAGATTAAATGGCTTATGTGAAAAACTGTTGTTTTGTGCATGCATTGAGGTACGAGACCTTCAAGATGCCCAAGAGAGGTAGTGATGTGTCCTAGGGGCTACTAGACAACATGGTGGAGATAAAGAGAGATTGTCGTGCCAAAACTCGGGGAAGGTCGATGTAGCTTCATGCGCATGAGACCGAGGTGGGGTCGGGATAAGGTCTCTGTCCTCATATGGACATGGAGATTTCTTTACGGGATTAAGGGTCGGATGTCACGTACATCCACTCATTCTCAAAGTAGAAGTGGACGTGCTTCTATCTAGGTGGCCGGTAAAGTCGCTCTGACGCCACAAGTGGGTGTAGTGGATGTGTTGCCCTGTGAATGTGTGTTCCCTTCAAGATGAAGGGCATGTGTTAGATGATAAACACACCGGTTATGATTGAGGATTGAGAAATGGATATGAAAACTGAGATTTTGAAAATGAGATATTTTAAAGAAAATAAAGAGTCTGGCACACTCCAATTAAAAAAACTATTTTATTGAAACTTCATTTTTTTTAAATAACCATTCACTAAGTTGTAGAAACTCACTCACCCTTTTTGTCCCTTTTCAAGAAATATAAAAATTACTAGGGATAACACCAAGTCTTACCTTCTGTCAGGTATGCTTAATTTCTGCTTGCATTTTATTTAATATATGTTATTCAAGGAACAAGGTTGAAATTATGCATGGCTCCTTTTAAATTAAAAAAAGGGGAAATCCCTCTTGAACCAATTAAAAGGCAGGTTGTTCATGGGGATCCGACCAAACCGGGTCAGGGCATGACAACTTGAGTTGTATCAGAGCCAAGTTCCCTTGAAACATTATCAATATTATACCCTGACATTAATCAAACTTTAACTATCGTGTAGGAAGGAGAATTCCTAGGAAGTTCGCTGTGAAATCCAATCCTCCACCCATAACCTGAAAAAGACACCCAACCCAAGGGAAGAGGTCGTTCAAAGATTCTTAAAAGGTGAAAAAAGAGTACCCAAGGACATGGTAGAAGACTACCAAAAACTGGTAGGAGCCTTGTTGGAATTAGAAGGCATCACATACCCTCCTCCAAGACAAGAGGAACATGTACCTACTCCAAGGAGCCCAACTCCTCCTCCAACCCCACAACAACTGAAGAGGAATCCAACTAAGAAGGAGGCTTGGGACAACTATTGGGATGTGTATGTCACCTTCATGAAAGTCCACCAAGTACCCCCACCTACTCAGCCCAACTTCAATCCCTCCCAATGGATGAAGTGGACCTATGAGTGTGAGGTCGAGGTACTAAGGCGGTACGGATTGGAGGCCACACATGAGATTTGCCCTATAAGGGAATACGAGTGGACCCCTACTTGTTCCTCAAAGCCTTCTAATCAAGAATCCCGCAAACGCTCTAGGGCTAACTCTCGGCCTATGACCCCAAGGGATTAGGGGGTAGAAAATTCTGTAAAAAGCCAAGTATGGCAAGAAAATTTCTTGGATGAATGAAGTGAAATTTTTCTTAATAAAATTTATGAGTTTCCTTGATAAATTCAAACAATAAGTGTATGCTAATCAATATAAAAGGATAGAAAATCACCCAAAGAAGGAAAATGGGTTATTTCTAGTTAACCTTAACCAAAAAAAAAATTTCGTCACAGTGTAATGAAATTTGGCAAGGAAGAAACTCTTAGAGTTCACGCAAGGAATACAAATTCTAATTATAGGAAAGAAGAAGAAAATTAGAATAAAAAAGTAAGCATCTAAGAGTAGAGGATTAAAGAGTTAAGGAAGGGTTCAAAGAATAAAGGTAAAGAAAACAAATAGACTATTCCAAAGAAAACCAAAGGAATGGAAGACAATCAAAAAGAAAGGAAGAAAGTTAAGGAAAGCATAGAAGATGTTAAGACAAGTAAGACATGATAGGGGAAAGAGAAGAGAAAAGAAGTACGATAGAAAAAAAAACTCTGGGAATAATACCAACACTTGGAAAGAGCAAGGATACACACCCTTAGGGACCGATAGTAATAAAGGACTTGTTTGGAGATAAGGATGGGAATAAAAAAGGAATAGAAGATAGGGGAGAAAGCCAGAGTGAATCACCATGCAAAGGTCGAGAAGCCTAAGAAAGACTGAAGAGAGAACTTTCAAGAAGCAGTAAGGAAAATGAGTGTGAAAATCCCAATATGGAAGTCCCTAAAAGAAGAATGAAGATAAGAAGTGGAATCAGAGAAAAAGTTCAATCAAGATATGAGATATCATAAACTGGGGCAGGAACCAAGGCCTCATTAAAGGACATAGGTGACCAAGTAAATACCTGGAAGGCCAAGCATGATCTGATTACAGGAGAGCATGGAACCAAATGGGGATTGTAGACGGATTTGATTGAAGAAAATAACTCCTATTGACCAAATCGTCTGGAAGAATAAACTAAGATCTAAAAAAACTGGGAAGTGGTAAAGACTACACCCTAAATGAGGCAAAGGGAGGAATACCAAGGACACATAGATACAAGAGATTTTGACAAACAAAGTGGGATGTGAAATTTACCTCAAAGGAATAAACGAGTATTGAGAGCAAGTGAGAATGGGGTGAGATAGATGAAAAGTAGTCGTAGGATCTCAAGAGTAAAGGTAAGCAGGAGAAGATAGCATCAAAGAATGCTATTCAAGGTTGAATATTTGCAATGGTAAAACTAGAAGGAAATTCCGGGAGAAAAAAGTGTAAAACTTACCAAGGAAGGGAAACTTGGAAGGACACATGTGCACCAATTAAGAGTAAATGGAACCAACGAAATTAAGAAGAAGATAAGCTTCTCAAGGACAAGTTGCTGGAGATGAAATGATCAAGAGCAAAGGAAAAGTAATCGTAAAGGCCCAAGGGATAAGTTAAACACAAGTAACGGGTAAGTAGGAAGACAATGCCAAAAGATACCGGATGAGTAAGGAAGGAACTAAGTCAAAAAGGAGAATCGTGAAATGATTATGAGTGAGTAAAAATGGATTTAGAAAGACCTTAAAAGAAAGGGCGCCAACGAGAATGAGGAATAACATAAGAAAGAGCGAGTTTTAGCATGTTACAAAGTTATCGGGAAACTAAAAAATTTGAAAGTTGAATGACCTAATAAAGGAGTTTGAAAAAGACGAGTAAGTGAGGAAACCAAAATGGTCATAAAGATATGAAGTTAAAGACAAGTTCCAAATAATGAAGTATATGTAAGCCCTATTATCCTATGGAAATATGAATTAGGAAAAGAAGAGTCTATGATTTGAGCATAATAAGGTCAAACATTAAATGTGGAACAAAGTTGTAATAACCAATGAATGAGGGAAGGATCAATGTAGGAGGAAAAAGGGTGACAACATCAACACCTATGGAAGTCGTATGTGGTGCTTGAATGGATGCTGAGTTAGGGAGATCAGCAATAAAGAGAATAATCGAAAGTGGGAAGGATTGGCTATTTTGGAACTCCCAATCCTGAAATCTTAAGTAAAGAATCTTGGAATGGAGAAATAATGCTTTAAGGAACAAAGGAAGTGAATCTAAGGATATGACCTTAAAACTTCCAGCGAGATATACTTAGCTAAAACAAACTCTATGGAATGAGAAAATGATGAAAAAGAAAAAGAAGACCTCAAGTGTATGTTATATAAGGGAGAGATGGAAATAACTTAAGGGATTATATGTCGAGAACTACAAGTTGATATTAAGAGAAGTTCATACCAGTACAAAAGTGTGAAATAGGTTTTGCAGACAAAACTCCTAAAAGGAGGAGAGAGTTGTAAACCCCACCCTTTGGAGTTAAGAAACGGGAAAAGAACCGATCAAACCGAGTGAGAAAACTGAACCGGTTCACAAACTTGATCATCAAAGAATGGGCAATTTGCGAAATTTACAACTCTCAAGTGACCCAAAGAGATTCATAAAAACCTTGTAAGAGGGCCTTAGGACAATTTGGGAGAGAAAACCAAACCAGTTCAAGTGAACCAGATTCGAGCCCGACTAAACCATTCATTTCCAAAGAGAAAACCGAGTTGGTTTATGAACCGAAACCGATAGAGAGAGGACAAACCGGGAAATTTATGGATCTCAAGTGACCTAAAGAGTCACAAAAGTCAAGAAAAAAGGCTTTAGGATGAATTGGAGATGAAAACCAAATCAATTCAGGTGAAACAGATCTGAACAGGATTGAACCGATTTGGATCGATTTGAACCACTATTGAACCGGATGATAAATTCATTTTTCTAGGTGGCTTAGAAAATTTAAATTGGAGAATGAAGGCCACATTGGATAGAGAATGAATTTAGATGAATTTAGAAATTTTTAATTTTAAAAAAATCAGTCAAATCGGGCATGAACCGACCGGTTTAAGCTCTAAACCTAGTTTGGACCAATCCGGTCCAGTTCGGAACATTGTTGTCTTATTCGTTTAGTTGACAACACTGTTCACTCACCGAAAAATTGAACCAATACCAGCGAAGAGGAAAAGTTTTCATTCAATACATTTCAGGCCATCAATGACTGTCATAAATGTGCCAAATAGACAATCGACGAGTCCCCGAGCTCCCTATATAAAGAGCCCCTCTCCATTCATCCTCTCCACACCTCAAAACCTCACTCTCTCTCAGCTACTTAGTTTTTCGGTGAATCAGAGATCCGATATAGGATCATTTCTGAGCCAAAGAAGGCATGGTCGGGTTCCTTAGACTCATGGAGAAGTCAACTACATGGTGGTAGTATCCAATTGCTCCGAGGGTCATTGGAGAAGTGTCAGCGTGATCGAATAGTGAAGTAGCCCCAATGGACCAAAGCTGCCCTATTTCTATCGAGGTAAAATCACCCAATCCGAGCCCTCCTCATGCCAAATCAAGCTTTCCCAACACCTCCTCAGCTCTCCTATGGCTGAATTAGTGCTAAAAGGTAAGCCAATTTGGCTCCCCTCTATGAATTTCGATCGGTGCTAGAGAGAGAACCAATAGATTTTCACTGGCTAAATTCTTCCTCAATTCGACATGAATTGAAGTGATTCTTGATTCTAGGTAGGACCTCAAGACAAAAGCTATCTGCCTAGATCAAAAGCTTAGACTGTTGCATCCTTGATAGTAAGCTTTCTCTCTCTACGTTCAGTTTTCAGGCGAAGCTCCATTTGAGCTCATTCCGGCGTGATCGAATAGTGAAGTAGCCCCGACGGACCAAAGCTGCCCTATTTCTATCGAGCTAAAATCACCCAATTCAAGCCCTCCTCATGCCAAATCAAGCTCTCCCAACACCTCCTTAGCTCTCCTACAACTGAATTAGTGCTGAAAGGTAAGCTAATTTGGCTCCCCTCTATGAATTTCGATCGGTGCTAGAGAAAGAACCGATAGATTTTCACTGGCTAAATTCTTCCTCAATTCGACATGAATTGAAGTGATTCTTGATTCTAGGTAGGACCTCAGGACGAGAGCTATCTGCCTAGATCAAAAGCTCAGATTGTTGCGTCCTTGAGGGTAAGCTTTCTCTCTCTACGTTCAGTTTTCCGGCGAAGCTCCATTTGAGCTCATTTCGGCGTGATCGAATAGTAAAGTAACCTCGACGAACCGAAGTTGCCCTATTTCTATCGAGCTAAAATCACCTAATTTGAGCCCTCCTCATACCAAATCAAGCTCTCCCAACAGCTCCTCAGCTCTCCTACGGCTGAATTAGTGCTGAAAGGTAAGCCAATTTGGCTCCCCTCTATGAATTTCGATCGATGCTAGAGAGAGAACCGATAGATTTTCACTGCTAAATTCTTCCTCAATTCGACATGAATTGAAGTGATTCTTGATTCTAGGTAGGACCTCAGGACGAGAGCTATCTGCCCAGATCAAAAGCTTAGACTGTTGCATCCTTGACGGTAAGCTTTCTCTCTCTACGTTCAGTTTTCCGGCAAAGCTCCCTTTGAGCTCGTTCCGGCGTGATCGAATAGTGAAGTAACCCTGACGAACCGAAGCTACCCTATTTCTATCGAGCTAAAATCACCCAATTCGAGCCCTTTGCATGCCAAATCAAGCTCTCCCAATACCTCATCAACTCTCCTACGGCTGAATTAGTGCTGAAAGGTAAGCCAATTTGGCTCCCCTCTATGAATTTCGATCGATGCTAGAGAGAGAACCGATAGATTTTCACTGCTAAATTCTTCCTCAATTCAACATGAATTGAAGTGATTCTTGATTCTAGGTAGGACCTCAAGATGAGAGCTATCTGCCCAGATCAAAAGCTCAGACTGTTGCGTCCTTGACGGTAAGCTTTCTCTCTCTACGTTCAATTTTTCGGCGAAGCTCCATTTGAGCTCGTTCCGACATCAAATCGTGCAATTCAATGTGCATTTGAATCATATGAAGGTATAGTAACTCCAATCTAAATTCAATTTCAACAATTGAACTTATTTGATTGGTCGATTTGATGAAATCAAATTCGACTAATTTGGAAGGTTGAAATGGGGGGGAGGAATTGGAGAAATTTTGGGGATTTCAAAAATTCGAGGGACTAAAGTGTAATTTCAAAAAATTGAGGGCCAAGTGGGCATGATAAAGAGGTTGTAGGACCAATTGGGCAATTTTTGGAATTTTTGGGGAAAAACTTACTATTTTTGTAAAGTAAGAGGACAATAGTAATTTTGGAATTGGGGACCAAATTGGAAATTTGGAAAACTTGAACCCCTTTATGTAATTTTGAATAAATTGTGGTCTCAAAGTGTAATTTTGAATTTTCAGGACTCAATTTGAGAGGAAAATTGGTATTTGGTACCTAAAGTAAAGGAAAAAGAACTTTTGGGATCAAATTACAAATATTTGAAAAGTTGGGTATTTTATTCATTTATAATGAATGAAGACTATCAAGCCAAAAGATAATGAACAAGGATATTCATACTGTGCAGGAACACGAGGTATCGGGAACACCAGATAAGACAAAGCATACAAGGAGATGAAACCTGATTAAGAAGAATTCACGACATTTACGAGTGAGTGGGATGTTATATCATACCCGGTTGGGATAATAAGCATCTCCAAAATGAAAACCCACTACTATGTAAAATTTTAACCATCACACCTGAATGGAGTGATGTGGAAACAATGTGAAAAAACTACTTATCGGTTGTAAGTATATCATACCCGGTTGGTATGATGAACTTCCTGGAAGGAAGTAGAAAACTCGCTTATCAGTTATAAGTGAAGATGTCCTTACACCCGTTTGGTGTGATGGACAGATGAAAAAATTATTTTTTTGGAAATGCTCTCCCGTGACTGTGTGCCACTACTTAAACCTTTTCGTAGACCTTATTGACATGAGCTCGAAATGCTCATATAGGCCGAAGGCCTCGATTTTGTAACTTGGGGCTAATATGCCCGATTTTTAAAATCTCGTAGAGTGGGCCCAAGGCCAGTAGGCACAAGCAAGTGCTTGTAAACAAACTTGAGTTTAAGCCATGAAAACTTTAAATGAATGATATATTTGGCCATGGTACCAAGACAAGACTGACATACTAGATGGACTGGCGGCAGTGCGACATAACAGGTCGACGGACCATTCGTGACAAACAGCTATAGGTCGAGTTGAAGGTCGGGGCCATTGGACCAATGGCACCACAGATTAAATGGCTTATGTGGAAAGCTATTGTTTTGTGCATGCACTGAGGTATGAGACCTTCATGATGCCCAAGAGGTGTAGTGATTTGTCATAGGGGCTACTGGACGGCATGTTAGAGATAAGGGCTGATTATCGTGCCAATAGTCAAAGAAGCTCGACGTAGCTTCATGCACATGAGACTAGGGTGAGGTCAGGATGAGGTCTCTGTCCTCATATGGACACGAAGTTTTCTTTACAGGATTGAGGTCGGATGTCACATACATCCACTCATTCTCAGGGTAGAAGTGGACATGCTTCTATCTAGGTAGCCGGTAAAGTCGCTCTGACACCACAAGTGGGTGCAGTGGACATACTGCCCAACGAATGTGTGTTCACTTCATGATAAAGGGTGTGTGTTGGTTGATAAACACACCGGTTATGATTGAGTATTGAGAAATGGATATGAAAATCAAGATTGTGAAAATGAGATATTTTAAAGAAAATAAGGAGTCTAACGTACTCCAATTTAAAAAAACTATTTTATTGAAACTTCATTTTTTTGAAAATACCCATTCGCTAAGTTGTAGAAACTCACCCATCTTTTTTATCCCTTTTTAGAAAATAGAGAAATGACTAAGGATAACACCAAGTCTTACCCTCTATCAGGTATGCTTAATTTCTCTTAAGCTTGAATTTTATTTGATATATGTTATTCCAAGGAACAAGGTTGAAATTATGCTTGGCTCCTCTTGAATTAAAAAAATGGGAAATCCCCCTTGAACCAAGAGAGCGGAGGGTTATTCACGGGGATCCGACCAAACCGGGTCGGTGTGTGATAGCAGCTCCCTTAACTTGCCTCACGAGGAAGGGAGTGGACTATAAGTGGGATGCCAAGTGCGTGAAGTCCTTCCAAGAGCTCAAATCTCAACTAACGATGGCTCTGGTGCTGGCCTTACCCGATGCAGATGCTGGGGAATACACAGTGTATAGCGATGCATCCGGACAAGCACTAGGATGCGTCCTGATGCAACAAGGGAAGGTTATTGCCTATGCATCATGACAGTTAAAACCCTACAAGAAGAACTACGCCACCCACGATCTCGAGTTGGTTGTAATAGTGTTCACCCTCATGATATGGCGCCACTTTTTGTACGGAGTAAAGTGTCACATCTACACCGAGGTGGCTAGAGCTAGCAAAGGACTACTGTAAATCCCATCCTTTGATAATGAGAAAACAGGGGAAAGAACCGGTCAATTTCAAATTTTAAAACTGAATTGGTCTCTAAGCCCAATTATTAGGAAATAGGCAAATTGAGAATTTACAACTCCCATGTGACTCAAAATGGTTCATAAAACCTTGGAAAAAAACATTAAGAAAAATTAGAAGAGAAAAATTAGATCGGTTCAGATGAACTAGATCCCATCAAAATACAGAAGTTAAGTGTGCTTGTTTGAGAGTAGTGGAGGATGGGTGCCCTATCATAAATAGCCATAAATTAATATATATATATATATATATATATTGTAAATTAAAGTATTGGAATTAATACTAATAAATACTCATCAATTTATGGCAACATTAATACTAGTAATAAATCTCCCCCATTTAATACACAATTTAACACCTATATAAAGACCTCATCCCCATTCATTCTCCTCACACTAAATACTTCTCTCTCTCTCTCTCTCTCTCTCTCTCTCTCTACTACTCCATTTCCCGGTGAAGCTCGAACTAAAGCTCCCATATAAGGTCATTTCTGAGCCAAAGAAGGCAAGCTACACTGTGGTAACATCCATTCATTCCAAAAGTCAACAGAGAAGCGTCAGCGTGATCGAACAGTGAAGCAGCTCTAGCGGACCGAAGCTGCTCTGTTTCGACCAAGTTGAAATTGGCAAATCCGAGCCCTCCTCAGGCCAAACCAAGCCCTCCCAACACTTCCTCAGTGATTGAATCATATGAACATGTAGAAACTCAATTTCAACTTCAACTTCAACAATTTGAGGGGTTTGATCGGTCAATTTGATGAAATCAAACTCCGTTGTGTCAGTAAGTTGAAATTGGGGAAAATTTTGGGGAAATTGGAAATTTTTGAAAATTTGAAGGACCAAAATGCAATTTTCTAAAATTGAGGGTCAATTGGGCATGATAAGAATGTTAGAGGGCCAATTGAGGAATTTTAGAATTTTTGGGGTGAAACTTGCCATTTTTGTAAAGGAAGGGTAAAATAGTAATTTTGGAAAAGTTAAGGGACCAAATTGGAAATTTGGGAAAATAAACCCCTTTTTGGGAATTTGAATAAATTGAGGTCCTAAGATAAATTTTAAAAGTTTCGGGACTCAATTTGAGGAAAAACCAACATTAGGGACTCAAAGTTAAAGAAAAATAACTTTAGGGGCCTAATTGCAGATAAATAGATAGTTTAGTTTTCTCATTCATTTGGAATGAATGAAGGCTATTAGGCCAAAGAATAATGAACAAATATGTTCATTTCGTGTAGGAAAATGAGACATCGAGAACACTAGCTAAAGTTAAGCTTGCTAAGGATGGAAACCGACTAAGTGGAATTTCACTACACGATCGGGTGAGTGGGATTTTGTATCATACTCGATTGGGGATGATAAGTACCTTGAAATGAAAACCCACTACATAGTGGTATTTTAAAACATCACAACTTAGAGGAGAGGTGTGAAAATCACGCGAAAAAACTAATTAACGATTGTAAGTAGATCATATCCGGTTGATATGATGAAACTTCCTCGGAGGAAGTGGAAAACCTGTTCATCGGTTATGAGCGGAGATATCCTTATACCCGGTTGGTACGATGGATAGTTGAAAATATATTTTGTCGGAAGTGCTCTCCCCTAACTCTGTTCCACTGCTTAAACAATTTGGGAGACCTTCTTGACGGGAGCTCAAATAGCTCTTATAGGCTGGGGGCCTCAGTTTTGAAACTTGGGGGCTAATATGCTCCATTTTGAAAATCTTGAACAGTGGGCCATAGGCCAATTGGCACGAGCAGGAGCTCGTAAACAAACATAAGATATATGCCATAAAACGTTAAGTAAATAAATTGTTTGGCCATGGTACCAAGACAGGACTGCCATATTCAATCAACTAGTGGCAGTGCGACATAACAGGTCTCCGGACTAGTCAAGACAAACAATTATAGGTTTAGTTGATGGTCGGGGCCGTTGGACCAGTAGCACCATAGATTATAAGGCATGATGTGAAAATACTGATTGTGCATGCACTATGTGTACGGGACCTTCAAGACCCCCAAGAGGGGTAGCGATGTGTCCTAGGGCCCTGGACAACCTAGTGGATATAAGGGCAATTCGTTGGACCAAGTGACCTTGTAATGCTCGATGTAGCTTCAAGCGCATGAGATCGGGGTGGGGTCGAGATGAGGTCTCTGTCCTCATACGGACACGGAGAATTGATTTCGGGATTGAGGGTCAGATGTCGCATACGTCCACTCATTCTCAGGGTGAAGTGGACGTGCTTCTATCTAGGTGGCTGGTAAAGTCGCTTCGACGCCACAAGTGGGTTCAGTGGATGGGCTGGCCTGTGATTGTGTGATTGACCTTCATGATGAAGGATGTTTGTTGGGTGATAACACACCATGATTAATAAGAAATGGTGATAAAAACCGAGATTTGAAATGAAAGTGTTTTTGAAAGAAAATAAGAAGTTTGGCACACTCCAATACAAATCTTTTTCCTAAAAGTTAATTTTCGAAAACCCATTCACTAAGTAGTTGTACTCACCCACTCCTTTATATCCCTGTCAAGAAATTCTAGAAAGTCTACCCTTGAAGGCCCTCAAATAAGACACATGTGAGACAGATATGATAAATTTAAAATATTATGGAGTTTTGATATATGTTATTCTAGGAAAGGTTCTAGTTTAAAGGATGCCTTATTCTTTACGGTTTATAACAAGGCGAAACCCTTTAATAAGCCGGGAGAGTGGCGGGTTGATCACGGGGATCCTACCAAACCGGGTCGAGTGTGACAACTATGATCTGACGATCTAGTATCACTTCGATAAGGCCAATGTGGTGGCAGACGCACTCAATTGCAAGTACCACACGGGAGTAGCCTTAGTCAAGACCAGCTACCTGTCCTTACTAAGCCAGCTACGCAACTTAAGGGTGGACCTCCGCATGGACAAGGGCCAAGGTAACCTATTAGCCAACCTAGTAGTACGACCCGACCTAGTGGACCAAATACGAGCTCTACAAAAGGAAGAGGAGGAACTCCATCCCCATTGGGAGCGGAACGAGGAAAGTCTAATGCAAGATATCATGATCAAGAGCAACAGGGTGATGTCCTTCAAAGGGAGGGTCTAGGTGCCGAACATCTGGGAATTAAAAAGGGGGATACTAGAAGAAGCCCACGACTCGATGTACGCTATCCATCCGGGCAGTACTAAAGTGTATCGCACCCTAAAATAGGGATATTTGTGGAAGGGAATGAAGAGAGACATCATAGAGTACGTGGCCAGATGCCTATAATGTTAGCAAATTAAGGCCGAACACCAGAAACCCTTCAGACTATTGTAGCCTCTCCCGATTCTAGAATGGAAATGGGAGCACATCACAATGGATATCGTGATCGGGCTGCCCGTAACAAGAAGGGGGTGGGATGCCATATGGGTTATCGTGGACCAAGTAACCAATCCTCACATTTCTTACCCATTTGAGTAACAAACCCAATAGAAAAGCTCACTGCCCTATACATGGGGGAAATTGTACGACTCCACGAGGTCTCTATAGGCATAGTATCGAATCGGGACCCAAGCTTCACCTCTCGATATTGGCCTAGCCTACAAGCTGCCTTGAGGACTAGACTTCAAATGAGCACAGCTTTTCACCCCCAAACAGATGGACAGTCAGAACAGACCATCCAAACTCTAGAATACATGCCTCGGGCATGCGTTCTGACAATAAAAAGGAATTGGGAGGATTACGTGTGTCTCATGGAATTTTCATATAACAACAACTACCAGGCTAGCATTTAGATGGAACCCTACGAGGCACTCTATGGGTGACCATGTCGCACGCCCCTACTTTGGGAGGAAGTAGGAGAAAGAAAAGTCAAGAAAGTCAAGTTAATAGAGGATGCATCAGAGAAGATCCGTATAATAAGGAGTCGACTCAAGACGGCCCAAGATCAGCAGAAAAGCTATGCAGACCACCGGAGAAAGGATCTGGAGTTCAAGGTCGGGGATCAAGTATTCCTAAAAGTGTCACCATAGAAGGGGATACTTAGGTTTCAATAAAAATGGAAGCTGAAACCAAGATACATTGGCCTGTATGCCATAGTTTAGAGGGTCAGATATGTAGCATACCAATTGGAGTTGCCCAGAACTTGTAGAGGATCCATGATATTTTCCACGTGTCACTCCTACGAAAGTATGAGCCCGACACTAGCCACATGCTAAATGAGCCACCATCGAAAATCGAGGAAGACATGACCTATGAATTGGAACCCATCCGGATCCTTGACCGACATGAGAAAAACCTCTGAAACAAGAACATTCTCATGGTGAAGATACTCTAGCAAAACGATCATGTGGAGGAAGAGATGTGGGAGGTAGAGTCAACCATAAGGAATAGATACCAGCAATTATTTGATATGTAACAATTTTGAGGATAAAACTCCTAAAATGAGGGGAGAGTTCTAAAACCCATTCTTTGGGATCAAAGAAAACCGGGAAAAGAACTGGTATAGGTTTATACATGTGTGAATGAACTATTTAATGAACGAAAAATAGTTAACAGGGGAAATTGGAGCATCCTAAGTAACCAAAAATTCCCAAAAATTACAAGCAAGAACTGAGAAATGGAATTGAGGACAGAACCGAACTAGTTTGGGGTGAATCATACCCAAACTAGACTAAACCAGCATAAACCATAGTGAATCAGTTCACAAATTCATTTTTCTAGGTGGCTTAAAAATGTCAATTTGGGAAATTGAAACCACCATTAGATAGAAAATGAATTTACATGAATTTATAAAATTTTAAAATTTAGAAAAACTATCAAATTGGGTTCGAACCGGTCAATATTCGAATTTTGGACAACGAACCCGATCGGACCGGACCGGTCAACGGTCCAACCGATCAACAGATAACAAACAACGTACAACAATAAACATTTAATGGATAATTGTCAACGGCTGACAATGCAACCATGCTAGCACTCCACGTCAGAAAAACTGACCAATCACAATTTTCTCTCTCTAAACTGTATTTTTTGGCAAAGCTCGGTTTGAACTCAATTCCGAGCCAAATCGAGCGATTCAAAGCTTAAAATGACGAGAAAAAACATAGAGGAGACGATTTAAATCAAGAATGAGGGAAACTAACCAAGTTTTGGGGGACAATTGAACGAAAATGTGATTTAGGGCCCAAAATGCAAAATTTGAAAAGTTTGGGCAAATTGAGGATTTTGCAAAAATTGGAGACTGATTGGAAAATTAATAAAATTGAGAGCCTTTTTATGCAATTCCCTCCCAATTAAGGGTTAATTGGGCAAATTAGATCAAATGGAGGACCAATTTGCAAAATTTGAGAAATTGGGGGTCAAATTGCAATTTTGGAAAATTTTGGGGCTAAATGGTAATTTTTGAAATTTAGGGGCCCAAGGGTAGTATTGATAAATTTAAGGACCATAAAAGATAATTGGAAAACCTGGAGGTTGAATTAAAGAAAAAGGGGCAATTAAGGACTTAAAGATAAATATACAACCCTTAGGGACTAAAGTGCAATTATGGTAAAGTATTAAGGCATATATGCAAATACACACAAAAAAATGTGGTTCCTTAGTTTAATACCCTAACGAGTACATCTGTGCCATATAGGAGTAGACTACTCGAGAGCCAACTTCCAAAATAAAGACCGCGAGGCCAGACTCCTCTGAAATCACCGGGTGAGTGGTAACCGCTATTACGTCAATTTCGGTTGGAATGACAGTTTAGTTTTGAAAACTATTTTCTCAAAATTAGCCTCCCCTGACTATGTGACTCTTCTTAAAATATTTGGGAGCTAATTCCTAGCTTAGGCTGGAGATGCTAGTGGGCCCAAGGCCGATGGATACAGGCGGGACCCGTCCCGAACGGATATGTGATATATGATGCTAAAAGACCTAAACAATGGGAACTTTGCATGTCACCCAGCAAGACAAGCTGAGTTGTTGAGCCTGTTGGGCCGAACCACTGCTCTACCAAAGCCACGTCGTCGAACCTATTGGGCTAGTACGCGTAGGCCAAAGCCAAGCCGACACACCGTTGTGCTAGAGGGCCAAAGATAAAGGCTATAATTCAAAAAGATTATTGATTGTGCATGCATTGTGATATTCAGTATAAACCCCGTCCCTTTAAGTTAAGGAAAACTATGAAATAACCGATCAACCCAAGTGAGAAAATTGAACTGGTTCACGAACCCCAACCGTTAGAGAAAGGGCAAATTAGGGAATTTACAACTCCTGAGTAACCCAAAGAGTCATAAAAACCTTGGAAAAGGACGTTGGCATGAATTGGAAGAGAAAACCAGATCGGTTCAGGTAAAGCGGATCTAAACCGAATTGAATTGGTTTGGACTGGTTTGAACCATCATTGAAATAGTTGCTAAATTCATTTTTCTAGGTTGCTTAAATTATTCAAATTGGAGAATTGAAGCCACCATTGGATAGATAATGAATTTAGAAGTTTTTAATTTCAAAAAGCTTGGTCGAATCGGGTCTGAACCGACCAGTTTAAGCATTGAACCCAGTTCAAACCGGTCTAGTCCAGTTTGGAACAGTGTCATCTTCTTCCTTCAGATGACAGCACTGTTCACTCACTAGAAAAGCTAACAGTGTCGACAAAGGTGAAAAGTCTTCGTTTAGGGAATTTTAGTCCATGAATGATCACCATAAATGTGCCAATCGGACAGCTAAAGAGTCCTTGAGCTCCCAAAATAAAGAGCTCCTCCTCATTCATCTTCCTCACAAAAACTCCCCCCTCTCTCTCTACTGGGCATTTTTCTGAGCCTTAGAAGGCGAGGTCGGGTTCCTTAGATTTGGGGAGAAGTTAGCTAGCTGATGATAGTCTCTATTTGCTTAGAGGGTCACCGGAGAAGTGCCGGCATAATCAAACAGTGAAGCAGCTCCAACGGACCAAAGCTGCCCCATTTCAACTAAGCTGAAATTGGACAAATTCACCCCTCCTCTAGCCAAACCAAGCTCTCCCAACGTCCCCACATCCCTTAGACGACCTCAACGGAGTTGAAAGGTAATCCAATTCGGCCCTACTCAATCATTACAGGTCAGAGTTAGAGAGAGAAACTGTATAATTTCACAAACAAAATTCTCCCTCAATTCGAGGTCAATTATAGGAATTCTTGATCCTAGAAGATACCTTAGGAAGAGATCTACCTTCCCCGATAGAGAGATCAGACCATCGTACCTCTGATAGTAAGCTTTTGAAGCTTTCTCTTTCTAAGTTTAATTTTTCGGCGAAACTCCATTTGTGCTCAATTCAGACCCAAATGGCGCGGTTCAAAGCTCAATTGAATCATATGGAAGTGTAGTAACTGATCCATACCTTCAATTGAAGTAAATAACCTTGATTGAATGGTCAATTTGATGAAATCAAATTCAACCAGTTTGAAAGGGGGGAAATTGGGGAAATTTTAGGGGAAATTGGGGAAATTTTGGGGGAAATTTTGGGATTTCGTAAAATTTAGGGACCAAAGTGCAATTTTCCAAAATTGAGGGCCAATTGGCAATGAAAAAAATGTTGGAGGATCAATTGGTCAATTTTTGGAAATAATTGGGGTCAAATTGCCATTTTTGTAAAGTAAGGGCAAAATGGTAATTTTTGAAAAGTTGGGGACCAAATTGGAAATTTAGGAAAATTGAACGCCTTAAGTGATTTTGAGTAAATTGAGGACCAAAGTGAATTTTATAAAGTTTTGGGACTCAATTTGGGGAAATTTTAGCATTAGGGACCTAAATGCAATTAACTAAAAGCTGGGCATTTTTGTTCATACGTAAGAACATGAATGACTGAAATGCCAACAAGGATAAGCTCGCGTGGATGCAAGACTAAGAAGGAAAAACACTACGAATATTGGGTGAGTGAGATTATTCACATCATAACCGGTTGGGATGATACGTACTTTGAAAATGAAAAACCACTTATGTGTGGAATTTTAACATCACACCTAGTTGGAGTGATGTGAGAACTACACAGAAAAACTACTTACCGGTTGTAAGTAGATCATACACGGTTGGTATGATGAACTTCCTGGAAGGAAGTAGAAAACCCACTTACCGGTTGTAAGCGGAGATATCATCATACCCAGTCGGTGTGATGGACGAGTTGAAAACTTATTTTGTTAGAAGTGTTATCCCCTAATTGTGTGCCAATGCTTAAAAATTTTGGGAGACCTTCTTGACGAGAGCTTGAATAGCTCAGATAGGCTAAAGGACTTGGTTTTGAAGCTTGGGGGCTAAAATGCCCGATTATTGAAAAAATCATGTATAGTGGGCCCAAGGCGAGTTGGCATGAGCAAGAGCTTGTAAACAAACATGATGATAAGCCATAAAAATTCTTAATGAATGATTATGTGTTTTGGCCATGGTACCAAGACAGGACCGACATACTCGATGGACTGGTGGCAGTGCGATAAGACTAGGTCAACGGACCAGTCTAGAAAAACAGCTACATGTCGAGTTAAGGGTAGGGGCCGTTGGACCAGTGGCACCAAAGATAAATGGCTTTATGGAAAATTTGTTTGTGCATGCACTTGAGGTTCTGGACCATTAAGAAGCCCAAGAGGGGTAGTGATGCATCCTAGGGGCTACTAGATGACATGATGGAGATAAAGGCAGTTTGTCATGCCAATAGTGAGGGAAGCTTGACATAGCTTCATGCACATGAGACCGGAGTGGGGTTGGGATGAGGTCTCTGTCCTCATACGGACACAAAGTTGATTTCAGGTATGAGGGTCGGATGTCATGAAAATCCACTCATTCCCAAGGTAGAAGTGGATGGGCTTCTATCTAGGTGGTCGATAAAGTCGCTACGACGCCACAAGTGAGTGCAGTGGATGGGTTGCACTGCGAATGTTTGATCCCTTTATGATGAAGGGCGTGTGTTGATTGTTAAACACACGAATTGTGGATAATGAGGAAAAATGGTTTTGAATAACCGGGAATTTAAGGAAAAGAATATTTTCGAAAGAAATAAGGAGTCTAGCACACTCCAATTAAAGATGTTTTGAATACTCTCTCCCAACACCCATTTACTGAGTTGTCAAACTCATCCCCTCCCTTCACCCCTTTTTAGGTAACCAAGGGAAATCCTACTTAAAAACCTTCTGATAGTTGAATCTGTAAGATAGGTATGTAAGGTTAATATATTCAGTTTTGATAAATGTTATTCTAAGAAAGGTACAGGTAAAAAGGACGCCTTACTCCTCACGGTTTATATAAGGGGAAAAACCCTTAATAAACTGGAAGAGTGGCAGGTTGTTCATGGGAATCCGACCAAACCGGGTCGGGGCGTGATAACTTGAGTGGTATCAGAGCTTGTTTACTCAAATACGATATAACATAAGGATTTAGCTAAAATTATCCACCTTGTAGGAAGATGGCCCCAAGAAAAGTAGCCAAAAAAACCTGCTCTACCTTAGCCACCCCGAAAACCAGGGAGAATCCCATTCCAGATGAGGAATTGAACCGGGAGTATAAGAGGACTCTTGGAGTAATATCAGGTCAAAGGGGGCTCGATAAGAAAACTTTCAAGGTGTTCTGGCTCAGGGACGGTGAGGCATCGAACTACCAACAATCCCTTAGAAAGGCCTCGCAACACTCAAAGTATAGGAGGAATCACAAAGGTCTACGCAAGGAGAAGACCTATTATAGATGTGGGCAATGAGGACATTACATAAGAAGGTGCCCAACATTTCGGAGGACAGGACCCGAGAGAACCTATTATTAGTGTAAGAAGGGAAGGAGACATAGCAAAGGAATGTCCCACAACGCAAGGAATCAAAGCGATGCCTTCCAATAAAGCCACCTCCACCTCTACAGAAGTCCGAAGGGATAACACTACAAGAACCATAATTCTAGCTAGGGATCCCATTCTCATCCACGAAGAAATCCTTCTAGACCCCAGCATAGTAATGAGTACTTCCCAAACCATCATTGTAACAATCTCCCTCAAGAGATATTAAAACCCCAAAATTGTATTCTTACTTCAATGAATAAGATTTTGAGTTCCTAAAAATTCTTCATCCCTCAATAATGCGATTGTATGCCTCAATTACATGAGTAAGGATCACGGGAAGAAGACCAAGGGTAGGATCTTAAGAAAACCCAGATAGAGTAGAATGTAGATAAAGGGAATTTTCCCCAAAGGAGCACTACAAGCCATCTAGGAGCAAAGAAGGAATCACCTCCTCCATAGAAGACAAGCCCGAATGATGAAAGACAACAAGAATGTCTCGGGATAGCAAAGTGTACCTACTTTGGAAGAGCAGAGGAACCAAGTAAGGTTGTAGACTAACCTAGCAAAAAGGTGTAACAAGAAACTCTGGGAGAAGATGCCCTAGGAAGAACCGAAAAATAGTAAGGATTACACCCTCAAAAGGATGACGATAGGCATTAAGGACAAGTAAAATCGAAAGACAACTATCCTAAGACAAGTGAACTAGGAGAGTAATGGGGATGAGATAGTTAACGAATTAACCCTCGAGAAGGTCATAAATCTAAAACCCAACTAGGAAGGGGGAGGTGGAAAGGCCAGGATAGTGAAAAAGAAGGATGAAGGAAATCCTTGAAGAAATAAATGGTAGAAAATGAAATAGTGACCACACTCAAACCATAAGGAGGATTTAGTCTCGCACAAAAGAGGTCTTGGAGCAAATAGTGTCTGAACCTTTGTCGAAGATGGAGACCCTGGGAAGGCATATATGTCCCAACTGAGAAGTAATGGACCAAGTGACGAAGGAAGAGGAGATGAAGTGCATGTCGAGGTGAAAGAACTAAGGGAAGCATACTAGGAGGACCTAAGGAGTAAGTTAAACCCAAGGAACGGGTAAGTAGGAAGATAGCATCAAAGTACATTGTGACAAGAATAGGTGGGCTAACCATAATAAAGAAATAAAGGAAAGAACATCTGGGAAACCTTGGAGAAGTAAGCCTTCCAATTTGAAATTAATTAAAGGGAACAACCACTAATATTAAGGATGGTCGTAGTCCACACTCGCTTAATAGGGTCTAAGGAGTGGATGGCCGGATATAAAATAGAGTGCTAAGAACCAACCTATCAACAGAAGTTCCTCAAAGAGAGAATAAGGAACAAAAAGGGAGTTGGAGGACTAAGAAGGATAAAGAGCAGACAACCATATCGATCCCAAAAGGGTGTAAGAAAGGAATGAAGGAAAAGCTTCCAAGGAGCGTTAGGGAGGTTGAATCAGGACAGAAGTCCTTAGGTAGAAGGATAAAGGAAGTGAAACCTTAAAAGGGAATTCCCAAGCTAAGGAACTAACATATGGATTATAAGAGGCTTAACCCGAAATAAGAAACCTCATAAAGAAGCATAAGTGGTTAAGGGTATATCGAGATGGCCAAGTGTGACATGTTTTAGAAGAGCAAGGAAGCCAATTAAGGACTTTAGATGAACCTAGCGGAAGGAAACAACTAATAACAACGGAATGGTCAAAGAGGATAAACAATGCTCTAAGAAGGACTGTGAAGTAGTAGAAGAAGGGCAATAGGGTGGGCATAATGTGGAGTACACGAAACAAGACCCAATGATCGAAGATACCTCGGATAGGAAGGAAAAAGGTGAACTGGGAAATTAAAGACGGTGAACGATTAAAGGTGGGCAAAAGCTCTAATTCTGGGTGTAAGGATGTGAAGGAAGGAAACCTTCAAGGAATAGTAAGAAATTTGAACGTATAATGCCTAAAGGGAGAAGTCTCTACTTTGAAGGACATAGTAGTGAATGAAAACCATTAAAGGAGAACTCCCCAAACAAAGAAATCGTGAAATGGTTACAAGCAAGTAAGAGTGAGTGAAGGAAAAAGGGGGAAATCCTTGAGTAAAGGACGCCACCAGAAATGAGGAAGGACATAAGAAGGGAAGAATCCCAACATGTCGGTAAGCCATTAGGAAACCCAATGATTGGAACCAGAAATACCCAATAAAGAGGTTGGGAAAAGACAAGTAGGTAAGTAAAACCGATACGGTTATGAAAGATATGACATCAAAAGTAAGATGGATGATTGGACAATAGTAAAGGTAGTCGAGAAATACTACCAAATGAAAAGAGGGATGAAGTTATACTATCCCTTAAAGGTTGGAAGGATGAGAACAATCATTATGGAAGCGTTTTAAAATTTAAAATGAACAAAAACATGTTCTAGAGTATGTCATGCGGTAAGGGACATGTAAGCCCAATAGTCTCGGGGAAAAATGTGACCCAAGTAAGGAAGAGTTCGTTAGTAAGCATGGCGAGGTCAGACATAACTTGAACCAAAGTTATAATAAATAATGGATGGAGGAAGGGTCAAAATAGGACGAATGGGTAATAACACCGAAACCTGTGAAATCAAGTACATAATGCTCAAAAGAACATCGAGCTAAGGGTTTCAATGATAAAGGGAATAACTATACACATGAACGATTGGGCATGTTGGAACTCCCAATCCTGAAATCCTAAGTAAAGAACTTTAAGGGAAATAATTTTGCTTTATGCAAAGAAAGATGTGAATCTAAGGATATACCCTTGAACTCTCAAGTAAAGTATGCTTAGCTAGGATAAGCTCCATGGATTGAGTAAGCAATCGAAAGTAAAAGAAAATTTTTAAAGTGTGTGTTATAAAAGGAGCTAAGTGAAAAAAATCGAAATGGTTGTATGTTAATAAACTTAAAGTTAACATCAAGGGAAGTTATTTCCAATGTAAAGGATGTTAAATAAGTTTTGGGGAAACTCCTAAAAGGAGGGGAGAGTTATAAACGTCGTCCCTTAACGTTAAGGAAAACTGGAAAAGAAATGGTCAACCTAAGTGAGAAAACTGAACCGGTTCATGAACACCAACCGTTAGAGAAGGGGAAAATTAGGAAATTTACAATTCTCGAGTAACCCAAAGAGTCATAAAAACCTTGGAAAAGGACTTTGGGATGAATTGAAAGAGAAAACCAGACTGATTTAGGTGAACCGGATCTGAACCGGATTGAACCGATTTGGACCAGTTTGAACCATCATTGAACTGGTTGCTAAACTCATTTTTCTAGGTGGCTTAAATTATTCAAATTGGAGAATTGAATCCACTATTGGATAGAGAATGAATTTAAAAATTTTTTATTTTGAAAAACTCAATCAAATTGGGCATGAACCGGCCGGTTTAAGCATTAAAATGAATTTAGATCGGTCCGATCCGGTTCAGAACAGTGTTGTCTTCTTCCTTCATATGACAACACTGTTCACTCGCCAAAAAAACTAACAACGCCAACAAAGGTGAAAAGTCTATGTTCAAGGCATTTCAGGCCATGAATGATCACCATAAAGGTGCCAATCGAATGGCCAGAGAGTCCCCGAGCTCCCTATATAAAGAGCTTCACCCCATTCATCCTCCTCACACCTGAAAACTTCTCTCTCTCTCTCTCTCCACTGCTCCATTTTCTGGTGAAGCTTGAACCAGAGCTCTGAATTGGGCATTTTTTTAGCCTTAGAAGGTGAGGTCGGGTTCCTTAGATTTAGGGAGAAGTTAGCTACTCGACGGTAGTCTCCATTTGCTCTAAGGATTACCGAAGAAGCAACGGCGTAATCAAATAGTGAAGTAGCTCCGATGGACCAAAGCTACCATGTTTCGACCAAGCTGAAATTGGTCAAATTCAGCCCTCTTCCGGCCAAACCAAGCTCTCCCAACATCCCCTCAGCCCTTAGACGACCTCAACGGAGCTGAAAGGTAAGCCAATCCGGCCCTCCTTAGTCGTTGCAGGTATGAGTTAGAGAGAGAAACTGTAGAATTTCACTAATGAAATTCTCCCTCAATTCAAAGTCAATTGTAGGAATTCTTGATCCTAGAAGATATCTTAGGAAGACAGCTATCTTCCTCGATAAAGAGATCGGACTGCCACACCTCCGACGGTAAGCTTTTGAAGCTTTCTCTCTCTAAGTTTAGTTTTCTGGCGAAGCTCCGTTTGAGCTCAATTCAGACCCAAATGACGCGGTTCAAAGTTCAATTGAATCATATGGAAGTGTAGGAATTGATCCATACCTTCAATTGCAGCAAATAACCTCGATTGAATGGTCAATTTAATGAAATCAAATTCAGCCAGTTTGAAAGGGTGGAAATTGGGAAATTTTTTGGGGAAATTTGGGGATTTCATAAAATTGAGGGACCAAAGTAAAATTTCCCAAAATTAACATGGGAAATTTCCCAATGAGCTGAGTAGCTTCCTGCGCATAGAGACCGAGGCAGTAGGGAAAACGAGGTCTCGTCCCACTAAGCAAACACGGTGCAGTGATTGGGGTATGTTGTGTCAGACTATTGATGTCCACTCAAACTCCGGGTAGAGGTAGTGCATCTCTATCAAGGTGTATGGTAAAGGTGCTCCTGTCCACAAGTGAAACGGTCGAGAACCGTTCTGCAAATGTGTGATCCCTCCTATGATAGGAGGGCAATTGTTGATGTGAATTGAGAAACCTAAGAAGAAACTACCAAACATATCAAATAATTGAAGTTGTTGAATTGAACCTTCATAATAAATTTTCTTCACTCACTGAGTTATCGAACTCACCCCCTTCCTATAAATATTTTTAGGAATAAACGTGACTACACTAATTTTCCCCCTAGGCCCCAAGCTCAGGTACACAAATTTAAAAGTTTCAGTATTGTTTAATGTTGTCCAGGGAAAACATAATAGGTACTGCCTAACTCTCTTTATCTCCCAGAGGAGCCCATATTTGAGATTCGGAAAGTGGTGGGTTGTTCACAAAACTCCGACCAAACCGGGTCCGAACGTGACAGCATTCATCGTCCATGTCTCATGTTAACACCTGATGGTTTTGTCCTCTACAGGTATGATCAAAACTAACTATGTTGGGTCGTTGGATAGATTATTATCATGTGCAGAATCTAGTGTGGTTACCTTTGGCATGATAGCCAGAAGAGGTATGCTCTCAAGTGTTAAATTATAATTGAAGTTGAAAGGTGTAGAATATGCCTGGCTTCCTCATAACTCAAGAATTTATTAAGTCAAATATTATCATGCAGACATACTTTATGTAACTCAAATCCTCTCACATTCCATCTACCGGGAAAGCTCATTTATATATATATATATATATATATATATATTAAGGAATGTCAACATATATTATATTATTTACCAAATTATCTAGTTGTCCTAATTTCGATCAACAAACTCTTGTATTGATAATTTAAGACATATTTATAGTGTTGATCAATCTTTAAGTAATGACTTTATTATTTTACATAATCATTACATTGTTCATTTGATTAAAATATATATACAACAATCACGGGAAGTGATCTTTTGAGTAATTACATTTGAAATTGGTTGAAATTATCTAATTAAAAATATGTCACCAAAAAGTGTTAGGCAATCATTAAGAAATTACTTATGCTTTTAAACCAACTTTTCATTAATTGTAAATATAATTTTAGGACAAATTTAATCTTATGAAAAAATTAAGATACTATAAGCCAAGTATATCTCAATTCAAATTGCAATCTATTTAATTTTTGGTATAATCTTAATTTTTTATATTTTATGGGAGACTAGCCCTAATTCATTTATAAATACATTTGAATTATTGATGTGTATATATTTTTGAATTAATATGATAATAATTCACCACAAATGTTAGTTTTTCTGCCCAAATACAAATGTTAGTTTAGTAAATTTAAAAAAATATTACAATTTTATTTGAGTTGAATTAAAAATGTTATGTAATATTTAAATAAAAAGATATAATTTTATTTAATTTTTTCCCTAAAATAATAAAACTCTATTTAAACTAAAAATAGTAAATTTACTTAAGATTTGATTGAAAAGTTAGGGATCGATCTTGCAATTCATGGTATGTTCCCAACATTTTATATTTATTCTTTTCTGAGTGCCAACATGTACAACCTATTCATTGTCCCAAAAAAACATGTCCATCCAATTGGCCAAAAAAGTACGTGGCAACCTTGGTATCATATACCAAAGGCTCATTAAAAATTAATGGCACATGTCGTTAAATATAAGAAATTATAACTACCATTAATATGACAATATTTTTGATTGACCAGTCAAGATAAAAAAACATTTATATAAAGAATACGGCATGAAAGGCAATCAAGTATCCATCCCATCCCATCTCCTTACCTCACAATTTAAATATGAATAAATAATCAAAATAGGTATTTGAAATATTCAAATAAATAATTGAGTACAGATTTTCCCTTTTAAATATAATATTCAAGTTGAATATAAATTAATATATTTATATATTATTTTAAATATATAATATTAAAGAAAATATATATTCACATACAAAGTGGGTGGGGAAGATGAAATACTAGGACAAGAGGGGAGCCCTCACGTTGACGGCGGCAACAGCACGTAACATGTACGGGACTCTGTCAAGAGAGAGAGGGAGATATTCTTCTCTTGGCTTTCATAATTCAAATCTATCCTTTCGAAGAAGAAAGAACAGTCCATCCATCCAAGAAAAAATTGTTCCTTTTTTTCTTTCACTCAATAGATCAGTCTGTCTTCAGCTTCTCACCAGTACATCTCTCTCTCACCGTTTCTTCCTTCCCTACACCCCAGTGGAGAGCTCCAGGAGATAGGCATGAAATGAATCGGATCCACCTCCTCCTCATAATAGCTCTCCCGGCCTCCATTGCCGCCCTTTCCGTCATCCTCGCCCTCACTTTCTTCTCTCTCTGTAAGCGAGCCTCTGGTAGAACAAGGGACGACGTGGAGACCTCGAAGCGCAATAGTGAAGGTTCCCGAAGAGGAAAAGAAGAAATAGAAGAAAATGCGGATGCGGAGGCGGAGGACGAGGACCTTATCACTTTCCATGGCGGCGAAGGCCTCACGATATGCGACATTCTGGAGGCTCCCGGAGAAGTCATCGGCAAGTCCATGAACGGGACTCTCTACAGGGCCGAGCTGCAGCGTGTCAATTCTGTCATGCTGCTGAGGTTCCTGAGGCCCGCCTGTACGGCTTCCGACGGCAGCGTTAACGCCGTCGTCCAAGCCCTGGGCCGCGTCAGGCACCCCAACCTAGTTCCCATCTTGGGATTCTACGCCGGTCCTAGAGGGGAGAAGCTTCTCATTCACCCATTCTACCGCTTCGGCAATCTTGCGGAGTTCATCAGAGGTGATTTTTTCTCTATATCGACCTTTTCAGTTTCTTCTGTTTTTTTTTTGTTCCTCCTGTGATTGAGAAGTAGCGAGATTAGAACTGCAATTGGATTTCATAGCTCAAGGGACTGACAGACTGATCGATTGCTTACTTGTTGAACCGGGCAGATGGGGGAGGTGAGACTCTTAATTGGTCAACTGTCTATAACATCTCAATTTGTATTACAAAAGCATTGGACCATCTCCACATGGGGTTGCCCAGACCCATCATCCATGGAAACTTGAAGTCGAAAAATGTACTTTTGGATCGACATCAGAGACCGTATATCTCTGATTTCGGACTGCTTTCGCTCTTGAATGGTGCTTCTGGGCAGCATATGCTTGAAGCTTCTTCAGCTCAGGGTTACAAGGCGCCAGAGCTCATCAAGGTGAGAGATGCTAATGAAAGATCGGACGTCTACAGTCTCGGTGTCATCTTTCTTGAGCTACTTACAGGGAAGGAACCTGTGAATGAGAATGCAGCTCCCGATGAAGAGCCGTACTTACCCAATTACATGAGAGAGGCAGTCCACGAACTGGGGATCTCAAACTTGTGTCTCCCAAACTTGCTCTTGCAGAAGAAGCCAGATGGAGATGGTAGCTCTATTGTCACAGAGGAATGCATCCTTAAGTTCTTCCAACTGGCTATGGCTTGCTGTTCTTCCTCCCCTTCCCTTAGACCGAACACCAGGCGAGTTCTGAAAAAACTAGAAAATATTGTGAAGGGATGACAGGTATGTTCCCTTGTTTTGTTTCCAAAAATCTAGGCTTTGGGGTAGTCAGTTAATTGATTCAAGGTGGTTATTTTGATACTGCAAGGTAAATCTAGTGATTGCAGCGATCAATGCTTTGATAGATGTCAGGAAACTGATGAGGCGAAGCTGTTGATATTAATAGGATGGTACTCTTGTGTCTGGTATTCTTTTCCCAGCATTATGGGTTTTAAAAGATTAAGCTACCCATCAAAAGATGGCAGAAGCTGGTGACAGTCAGTTCTGAAACAACCAAGACAGCTGAAATTTCCTGGTTATTGATTAGCACAGGAACTTGGTATTCTCCTCATGCCATTTCAAGATCTGAGTGTTGTGAGCTGGTACAATCTGATTGTCTTGTTTGACATCTACTGAGTATAACATGACTGGAGTTTCATCATTGGGGTGAGTCCGACCTTTGTTCCTTGCTAAGAATGAGAGAGGCATATGATGAGAATTTGACATCACATGGGGAAACTGAGTTGTGATCAATCTCTTCATTGAAAATCAGATGCCTTTTGTACGAGTGTCTTTGTACCGGCATATATGAAATTTTCATTCTTGTATACAGAAGCAACAAATTCAATAAAGGGAGATCCATCATTACAGTTGTTTCTATCTCTCTTTCACTTGAAAAGTGAGCTTATCTTTTCTTTGCCTCTAATAAGAGGCTACAAAGATGTTTGAGAAATGTAAAATGTGTTGCTCCTTTCATTGATTGTGGTTGTCTATATTTTATTCAGGATTCGGTATACTAAAGGCAAAAACAAGTATAGATAGAATTATCAGTGTACTTTGAGGGTTGGTGGAGCGTCCAATTTTGGAGGGATGATGGTGGTGAGGTGGAGTACCAGGAGTTGAGAGGTAATTGAGATAATTGTTGGTTATTACTTTTTCACAATCTGAAGTGTGGAGCATATAAGGGGTAATAGCGGAATGAAGAGAGACCTTATTAAAGAAAATCAACCAATTGAGTGTTTGTGTCAATAAAGTGTATAACTAACTTTTTCATGTCATAATTAATTTTAATAAATTAGTGCTAGAATAAAAAGACAAGATTAATACTTAAATAAATGATAAATAAGTTGTACGAGAGAATGAGAAAGTGACTATTAGATATGTCATGCTCTTGAAAAAAAAATGTTGAATATGTAGCTGATTAGTGTGCTTGTAGCGCTAGGAGATATTATTTGAGCAAAAATTGTGAAAGTCAATGATAGTCTAAGGTTGTCAGGTAACAACGAGGATGATGAGATTTACCAAATGGAAAGTCTAAAATGTATCCACAAGATTTGTTTGATAGCAATAATAACAATTGAGTTATCATAAACTAATTTAATTAATAGACAACCTAAGCGAGATTGAGACAAGTAATAGTAAGATATTGCAGTAATCCAACAATACAGTGATAAAGTATGTGAGTAGAGATAAATTTTAAGTGTTAATGATAATTTTTTATATAAGATCACAAATATAATTTTGTTGAGTTAAATCAAGTACTGATAAAGTGTGTACAAGTTATTAAGAGAGAATTTGTGAGGAGTAACAGATCTACAAAAAGCCCAATTACAAGAGAAAGTAGTTTATGCATAAAAATCAAACATGAGTGGTTTGTTTTAGTCCATAGAGAGAATGACCTACCTCATAAACACGATGGAGGAAACATGAATCTAAAAAATTTAGTGGTTGATCCATATATACTTATTCGAGCTGTGTAAAAAAACGTTATTGATAGAGCTAATGAATTCTCCAATTAAGAGATATTACGATAGAGAAAATTACCTAAAAGGTGATAAGTTTGACAACCAAATTAAATGTGTCAAACCTCACTCGATTTCCCGGGTCAGTGTTTAATAACAACTCCCTACATCACATAGATACTATAATGGTGTGTACTTCACCATTTTAGTATCGAAAAAAATGAAAAATTTAAAATATAAAATACATATCATATTTTTTTATAATAAGTTTAAAACTTTTTCTATAATAAACTGTTTACAAAACGTATATAGAGAAAACCTTGAAATAATAACAATTGAAAATAAATATGAAACTCCCTCTTTGCACCCTGAAATTTATATCTCGTATAATATCGGAACTTTTGACACTCGGGTGTGATGTTAAAATCCCACATAAAAGTGGTTTTTCGTTTACGAAGTGTTCATCATCTCAACTAGGTATTATGTGAATAAACTCACTCACCTGATAATCGTAGTGTATTCTTTCTTAGTTGATTTTCATCTTCATGCTAGGTTATCCTTGTTGGCATTCTCGGTCCTTAGTGTTCCTACACGATGTGGACATTATTGTCTATTAATATTTGGCGTAACAGCCTTTGTTTCTCACGAATGAACGTCTAAACTCAAAGTTTTTAGTTAATTACATTTAGATCCCTAAAGTTCCTTTTCCTTGAATTTAGGTCCCTAATGCTAACTTTTCCCCAAATTGAGTCCCGAAACTTCCAAAAATTCACTTTGGGTACTCAATTTACTCTAAATCGTTTAAGGTGTTCAAGTTATCCAAATTTCCAATTTGGTCCACAACTTTTTAAAAATTACCATTTTGCTCCTACTTTATAAAAATAGCAATTTGACCCCAATTATTTTCAAAAATTGACTAATTGGTCCTCCAACATCCTTTTCATGGCCAATTGGCCCTCAAGTTTGGGAAATTGCAATTTGGTCCCTCAATTTTACGAAATCCCCAAAATTTCTCATAATTTTCCCCCAATTTCCCCTTTCCAAACTAGCCGAATTTGATTTCATAAAATTGACCATCCAACTAGGGTTAGTTGTTGCAATTGGAGGTATAATTCAGTTCCTACATATCCATACGATTCAATTGAGCTTTGAATCGCATGAATTGAGGCTGAAACGAGCTCAAACGGAGCTTCGCTGGAAAATTGTACATAGAGAGATAAAGCTTCAAAATCTTACAATCGGAGGTGCAATGGACCGAGCTTTCTATCTGTACAGGTAGATCTCATCTTGAGATTCCTCCTAAGATCAAGAATTGCAACAATTCATATCAAATTGAGGGAGAATTTGGTTAGAGAAATTTTCACAATCTCTCTCTCTAACGTCGATCGGAAATGATGGAGGGGACCGAATTGGCTTACCTTTCAGCTATAATTCAGTCGTGTGAGGTCTGTGGGAGTGTTGGGATGGCTTGGTTTGGCCTGAGGAGGGCTAAATTCGATCTATTTCAGCTCGGCTGAAATAGGGCAGCTTCTGTCCGCTTGAGCTGCTTCACTGTTTGATTATGTAGGCACTTCTCCGGTGGTCCTCGGATCGAATGGCGACTATCATTAGGTAGCTAACTTTTTGAAAACTAAGGAACCCGGCCTCTTTTTCTAATGCTCAGAAAAACCCCTATATCGGAGCTCTGGTTCAAGCTTTGTCGAAAAACTGAGTAGTTGAGAGAGAGTGGAGTTTTTAAGTGTGAGGAGAATGAATGGAGAGGAGCTCTTTATATAGGGAGCTTAGGGACTCTCTGGCCGACCGTTTGGCACCTTAATGGCGCTCATTCATGGCTTGAAACACCCTGAACAGAAACATTCAATTTTTGTCGACGTTGTTCATTTTTTCGGTGAGTGAACAGTGTCATCATCTGGAGGAAGAAGACGACATTGATCTAAACTGGACCAAACCGGTCCAAACCGAGTTCAATGCTTAAACCGGTCAGTTCATGCTCGATTCGACCGAGTTTTTTAAAATTAAAAATTTCTAAATTCATTCTCTATCCAATGGTTGCTTCAATTCCCGAATTTGAATATTTTAAAACACCTAAAAAATGAATTTAGCAATCGGTCCGACCAGACCAATCAACGAACCGGTCAATTGTCAACGGTCAATAGTCAATGGCCAGCTGGCGCCATGTCAGCTGCCACGAAGATACGCTCAGCCAATGGAAGGTTGCCACGTGTTTGATCAACAGATAGTTTGTGCCCCGTCAGCATGCCACACAGACACGAGTAGCCAATGAGAGACTACCACATGTTCAGTCAACGGCAGACGCGGCGACCGAGTTGGCATTCCACATCATAAAAATTGACCAATTATAGCACGCCATGTGGTACGACCACCATGTCATCGTCTTCAACCTTCTGACGAGAGAGAGAGAGAGAGGGAGTCGCCAAAAAAGCTGGAGTCTCTGACGACTTGAAAAATGCTTCGGTCAAGTCTTCGGCGGTCGAGTCTTACGTCGGCCGGTAGCCTAAGCAGTGGTCGACCTCCCTATATAAAGAGCACCCCCTCATTCATTCTCAGCATCCCACAATCAAGTGAAGAAGAAGAACAGAAGTTTTCTAGCGTGCTGCAAACTAGAGCTCCGACAACGGGAGCAACACGGTGGTAACCCAAGCTTCGACCGTCGAACCCTCACCGGTATGATATCGAAGCTTTCTCTCTCTAGACTGCATTTTCCAACAAAGCTTCGTTTGAGCTCATTTTTTAGCCAAATCGAGCGATTCAAAGCTTGAAATGATGAGAAAAACACAAAGAAGATGATTTAAATCAATAATGAGGATAATTAACCAAGTTTTGGGGGTTAATTGAACAAAATTGTGATTTGGGACCAAATGCAAATTTTGAAAAGTTTGGGGAAATTAGGGAATTTTTGAAAATTGGGCACCAAATGGCAATTTGACAAAATTGAGTGTCTTTTTATGCAATTTCCTTCCAATTGAGGGTCCATTTGGACAAATTGGATCAAATGGAGGACCAATTTGAAAATTTTAAAAACTTGGGGTCAAATTATAATTTTGGGAAAGTTTGGGGGCTAAATGGCAGTTTTGGAAAATAGAGGAACCCAAGGACGGTATTGATAAATTTAAGGACCCAAAGAGATAATTAGAAAATCTAGGTGCCAAATTAAGGAAAAAGGGGGCAATTGAAGAGGTAAAGATGAATGCACAAACCTCATGTACTAAAGTACAATTAAGGCCTCTATGCAAATACACCAAGAAGTGCAATTCCTTAGTTCAACACCCTAACGATGACATTTGTGCCATGTAGGGACTGACTATTCAAGCGCCTACTTTCGGAAGAGAAATTGCAAGGCCGGACTCCGCCGGCGTAACCCCGCCAAAATCACCGAGTGAGTGGGAACCGCTATGACATCTATTCCGATGGGAATGACGGTTTAAGCTTTGAAAAATTATTTTCTCAAAATGAGCATCCCTTTACTGGGTGACTCTGCTTAAAAGCTTTGGGAGCTAATTTTGGGCTTAGGCTTGAGATGCCAGTGGGCCCAAGGCCGGTGGATACGGGCATGGACCTATCCAAAATAGACATGTGATACATGAGGCTAAAAGACTTGAATAATGGGAACTTGTGTGATACCCATTGCGCCAAGCTAAGTTGTCGAGCTTGTTAAGCCGAACCGCTACTCTACCAAAGCCAGGTTGTCGAACTTGTTGGGCCAGTACGTGTGGTGGGGCCAAACCCAAGCTGATAAACGTTGTTCGAGAGGACCAAAGATAATGGCTATAATTCAAAACGTTGTTGATTGTGCAAGCACCATGATGTTTGGCCCATCATGACACTTGGCATGAGGTAGTGATGGAACCCAAGGACTGCTGGACGACCCAAGGAGCATAAGGGCAGTATCATCATTCAGTATGTCACGAAGACAAGGAGCTTCCTGTGTACGAAGACCAAGGCAGTAGGAGGAATGAGATCTGACAAAAATACTTGAGTTTGGGGTTGGACTACTATTGTCCACACAAACTCTAGATAGAGGCAGCATCCCTCTATCAAGGTGGACGGTAAAGTCGCTCCAGTTCACAAGTGGCACGGTCGATGACCGTTCTACGAATGTGTGATCCCTCCTATGATAGGAGGACGGTTGTTGATTTGTGAAACCCAAAAAGAAATAAGTTGAATTATCAAATAACTGAAATTACTAGATTAAGCATTTAGGAAATAATTTTTTGCCACTCACTAAGTTGTCGAACTCACACCCCTCCCTCTAAACATTTTCAGGAAGGAACACAAATACGCTTGTTTTTCCCCTCAAACCCAAAACCAGGTACACAAATTTAAAATTTTCAGTTTTGTTAAATGTTATCCAGGGAAGCATGACAGGTAATACACCTAACTCTCTCGACCCCGAGGAGCCCTCCTTGAGGCTCGGGAGAGTGGTGGGTTGTCCATCAAACCCCAGCCAAACTAGGTCGGGCGTGACAACTTTGGTGGTATCAAAGCCTGTGTTTTCCCGGATACATTATCAAAACTTTATAACCTAAATACTAATTAAAGAAAACTTTAAACCAGTTATGGCACCCTAACGAGGAGTCAAGAGAACAAGGGTCACAACTACTGATTTCGCTGGAAACCCTATCCTAGAGACAGAATTCTTAGGAACTACATCAGCCTCGTAGGGCATCAGTTCTGAGCATTAGTGATTGTATGAGGAATTCACCAATGTGTTCGAAGAACCCTACCTTAGCGACAAACCCCTCCTGGATTTTGAGTCCCATGCCCATCAAGAGTAGGTACAATCTCAACCCCCTTCCTCACCTATTCCACCCTTCCTCGACATCCCCAGATACTTGAAGACTCTCCGACAATTGGGATGTAAGCCCTTCTATGAGGAGAAGGAGGCTGGGGCCACCATGGACTAGTTGGAAAGCCTCAAAAAGTTAATAGATATCATCAGAATACCTCCAAAGGAGAGGGTGACACTGGCTAAATTTTTCCTAGAGTCCAGCGCAAAAAGATGGTGGGACAACACTAGAAATCTCTTCCCGACCTCACCTACCCGAGAAGTGTTTGAAGGGAGATACTCAGAAGAATACCTGGCTCCCCACCTCATCAATGAAAAGAAGGTGGAATTCTTCCAACTTCACTAGGGAGCTTGTACGGTCTCAAAATATGAGACTAGGTTCAACAAGCTGCAACCCTTCGCCCCCGACCTAGTGGGACCAATTGACCTCTGCCAAAAGTTTATTGGCGGTCTCAATATGGATATAAGAGACCGAATGGGTGTTTTGGGACACCCTACTGACCTAGCCGCCATAGTAGGCATGGCCCATGAATGCAAGCGGTTAGTCTAGACAAGGCATCGTCGGATGGAAATGGAGGGACGTAGAGAGGATAAGGGACAAGGCAGCTGAGGAGGCATGAGGGAACCGGGTCAGCCCCGATGAAGGAACCCACCAAGATTCTCCTGGTGGGAGGAGGGTCATCGTGGCCACAAGGAAACGGATGCACTCCCTCCAAAAAGAAACCCCTATTGCCCTCGGTGCTAGAGGAACCATGAAGGACCATGTGCAACGTGCTACAGGTGCGGGCAGCCCGGGCACTACATCAGGAGTTGCCCGAGGGCTCGAGAGAACGCCCTACAAAATGCCCCACCACCACCACATAGGAACCCAAGACCAAACAATGGGGGACGGGAAGCGCCCACAAGAGTTCTAGCCATGGTCTACAACCATACCTAGGAAGAAGCCTAGAAGGACCCCAGCATGGTGGCTGGTACGTCCCAACCCTCCTCTTCATAAGTCGAGTCTATAGACAAAGTCCTGTAGTCCCCTTTTGGAATCAATAAAATGCATTTCTTGAAAATTTTCGTTAATTTCCACTTAGTCTTCGTCCAAGTATTCGAAACGGCAAGGTACGCCCTCTTTAACTCTGCGACGGAACGCTCTTTCATCAAGGAAACTCTAGTCCCAAAACTTCCAAAGGAAACCTCTCCTCTCCGAACACCCCTCCACATCCTCACCTCGTTAGGCGAAACTATAGAAAGACACACGTATGTTAAAGCCTGTGAAGTGCAAGTTGGAAGAACAACCCTAGAAGCCGACCTGATTCCTCTTCCACTACAAGAAGTAAAAATTATTTTAGGGATGGACTAGCTAAGTACGCATCAAACCCAAGTAGAATATGAGAAAAAGAGGATAACCTTTCATGGCCTAGGAAAAGAAGAAACTATATTTGAAGGAGACAGAGGAAGAGCCGAAATACATTTGGTATTTTGTATGGAAGCTCAGGACTTGCTAAGGAAAGGATGTGAGGTATTTCTCACGTAGATCACTTGCAACGACACACCAGAGAAGTGTCTAGCAGAAATTCCAATGGTCAATCGTTATCCAGAAGTTTTCCCGGAGGAATTACCTAGTTTACTCTCGGATCGTCAACTAGAATTCGTAATTGAGGTAGTGCCAGGCACTCACCCTATATCTCAAGCACCCTACCATATGATGCCCGCGGAACTCAAGGAGCTGAAAGATCAGTTGGACGAACGTTTAAAGAAAGGATTCATACACTCAAGCCAGTCCCCGTGGGGTGCACCCGTACTATTCGTCAAGAAGAAAGATGAAAGTATGTGACTTTGCATCGATTACCGGAAACTAAACTAGGTGACGATCAAGAATAAGTACCATTTCCCCAGGATAGACGACTTATTTGATCAACTTAGAGGGGTCGCCTACTTCTCCATGATCGACCTAAGTCAGGATATCACCAAATAAAAATTCATGAAGAGGATATATAGAAAACTACTTTCCGATCACGAAACGGGCATTACGAATTCAAGATAATGCCCTTTGGACTAACCAATGCACCCGCAGCTTTCATGGACCTGATGAATCGGGTGTTCCAGCCATATCTAGACAAGTTCGTGATCGTATTCATAGACGATATTCTCATATACTCCCAAACTGAAGAGGAGCATCAGACACACCTGGAGATAACCCTGAGTACCCTACGAGAAAACTAGTTGTACGCCAAATTCTTTAAGTGCGAGTTCTAGCTTCAAGAAGTGGGCTTCTTAGGGCATGTAGTATCAAAAGAAGGAGTAAAGGTAGATCCAACCAAAGTAGAGACCATATCAAATTAGAAAGCCCCAACTAACCCAACATAAATCCATAGCGTCCTCGGCCTCACTGGATACTACCCGAAATTCATGGAGGATTTCTCCATAATAGCAGTTCCCTTGACTCACCTCACAAGGAAAGGGGTGGACTACAAGTGGGACACTAAGTGTGAAGAGTCCTTCCAAGAGCTCAAAACTTGACTCATGATGACTCCGGTATTGGCCTTACCAGATGCTGATGCTCAGGAATACACACTGTATAGCGATGCATCCAGACAAGGACTAGGATGTGTCCTGATGCAATAAGGAAGAGTCATCGCCTATGCCTCACGATAGCTGAAGCCCCACAAGAAGAATTACCCCCACCCATGACCTCGAATTGGCTGCAATAGTGTTCGCCCTCAAAATCCGGCACCACTATTTTTACGGAGTAAAGTGTTGTATCTACACTGATCATAAGAGCTTGAAATACTTCCTAACCCAGAAGGAGCTCAACCTGCGACAGAGAAGATGGCTAGAGCTATTAAAGGACCACAATCTAACCATCGAGTACCACCCTAGTAAGGCCAACGTAGTGGCAGACATACTCAGCCGCAAATACCACACGAGAGTGGCCTCTATCAATGCAAGCTATCTACCCTTACTAAGCCAGTTGCGAAATTTAAGGGTGGCCCTCCGCATGGACAAGGGCCAAGGTAGTAGTACGACCTGGTCTATTGGACCAAATATAGGCTTTACAAAAAGATGACAAGGAACTCCATCCCCATTGGGAGCCAAACAAGAATAACTCAACACCAGACATCGCACTTAGGAGTGATGAGGTGATGGCCTTCAAAGGGAGAGTGTGGGTACCAAATAACTAGGAATTAAAGAGAGGGACACTGGAAGAAGCCCACGACTTGATGTACGCTATGCATCCGGGCAGTACGAAAATGTATCGCACCCTAAAATAGGGATATTGGTGGAAGGGAATGAAGAGGGAGATCATAGAGTACATGGCCAAATGCCTATCATGTCAGCAAATTAAGGCCGAACATTAGAAACCCTCCGGGCTACTACAACCTCTCCCAATCGCAGAATGGAAATGGGAGCACATCACCATGGATTTCGTGACCGAACTACCGACAACAAGAAGGGGTCAGGATGCCATATGGGTAATCGTGGATTGACTGACCAAATCTTCATATTTCCTACCCATATGGGTGATAGACCCGATAGGAAAGATCGCCGCCCTATACATTGGGGAGATCGTACAACTCCACGAAGTACCGGTAAGCATAGTATCGGACCGAGACCCAAGGTTCACCTCCTGATTCTAGCCTAGCCGCCAGGCAGCACTAGGGACCAGACTCCACATGAGCACAACTTTTCACCCCCAGACGGACGGGAAGTCTGAACAAACTATCAAGACTCTAGAAGACATGCTACGGGCATGCGTTCTGACTATGAAGCAGAATTGGGAGGACCATTTGTGCCTCATGGAATTTGCGTATAACAACAACTACCAGGTCAGCATCCAAATGGCACCCTATGTAGTCCTCTATGGACGACCTTGCTCTACGCCCTTATTTTGGGAGGAAATAGAAGAAAGAAAACTCGAAAGGGTAGAGTTAATAGAAGATGCATTAGAAAAGATCCAAATCACAAGGAGCCGACTCAAGGCAGCCCAGGATAGGTAGAAAACTTATATCAACAACCGGAGAAAGGATCTGGAGTTTGAGGTTGGAGATAGAGTATTCTTAAAGGTGTCGCCTTGGAAAGGGATACTCAAGTTTCAACAAAGAGGAAAGTTGAAACCTAGGTACAGTGGCCCATACACCATCATTCGTAGGGTCGAACCTGTAACCTACCAATTGGGGTTGCCTCCAGTCCTATAGAGGATCCATGACGTCTTCCACATGTCCCTACTATGAAAGTACGAACCCGGTCCTAGCCACGTACTAGATGAGCCGCCATTGAAAATTGAGGAAGACCTGACCTACTAAGTAGAACCTGTCTGGATCCTCGATTGGCATGAGAAGAACCCAGAACAAGAATATTCCTATGGTGAGGATACTGTCGCAAAATGGCCAAATAGCGAAAGAGACATGGGAGGACGAGTCAACAATAAGGGACAAATATCCGAAATTGTTTGATGTGTAACAGTTTTGATGACAAAACTCCTAAAAGGAGGGGAGAGTTGTAAAACCCATCCAATTGGACCCAAGGAAACTGGAAAAAGAACCGATATAGGTTTATACATGAAGAACCAAGTTGTTTAATGAACAAACAATAGCTAAAATGGGAAATTGGAAAATCCCAAGTGACCAAAATTTCACAAAAACTTCAAGGAAGAACCGAGAAGTGGAATTAAAGAGAGAACCGAATAGGTTCGGGGTGAATCGAACCGAACCGGCATGAACCATAGGGAATCGGTTCACAAATTAATTTTTCTAGGTGGCTTAAATGACAAATTGAAAAATTGAGACCATCATTAGATAGAAAATAAATTTAGATTAATTTAGAAAATTTTAAATTTGAGAAAACCGGTCGAAATGGGTCTGAATCGACCGATTTTTGAAATTCGGACCACGAACCAGGTCAGATCGAACCTGTCAATGGTTAACAATCAATGGCCAGTTAGTGCCACGTAAGCTGCCACGTAGATACGGTCAGCCAATGGGAGGTTGCCACGTGTCCGGTCAACCAGCATGCCATGTAGACATGAGCAGCCAATGAGAGGCTGCCACGTGTCCGGCCAACAGGTCAATGGCTAACACAGTGGCCGAGTCGGCATTCCACGTCAAAAAAATTGACCAATCACAGCGTGCCATGTGGCACAACCACCACGTCATTGTCTTCAACCTTCAAACGCTGACAGAGAAGAAAGAGGGAGAGGGAGTCGTTGAAAAAGTTGGAGTCTCCGACGACTCAAAAAATGCTCCGGTCTAGTCTCTAGTGGTCGAGTCTTACGTCGGTCGGTAGCCTGAGCAGTTTTCGACATCCCTATATGAAGAGACCCCCCTCATTCCTTATTAGCATCCCACAATCGTGCGAAGAAGAAGAAGAGTAAGTTTTCCAGTGAGCTACAAACTAGAGCTCCAACGATGGGATTTTTCTCGACCTCTGAAGCCACATTAGGTGTCTTTGGAATCAGAAGGAAGTCCTCTGCCCACCCATACCTTCCATTCAGCTTGAGAGCCATCGAAGAGGAGTAGGGAAGCTTGAACAGTGCACCCACTCCTTGATTGGAAACCAGCTAGCCCCCTGACGCCTACTTCAAGCCTTCCCTCAGCCAATTGCGACCAAGCTAGACCACATTCGCCCCACCTGGAGGTGCCCCGACCTCCCCCCGAGCTAAGCATATAAGCTCCCTCTGCCACCCCTCATCGGAAAATACTGTGCGTGGCCGAATTCTGCGAAAACTTTAACAGTAAAAGTTGCACTGCTCATGTCATCAATTAAAGCACGGTTTGGTCCAAGAAGGATCCCCGTGACAAGAGCAACACGGTGGTAAAGCTTCGACCGCCGGACCCTCACTGGTAAGATATCGAAGGCTTTCTCTCTCAAGACTGCATTTTCTGGTGAAGCTCTGTTTGAGCTCATTTTCGAGCCAAATTGAGTTATTCAAAGCTTGAAATGATGAGAAAAACACAGAGAAGATGATTTAAATCAAGAATGAGGATAATTAACCAAGTTTTGGGGGGTCAATTGAATGAAATTGTGATTTGGGACCAAAATGCAAATTTTGAAAAGTTTGGGTAAATTGGGGATTTTTCAAAAATTGGGGACCAAATGGCAATTTGACAAAATTGAGGGCATTTTTATGCAATTCCCTTCCTATTGAGGATCCATTGGACAAATTGGATCAAATGGAGGACCAATTTGAAAATTATAAAAACTTGGGTTCAAATTGCAATTTTGGGAAAGTTTGGGGGCTAAATGGCAGTTTTGAAAAATAGAGGAACCCAATGGCGGTATTGATAAAATTAAGGACCTGAAGGAATAATTAGAAAATCTGGGGGCTGAATTAAGGAAAATGGGGTAATTAAGGAGGTAAAGATGAATGCACAAACCTCGAGGACTAAAGTCCAATTAAGGTTAGATATGAAGGCCTATACGCAAATATGCCAAGAAGTGTGACTCCTCAGTTCAACACCCTAACCAGGACATCCGTGCCATGTAGGGACTATGTGACGCCCCGACCCAGTTTGGTCGGGTCCCCGTGAACAACCCGCTGCATTCTTGGTTCAAGAGGAGTTTCCTCCTCCATTAACTCAAGTGGAGACATGCGTACTTTCAACATTATTCCCTTGAAAGACATATATCAAATAAAATGTAAGCTTAAGAGAAATTAAGCACACATGATAGAGGGTAAGGCTTGGTGTTATCACTAGTAATTTTCTCTAATTTTCTAAAAAAGGATAAAAGAGGGGTGAGTTTCTACAACTCGGTGAATGGGTATTAAAAAAATGAAGTATCAATAGAAATAGTTTTCAAGTTGGAGTGTGCCAGACGCCTTAATTCTTTTAATTTTTCTTATTTCCAAATCTCAGTTTTCAAAATCAATTCTTATTTCCATGGTGTGTCATCACTCAACACACGTCCTTCATCATGAAGTTAAACACACAATCGCAGTCCAGCCCGTCCACTGAACCCACTTGTGGCGTTAGAAAGACTTTATTGGCCACCTAGATAGAAGTATGTACACTTCTACCTTGAGAATGAGTGGATGTTCGCGACATCCGACCCTTAATCTCATAACAAATCTCTGTGTCTGTATGAGGACAAAGACCTCATCCTATCCCCACCCTAGTCTCATGCGCTCGAAGCTACTCCGAGCTTTGCAAGACTTCTGGTACGATGATTTGCCATTATATCCACCATGTTGTCTAGAGCCTTGGGACGCATCACTACCCCTCTTGGGCGTCTTGAAGGTCCCGTAACACAGTGCATGCACAATCAACAATTTTTCACATAATGCCATATAATATGTGGTGCCACTGGTCCAACAGCCCCGACCCTCAACTCGATCTGCAGCTGTTGGTCTTGACTAGTCTAGAGACCTGTCATGTCACACTACTGCTAGTTGACTAAGTATGTCGGTCTTGTCTCGGTACCATGGTCGAACAACTCATTACTTAAGTTTTCATGGCATATTAATCATGTTAGTTTATTAGCTCCTGGTTGTGCCAACCGACCCAGGGCCCACTGTTCGAGATTTTCAAAATCGGGCATATTAGCCCCCAAGTTCCAAAACCAAGGCCTCCGGCCTAACAAAGCTATCTGAGCTCCCGTCAAAAAGGTCTCCCAAAAATTTTTTAATCATGGCACACAGTCAAGGGAGAGCACTTCCAACAAAAATACTTTTCAACTGTCCATCATACCAACCGAGGATGAGGACATCTCCACTCATAACCAATGAACAAGTTTTCCATTTCCTTCGCGTAAGTTTCATCATACCAACTGGGTATTATCTACTTACAACCGGTAAGTAGTTTTTTTTCGCTTGATTTCCACATCACTCCTCTCAGGTGTGATGATTAAAATACAATTTAGCAGTGGGTTTTCATTTTTGAGGTGGTTATCCTCCTAAATGAATATAATATTAAATTTCCACTCACCCGATCGTGCAGTGTATTTCCTTTAAGTCAATTTTTCATCCCTTGCGAGCTTAATCTCAGCTAGCGTTCCCGATATCTCGTATTCCTACACGAAATGAACATTTTTGTTCATTATCATTTGGCATGATAACCTTCATTCATTATAAATTACTAAAATATCCAACTTTTCAATATTTAAAATTTGGTTTCTAAAGTTCTTTTTCTTTTACTTTAGGCCCCAATTGTCGGTTTGTCCCCAAATTGAGTCCCGAAACTTTAAAAATTCCCCTTGGTACCTCAATTTATTCAATTTTTTAAAAAGGGGTTCAATTTTCCTAAATTCCCCATTTGTCCTCCAATTTTTAAAAAAAATTACCATTTTGCCCTTCCTTTACAAAACTGGTAAGTTTACCCCAAAAATTCTAAAATTTGCTCAATTGATCCTCTAACACTCTTATCATGCCCAATTGACCATCAATTTTATAAAATTGCATTTTAGTCCCTCGAATTTTTGAAATCCCTAATTTTTCCCCTAATTTCAACTTTCCAACACAGTCGAATTTGATTTCATCAAATTGACCGATCAAACAAGTTTAATTGTTGAAATTGAAGTTAAATTAGAGTTTCTACGTCTTCATACGATTCAACTACACTTTGAATCGCAAGTTTTGATGCTAGAATGAGCTCAAATGGGGCTTCGCCAAAAAATAGAACGTAGAGAGAGAAAGCTTCAAATGCTCATCGTCGGGGGCACAATGGTCCGAGTATCTAATCTCGCAAATAGCTCTCCTCCTAAGGTTACTCCTAGGATCAAGAATTGCATCAATTGATGTCGAATTGGGTGAGAATTTTATCATCGAAATTCTGTCAATTCTCTCTCTAGCACTGGTCGGAAATTACAGAGGGGAGCTGAATTAACTTACCTTTCAGTTCTAATTCGGCTGTAGGAGGGCGGAGGAGGTGTTGGGAGAGCTTGGTTTGGCCTAAGGAGGACTCGAATTGGCCAATTTCAGCTCGGCCGAAATAGGGCAACTTCGGTTCGCCATAGCTGCTTCACTATTCGATCACGTCGGCACTTCTCCGGCCACCCTAAGAGTGAATGGATACTACCACCGTGTAGCTGACTTCTCCTTGGTTCTAAGGAATCTAATCAAACCTTCTTTCACTCAAAAAAGACCCTATATCGAAGCTTTGGTTTGAGCTTCATCAAAAAGCTAAGCAGTTGAGAGAGAGTGAGGTTTTCAGGTGTGGAGAGGATGAATGGAAAGAGGCTCTTTATATAGGGAGCTTGGGGACTCGTCGATCGTTTGTTTGGCACCTTTATGACAGTCATTGATGGTGTAAAACTCGCCCTTTTGAGCTAAGGAAAACCAGGAAAAGAACCGGTCAAACCAAGTGAGGATTCAGAACTGGTTCACAATCTTAATTATTTCTGAACGGGAAAGTTGGGAATTTACAACTCTCGGGTGATCCAAAGGGTTCATTAAACCTTGAAAAAGAAACTTAAGACAAATTAGAAAATAAAAACCAAAGTGGTTCAGGTGAACTAGATTCCATAAAAACTTTAAAGTTAAGCGTGCTTGCCCAAGAGTAGTGTGAGGATGGGTGATCTCCTAGAACTTTTTTGTAACCCGAAATTTCGGTCAAAAATTTGTATGTATGCCTTATCATAAATAACCATAAATTAATATATATATTTAATTATTGTAATTAATACCAATAATTTAATACCTAAATTAAATTATTGGAATTAATACCAAAATTTAATTTATTGGAATTAATACTGAAATTAAATTATTGGAATTAATACCAATAATTTATGGCAATATAAATACTAGTAATAAATATCGCCCATTTAATACACGGGTTTTACGTCTATATAAAGAGGTCATCCCCATTTCATTCTCCTCACACCTGAACATTTCTCTCTCTCTCTACTGCTCCATTTCCCGGTAAAGCTCGAACCAGAGATTCGACTTGAACAAAGGTCGGGCTCTTTAGAACTAGGGAGAAGACAGCTATCTGATAGCAAACTCTAGTCAATCTGAGAATCGTTGGAGAAGCACCGACATGATGGAATAGTGAAGCAACTCTAGCGGACCGAAGCTGCCCTATTTCGGCCAAGCTGAAATCGGCCATTTCAAGCCCTCCTCAGGCCAAACCAAGCCCTCCCAACACTTCCTTAGCTTTTCCACGGTCGAATTAGGACCGAAAGGCAAGCCAATTCGACTCCCCTTTACAATTTTCGATCGGTGCTAGAGAGAGAATCGACCGAATTTTAATGACAAAATTCTAATCCAATTCTACATCAATTGATGCGATTCTTGATTCTAGGATGAACCTTAGGATGAGAGTTATCTATCCATATCAAAAGCTCGAACTGTCGTGCCTTCACCGGTGAGTAATCAAAGCTTTCTCTCTCTATAGTTCATTTTCCGGCGAAGATCCATTTGAGCTCGTCCAGACATTAAAACTTACGATTCACATTTCTGAAGAATTGTATCAACACGTAGAAACTCAATTTTAACTTCAATTTCAACAATTGGAAATGTTTGATGGGTCAATTTGATGAAATCAAATTCGGCTGTGTTAAGAAGTTGGAATTGGGGGGAAATTGGGGATTTTTGAAATTCAAAGGGCCAAAATGCAATTTTATGAAATTGAGGGTCAATTGGGCATGAAAATAATGTTTGAGGACTAATTGAGGGTCAATTACCATTTTTGTAAAGGAAGGGCAAAATAGTAATTTTGGAAAAGTTGGGGGACCAAATTGGAAATTTGGAAAATTAAACCCCTTTTTGTGAAATGGAATAAATTGAGGTGCTATGATAAATTTTAGAAGTTTCGGGACTCAATTTGAGGAAAAACTGGCATTTGGGACTTAAAGTTAAATAGAAATAACTTTAGGGACCTAATTGCAAATAAATGAAAGTTTGACTTTCTCATTCATTTGGAATGAATGAAGGCGATTAGGCCGAAGGATAATGAACCAAAATGTTCATATCGTGTAGGAACACAAAATACCGGGAACGCCAGCAAGGACAAGCTCGCGTGAATACAAAAAAATAGTCTAGTGGAATTCACGGCATTAACGGGTGAGTGGGTTTACTAACATCATACCCGGTTGGGATGATAAGTACAACTTAAAGTTAAAAACTACTTACCGGTTGTGAGTGGGTTTACTAACATCATACCCGGTTGGGATGATGAGCATAACTTAAAGATAAAAACCACTTACCGGTTGTGAGTGGAAATTTTATATCATACCCGGTAGGGAATGATAAGTACCTTGGTATAAAAACCCACTATTTAGTGGTATTTTAATCATCACCACTTAGAGAAAGTGATGTGAAAATTATGCGAAAAAAACTACTTACCAGATGTAAGTAGATTATACCCGGTTGGTATAATGAGACTTTCTCGAAGGAAGTTGAAAACCCATTCATCGGTTATGAACGGAGATGTCCTTATACCGGTCAGTATAATGAACAGTAAAAACCTATTTTGTCGGAAGTGTTCTCCCCTGATTGTGTGCCAATGCTTAAACTATTTGGGAGACCTTCTTGACGGGAGCTCGAATAGCTCTTATAGGCCGGGGGCCTCGGTTTTAGAACTTGAGGGCTACAATGCCCAGATTTTTGAAAATCTCGTATAGTGGGCCCAAGGCCAGTTGGCACGAGCAAGAGCTCGTAAATGAACATGATATATGTGCCATAAAACTTAATAAGTGAATTGTTTGGCCATGGTACCAAGATAGGACCGACATGCTCAGTCAACTAGCGGCAGTGCGACATGACAGGTCGACGGACCAGTCAAGACAAACAACTGCAGGTTGAGTTGAGAGTCGGGGCCATTGGACTAGTGGCACCACATATTACATGGCTTGATAAGAAAACATTGTTTGTGCATGCACTATGAGTACAGGATCATCAAGACGCCCATGAGGGGTAGTGATGTGTCCTAAGGGCCCTGGACGACCTAGTGAGTATAAGGGTAGATCGTCATTCCAGCTGTCTGTGAGAAATCTGGAGTAGCACCAAGTGCATGAGACCGGGGTGGGGACAAGATGAGGTCTTTGTCCTCATACGGACACGAAGAAGTGATTTCGGGATTGTGGGTCGGATGTCACGTACATCCACTCATGGCGGGTTGATCACAAGGATCCAACCAAACCGGGTCGGGGCGTGACAGATGGCCTGAAACGTAATGAATGGAAACATTTCCTCTTCGCCAGCGTTGCTTCAATTTTTCGGCGAGTGAACAATGCTGTCATCTAAAGGAAGAAGACGACACACTATTCCAAACCAGACCGGATCGGTCCGAACCGGGTTCAAAGCTTAAATCGGTTGATTTAGGCCCAATTCAATCGAGTTTTTCAAAATTAAAAATTTTTAAATTTATCTAAATTCATTATCTATCAAATGGTGGCCTCAATTCTCTATTTGGAATTTTCTAACCCACCTAGAAAAATGAATTTAGCATCTGGTTCAATAGTGGATCAAACCAGTCCAAACCAGTACAATCCAATTCGGATTCGGTTCACCTGAACCAGTTTTGGTTTTCACCCCCCATTCATCTTAAAGTCCTTTTTCATGACTTATGTGACTCTTTAGGTCACTTGGGATCCATAATTTTCTCGGTTTTCCCTCTCTCTATTGGTTCCAATTTAGAAACTGGCTCGGTTCATAAACCGGTTCGGATCCGGCTCACCTGAACCGATCTGGTTTTTCTCTTCCAATTGGTTCTAAAGTTCTTTTCCAAGGCTTATGAACCTTTTTGGGTCACTTGAGACTTGTAATTTCTCCAATTTGCCCATTCCTCAATAATCGGGTTTGTGAACCTGTTCGATTTTCTCACTTGATTTGACTGGTTCTTTCCCAGTTTTTCTTAACTCCAAAGAGCGGGGTTTACAGATTGACTATTTGTGTGCCTACTTCCGGAAGAGAAACTGCGAGGTCATACTCTACCGATGCGATACCACCAAAATCACCGAGTGAGTGGGAATCGCTATGACATCTATTATGGTTGGAATGATGGTTTAAGCTTTGAAAAACTGTTTTCTCGGAATTAGCATCCCCTGACAGGGTGACACTACTTAAAACAATTGGGAGCTAATTCAGGGCTTAGGCTTGAGATGCCAATGGGCGTAAGGCTGGTAGATACGGGCATGGACCCGTCCAAAACAGACATGTGATACATGAGGCTAAAAGACCTAAATAATGGGAACTTGCGTGAAACCCATCGAGCCAAGCTGAGTTGACGAGCTTGTTGGGTTGAACCGCTGCTCTACCAAAGCTAGGTCGTCGAACCTGTTGGGCCAGTACGCGTGGTGAGGCTGAAGCCAAGCTGACAGACCGTTGTGCGAGAAGGCCAAAGATAATGGCTATAATTCAAAAGGCTGTTGATTGTGCATGCACCGTGATATCTAGGCCATCAGGACACATGGCATGAGATAGTGATGGAACCCAAGGAGCATAAGGGCAGTATCGTCATTCAGTAGGTCGCGAAGCTAAGGAACTTCCTACATACGGAGATTGAGGCAGGTAGGGGGAATGAGGTCTCGTCCCATTGGCGGACATGGTGGAAAAACTTGAGTTTGGGGTCGGACAACTGATGTCTGCATAAACTCCAGGTAAAGGCAGCATCCCTCTATCAAAGTGAATGGTAAAGACGCTCCGGTCCACAAGTGGCACGGTCGAGGATCGTTCTGCGAATGTATGATCACACCTATGATAGGAGGGTGGTTGTTGATTTGTGAAACCCAAAAAGAAATAAGTTAAATTATCAAATAATTGAAATTGCTAGATTAAGCCTTCACGAAAGAATTTTCTCCCGCTCACTAAGTTGTTGAACTCACCCTTCCTCTAAATATTTTCAGGAAAGAACACAACTACGCTAGTTTTTTCCCTCATACCCAAAACTAGGTACACAAATTTAAAAGTTTTAGTTTTGTTAAATGTTATCCAGGGAAAACATGACAGGTAATACACCTGACTCTCTCAACCCCAAGGAGCCCTCCTTGAGGCTCGAGAGAGTGGCGGGTTGTCCATCAAACTCCGGCCAAACTTAATCGGGGCATGATAGGTGACTTCAGTGTGACTAGAAGCACAAATGGGGTTGAAGAATCGAAGGCTAGTCTAGAAGATGAGTATGGAAGGGCGAGAGAATAATGGTCTGATAGTGGTTAGAAACAACAGTAACTTGGGACAACATGGGGTGTTCGACTTGCGAATATTGCGTAGTACAAAATTATTTGAAAAATCCATTGATGTATCTTACTGGTAGATTTGTTGCTGAAAATTATTGAAATTAATTTGTTGATGAAATATCAAGTGAGCTAAGGGGTAGATGATAATCTAGGGTTGACTACAACAAGCTGGACAGAATGTGATTAAAACTTTTGGCATCATCACACATTGGATTCTTGAATTATTGTCTTCCCATCCAATGTGTGGATTGTGAAGAGGAGAGTTGAATCTAATGATTAAAGACGTATAGGTAAAAAATAGAAGATGTTTAAAGTTTTTGTTTAGATTAAGGGATTAATAGTGATTTAAAGGTGAAGTGTTCGAAAAATGAAGTAATTGATTTGTATGTGTTAAAATTTTTTAATAATATGTCGTTTGAATTGAGATAAAATAAGATCAATAATTATTAATAAAAAATTAGAAAAATAAATTTACATTTTTAATTAAATTAAATAATGTATTAACTATTATATATAATTAAATTATATTAAATATATTTTATATAATATTTTTTATGTATAATATTTGTATTATATAATTTTATATAAAATATTATTAATATATAAACTTATTTAAAGTATATAATAATAAAAATAAATAAATAAATAAATTATATTAAAATAATTTAAATAATAAATAAAACAATCACTACAAATATCTCAATTTTAAAGTTATTAAATTATAGTGTAAATAAATGACTTTGAGGTTATTCTCCGTTCCTCCGTTTTTATTAACAAAAAAGTGATTAGTCGACGTTCCAAATTTCTACAAACTTTATCACTACAAATTACTCGGTTCAAACTCAGTTGTTATTGAACAAAATAATTGTAGAATGTGATACTCACTTATTTTATTGTGAATAGTTACATTTTAATATTAAAAATAAAAATAAATAGAAATAAAATATTTTATTTTTAATAGTATCCTTTCAATACCAAGTTAGAGGTTATAGCAATATGAGAGGTAATAGAGATAATTCTTAGTTTTTGACCTTTAAATACATATTATTAGATAAAGTTATTGATAATTGCGACTAGTTCTAATGAAGAATGGATGGGAAGACAATAATTCAAGAATCCTAATGGTGCAAACATCCATTCACACATCTTGATCTTTTTTGGAAATCTTGACCAGGTTTTAGCATAAACAATTCTTGATCTTTGAACAATTACACGTGGGTGCAGCTTACACACATCCATATTTGGAATATGGAGGCGTGCAATATTATGTCATCATTAGCTTGAGCCTAACATTTTTGTCATTGGGTTCACTTACACTTCCCTTTTTAAATATTAAAATTTAATAATTTTGTTCAAATATTATAAATTTAGTCACTTATTCAATTCGTTATAAAATTGATACGATAAAAATAAAAAAATAATGTAATATTAATGATGTGATACTATCAAAAAGATTGAAGTATTAAATAAAATTAAATTATTTGAATTAAATTATTAAAATTTAAAACCATGACACATTTGAAAAACAAAGTCCACACTCAAACTCCATATGACCAGTTATGAATTATTATAATATATCCTTAATTAAAATATGAAATATATATCAATTCATAATTGATTTAATTACTCATTTTGCATAGTCTTGCTTTGAGCCTTATGAGGGGTATTTTGCTGGAGGCATGAATGAATGAATGATTGTTACATGTACTACATGAAAAGGTTTTCCCAGGAAAGGCTTTTTTTTGAAATGTGGGCCTAATGGTAGTCATTCTTGGGATAATTAATATGATCATAGGGATAATATACCCAAATCATAGTGATTCCATTAATATATACAATGGAAATCTGATCCAAACTTATTCTAATCTTACGGGTTTGTTCATATAATTATCATGTGGGTTCTATTCGTTTTATGTTTAATGTCATACTACCACATAAAACAAGTCCTCACTTACCTGCCACGTACCCACCAGGCTGCCACTATTCCGTACCCAACCTAACCATTAGTTATAGGTTGTCTAATAAACTAGTATGGTCCGGCAAAAAAAAAAACAAGATTAGTATGGCTTCTTGTGTCACCCACCATAAGTTCAGGGCCTTTTATGAATAAAAGTATATTGCTGGGGTAAAACAAGCAAAACCGAGAAGAGCCGCATAGAATCGTGTTTTGACTGGGCTTTCGTCGGTCAACCCTCCGTTGCCGTCAACTTAGCACTTGTCCCTGTAGATATCCAAATCACTTCGATATCAATACCCAACTAACCACTTGGCCTCCATTCAAATCGGAAGATCTCCTTCCCCCGTTTCTTGCTTCACCCCGCCCGTGAAGTTTCACCAGGCCGCCATTGGTGGGCTCTTTGGGAGAGACAACTGAGGTCCTGGGTTCGACCAATTCACTATGGAGCTTTCAGTTGCATTTCCTCCTGCGAAGCCTTGCATCTCCGCCTCCAAATTTCAAGCTCCCCCTACCAAGCTTTACTCAAGATCAATCAAGATCCACAGCAGGCCACCGCTTCTTCGTCTGAAAGGCGCAATCAGAGCTCATGATGCTGATCAGGCTCTGAGTCTATCCGGGGCAACTGATGATGACGGTTTCGTTCTCGAAGACGTCCCCCACTTGACCAATTTCTTGCCTGATCTGCCAGTAAATCTTAATGCATCCATCTGAATTATTTTTCCCTTTTATTTTTATTTCGTATACTTGAATGTTATTAGTCGTGATGCGCGTCCCATCACCGGAATCAGCAATATGCTAGTTTATTTTTTCTACTGTTATTTCTATTTGAGCAAAATGTATTTGATTTACAGTAAACTCTGGATGAGTTGTTTGATAACTAGCTGCATTTTTTTCTACTTGCTGCATCTATCGTCTTTCTTAGATAACAATGTACTCATATGAAAAATGGGCTTTTTTTCTGATACGCAGTCATATCCAAATCCTCTGCAGAAGAGCAATGCATATGCTATCGTCAAGTAATCTTGCTTGCATCATCCCCTAATCAATAATAATCTCAGAAATCTTTTGTGGTATTTATTTTCTTTACTCTCTTTGTTTTTCTAGGCAAACCTTTGTAAGCCCCGAAGATGTGGTAGCTCAAAAGGTATCAATTTCATGATTTTAATGGGAGCTACCCTCTCCTTTACCCAGTAAAAATATATGCATCTAAAAGAATTTCAATTTTTTGTCCAGATTGTTGTTCAAAAAGGTAGTCCCAGAGGAGTGCACTTTCGTCGTGCAGGTCCTCGAGAAAAGGTGAGCTATTGGTTGTTTGATCAGTTCACAAACTTTATATTCTGCTATTATTTGAGGTAGCTCATATTAATATATTGTTTTTCAACATAGGTTTTTTTTAGGTCAGAGGAAGTTCGTGCCTGCATTGTGACCTGTGGTGGTCTATGCCCTGGGATCAATACTGTGATCCGAGAGATAGTTTGTGGCTTGAACTACATGTATGGTGTTGATGATATTCTTGGAATCGAGGTATGACCAATGTTAAATTCCCATCTTTTCTTGGTTTTTCTTTTATTTTGGTTACGTGTGCATGTCTTACATTTTTCTTCTACCTCATATGAATGAATGGCTGTGAAATCGTTGTTAATGTAGGGAGGTTATAGAGGATTTTACTCGAAAAATACTCTTCAATTGACACCTAAGGTTGTCAATAATATCCACAAACATGGTGGTACTTTTCTTCAAACATCTCGAGGGGGTCATGACACAAAGAAAATAGTGGATAACATTCAAGATCGTGAAATAAATCAGGTGGACAGTAAGTCAAAGTCATTTATTACTGTGATGTAGGTTCTGCAATTGATGTATTGCAGGGAACTTGGATGAGTTGAAGCGCTCATCTGATTTTCAATGTGATTTAGGTATACATAATCGGTGGTGATGGTACACAGAAAGGAGCTGCTCTAATATATAAGGTGATTACTTTTTCCCCGGTACATAACTTGCTATTGCCCCTTTGTGTGGGATGTTTAATAAATAGTGCACATTTTCATTTTCTATGAAGGAAGTAGAAGAACGTGGTCTACCCGTGGCAGTTGCTGGCATCCCCAAAACTATTGATAATGACATTGCTGTAAGTTATGATCAGCTATATATGTACTTCATAGTTTCTTGAAGCTAGAAAAGATTTGACAGAGTGAAACTTGCAAGCATCATAAACTTTATTGAATCACCTAGAAGTACGCATGTTGGTCATAATTGCTTAGTTGTATATATGCTTGCATGTCCATTAATCCATTTTACATGACAAGTAGTCGAGGCAAGCTTGATAGGTATGCAGAAAGTATGATCTTGCATGTTTGTGTTGCAATAATTTTGCCTAAATCACTTATGCATTTTTACATAAAAATCTCTTTCCTTCTTGTTTCTATAACCATTTTGATCATCTTAGCTTTAATTTGGCAAGTAAGGGTACTTTAATTCATCCTGGTATGAAATTTTACAAATTTTAATCCTAAAATGATGAACTCAATGGTTTCAAAAAAGGAAAACAAAATTTTTCCGGTGGTTCACTAACAAAAGAATGACATGTTAACCTATTTATAGGAAACTAAGCTAACTGTTTATTAATTTTTCACATTAGGTGATAGATAAGTCGTTTGGTTTTGATACTGCTGTTGAAGAAGCTCAGAGAGCTATAAATGCTGCTCATGTAGAGGTTGAAAGTGTGGAAAATGGAGTTGGCATTGTCAAGTTGATGGGAAGATATAGTGGTGAGAATTCATAACATCAGAAGGCACAACTTGAGAAGGTCTTGATCATCTTGCATTATTTGTTAATGCTTTTACATGTCACCAGGTTTTATTGCCATGTATGCCACATTGGCCAGTCGAGATGTGGTGAGGACTCATCTTGTCAAGATACTTATCTTTATAAGGGCTAAGCCAAAATTATGGTTTTCAGCTTGATCTTAACTTTTCTTTTTTTTTTTTGCCAAATATTAATGTGAACTCATTTCCTTCATTGAGCTCAAAAACTATGGTACTGTCCACAACCAAAATTGCACATGTTCAGAATGGGTTATTATTTGGGAATTGCTTCTGCTTGACAGTTTGATTCACTGAGATTTGTGGTGTAACAGGATTGCTGCTTAATTCCTGAGTCTCCATTCCATTTGGAAGGCCAAGGTGGACTCTACGAATTTATCGAACAGCGGCTTAAAGAAAATAGCCATGTGGTTCTTGTACTGGCTGAAGGAGCTGGACAAGAGTACGTTGCTCAGAGTATGCATGCAATCAATGAGAAAGATGCATCAGGGAACAGATTACTCCTTGATGTTGGTTTATGGTTATCGCAGAAGATCAAGGTGCCATTTTTATCCACCCCCCCCCCCCCTTTATACATAAATTGTGTTCATCTCACCATGAAGTCTGATGAGAAAAGTAATTGGCATGCAAATATGTGCTTTCATTCCAAAGTTCCCAATTTGGCATGTCTTAGGCAATCCTTTTGTTTATGCAGTTTCCCAGATCTCTTCCCTTTGCTCATAACGCCATGTTCTCTGTAGTCTAACACCTGCAATTTTTGTGTTACAGGACCACTTTACAAATACGCGGAAAATGGCTATAAGTATGAAGTACATAGGTATTTCTTCAGCATATTGATAGCCTCTTGCTTTTAATTTTGGTCTTCACAGTGGTACATGACAAGGTTGCCAGCACTTCATGAATGCTTAAATATAAAATGTGGGAGAATCCATGGTCCCCGCTCAACATACATTATGCCTTTGTTTTCATACAATAGCTTTGGGTCAAATTTTTTTGCTACGCTAGTTTTGCCCTCACTTTTATCTTCTAATGACATAATTATACAGATCCAACGTACATGATTCGAGCTGTACCAAGTAATGCTTCAGATAATGTATATTGCACTCTTCTAGCCCAGAGTGCAGTACATGGTGCCATGGCCGGGTATACAGGATTCACAGTAGGACCTGTGAACAGCAAACATGCATATATTCCAATTGCTGTAAGCACAGTGCCCTTTCTCTTGTGGTTCAGGATCAATTATTTCCTGTGCAGGATATTATATAGAGGTTTTGGGTCTATGGACCCTGACAAATTTTCATTTTTGCCCAGCTGAAGCTTTAGAAACAACATGTAACAAGAATGAGTGCATCAACAATCTTCCTATTTTTTACTGCAATGAACCTTTCATGGGCAGACTGAGTTGTGTTGTTAATGGTAATGGTCTTGCAGCGTGTCACAGAAACCACAAATACAGTCAAATTGACAGACAGGATGTGGGCTAGGCTGCTTTCTTCAACGAACCAGCCGAGCTTCTTGAACAACCCCGAAGGGCTACGTGGAAAAGTTGATGAAGCTATACTAGAGGAGATCAATAGCATGAGGTTCAATTCTATTTAAAATAAAAATTTAAAGGCAGGTCTGCTGTCACCAAACAGTAGTCTTTTATTTGAGATTCATTCTTTTCTGTTATTGCTTTCCCAGTGTATCTGCCATTTATGTGCTTATTCCTATTCCCAGTGCTGAGGGAGGCTGGTCCTCAAAGTGGGATGGATATGAATATTGGCACATCCTCTTGATAGGATTAGTTGCCATGGACAGAAAAGCAGCCTCCATATTTGTTGTTTAGTTCTATAGGAAGAAGCAAAAGTGTCTACCATACACATGGCAAGATCATAAAGAAACAACTAAACAGCCAGGAAGCCGTCTCTATTTGGAAAGAGAGGGGGAGGATTATTTCTAGTCCTCTGCTAGTATGCAGGAACAGCATTGCTGCTGGCTGGTTTTGATGGTTCTGGGGTCACATCTGAGTTCCTCCACTCCCCTTACTGCTTTATTAGTGCAGCCACGATATTACAAGATTTCAATAACACATTCTTCGAGCGGTCCGATACCAATTACCAATTGCATTGGATGTGCAACGTTCTTAGTTAAATCATTCTGTTGTTTCGTAAATCACATTTCCTTAATTCTCTTAAATACAAGAATGAGAAGAAGAGAAAGGGAGAGAATCTGTGAATATGCAAAAATACATTTATATTACAAAGATGAATTGTGCATGTATAAATAAAGGTTTAGACCCTTGTATAGAAAATCAACCTAAGCAATTAAAGGTCATGTTTAAAGGAAATATAACTCAGGTATCTTACTCTTATCTACAAATATAGTCCATCCTATGAAGACTTGGTTGTAGAGGTGGATACTCTTATCCATTCATCTGTTTATCTATTGAGCATTTAAACTTTTTATTTAATATGAATACTAGCCTCCAGTGGAATCTTGGACAATCTTGCTGTTGCTTGTTAGCGTCCATCCATTAGCCAACGTACCAAGCTCTCCATGCTACAATTTTCCCTTGTTATAATCCTCCATCCCTTTTACTCACCTTCAACCCTCCTTTAACCTAATTTCTAAAAATACAAATCTATCTATCATCTTTCAAACCTGATAATATAATAATAAATTGGATAAAATAGATAATTTTGTTAGTTTATAAACTTGAAAATATTATATTACTTATAAATAATAAATTTCAATTAGATATAGCTCTGCAATATTTTTTCCACCCGATTATTAAGGGAAATATTAAAAACCATTGTTGCACGGGTAAAAAATAATATCCAACTAATAAATAATTATAAAAAAAATTGAATAATATCTTCTAAAAAATCAAGAGCTTCACTTCCATAATACTGTTGTACATCTGATAGAAAATAAGTTTTTGCCCTATTTCATTCGATTGTATGCAATATTGGGACAGATTAACTATTGAGGAGCTGTAATTATGAGCCACATGCATGGAACAACAGAAAAGACTATATTAAATGCCAAACAGATCCCACTACAGATCAACTTCACATAGCAAGCACCCCCAATTTGAGAAGACAGTATCCTTCCAATGACAGACAAGAATGGGGTTTGCAATGGCTATTGGTCTTCCTCCCAGTTGTAAGAAACTAAGCTATTTGTTGGGAATACATGCATTGAAAGCTTGAAGTTCAATCAATGCTGCTAAAACTGAAAAAAAAAGGACATTATTTAAGGATCAGACTTGCAGAAGCGAAACATCCATCAGGCTTCCCAACCCCTCAAGAGGGTGGCACGAGCAACACGGTTCACCCCGAGAGTGAATGCTCCCATTCGGAGATTGCAGTTATGGGTTTGGCACATTGACTTGATGTTATGGAAGGATTTTGTCATGTATCTGTGAAGCTCATCGTTAACCTTGTCCTCATCCCACATGAAGCCTTGAATGTTCTGCAAACATGCAAAGAATTAGCCTGTGCACAGCACACCACCACTAGCTCACAGCTAAGTAAGTTCATAGAGTGTGATCTCATACCTGGACCCACTCAAAATAGCTCACAGTGACACCCCCAGCATTAGCATAAATATCAGGGAGAATTATGACTCCTTTCTTGGATAAGATCTGAAAATGCAATTTGGTTAGAACTTCAATTTTTCAATATTTTCCAAAAACATACAAACAATGAAACTTTTCTCACTTCGTCAGCCTCTGGATCAGTAGGATGGTTTGCAGCCTCTATTATGAATTTGGCCTTGACATCTGCTGCATTCTCCCTTTAATATAGAAACAAAAACAGATATATATTAAAAGGAAAAGAAACAAAAGTAAGGTTTTATAAACACTTCAAATGGACAAGCCAACGTACTTATTAAGAACTCCACCCAAGGCACATGGTATGAGGACATCACATTCATGTACAAGCAGTTCACTAGGATCCATCTCATCAGCACCAGCAAAATTTTTCAAAGTCCCAGAGCTTTCTTTGTGCTGGAGCAACTCATTAATATTGATGCCATCCATGTTCCTTATTGCACCAGTGATGTCACTCACTGCAATTACCTTACCACCTCTCTCTTGGATGAGTTTTGCAGCCCATGATCCAACATTTCCAAATCCCTACAAGATCCATGCATGAGAGAATATAGATAGTAGAGAATGAAGCCCTTCAACATCAGATACTTCATGTGAAAACAAAACATCAGATACTTCAGTGGACTCACTTGAATAGCAAACTTCATATCTTTGATTGATTTTCCATGTTCAGCAAGCAAAGCTTCAGTTGCAAAAACCACACCACGCCCAGTTGCAGCTTCTCTACCCAGAGAACCACCGAGATCCTGTTTAAAAGAGAGATGAGTGAGATAAAGTGTTCCCTCATATCCAATAATAGTTTCTGAAGTTCTGAAGGCACTTACTATTGGCTTTCCCGTCACAATTGCAGGTGAGTGACCATGAAATTTAGAGTACTCATCTAAGATCCATGCCATAGTCTGCATAAATTATTTTTATATTGAGAACTTGACATGATGCAATGTGAGGGAATTGTAAACAGAGAGAGGTGACTGAACCTGTGAATTAGTGCCCATATCAGGCGCAGGAACATCAGTATGGATTCCGATGAGATCGTGGATCTTCTGAGTGAAGACACGGGTCAAACGCTCCAGTTCACTCTTACTCAACTCCCTCGGGTTGCATCCAATTCCACCCTTTGCTCCGCCATATGGAATGTTAGCTACTGCAGTTTTCCATGTCATCAGCTGAGCAAGTGCATTGACTTCATCTGGGTCAACCTATCATAATTGAAGACGACCATCCTGTGTGAGTTCGACTGAAAATTCAAATCTTTGAAAAATTCACCAGTCCAATGATCTCAAGGCCGGAGAAAGACATAAGGGGTGAATGAGATATCAGGATAAATGATTTCCATTCAGCACGAAAAAATGGTTGGAGTTTTTGAAAGAGGTATGAAGGAGGTTACATTGCTGGAACAAGCTCTAGTTTAAATTTAACAGCAAACACATTGACAAGACAACGGGATGCATATAAAATGTTAAATATGAATCATTCTTAGTCCATAGATAGAGACCTATCTGAGGTTTAAGGGAAAAAGAAACATGATCTCTGTATCAAAGTAATAATCTAGTCACTTTAAGGAAAACGATTGTTTCAAACAATTAAAACTGCTGCTCACCAAGTAGTTTAATTGATATAATATTTAGGAAATGTAAGTTTCAATAATAAGCATCCAAAAACAGTCTACTGAGAGCTGAAATTTTGGGGACATATCCAAAAGCACATAATTCCAGAGGCATCGACTACAACCGCCAACAGGATGATCAAACAATCAAGTGAACTGCGAATCAGAGTAGAAACAAAGAAAGAAAAACTCCTACTCGATAAACCAAACATAAACCCACACCCTTTTCATCATAGAAGGCACCAGCACAAGTAAAAAAAGGGCAGATTATTTTCACCTCAGGATGATATCTGATGCCCCCCTTCATGGGGCCACGTGCATTGTCATGCTGTACCCTGAACCCAACGTAGGAGGCCAGGCTGCCGTCGTCCTTCGGGATCGTGCACTCAACCTAGTAGCTCCAAGAGAAACAGAACAAGGCCCAGATCAGCTAATGACCAGAAATTGTACTCAGCTCAGTTCCTTCTTCGGCAAACATCTACGAACAGAAGAGACAGAGAGAGAGAGGGAGAGGGGGGGTTCCATCTTCATTTTCTTGGTTGTCCCAAACATGGGGAACCATGGATCAGTGGGGGTTTACCTTGATTTCTCTGAAGGGAATGAGGAGGGACTTCTCGAGCTTGGAGTCCAACCCGAGAATCCGGGCAGCGTGACGGAAGTTACGGTTCGTTGCAGCGAGAGCATTCATGGCTGCCTGATGAGGTGGAAGCGAAGAGACAACAGAAAACAATACACGCCAGATATACTCGAATAAGGGAAATAAAGAGAATTGAGAGAGAGAGGCGACGGGCAGAGACTGGGGAGGGTGAAGCTAGGGAAGGGCCTTAAATAAGAGAGGAAATTGACTCAGCTCATGTACCATTTTCCTTTCTTTGTCTTATTATAACATGGTAATAAAGGGCTAGAGTAGAGAAGAAATGAAGCAAAACCAGTGAATATAGAGGAGAGAACTTAGTTATTAATTTAATCTAAATATATTTTATAAAAAATAGTATAAATAATTTTATATTTATTCTAACAAAAAACAGATAATTTGTAATAAATAAAAGTAGATAATTTCTCTCAATTCACTTTTTTCCTCCATTAATTTTTTTAAATATATATTACTAATATAAAATAAATATTTAAAAAGGGTACTGGCAATTTAGGGGATTGAAAATAAAATTGATACCAGTAAGATAAAAATAGAAAAATAAAATGTAAATTTAAAGAAGAGTTTATTGGAACGTGTCAAATTTATTTTTTAATTTTTATCTTAGTACAGTAATAATATAATTGGATTCTTATATTTTTATGATAAATTTCTTACCATAATTTTTTTATTTATAATATTTAAATAATAGTCTTATTTGGAGAGAAACTGATCTTATCCATTTTGGCCAACACTCCATTTTAGATTTTTTTTTAATTTCACGTGGGAAGGGAGGACGTGTACCTTACGCGGCGAGGCGAGGTGGCGGCTGCCACCGACAGATTAAAGATTAGGATTAGACTTTTCATCATCTTATGATCTCCGCGTCTATGCTGACTGATCTTCCTTCCTAATACCTCGTTTCCGTTAAATTATTTATCCTATAACACAAGTTTAAATGAACAAGTCGCTCCTTACAGCACATGCCGGCAAAATTAATTAATTGCTAAAAATATAAAAAAAATATAAGAATATATCATATGGACGGAGAGACGGACAAAAACACATGAAAATTGAGACGGAGCTCCGATAATTTATATGCACTTGCCGGGTCCGCAGGGTAAGGAGGAGAAAACGTACAAGGAAGTAGTATATTACATAAATTGGGAAGACCAACTACCGTCTCATCTCATAGTGTGTATCATATGTAATTATTAGTTTATATAAGCAATAAAATATTATTAAAATTTGTGTACTATCACCGTTTTAATATACAACATAGATTTAATTAATTTTGGTAGTAATTTTACATTTTCTAGAATATTAAAGTTTTAAAAGTTATGGTTTCAACATTTATCTAGATAATGCTAATATATCAATTTTGGAATAATATGTAAGTGTAACATAATTCTCTAGCGTAATATATTTAAATATGATTAACCTTTTATAATCGAATTATTTTGGAGTATGGAAATCCAAATCCGTCTCAAATTATCCACCTTTATTTTCCACCCCTTGATGGGAATGAAAACTGAAACCACTCCAATTCTATAGCTATCACCCATCTGGAAACTCAGGTTACACCAGGGAAGTGAATAACCGCAAACGGAAAAAAAGGTGGGCTAGAGAGCTTCTGTCACAAGTTCATATCCACTGCCAAATACAGAAAATACAGCAACACCAGGTGCCCCAGAAGGAAAAGGAATGGTATGCCATTAATGTGCAATTGATCCTAATGTGCTTGAAAGACAAACTAGACGCACAGCTACAATAGGAAGACTGCAGGACAGGATCTCAGCTTCCCCTTCAATTTAGAAGACTGTCAAAGCAGGCATTAATTATCAGTAAGGCCTGTAACGTGTTGGCCGCCTGTACCTGGCAACCCTCCTGCCCGGCCAAAAAATACAAAACAAAACATGAAAAAGGCAGTCAGTCTCTTTTGTATCTTTGAAGTAACATCAACTGAAGCAACCACACCAAAATAAGGAAAAACATCTCTCTATATTTGAGAAGTACAAAGGCACTCAAGCAACCAATATCTGTTACTTTTAAAAAAACTTGTCAAAAACTTGCTTGAAAATCTTACTTAATTGCAAATGCAACATTCCTCTATGCAGAAAGTACTCTTGAAATAACATTTCCCTAGATTCCCTTTCCTTCTCCATTTTGTTTGATAAACGTCATTCTAAGAGAAACCAGTTTTCACTCACTATTTTACACCTCCAGTGGAAGCTGCCTCCAGTTTCTTATATAGAGCTAATGTACCATTGGATGGCTGCAACATTACAATTCTAATTTTTTAATTAAAAAACTAAGCCAAAATGTGAGGTACCACAAGATGGTTTCATATTTGATGTTAAATACTGAAAGTATCACAGATGTGGAATTCACATTCCCCTTTTTCTGGGTAATATTGAGTCCAACTTTATGTGAACTAGATCATACCCATAGCCATAAGGAGGATACATAGGAGCACCCGGAATGAAGGGCCTCCTAGATTGGAAGAATGGGTTGGGATGTCTTCCTCGATATTGTTTCATTCCAGGAATGTTAGTCCTCTTTGCAGAGACCTGCCAAAAATCAACATTTATTGTTCTATCCCAACAAAAAACTTCTAGATATTATCTCTTACTACAATGCCGAATACCTTTAATTGACGACCATGAAGTTCTGACTCATTCAATAAAAGTGCATTCTGAACGGCATCAACTTCAACAAATTCCACATAAGCAAATCCTTTTGGCTGACCAAATTTGTCTGTCAAAATAGTCACTCTGTTAACTGTTCCACAGGACTGGAAATGCTGTTGGACTTCTTCAGGTGTACATCCATAGTCCACCTAACATTTGGGATTTACATAGAATCAGTAAGAGGACAAGCATGATCCATATGATGACCATGAACAATGATCATTTTAGATTTTAGTAGGAATAAACAAGAATGAAGTGAAACATATATATTATCTGCTTCAAGCATAGAATATAATACAAATTTCCATTAATGAATGACAGTCATATACATGAGCTGATTTACAGAAGGTCACACAGCTATAGAGGTACTGGGAGAGGACGAGATAGCAGTTTGAATGCAAGGTTAGAGGCCTGTTAACACATTTGAATAGGTGGCAGCAATGGTCATAGAATAACTAACATTTGATGAATTAAGCCCACAGAAAAAAGAGATAAAGATGCACATATGCTGATAAACTCTAATAAACATTATATACATTGTAATATATATGCATAATGCAAGTGAGAGAGGGAGAATCAGTTCTTAGGAAAAAATGGTTATACAACTTAAAAGCAGATACAAAAATGAAACTATTTGACAGCAATACATCAGAAGAGCAATAGATGCCTATTAACCGCAGAGTTCATTGAGCTGAAATTTAGTAAGGAGAAATTATTCTTATGAATCAGATCACTTATTTGATGAGCAGAAGCAACACATTTTTCAGAAAGTTGGCTCAAGGAACCATGCATCAGGTAATAACCATGAATTCAATGTTCAATCAAATCTATAATTTTGAAACTAGGAAAGGAAAGGAAAGAAATGCCCAAATGATTGTTATAGTAATTCAAAGATAATGAATCAGGTAACTCACGTTGCCAACGTAAATTGAGCGTGCATCAACCTCCTCCTTTTCAGCAGTAGCCAAGCCCCCTGGGGAATCTTAAAATGGGCGCAGAAGAAAAAGAACCAACTTTAGGTAATGAATCAAGACCTCATTGTAATCAAGTGTAGAACAAAAGTTCCGCATTGACATGGAGTAAAAGAACTTCAAGATGTTCCAGAGCTCCAGAAAATGTGGATACTTGCATAACAGTATGAACATCTTATGGTGAGAATTGTTTCCGAATAATATGCTGGATCTTGATTTTGTAACATGACCAAGACATGCTAGCTTGACAGTATTCCAACAAGACCGTGGTCTAGATGGAAACCAGGGGAAGAACAAGAAAAATATGAAAGTAAAAGTTCAAACTCGTGCAAAATCGCTAGCAAAGGAGGCAATCGTGCCCAATTGCTCATGCTCATGGAGATCTCCTCGAACCAAATCAAAAAAGAGAAAGACCTTGACCAGCGCCCATGTCTTTCTCGACCTTGGCCTGCAATTCGCGGAGAGCGCTGGCTTCTTCTTCGATCTCCTTGAGCCTCTTCTTCATATCTTCCAATTCCTGCGCATCCATCCAGTGAATATATCAACAATTAGAGGGAGAGAAGGGAAGTGGAGGGGTGGAGGAGCCGGAATCGGGAAACCTTGGAGCTTGAGGCGGCGGGAGCGGAGGCGGAAGCGGAGGCAGGGTCTGGATCTTCGTAGTAGTGATCCCCTTCATCTTCAGCTTCCATTTCTCCCTCCTCTTCCTCCTCTACTCCGTCTGGAATCTCACCGCCATAGACTTCGTGCTCCAGTGCTTCATCGTGATCCTCATCCATCTCCTACTTCCTTTTCCTCTCCCCCTATCGAGTATCGGCGTTCTGCCAACAGTAAGATTTTGGTTTGGATGGCTAGCAGGCAAAAGTCTAGGTCAAAGAAAAAAAATATCTTAATTTATAAAATATTATTTAGTAAATTTTATAATTTTAATTCTAATAATTTAGTTTATTAATTTAAAAATATTTACCAAAAAATTTAAATTTTTACCTTATTTTTTCAGATTTTTATTAGATGCCATAAAAAAAATTTACAATTTAGTACCCTAAATTTAAAAATAAATTCAATTAACTTTAAATTTAACAAATACATAACAAATAATTTTATTTATCTTATAAGTGATTGTGAAGTAGTTGGAATTTTAACCAAATTTTATCGAAATTGGTTACTTTTAAAAAATGGTCGAAATCAAGCTAATAAAAATTTGTCGAAAAGGCATTAATAGTAGTTGAAGTATAGAAAAAATTTAACTAGTGGTGGTCGATTAAGTGATTATCGAATTTGAACAAATTTTAGCCTTAAACATTAATAATCGAAAGTTATATAATAGACACTCTATCGATATTTTGTTTAAGGTTAGGTATGGCTTTTGAGAGTTACAAGAGAGCCAAGTGGTTATTTTAGAACAAGTATCACCGAAAGTGCAAGAGCGGTTTTTCAGTTCCGAAAACATAGTAGTGAAAATGACACTCGTGCAACGATTTTCAACCATTTTCGAGTGAGTATACGACAAAAAAACTCGAGAGTAGTATTTTAGCTACATTTTGAGGCAAGAGAATTTTGGTGGTCAATAATAGAGAATTTTGGATTCGAAGCTCCTATGGTTAATAGTGTATTCGGGAACAGATTTCCCAACTTTGGAATAGAAATTCGATCTGATGGAAATTAGATATCTCAATTAGTTCAATAGATAAACTAATATGGGAGTTATGACTTCAATTATGAGATTTGTTACATGTAATTTGATAAAAAAAAATAAGTTAATTTGATCGATTTTTCTTAGTTGCACATGTGCATAGGAGAGTAGCTGGAGGGTTACGGGGAGGGAAAGTCGGGTTGGGTCTAGTGATATAACTCAGTGCTTTTTTTTTATATAATTTTTCCAATTTTCTAAAATTATCAATTTTTCTCAGTTACACCTATGCATAGGAGAGTAAGGAGAGTAAGGAGAGTAGGTGGAGGGTTGCGGGGAGGGAAAGTCGGGTTAGGTCTAGTGATACAACTCAGTGCTTTTTTTTTTTAATAATTTTTTTAATTTTTTAAAATTATCTTTTTAATATTTTTAATTACTCTTGTTAGTTCAGAAATAGTTTCTAAGTAAAGTATAATGGGCTAGGAGGTGATTAAGATGTTAAAAAATTATTTTCGTGAGTTTAAAGGTTAAATGATTATTTTTGGTAAATTAAGGGTAAAATAGTCATTTGTGTATAATAGGGACAAAATTATCATTTTTGGATAAATGGAAGGCAAATTAGTTAATTTGGATGAATGATGGACAAAAATGATAATTTTTGCATGAAAGAGAACAAAATGGTAATTTTGCATAAATAGGTAAAATTGTATTTTTTACTTTAAAAAGTGAAAAATTATCATTTTACACCATAAGTGGTAGAACAATTAGTTTAACAAATATTACGTGAAAATACTAATTTTAGAAAACTAAAATTGTAATCCCTCAGCCCCGAGTTATTGATTTTGTGCATTTACAACCCGTAATGTTCTATTGCCAATATAAGGGTGTGGACTTCCACCATTATAATAATAACTGTACTAAAACTCAGAATATAAAACTTTTGCGTGCCTTCATTTGATTTCATATTCAATAATTAAAAAATATACATACTAAAAAAATGAGGGGAAAGCATAACACCTGATTAAGATATCCTCATGTACGTTGATAGTAATACCTCGGGGTGGGTTGATGTGCACTCTTATGATGGTGAGCTAGATCTCTTTTGTATTTGAAAAATATTTTAAGAGGGGAGTACAGTAGACTTCACGTTGTTTGTGTAGATGTGAAGTCACTTAGATTTCTTCTTATGACAGTAGGTTGATTTATTTTATATGTGTAGATGCACATGTCATAACATGCTTTCCTATCCAAAATATTTTATCTATTAATGTATATGTAATGTTCATTATGTGAGATAATTCACCGTGCAATATGGCTCCACTATGCTCTTTCCCACCAGAGTCTCATACATGAGGGTGTCCAGGGGCAATAAAAATATATGCATTACGTTATGCACTCTCAAGATATAGTATATGCCCATAACCTCATCAGGATATAGAGGTTGTACTCTCAAGATACAGTATATGCTCATCACCTCATAAGGATATAGAGGGGGTGGCCTCCAAACATCCATATATCCCAATGCCCCATAGTATGTCCCACAACACGGTATACTTGTACCATGGCAGTCCCCGAATGCCTTGCACTCTAGCACAAGAGATCAACTCATAAGTTCGTGTGTGAACTAAGAATCTTCACAACTCATCCACCTTATCTCTCAATTCCTAGTCAACCATGTCTCATGATACTACCTCTCATGAGTGTCATGTTAAGACCCTCACAACATCTTCTTATAAATGTATGTAATGCATGCATAGTCATAATCATATCACATATGTCTTATTCTCGAGATGCTTCATGATTCATGCATAGCACAACACTTTTAAATCTATAACTCGATATGATATCTATCACGTCCCAATCCGGTTTGGTCGAGGTCTCGTGATCAACTCGCCACCCTTCCCTGCATCATCTAGGCATTCCTACCCTAATGATACAGGGAAGGTAAAAGTGTATCTACGTTTGAACCCTTACTATAAGTTGGGGGTAGGGAACGTATCTTGAGGGTCCAAGCTTATCCTAGAACTTTTCATCTTTGCCCTAGACCTGAAAGGGTGAGAGTAGTGAAATGAGTACATAAATACTTAGTGAGAGAAACTACTATAACGATTACTTTAATTCATTGTTTTGCCCATTAATTCTCCATTTGTCATTTTTCATATATTAGCCATGCATCAACTGCCCTCCTATCATAGGAGGGATCACACGTTCACAGAACGGTCCCCGATCGTTCCACTTGTGGACCAGAGTGCCTTTATTGTCCACCCTAATAGAGGTACAATGCCTTTACCCGGAGTTTGAGTGTACATCAATAGTTTTACCCTCAAACCCTGATCACCTCATCATGTCCACTTTGTGGGACGAGACCTCCTTTCTCCTACTGCCTTGGTCTTAGTACACATGAAGCTTCCTGAGCTTCTCGACCTACTTGACGCCATACCGCCCTTATACGCCTTGGGTCATCCAGTAGTCCTTGGGATCCATCACTATCTCACCAGGTGTCCTGATGGCCCGAATCACACAGTGCATGCACAATCAAGAGTCTTTTAAGTTATAACCATTATCTTTGGCCCTCCAACGCAACGGTCTATTAGCTTGGCTTCGGCCCACACATACTGGCCCAATAGGTTCAACGATCTGGCTTCAGCAAAGTAGCGGTTTGGCCCAATAAGCCCAAAAACTCAAACTTGGCTCGACGGGTATTACACACAATTTCTCATTAATTGGATCTTTTAGCATTACTCATCACATGCTAGTTTTGGACGGGTCCATACCTGTGTCCATCAGCCTTGGGCCCACTTGCATACCAAGCCTAAGCCCTAGAATTAGCTCCCAAATATTTTAAGTAGAGTCATCCAGTTAGGGGAGGCTAATATCGAGAAAATTATTTTCAAAGTTGAACTATCATTCTAACTGGAATGGATGTTATAATATTACCACTCACCCGGTGATCTCGGTGGGGTCGTGTCGGTGGAGTATGGCTCTGCGGTGTGCTTTCGGGGGCCGATGCTCAAGTAGCCTGCTCCTACATGGAAGGAATATCCATATCAGGATGTGTTGACTAAGAGGTCACGTATTTTCTCGTATTTGCATATAGGGCCCCATATTTTACCTTAATTGTACTTAGGTCCCTGATTTTCCCTTAGTCTCTATTAAGCCACCGGAGTTTCCAATTATCCTTCTTGGGTCCTTAACTATTTTAAGTTCACCCATTAGCCCTTAATTTACCAAAATTGCTCTTTAGTCCATAATTTTCCAAAAATTGCAATTTTGTCCCCCCCAACTTTTCAAATTTTCCAATTTGACCTTTATTTTGTCCAAATTGCCCAATTGACCCTTAATTGGGAGTGAATTTCATGAAAACACCTTCAAATTTGTCAATTTTCCATTCAACCCTCCATTTTTTGAAAATTGCACAAAAGCCCAAAAATCCCCAAATTGGCCCTCATCTTCTTCCCCAAATTGAGCATAAAACATTTAGATCTTACCTCATCTAATTGACGGTCTGTAAGCCATTGATTTCTTTGTTTCTTGCTATAATTCGCCTCATCCAGCTCACCTCGATCGTTCTACACTTCGAATTTCCAAATTTGGTTCAGTTTTAAGCCTCGTCAGAGCTTTGATGGAAAATTTATAATAGAGAGAGAAAGCTTACTTAACTTACTGATGGAGGGTGGTGGCTGGAGTTTGAGGTGGGGCAGCAAGTACTCATCGAGAGGAATCTACCAGAATTGGATCCCGCTGCAATTCGCCGCTGCCCTATGAGAATTTGAAGAGAGAAGTTTTGGGGGGTGCATTTCATGCCCTAACCTGGTTTGGTCTGATCCCCATGAGCAACTCGTCACTCTCCCAATTTATTAAGGGTTTTCCCATTCTTTTAAACCGTGAGGAGTAAGGCGTCCTTTAGACTTTTAGCTTTCTTAGAATAACATTAATCAAAACTGCATAAAATTTAAACTTACATACCTGTCTTACAGTTTGGCTAGCTGAAGGTCTTTAGGTAGGTTTTTCCTTATGTTACCTGAAAGGGTAAAGGGAGGGGGGAGGGGGGGAATGAATTCGACAACTCAATGAATGGGTGTTTGAAACAAGAGTTTCTATAAAATAGTTTGAATTTGAGTGTACCAGACTCCTTAATTTCTTTAAAACCAGTTCTTCCTCAATTTCTCAGTTTTCAAAACCATTACTCATTATTAACCATAGTCGGTGTGTTTAACAATCAACACACACTCTTCATCATGAAGGGATCACACACTCGCAGGGCAGCCCTGTCCACTGCATCCACTTGTGGCGTTGAAGCGACTTTACCAGCCACCTAGATAAAATCTCGTCCACTTCTACCCTAGGAATAAGTGGATGTACATGACATCCGACCCTCAAACCCAAAATGAAACTTCGTGTCTGTATGAGGACAAAGACCTCATCCCGACCCCACCCCGGTCTCATGAGTATGAAGCTACGTCGAGCTTCCCAGACTGCTGGCATGACAAATTACCCTTATCTCCACCATGTTGTCCAGTAGCACCTAGGATGCACCACTACCCCTATTGGGCGTCTTAATGGTCCCAAACCTCAGTGCATGCACAAAACAATAGCTTCCTCATAAGCCATTTAATCTTTGGTGCCACTAGTCCAACGACCCCGACCCTCAACTCGACTTGCAACTGTTTGTCTCGACTGGTCCGTCGACCTGTCTTGTCGCACTGCTGCCAGTCCATCAAGTATGTCGTGTGACACCCCGACCCAATTTGGTCGGATCCTCGTGATCAACCCGCCACTCTCCCAGTTTATTAAAGGGTTTCCCCTTATTATAAATCGTAAAGAGTAATGCATCCTTTAACCTCCATCTTTTTCTAGAATAACATAAATCAAAACTGTATAATGTTTTAAATTTATCATACCTGTCTCACAAACGTCTTAGTTGACGGTCTTTAAGAGTAGGCTTTCCGGAATTTCCTGAAAGGGATATAAGGGAGAGGGTGAGTATGACTATTGAGTGAATGGGTTTTCCAAATTTATCTTTTAGGAAAAAGATTTGTATTGGAGTGTGCGAGGCTACTTATTTTCTTTCAAAAATCCTTTTATTTCAAATCTCTTGTTTTTATCACCATTTCTTATTAATCATGGTGTGTTATCACCCAACACACATCCTTCATCATGAAGGTCAATCACACAATCGCAGGCTAGCCCATTCACTGAACCCACTTGTGGCATCGGAGCGACTTTACCGGCCACCTAGATAGAAGCACGTCCACTTTTACCTTGAGAATGAGTGGATGTACGTGATATCTGACCCTCAATATCGAAATAAATTCTCCGTGTCTGTATGAGGACAGAGACCTCATCCCGACCCCACCCCAGTCTCATGTGCTTGAAGCTACATTGAGCTTCGCAAGGTCACCTGGTCCGATGATATGCCCTTATATCCACCAGGTCGTCCATAGCCCTTATGTTGGTCCTGTCTTGGTACCATGAACAAACAATTCATTTACTTTAAGTTTTATGAAATATATCTAATGTTTTTTTACGAGCTCCTGCTCATGCCAATTGGCCTATGGCCCACTGCTCGAGATTTTTAAAACCGGGCATATTAGCCCCCAAGTTTCAAAACCGAGGCTCCTAGCTTATTAGAGCTATTCGAGCTCCCGTCAAGAAAGTATTCCAAAAAATTTAAGCAGTGGCACACAGTTTTTGGGAGAGCACTTTTGACAAAATAATCTTTTAATTTGTTAATCACACCAACCGGGTGTGAGGTCGTCTTCGCTTATAATCGATAAGCGGGTTTTCTCCTTCCTTTTAGGAAGTTCATCATACCAATCGGGTATGATCTACTTACAACCGATAAGTAGTTTTTTCGCGTAATTTTCACATCACTCCTCTCAGGTGTGATGGTTAAAATACCACTTAGTAGTGGGTTTTCATTTCTGAGGTGCTTATCAACTCAACCGGGTATGATATAAAAATCCCACTCACCCATTAATTTAGTAAATTCCACTCGACCAGTTCTTTGTATTCACGCGAGCTTGTCCTTGTTGGCGTTCCCAGTACTTTGTATTCCTACACGATATGAACATCATTGTTCATTATCCCTCGGTCTAATAGCCTTCATTCATTCCAAATGAATGAGAAAATAAAACTTTCTATTTATTTGCAATTAGGTCCCCAAAGTTATTTTTCTTTAACTTTAAGTCCCTAATGCCGATTTTTCCTCAAATTGAGTTCCAAAACTTTTAAAATTTATCTTAGGACCTCAATTTATTCAAATTCGCAAAAAGGGGTTTGATTTCCCAAATTTCTAATTTGGTCCCCCAACTTTTCCAAAATTACCATTTTGCCATTCCTTTACAAAAATGGTTTCACCCCAAAAATTCTAAAATTCTTCAATTGGCCCTCAATTTTATAAAATTGTAGTTTGGTCTTTTGAATTTTCGAAAATCCCCAATTTTTCCCCAATTTCAACTTCCTAACACAACTGAATTTGATTTCATCAAATTGACTGATTAAACACTTATAATTGTTGAAATTGAAGTTAAAATTGAGTTTCTACATCTTCATATGATTCAATAACACTTTGAATTGCAAGTTTTAATGTCAGAACGAGCTCAAATGGAGCTTCGCCGAAAAATAGACTGTAGAGAGAGAAAGCTTCAATTACTCACCATCAGGGGCACGATGGTCCGAGCTTTTGATTTGGACAGATAGCTCTCATCCTGAGGTTTATCCTAAAATCAAGAATTGCATCAATTGGTGCCAATTTGAGTTAGAATTTTATCATCGAAATTCTGCTGGTTCTCTCTGTAGCACCGGTCAGAAATTGTATAGGGGAGCCGAATTGGCTTACCTTTTAGTCATAATTTAGCCATGGGAGGACTGAAGAAGTGTTGGGAGGGCTTGGTTTGGCCTGAGGAAGGCTCGAATTGGCTAATTTCAGGTCGACCAAAATAGGGTAGCTTCGATCTACCGGAGCTGCTTCACTGTTTCATCACGCTGGCGCTTCTCCGACGGCCCTCGGAGTAAACGGAGACTATAGGCGTGTAGCTGACTTCTCCTTGGTTCTAAAGAACCTGACCTCACCTTGTTTGGCTCAAAAAAGTGCCCAAATTGGAGCTCTAATTCTAGCATCATTGGAAAATGGAGCAGTTGAGAGAGAATGGTGTTTTCAGGTGTGGAGAGGATGAACGGGGAGGGGGTCTTTATATAGGAAGCTCGGGGACTTCTTGGCTGTCTGATTGGCACCTTAATGGCGGTCATTTATTGCCTAAAACTCCTAGACTAGAGACTTTTCAGCTTTGCCGGGGCTGTGCAATTTTCCGATGAGTGAACAGTGCTGTCATATGAAGGAAGAAGATAACACTATTCCGAACCAGACCGGTCCGGTCCGAACTAGGTTCAAAGCTTAAACCGACCAGTTCACCCCCCATTCGACCGAAATTTTCAAATATAAAAGTTTCTAAATTCATTTTCTATTCAATGATGGCCTAAAATCTCAAATTTTAATTTTTTATGCCACCTATAAAAATGAATTTAGAATCTGGTTCAATAGTGATTCAAACTGATCCAAACTAGTTCAATCCGGTTTGGAACCAGTTTGGTTTTCATCTCTAATTTATTCTCAAGTCCATTTCCATGACTTTTAGGACTCTTTGGGTCACTCGGGATCCATAAATTTCCCAGTTTACCCTTTCACTGTCGGTTCTGGTTCATGAATTGACTCGGTTCATAAACTGGTTCAATCTAGTTGGATCTGGTTCATCTAAACCAGTATGGTTTTTCTCTTCCAATTTATCCTAAGGTTCTTTTCCAAGGTTTTATGAACCCTTTGGATCACCCGGGAGTTATAAAGTTCCAAATTACCCGTTCCCAAATGATCAGGTTTGTGAACCGGTTCGATTTTCTTATCGGTTTGACCGGTTCTTTTCCCAGTTTTCCTTAACTCAAAAGGGCGGGGTTTACATGTTAGTCCTGTCTTGGTACCATGGAAAAACACATCATTCATTTAAAGTTTTCATGGCTTAATCTCATGTTTGTTGACGAGCTCCTGCTCGTGCCAACTGGCTTTGGGCCCAATGTATGAGATTTTCAAAATCAGGCATTTTAGCCCCCAAGTTCCAAAACTAAGGCCTCTGGACTATCAAAGCTATTCAAGCTCATATGAAGAAAGAAGATGACACTATTTGAACCGGACGGGACTGGTCCAAATCGGGTTTGGCGCTTAAACCGGTCAGTTCAGGTCCGATTCAACCGACTTTTTCAAAATTAAAAATTTATAAATTCATCTAAATTCATTCTTTGTCTAATGGTGGCCTCAATTCTCCAATTTTAATTTTCTAAGCTACCTAGAAAAATGTATTTAGCATTCGGTTCAATAGTGGTTCAAACCAGTTAGAATGTTGAAATTTGGGGAAAAATTGGGAGAAATTTAGGAATTTCAAAATTTTGAGGGACTAAAGTGCAATTTCATAAAATTGAGGACCAATTAGGTATGATAAAGAAGTTGGAGGACCAATTGGGCAATTTTGGAGTTTTGGGGGCAAAACTTACCATTTTTGTAAAGTAGGGGCAAAATGAAAATTTTAGAAAAGTTAGGGGACCAAATTAGAAATTTGGGAAATTAAAAACTTTTTTTTTGTGAATTTGCATAAATTGAGGTCCCAAGATGAATTTTAAAAATTTTGGGACTCAATTTTGAGGAAAAAATGGCATTAGGGACTTAAAGTTAAAGAAAAATAACTTTAGGGACCTAATTACAAATAAAGGAAAAAATTGGTTTTCTCATTTATTTGAAATGAATGAAGGCTATTAGGCAATAGATAATGAAAAAGGATGTTCATATCGTGTAGAAACTTGAAGTACCGGGAACGCCAACAAGGACAAGTTCGCGTGAATACAAAAAACCGGTCGAGAGGAATTCAATACATTAATGGGTGAGTAGAAATTTAATATCATACCAGTTGGGATGATAAGTATCTTGAAAATGAAAATCTACTACTAAGTGGTATTTTAACTTGAGAGGAGTGATGTGGAAATTAAGTGAAAAAACTACTTACCAGTTGTAAGTAGAAAACCTATTCATCGGTTATGAGTCATCATGTCACGCCCCGACCCGGTTTGGTCGGATCCCCGTGAACAACCCGCCACTCTCACGGTTTATTGAAGGGTTTCCCCTTATTATAATCTGTATAGAGTAAGGCGTCCTTTAAACCTGCACCATTTCCTGGAATAGCATAATCAAAACTGCATAAAATTTTAAACTTTACATACCTGTCTTACAGGCATCTTAGTTGATAGTCTTTCAAGGTAGGCTTTCCGGGATTTCCTAAAAGGGATATAAGGGAGGGGGTGAGTACGACTACTCAGTGAATGGGTTTTCAAAGTCTACTTTTAACTTTTAAGAAAAACATTTATATGGAGTGTGCCAGACTCCTTTCTTTTCAAAAAATCCATTCATTTAAAAATTTGGGTTTTTCCATTATTTCTTAGTTACTGGTGTGTCATCACCCAACACACATCCTTCATCATGAAGGTTACACACATTCGCAAGTCAGTATCACTACTGAACCCGCTAGTGGCTTCGGAGCGACTTTTCCTGCCACCTAGATAGAAGTACAACCACTTCTACCCTGGGAATGAGTGGATGTACATGACATCCGACCCACAATCCAGAAATCACTTCTTTGTGTCCGTATGAGAACAGAGACCTCATCTTGTCCCCACCCCGGTCTCATGCGCTTGGTGTTACTCCAGATTTCGCACAGACACCTGGAACGACGAACTACCCTTATAGCCACCAGGTCGTCCAGTGCCCTTAGGACGCATCACTACCCATCATGGGCGTCTTGATGATCTCGTACTCACAGTGCATGCACAAACAATGTTTTCTTATATTGCCATGTAATCTGTGGTGCCACTAGTCCAACGGCCCCGACTCTCAATGTAAAACCCGCCCTTTTGAGCTAAGGAAAACCAGGAAAATAACCGGTCAAACCAAGTGAGAATTTAGAACCGGTTCACAAACCCGATTATTTCTGAACGGGCAAGTTGGGAATTTACAACTCTCGGGTGATCCAAAGGGTTCATTAAATCTTGGAAAAGAAACTTAAGACAAATTAGAAAAAAAAAACCAAAGTGGTTCAAGTGAACTAGATTCCATAAGAACTTTATAGTTAAGCGTGCTTACTTGAGAGTAATGTGACGAAGTATGAATTTTTTTGTAACCTGAAATTGTACGCCTTATCATAAATTAATATAAAATTAATAGCAATAATTTAATACCTAAATTAAATTATTGGAATTAATACAAATAATTTAATACCGAAATTAAATTATTGGAATTAATACCAATCATTTATGGCAATATTAATACCAGTAATAAATCTCGCCCATTTAATACACGGGTTTTACAACTATATAAAGAGTTCATCCCCATTTCATTCTCCTCACACCTGAACATTTCTCTCTCTCTCTACTGCTCCATTTCCCAGTAAAGCTCGAACGAGAGCTTCGACTTGAACAAAGGTCGGGCTCTTTAGAACCGGGGAGAAGACAGCTATCTGATAGCAAACTCCAATCAATCCGAGTATCGTTGGAGAAACGCCGACATGATGGAATAGTGAAGCAACTCTGGCGGACTGAAGCTGCCCTATTTCGGCCAAGCTGAAATCGGCCATTTCAAGCCCTCCTCAGGCCAAACCAAGCCCTCCCAACACTTTCTCAGCCTTTCCACGACTGAATTAGGACCGAAAGGTAAGCCAATTCGGCTCCCCTTTACAATTTTCGATTGGTGCTAGAGAGAGAGTCGACCGAATTTCAATGACGAAATTCTAATCCAATTTCGCATCAATTGATGCAATTCTTGATTCTAGGATGAATCTCAGGATGAGACCTATCTGCCCAGATCGAAAGCTCGGACCGCCGTGCCTTCACCGGTGAGAAATCGAAGCTTTCTCTCTATAGTCTATTTTCCGGCGAAGCTCCGTTTGAGCTCGTTCCGGCGTTAAAATCCGTGATTCAAAGTTTCTTAGAATCGTATGAACATGCAGGAACTCAATTTCAACTCTAATTTCAATAATTAGAAGTGTTTGATCAGTCAATTTGATAAAATCAAATTCGGTAGTGTTGAAGAGTTGAAATTGGGGAAAATTGGGGATTTTCGAAATTCAAAGGACCAAAATACAATTTTATGAAATTGAGGGTCAATTGGGCATGAAAATAATGTTAGAGGACCAATTTGAGGAATTTTGGAATTTTTGGGGCAAAACTTACCATTTTTGTAAAAGAAGGGTAAAATGGTAATTTTGGAAAAATTGGGGGACCAAATTGGAAATTTGGGAAATTGAACCCCTTTTTGGTGAAATTGAATAAATTGAGGTTCCAGGATAAATTTTAAAAGTTACGGGACTCAATTTGAGGGAAAACCGACATTAGGGACTTAAAGTTAAAGAGAAATAACTTTAGGGACCTAATTGCAAATAACTAAAGGTTTGGGTTTTCTCATTCATTGGAAATGAATGAAGGCTGTTATGCCGAGTAATATTGAACAAGGTTGTTCATATCGTGTAGGAACACGAAGTACCAGGAACGCTAGCAAGGACAAGCTCGCGTGAATACCAAGAACCGGTCTAGTGGAATTCACGGCATTAACGAGTGAGTGGGTTTACAAACATCATACCTGATTGGGATGATGAGCACACCTTATAAAGTTAAAAACCACTTACCGGTTATGAGTGGGTTTACTAACATCATACCCGGTTGGGGATGATAAGTACCTCGATATAAAAACCCACTGTTTAGTGGTATTTTAATCATCACTACTTAAAGAAAGTGATGTGAAAGTTATGCGGAAAAACTACTTACGGGTTGTAAGTAGATCATACCCAATTGGTATGATGAGACTTCCTGGAAGGAAGTTGAAAACCCGTTCATCGGTTATGAACGGAGATGTCCTTATACCGGTCGGTATGATGGATAGTAAAAACCTATTTTTATCGGAAGTGTTCTCCCCTGACTGTGTGCCAATGCTTAAACTATTTGGGAGACCTTCTCGACGGGAGCTCGAATAGCTCTGATAGGCCAAGGGCCTCGGTTTTGGAACTTGGGGGCGAAATGCCCGATTTTGAAAATCTCGTACAGTGGGCCCAAGGCCAGTTGGCACGAGCAGGAGCTCGTAAACGAACATGATATATGTGCCATAAAACTTAATAAGTGAATTGTTTGGCCATGGTACCAAGATAGGACTGACATGCTCAGTCAACTAGCGGTAGTGCGACATGACAGGTCGACGGACTAGTCAAGACAAACAGCTACGGGTTGAGTTGAGAGTCGGGGCCGTTGGACTAGTGGCACCACATATTACATGGCAATATAAGAAAACATTGTTTGTGCATGCACTGTGAGTACGGGATCATCAAGATGCCCATGAGGGGTAGTGATGTGTCCTAAGGGCACTGGACGGCCTGGTGGCTATAAGGGCAGTTCGTCGTTCCAGGTGTCTGTGCGAAATCTGGAGTAGCACTAAGCGCATAAGACCGGGGTGGGGACAGGATGAGGTCTCTGTCCTCATACGGACACGAAGAAGTGATTTCGGGATTGTGGGTCAGATGTTTCGTACATCCACTCATTCCCAGGGTAGAAGTGGTCGTACTTCTATCCGGGTGGCAGGAAAAGTCGCTCCGAAGCCACTAGCGGGTTCAGTAGTGATACTGACTTGCGAATGTGTGTAACCTTCATTATGAAGGATGTGTGTTGGGTGATGACACATCGATAACTAAGAAATAATGGAAAAAGATGAATTTTTAAATGAAATGATTTTTTTTGAAAACAAAGGAGTCTGGCACACTCCATATAAATGTTTTTCTTGAAAGTTAAAAGATTTGAATCCTATTCACTGAGTAGTTGTACTCACCCCCTCCCTTATACCTCTTTCAGGAAGTCCCGGAAAGCCGAACCTTAAAGGACTTGCGCAATTAAACGCCTGCAAGATTGGTACAACTAATTTAAATTACTATGCAGTTTTGATTTATGATATTCCTGGAAAAAGGTGCAGGTTAACGCCTTACTCTTTACGATTTATAATATAAGGGAAAACCCTTTAGTAAATCGGGAGAGTGGCGGGTTGATCATGGGGATCCGACCAAACCGGGTCGGGGCATGACACTCAACTCAACCCGCAACTGTTTGTCTTGACTAGTCCGTCGACCTGTCATGTTGCACTGCCGCTAGTTGACTGAGCATATCGATCCTATCTTGGTACCATGGCCAAACAATTCACTTATTAAGTTTTATGGCACATATATCATGTTTTTTTATGAGCGCCTGCTTGTGCCAATTGGCCTTGGGCCTACTGTACGAGATTTTCAAAATCGGGCATTTAGCCTCCAAGTTCCAAAACCGAGGCCCCTGGCCTATTAGAGCTATTTGAGCTCCCGTCGAAAAGGTCTCCCAAATAGTTTAAGCATTGGCACACAGTCAGGGGAGAATACTTCCGACAAAATAGGTTTTCACTGTCCATTATACCAACTGGTATAAGGACATCTCCATTCATAACCGATGAACGGATTTTTAACTTCCTTCGAGGAAGTCTTATCATACCAACCGGGTATGATCTACTTACAACCGGTAAATAGTTTTTTTTTTGCATAATTTTCACATCACTTTCTCTAAGTGGTGATGATTAAAATACTACTAAACAGTGGGTTTTTATACCGAGGTACTTATCATCCCCTACCGGGTATGATATAAAATTTCCAGTCACAACTAGTAAGTGGTTTTTATCTTTAAGTTGTGCTCATCATCCCAACCAGGTATGATGTTAGTAAACCCACTCACAACCGATAAGTGGTTTTTATCCTTAAGTTGTGCTCATCATCCCAACCGAGTATGATGTTAGTAAACCCACTCACCCGTTAATGCTGTGAATTCCACTAAACTGGTTCTTTGTATTCACGCGAGCTTGTCCTTGCTGGCGTTCCCGATATTTCGCATTCCTACACGATATGAACATCTTGGTTCATTATCCTTCGGCCTAATCGCCTTCATTCATTCCAAATGAATAAGAAAGTCAAACTTTCATTTATTTGAAATTAGGTCCCTAAAGGTATTTCTCTTTAACTTTAAGTTCCAAATACCGGTTTTTCCTCAAATTGAGTCCCGAAACTTCTAAAATTTATCATAGGATCTTAATTTATTCCATTTCACAAAAAGGGGTTTAATTTCCCAAATTTCCAATTTGGTCCTCCAACTTTTCCAAAATTATCATTTTGCCCTTCCTTTACAAAAATGGTAAATTTTGCCCCAAAAATTTCAAAATTCCTCAATTGGTCCTCTAACATTATTTTCATGCCCAATTGACCCTCAATTTCATAAAATTTCATTTTGGTCCTTTGAATTTTGAAAATCCCCAAATTTCCCCCAATTCCAACTTCTTAACACAGCTGAATTTTATTTTATCAAATTGACCCATCAAACGTTTCTAATTGTTGAAATTGAAGTTGAACTTGAGTTTCTACATGTTCATACGATTCTTCAGAAATGTGAATCGCAAGTTTTAATGTCGGGACAAGCTCAAACGGAGCTTCGCCGAAAAATGAACGATTCTTCAAGCACGACGGTTCGAGCTTTCGATCTGGACAAATAGCTCTCATCCTAAGATTCATCCTAGAATCAAGAATCACATCAATTGATGTGGAATTGGATTAGAATTTCGTCATTGAAATTCGGTCGACTCTCTCTCTAGCACCAATCGAAAATTATAAAGGGGAGCCGAATTGGCTTACCTTTCGGTCTTAATTCGGCTGTGGAAAGGCTAAGGAAGCGTTGGGAGGTTGGATTGGCCTGAGCAGGGCTTGAAATGGCTGATTTTAGCTTGGCCGAAATAGGGCAGCTTCGGTCCGCCGAAGCTGCTTCACTATTCTATCACGCCGGAGCTCCAACGATTCTCGTATTGACTGGAGTTTGCTATCAGATAGCTGTCTTCTCCCTAGTTCTAAAGAGCCCGACTTTTGTTCAAGTCGAAGCTCTAGTTCGAGCTTTACCGGGAAATGGAGCAGTAGTAAGAGAGAGAGAAGTGTTAAGGTGTGAGGAGAATGAAATGGGGATGACCTCTTTATATAGTCGTAAAACCCGTGTATTAAATGGGCGAGATTTATTACTAGTATTAATATTGCCATAAATTATTGGTATTAATTCCAATAATTTAATTTTGGTATTAATTACAATAATTTAATTTTGGTATTAATTCTAATAATTTAATTTAGCTATTAAATTATTGGTATTAATTCCAATAATTAAATATATATTAATTTATGGCTATTTATGATAAGCCGTACGTTCGCATAAAAATTTTTGACCAAAATTTCAGGTTACAAAAAATCATACTTCCTAGTAGGTCACCCATCCTCACACTACTCTTAGGTAAGCACACTTAACTTTTAAGTTTTTATGGAATCTAGTTCACCTAAACCAATTTGGTTTTTATTTTCTAGTTTGTCTTAAGTTTCTTTTCCAATGTTTAATGAACCCTTTGAATCACCCGAAATTTGTAAATTTCGATATTGCTTATTCCCAAATGTAAACCGGTTTGGTTTTCTTATTTAGTTTGACCGGTTCTTTTCCCGATTTTCCTTAACTCAAATGTGCGGGGTTTACACGTCATACTCGGTTAGTATGATGGATAGTTGAAAAGTATATTTTGTCAGAAGTGCTCTCCCCTAACTGAGTGCCACTACTTAAACATTTTGGGAGACCTTTTTGATGGGAGCTCGAATAGCTCTGTTAGGTCGGAGGCCTCGGTTTTGGAATTTGGGGGGATAATAAACCTGATTTTGAAAATATCGTACAGTGTGCCCTAGGCTAGTTGGCACGAGCAGGAGGTCGTAAACAAACATGAATATTAAGCTATAAAAACTTAAGTAATGAGTTGTTTGGCCATGGTACCGAGACAGGACTGACATATTCAATGGACTAGCAGCAATGTGACATGACAGGTCTCCGAACTAGTCAAGAAAAACAGCCGTAGGTCGAGTTGAGGGTCGAGGCCATTGTACTAGTGGTACCACAGATTATATGGCATCATGTGAAAAACTGTTGATTGTGCATGCACTGTGTTACGGGACCTTCAAGACGCCCAAGAGGGGTAGTGATGCGTCTCAGGGCTCTAGATGACCTAGTGGATATAAGGGTAGTTAGTCATACCAGAAGTCTTGCAAAACTCGAAGTTGCTTCAAGCACATGAGACCAGGGTAGGGGATAGGATGAGGTATCTGTCCTCATATGGACACGGAGTTTTGTTACATGATTGAGGGTCGGATGTCGCGAACATCCACTCATTCTCAGGGTAGAAGTGGACGTGCTTCTATCTAGGTGGCTGATAAAGTAGCTCCGACGCTACAAGTGGGTACAATGGACGGGCTGGCCTACAATTGTGTGTTTTACCTTCATGATAAAGGATGTGTGTTAGGTGATGACACATCGTGGAAATAAGAAATTGTTATAAAAATTGAAATTAAGTATCCAAGGTTTTTAAAAGAAAATAAAGAGTTTGGCACACTCCGAATCAAATATTTTTCCTAAAAAGGTTAAATTTTGAAAATCCATTCACTGAGTCGTTGTACTCACCCCCTCCCTTATATCCCTTTCAGGTAACCCCAGAAAGCCTACCCCAAAGACCACTAGCTAACACACCTATAAGGCAAGTATGATAAATTTTGAAATTTTGTGCAGTTTTGATTTATGTTATTCTAGGAAAAATGTAGGTTTAAAGGACGCCTTACTCCTCACGATTTATAAATAAGGGGCAACCCTTAGTAAATCGGGAGAGTGGTGAGTTGATCATGGGGATCCGACCAAACCGGGTCGGGGCATGACAACATGTGTCGGTGTTATCACCTTTTTGTCTTAGATTGATCCTTCCCTCATTCGTTGGTTATTGCAACTTCATTCCAAATTTAATGTCTGACCTTGTCATACTTAATTAACGGACTCTTCCTTACTTGAGTCATATTTCACTTGGACTATTGAGCTTACATGTCCCTCACTATAGGACATTTTCTAGGACCTGTGTTTGTCCATTAGATTTCTAGAACACTTCCTTGAGGGTTATTCTTGACGTTCCAACCTTTCGGGGGTTGTATAATTTCACCTGGTAGTATATTCTCGACTACCTACACCGTTATTCATTCATCCATCTTGCCTTTGATGTGATGTCTTACATAACCGTGTCGGTTTCCCTTACCTGCTTGTCCTTCCCCAACTTCTCTATTGGGTCTTTTTGGTTCCAATCATTGTATTTTTCCTCATTACTTACCGACACGCATGGGGTTCTTCCCTTCTTATGGATTTTGTTCTCGACTATGTTCCTCATAGTAGAGGCTTCTAGTTTGGGAGCTACTTGCTCCACCTTCTTACCATTCCTTGAAAGTTTCTTTCTTCCTTTCTTCACACTCCTTTCTATACTGGGTATTTGATCACCTTTAATCCTCCATTGTCTTAAAATTCTCATTTCTTTCCTCACTCCTTATCTGATGGACTTTCGGTTATTGGTCTTATTTAGTGTACTCCACCTTATGGTTAGCCATCCTCTCTTTAGGCTACATCAAGTGAGCGTAGACCGCAACTAGTCTTGATGTCAGTGATAATTTACTTTAGTCACTTCTTAACTAGAGGACTTACCTCTCCAAGATTTCTTAGATGTACTTTATTCTATTCCCCTTTTTATGGGTAACCCTCCCCTTTCTTACTCGTACATCATCTTTTAATGATATTTTCCAACTTACCCATTTCTTGGATTTAGCTTACTCCTTGGATCCTCCTAGTATGCTTCCCTAGGTTCCTTTCATCTTAGCATGCATTTTATTTGCAAATTCGTCTCCTAATCCCTTGTCACCTGGTTCCATTTCCTTTTAGTTGGGACATGTATCCCTTCCCAGGGTTTCCTTCTTTGGGAGGATTCTTACCCTTTTCTCCCGAAATTCCTTTTTCTTTCATCTTTGAAGGCACCTAACTTTAAATGACATTCTTTGATGCTTTTCTTTCATGCTTACCTTTAAACCTGAAATCTTATGGATACATCCTTTGTACTCCATCCTCATTCTCACTAGTACCCCAGTACATGTCTATTTCTTTTTAGGGAGAGCTCACATCCTCCTGGTTTCAAAATCTCTTGATCATCCTTCGAGAGGTTCACTTAAGCATCTCATGGCTTTTGATTGTAAATCCGGTCTTGGCCATTGATCTCCTTAAGGATTTCCTACATCCTTCTTTTTCCAATGTTTTGGCCTTTTCACTTCTCCCTTCTTTATCGTGGTTTAAATCCATGGTTCTTCCGCAGGTCAGTTCCTTAATTGCCTCCTTCCTACTATTTTTCTTATCCAACTGTCTGGATAGTTGTATCACTTATCCTTCATTCTCATCCTATTGTCCTTCATAGAGTGTAGTCTTTACTACTTCCCAGCCCTTCTTAGGGCATTGTTTATTCTCCCTGACCACCCCATTGCTACTAGTTGCTTCTTTCTACTAGGTTCTATTGGAATTGTTATTTGGTTCTTCTGCTCTTCCAAAGCAGGTCACACTAGGTCATCATGATACATCCTTCCTTCAAGAAGTTCCTAATTAAGGGTTGGTTCCTTGTACTCCACGTTATGTCCATCCATAAATCAATGATCTCTTCAAGGGCTACTTAGTTGTATGCATCCCTCTAGAGTTCCCATTCATAGCGTATTTCTTCTCTTCTTCACTCTTACTATGCCATACCCTAGAGTTCCCGGTGCCCCTCCTGAGGGGGTTCTAGGTGTACTTTCCATGTACCTTACCTCTATTCTTGTGATATCCCTCTCTGTTTCACCTTCTTAAGAAGGAGTTTAAATTTCCCTTTACCTTGTCATTTCTTAACCTCTTTGCGAACCGTTTACTTAACCTGCTTCATGGTTTTGGTCACCAGTCCTTCTTGTCTTTCGTGACTTTTGAGAAGGTATTGCCCTAAATCTATGAGGTGTGGGACAATCCTTCTTTACCTGTTCTATTCCCCTATACCTATAACATGTTATCTTGGTGCTTGTCCTTAGGGTTGGGCATTTGTTCATGTAGTGTCCCCATCATTCACACTTGTAATGGTTTTTTCCAAGTGTGAACTATTATGGTTCCTCCATTTCTTCGAATATTGCAGGGCCTTTCTAGGGTTGCTGGTGGTTTGGTGCTTTTCCATCCTTGAGTCTGAACACCTTGAGAGTTTTCTTGCTGAGTCTTCTTTGCTAAAGGGTCATTCTAAGAGTCCTCCTAGATTCACTAATTTAGTTTCCTTAACTGGAATTTTTTCTAGTTTCTATGTTAGTGTGGGTTTTTTTGGTTACTTTCCTTGGGGCCATGTTCCTAGAAAGATCACATCATTGAGAGATAGGATTTTAGGAATTTTGAGTACTTCATTAATAGAGGAGTACAAAAGGTTGGGGTTTTAGCCCTATTACAAAAGTAGTCACATAATAGATAAGGAGCTATGGGTGTCCAAGCATCCTACTTGGTAAGATTATACACCCTTGATGGCGCTCCTGGCCTTAGACTTGGCTCCCTTCGTACTCAGGAATGTGACCTCAACAGGTCCTAGCACCATCCTCCTGGACACTTCCCACTAACATCTCTTGGTTCTTTGGGACTTCTCGGGGACTTTAGGGTGATCCTCCTACGGGCTTCATCAAAAAATGGAGCAGTTGGGAGAGAGAGGAGTTTTCAAGTGTGAGAGGATGAATGAGGAGGAGATCTTTATATAGGAAGGTTGGGGATTTCTTGGCCGTCCGATTGGCATCTATATGGCTGTCATTCAATAACTGAAACTCCCTGGCCAAAGACTTTTCATCTTCGCCAGTGCTGCTCAATTCTCCAATGAGTGAACAGTCCTGTCACCTAGAAGATGACACTATTCCGAACCGGACCGGACCGGTCCGAACCGAGTTCGACGCTTAAACCAATTGGTTCAAGTCCGATTCGACCAAGTTTTTCAAAATTAAAAATTTCTAAATTCATCTAAATTAATTCTCTATCCAATGGTGGCCTCAATTATTCAATTTGAATTTTCTAAGCCACTAGAAAAATGAAATTAGCATTTGGTTCAATAGTGGTTCAAACCGGTCCAAACTGGTTCAATCTAGTTCGGATCTGGTTCAACTGAACCAGTCTAGTTTTCTTTCCCAAATTATCGTAAAGTCCCTTTCCAAGGTTTTTATGACTCTTTGGGTCACTCGGGAGTTGTAAATTTCCCAATTTGCTAGTTCTCTAGTGGTCGGGGTTTGTGAACCAGTTCGGTTTTCTAACTTAGGTTAACTGGTTCTTTCCTAGTTTTTCCTTAACTCAAAAGGGCGGGGTTTATAGTGCAACTCTAAAACTCATAAATTTCGACGAGTAGAGGCAAAATTGAGCTTACTGGGGGTCTGTGAGGGGTTGTGGAGGGTTTTAGGTAGTTAATGGTGGCCAATGCTGGCGGTGGAAGGGCTGAGGGAGTCAAGGTTGGGTCGGTCAGGAGATAGCTGTTTTGAGCTCTGGGGTAGCTTTACTATTCTATCATCTCTACACTTCTTTAGTTGTCCTTTGGTCGCTTTGTGAGTGTCTTGAGCTAGCTCACTTATAATGCCCCAACCCGGTTTGGTCGGATCCTCGTGATCAACCTGCCACTCCCTTGGTTTAAGTGGGGTTTCCCTCTTCTTTTAATTAAGAGGAGCCAGACGTAATTCAAACTACGTTCCCTGTAACAACATAAATCAATAAACATGCAAGCTTAAGAGTGACATTAAACATACCTAACAGAGGATACATCCTTGTGTTTTCTTTTGTCATGTTTCCTTACTCCCGAAAAGGGATATAAGAGAGAGTGTGAGTTCTTACAGCTCAGTGAACGAGTGTTGGGAGTGAGTTTTTAAGAGAAATAGCTTCATATTAAATTGTGCCAAGGGATATCATTTCTTTTAAAAGAAGTTCTCCTCAAAATTCAGTATTCAAAACCCTTTTTCTCATTTCCACATTAGGTGTGTTTAGCAGACAACACACGCCCTTCATCAGGAAGGGAACCCACATTCACAGGTAAAGCCTGTCCACTACACCCACTTGTGGCTTGGAGCATCTTTATTGGCCACCAAGATAGAAGTCCGTCTACTTCTACCCTGGGTCTGAGTGGATGTTCACGACATCTGACCCTGAGATCCGAATGCCACTACGTGTAGGTATGAGGACATAGACCTCATCTTGACCTCACCCCGATCTCATGCGCAAGAAGCTACACCGAGCTTCCCAACTGACTGGCACGATGATCTGCACTTATCTCCACCATGTCTTCCAATAGCCCTTAGGACCCATCACTACCCCTCTTGGGCATCTTGATGGTCCTATACCTCACGTGCATAGACAAAACAATAGTTTTCACATAACGTTTTGGTGTTAAAACTCGCCATTCAAAGTTTTATGGAATCGTATGAATATGAAGAAACTCAATTTCAACTTCAATTTTAAAAATTAGAGGTGTTTGATCGACTAATTTGATGAAATCAAATTCAATTGTGTTAAAGAGTTGGAATTGGGGGAGAAATTGGGGATTTTCGAAAATTCGAGGGACCGAAATGCAATTTCATAAAATAGAGGGTCAATTGGGCATGATAAAAATGTTAGAGGGCCAATCGAGAAATTTTAGAATTTTGGGAGTAAAATTTACCATTTTTGTAAAGGAATGGAAAAATGGTAATTTTGGAAAAGTTGGGGGACCAAATTGGAAATTTAGAAATTTAAACCCCTTTTCGTGAAATGGAATAAATTGAGGTCCTATGATAAATTTTAAAAGTTTGGGGACTCAATTTGAGGAAAAACCGGCATTAGGGACTTAAAGTTTAAGAGAAATAACTTTAGTAACCTAAATGCAAATAAATGAAAGTTGACTTTCTCATTCATTTGGAATGAATGAAGGCTATTAGGCCGAAGGATAATGAACCGAGATGTTAATATCGTATAGGAACACGAAGTACCAGGAACGCCAACAAGGACAAGCTCGCGTGAATAGGATTAGATGTCGAATACATCCACTCATTCCTAGGGTAGAAGTGAACGGGCTGCTATCTAGGTGACCGGTAAAGTCACTTGGACACTACAAGTGGGTGCAGTGGACATGCTGCCCTGTGAATGTGTGATCCCTTCATGATGAAGGGTGTCTGTTGATTGTTAAACACATCAACTGTGGTTAATGAGAAATAATGGTTTTAAAAACCGAGAAATTGAGGAAATGGTTTTAAAGAAAATAAGGAGTCTAGCACACTATAATTCAAACTATTTTTCTAAAAATCATGTTTCAAACACCCATTCACCGAGTTGTTGAACTCACGCCCTCCCTTTTTACTCCTTTTCAGGTAACCAATGGAGAACCTACCTAAAGATCTCCAGTTAGCTAAACCTGCAAAACAGGTATGTAAGTTTAAATTTTATGCAGTTTTGATTAATTTTATTCCAAAAAAGGTACATGTTTAAAGGACGCCTTACTCCTCACGGTTTAAAGAAGGGGAAAACCCTTAATAAACCGAGAGAGTGGAGAGTTGCTCATGGGGATCCGACCAAACCAAGTTGGAGCATGACATTGGAAGAGCTTGGTTTGGCTTGAAGAGGGCTCAATTCGGATGTTTTCAGCTTCACCGAAATAGGGCAGCTTCGGTCCACCAAAGCTGCTTCATAATTTGATTATGTTGGCGCTTCTTTGACAATCCTCATATCGAATGGAAACTATCGTCGATTAGCTGACTTCTCCCTGAATCTAAAGAAACCGACCTCGCCTTCTAATGTTGAGAAAAATTCCCAAGTTAGAGCTCCGGTTCGAGCTTCATCAGAAATTGGACTAGTAGAGAGAGAGAGAGGAGTTTTCAGGTGTGAGGAGAATGAATAGAGATGCGTTTTTTTATATAGGGAGCTCGAGGACTCTCTGGTCGTCTGATTGGCTCCTTTATGGCTCTCATTCATGGTCTGAAATGCCCTAACTGGAGATTTTTCACCTTTGTCGGCGCTATTCATTTTTCCGGCGAGTGAACAGTGTTGTTATCTAAAGGAAGAAGACGACACTATTCCGAACCGAATCAGACCGGTCCAAACCAGGTTTAATGCTTAAACCAGTCGGGTCAGGCTCGATTCGATCAAGTTTTTCAAAATTAAAAATTTATCTATATTAATTCTTTATCTAGTTGTGGCTTCAATTCCTCAATTTGAATATTTTAAGCTTTCTAAAAAAATGAATTTAGAAGTCGGTTCAATAGTGGTTTAAACTGGTTCAATCTGGTTCAGGTCCGGTTCACCTGAACCGATCTGGTTTTCTCTTCCAATTCATCCCAAAGTCATTTTCCATGAATTTTATAACTATTTAGATCCCTCATAATTTGTAAATTTCTCTTTTTACCCTTTCTTTATTAATTATAGTTTGTGAACCAACTTGTTACCCAAATTGATTGGTTCTTTCCCCGATTTTTTTACCTTTAAAGGACGGGGGTTACATGTGTGCTCGACGTAACAACCAACCAATTTGCATTATAGAGAACCGATTTCGGTGAATAAATCGATCGATTGAGCTGATTTTGGCTATTTTTTTAATAGTTCACACCTAATTCGGCCGATTGCTCACCTAATTTATTTTTAAGAAAAAACTATTTGTTCAATTCTCTATAAATTTGACTAAAAACCACAATTTTCTGATTTATCTAACAAATTTTAAAAATTAGGGGGCTTACCACTACAAGGCGATTTGATCGATTTTGGTTAGTTAAACTCTTATTCGACCGATTATTACCCAATTCATTTTCCTATAAATATCTTGTATAATTGCATATCAATTTAGCTTAATAAGCATTATTTTTCAATTTGTATAACCACTTCTAAAAATCGAAATTTTTTACCTTAAATCAATTCGATTTTGATTTAAATCAATTTTCACTTATACTTTTACTTATCCTTAACTTTTTATCAAATTAAGTTATTTAAAGGTAATTTATGGATATTGCCATGGTCTATGTTCATGATTTTAACTTATTTTCAATACGGTTTAATTTTAAATCTTGATTTTCGAATTTTAATTACTGATTCAACGTAAATTTTCATTCCAATTGATGTTAAATCACTCTTTCGAAAATTCTACTATTACAACTTGTATTTTATAAAATATGAGATTTATTTTATATTTTAAAATATGAGACTAAAATAAATTTTGTGTGAAATATAAGTTTATAACTTATATTTTAGAAAGTAGGACTGGATACATATTTTGTAAAAAAAAATGAGTTTCAACTGATATTTTAAAAAGTGAGAGTAAGACTAGTTTTATTTGTTTTACGTTAAAACTAAAATTTAAATCATATTTTATAAGATGTTATCCGTATTTTATGAAATATATTTTTGGAAGAGTGTTTAACAATGGGCATATTTGATTTGGAAGAGTCCTTAGAAATGGGCATATATTTGGTCCCATCCATAAAACATCTTGATACATAAGATATGGTTAGCCTAAAACTTTCTAGCTTGATAAAAAAATGTAACCACTCCATTTTAGTTTACTTCTCTTTGAACTACCAGAAGAACTAGTAAACCAATTATGAGCCTTGAAATTAGTGTGTTAATGCATGGTCATCGTCCAACTAAACCTTGATGCATTCAGTTGTATTAGTGAGAATCAATCACTTAAAATTGTGACAAGGGAGTGCTTTCATTCGAATGATAGAAGAACAATAAGTGGAAAAGATGGATGAAGAAGCAATATGTGGAATAATGAAATGAAGGGGCAAGAAAGAGGAACATAAGATACTTCAATGATCAGACTGTCAAAATAGTCTCCAAGTAGATGTCTATGTTGAGAGAGTAAATGGTCCTCTAAGCCCTGCAATACTGCTAAGACACTCAGAGGTGTTGCTTGTTGCTGAGAATCTGAGCATACCAGTGGAAGAGCCATATACTTAAGTAGCAGCCGCTACCAACCCATAGCCTCAAGGAGGCAGAAAAGAGACTTGCAGGATAAATGTAAAGCTGAGAACCACACCCAAATTTTCAAGAATGACAGGAACTACACATCTCTCCTGCTATGTAATGTATGGTATAAGGGGTACCGCAAGCCCACAACCATTGGAGTATGCAGGAAGAAGAAACCCCTACTCACGGTTTATTAACCCCATCACTGCATGACAGGAAGAGCTGCTACCAATCTGACATACATTATTATCATTGGAATGCCTACCTTCCTGATTTCAACACCTAGGAACTACTAGCATAACCTGTCTATGTTGTTTCCAGTACAAGAAATGTATAGCAATAGTCCGTATATGGCTTAAATATATACAAGAAAAAAGTATTGTTTTTAATTAAATATAAAATATAGACATCCACGCCTTGTAAATGTGTCCAAGAGAATTAGGTTAGGTCCAACAGACCCCAATTCCTCCTACCAAGGCATCATCGCCCTAAAACTATGGAAATTAAGACCAAAATGGAAATGATTGACGATTGTGTGGTATTGCCGGAACAAAATGTACATCTCCCATGAAAATGCATGAGTCTGTATCTGAACTAGCTATCAACTGCCATAGCATTTCTAGGAACCAAGTCGCATAGGTTACCTGCTGCCAACGTTCGCCTGCAGCGACGCATCCGGGGAAGAGATAGCCTTCTTGAGCGAACAGGAAGTCCTGAAAGCCTCGATCTGCGACTGACACTTCACCTGATCGCCATTGTTCTCTTTCAAGCACTTCTTCAGAGCATCCACGTCGCACGGCGACACGATCTTCTTCGCAACGCCGTCCTCGGCCTTCATTTTCCCCGACGCAGACAGGTCAACTCGAGTGGAGCAAGAAAAATGGACCCCCTTCACCTACTATTTACCAACCCCATTTCAATTTGGGCCTCTAGCAGTCGCTCGGCCCACAATTGCTTATGCGCAGAACCTCTGGCCTCGAAACTGGCACAGTATCTCTCCCCATTAGTTAGCTGTTGGATCCTCCAATAAAAAAATTCAAAAAACAATTAACTCTTCTAAAAATAACTTAATTAAAGGATTATGAAAAAGAAATTATCTAAAATTTTAATTAAAATAATTTTATTTATATATTTACATAAAAAAATATATTTTATATTTCAATTAATAATATAACATAAATTAAGGTAAAAATAATTCACTCAAATATAATTTCTAATGTTTTATAATACTATGTTCAATACTGCGCTCTCTACAGGCAATGTACTGATTTTTATTTTTCAATAATTTATATTTAAAGAGAGTGACTCGTGGGACTCCTTTTACTTGAATGGTTGAGCGAAAAATACTATTATTCATCTCAAATATTTCGTATTATTTAACTTATAAAGTTCTACCTCATATTTATTATTTTATTTTTGATCTATCAAATTATAATATTTTTTATTCTCACTTTTTTATTTATCATTATCAAAGATATATATTGTTATACTTACACTTGCCCACGCACAAGAAAGAATGATGGTGGAGGGAGCTTCTATTCAAGGATGCCACTTACGAAAAAAAAGAGGAAGAGCCTAAGACAAGACATATAGAGACATTTTTTAGAGAATAAGAAAAGGTGTGTGTTTCCAACTGATCATATCTATCTAACTCAGAAATACTACAATCACACTCTGGAATGAAGCAAAGATTGCATTTCTGGCAGCATCCTTCTTACATTCGGAAATCTAGGGGCAGCACCATTGCCAGCATTCACCTTGATGAAGGCCCTCCAGGGCCAGCAGATACGCATGATGCTTCTCCTGCCACTCCTTTCCCGGCTATCCGCCTCTTCCAGCTGCCTTGTTAGCTCCTCGATCCGCTCACGCAGCCCTGTTGCCCGACTGTCAGCCAGTTGGAGGGACTTCTCGGCGGTTGCCTGGGCAGCCATTGCTGCAGCTGCAAGGTCTGCCTTCAGTTTCAACTTCCCATTCGATATCTCCAGAGCCGACTTTGTTTTCTCAAGCTCTTGTTGTAGGATGGTAACCTTATACAGCAACAATATTGTCATAGAAATGAATGAACCCACCAAAAAAATGAAAAAATGTTCTATGTCGAAAATTGCACATTCTAAACTATACGTAATGTCTTATATGCACAAGGGTTTTATGAGATGACATAACAAAAATCTCTTCATCTCCTCATTTCCTGCAATTTGGTTCTTATTCCATGTCTCCACCATTATTCGAGGTGATTAAGATGATATTCAGTATTTTGTAATGATTATGATGATCAGTATTTTTAAGGGGCCTGCATCCTTGAAACTAAGATAAGCATTTTTTAAGGGAGTTGGTCTTTCACTCACCATCTATAAAATTATATCTCTTTTATAGATAGAAAAAGAAAAACTAACATCATTCTTAAAGCACCTAACCCATGTCTGGAGACATATGAAGCATAGAAGTATCGTAAAGGAATATGCTTTGAAAGATGGCTTGTTTTTTACCACTTTATCCCGCTCTTCGACTTCATTCTTCCCAGCTACGACTTCCAGCTCGCAGGCTTCTCTCCATCTAGCAACCTCTGTTTCTGTTTCTTTGATATCAACCAGTAGCTCCTCAATCTTCCATTAGAAAACAACATAAAAATTAAGTCAGCTAAAAGAATAGGTGGAGGTGGAAAATGATATCTTGTCTCTTAGTTGACCATATGATTACATTCTGGGCTAATAGTCTCTCCCTTTCTTCAAGTTCTTTAATGTACAGGGAGTTTTCACTTATTTGCTGAGCTTGTTTAGTGGTAAGGCTCTCTAGGCGCTCATTGTCTGACCTGACAAGGAAAGAACAGTAATTAATTACACGACAAGCTCCCTGCATCAGAATTGCTCATCTAAAACAGAGCATTATCTTGTCTCCCAGAAAGATATTGATTAGCCCGAATCCAATTTTATGTTCAGTTTATGGGGCCACTTGTTCGTCCTAAACCTTCACATTTCGCTCGGAGCTCTCCTACGCCCGAATAAAGTCAATCAAAGGGCTTAAAGAAAACTAGCTTAATAGAGTGTCTGAATGAGATCTCAGCGGATAATCTTACATCCATTTCTCCCTTTGCATTAGCATAAGATATATTTTGACAACTACCTAATTCGATCATCAAACATGAAAGCTTCTTAAAAGCAAAACTACTTCAGAATAAGAGCAAATCAAGTACCTAGATTCATCCAAACATCTCCTCAACTGAGTTATCTCAAGCCTCAAGTTCTTCATTATCTTCTCAACAGTGGAAGCCTGTCAAGATCAGAAACAAGCTGGTCATAGGATATTGATGGAAGAACACATTCAAATATTCAGGGAACTTGATAACTCCAATCCAGTTCATTCATCCACATACCAGACTAACAACCTCCTCCTCACATTCACTACCATCCGATTTACTTCCCGTACTGGATGCCCCATAGCTCTCAACCATGGGCTGCTCTATACTCCCCCCGCTCCCCATCATAAACCCGAACCCTACCCTCTGCAATCCCCTCTCTGCAAACTGCAACAGAGCAACCCTCTTCTGCTCAGTGTTGCCCTTCAATTTATTCAAGCTCTTTTCAACTGCCTCCTTCTCCATCAACGCTACCCTCAGCAAGCTGCTGATGTCCCGGTTTTCCTCCGTAAGGCTCACCACACTATTCTCCAACTGCCTTTTCTCCTTCCCCTTCATCTCCTTGTATTCACTGACTTTGGAATCCGCTAAATCAACAAGCTTCCTTACCTCCATTATCTGCTCAAACACTGGCATAAACTCAGAATCCAGCCTCAGATCACCATTCCCTCCATTTTCATCGCCTAGAGTCTCAGGGATCTTATCATCGTCCACATTCTGGATTACCTTAATCAATCCATCCTTCACCGTTTGTACTGCCTCCATACTCCTTAATAGCAACCCTCCCCTCTCTTCCATCTCCTCCTCCACAGATTCGAACTTTTTCTTGTACACTTCAATCTCGACTCTCATAGATTCTCTTTCGATCAGCTCCTCCTCGAACTTGCTCAAGAACTTATCCTCCTTCTCCTTGAGCAACTCCTCCAGCTCGCCCACCCTAGAGGCAAGCCGGTCCCTTTCGCTGCAGAGGCTCTCGATGATTTTGGACATGTTCGCTATTTCGTTCACACAATCTTCCCTCTGGCGCTGGGCGAGGAGCAAAGTTTCCTCCATCTCCGCTGACCGGGATCGGAGGCTCTGGTGCGATTGGCGGAGGGACTCGAGCTCTGCGAGGAGGCCATGATCGACCGCTGGGGATGGATCAGGACCATCGATCTGGGGCTCCGATGTATCCATTATCCACAGAACATCGCGTGAATCAGTCAGAAATCTCACGGGACGCAGAAAGGGAAACCTTCGGCTTTGAGAGAGCTGAGAAGTAGAGCAACGTGCAAAGCTAACGGTCAAAGAATCAGAAGGAGAAGATGCAGTGCACCGGGTGCATAAGAGCCCATATTTGATGTCGTCATGGGATATTTGGTTACTCTCATGTGCCTGGTTCACTAAAATATTTAGCGAGGAAGCGTGCCGGTAGGTGAATGCCCAGGGCCAATGGATCTTTTATTGCAAAAAAAAAAAACACATCATAAATTGTTTGAGAAAAAATAAATATACACATTATTAGGAAAATTACACAGGGGGCGCGCTCTCTTCGTAGCGGCCAAAATATTTCTTGATGGTGATCCTCACCCCACTATTCAGTCTTCTACGCCCAAGTTTTGTAAATATTTGACCTTTGGAACTGTCTGGTCGGAAATGGGTGAATGGAGAGGGAGTAAATGAGTCGAGAGAATGATTGGTGTGAGAATAAAATTATTCCTCGCTAAGAAATTTAAATAGTATCCAACAACCATCCTAACTAGTAAGCATCATATTTATGTATTATCCCAATAGTGGGTGTTATTATGTGGAAGTATGACATAAGTTTGAAACCCAGTTTAATTCACAATTTTGAGCTAAAAACTTACCCGACTAAAGTAGCTTTGCTTTTTCATGCAAAAAAAAAAAAGTAGCTTTGCTCACGTCGTTTACTTTATATCCCACTTTGATAGCAAAGATCATTTCCTCTACCACCTCGACATGATTGAAAGACCCGTGCTTCACCCTCATCATCTCCTTTGATCTATCGACCACAGTGCATTCAAGCTCTTTACTCCCATATTAGTGCAAAAAAAAAGTCCATCAGGTCCGTATTAATACTAATATTTTGCTCTTTTATCTTTTAAAAATATATTATTAACCAATAATTTATACTAATTTTTATTTAAAAATTATAAATTATAATTAGGATAATTTATCTATTTCAGTTTTTTATTTATTTAATTTAAGATTATATTTTTAAAATTCGTCCTAATATAAAATATATACACTTATAACCTACAATTTTAAATTCAAACTAAATAAATTTATACAAAATATATATTATTTTTTTGATATCAAACGAATGTAATGATAATTTTTAGTTGAGTACTTTTTTTAAATATTAAAAAAAATTATTACACGTATTTATAATTTCGAATTGGATATAAGTGTGAGTAAAACTTTTAAATATACATAGATTTAAATTGTTAAATCTTTTTTTAGTTACTATTTTACATTTGATATTAATTTAGCATTCACATTGATCCAACTTTGGACCTCCATCTATGGGTTGACTCAATTCTACAATGGAATCTAACTCAACAAAATTTTAACTTATAAGGATTGGAGTTCAATTATATCCAGACTCGTACCACAATAAAAAATAATATTATTTTGATTTATTCTAATAATTTAATGATATTATTTTGATTCATTCTAATAATTTTTTTTTTGCTCAACGACTCATGTTTTAATCCATGAGCAGGAACGGAAATACAAAAATAAAATCCCTTAACTTTTTTAATTATTATTTTAGTTAAGTTATAACTAAAAAATAAAAATCCTTCAACCTTGATCGCCCATAAGGTATTTTTTTCCTAATTAGTAATCAAAATATAGTGATTTTAGTCTTCAAACTTTCTTAATTAAATTTAAGTTTTCAAACTTTTTTCTTAAAATAGCTTAATAACCTAAAAATCATTAATATATATTGTCATAATTCATGGGTACTTATGATCACTTTCTAGCCAATAATAGTGGAATATTGTCATTTTAACCTTATTTCTTTACCAAAAAATATATATATATTTCTAAAAATAACGCAAACTCACAAAATATGACGAGTTGGTCATATTTGATAAAAATTTATCTGCATTGCATATTTGTAATCTATTGAATCAAACCAAATGGTAGTATGACATTGTGCAAAAAAAAATGGTGGTCTAACTCGTAAATTAATTTGAACCATAATTTTAAATAATGGATGACGGTTATAAAATACTATCAAATAACTATATTTAATTGAAAATAAAGAATTGAGAAAATCCAATAAATAATTGGTGTAAACTGGGATTAAACACGTCCAAACCATAAAAATCCATAATTTTTACAATGAGTTATACTAATAAAAATTTAGTTATTTTTTAGCCTATACTGTATGAAATTAAATATATAATATTTAGAAAAAAAATTGATCTAAACGGCTGAGAAATACATTGGAAACCGATTCGTAATAATGTCGAACATGTCTAATGGACAAGACATACATGTAACCTCCATGTGTCACACGTGTGGCAGTGCCACGTGCCACACACACGACGTCCCCACTACCTGATCGAAACCCGGATAAAATCGAAATTAATCCATGTGGCATTCTAAAACCCACCAAATACTAATTAATTCTTTCAAAGTGCCACAAATTATGAAATAATTAAAGGGGGCTATAATCAAATAGCCAATTAAGTATACTTTATGATCGTATAAGACTTGGATTTCTCTTGGTTACCATATCATTAAAATTCTATTTGAAACCCACACATCTTCATGTTTTGGTAACCCAAATTACATAGAGCACAACTTCCTTTCATGCCCACCAAAATTAGTGATGCAAGTGTTCTTTGAAAGATGCTCAAGTTAGCTTTCCAAAACAATCTATCTCAACCTCTTTTATTAAATGTACCAATTCCAGCGTGATCAAATAGTATATGTGCTCCATTAGCATGAAATAGAGCAATTACTTCTTAGGGGATTTCCTTTGGCCTCGATAGCCAACATGGACCACGAAAAATATAACAAACTACTCTTGTCCTAGCTTTTGAACTCCATGAACCTCATACATTTTAGGTAATTATTGAGGTCGAATAAATTCAAAATACTTATGACTAGCCTTCAGTTGTGATAGAGTATAGCAAAAGGGACTTTGTAGGTTGCTTAGACATCCATTTGAGATGATTTAAGTGGCCACAAGTTCCTCTAGGAGTTAGCTTTCAAATCTCACCAGTGTTGTTAACCGTCACCTTCTCTAGTGAGAACCTAACCTTGACCCAACTCGTACTCAATAAACTGTTACCTTCGAGCAAGCTCTGATCATTGCTATTTCGGTCAACCTTGATCGAGCAAAGACCACGATGACCTAGGGTGAGTCCTTAGGGATAACATATTTGAGTTTGAGAATTTTTGTTAATTATTTTGTTGAGGAGAAAATGTTAGGGACCAAAATGTAAATATGGATAAGTTAAAGGAGCTATTCAAGAATAAGGTTCCTTGATGTGTTTTGAATGCTTAAGTACCAAAATGGGACAAAAGATAAAGTGTATGGACTAAATTGTAAATAAAGATATTTGGGTGCCCAAACTAATTTTTTAGGAAACTTAAGGACCCAAATATAAATAAAGAAAGTTTAGGGGTCCAAATAGAAGATTTGGAGAATCTAGGGTCCCGTAAAGATAAGTTTTTAAGTATATGGGCAAAATAAAAATTTTCTAACTTAAAGGACTATTGTACAAATAGTGAAAATTTTGGACTTACGTGATATTCTATGGAATTTGGGGATCCGAATGAATCCCAAATAAATGTAAGGATCCAAGTGAAAGACTTGAAAAAAGTCTAGGGTCTCAAATGATTAGTTTTAAGGCATAAAAGGGAAAAATGATAATTTTGTCCAAGTTAGGGACCAAAATACAATTTTGGGAAAGTAAGGTACCTAAGTGGAAACCTAAGGATTTTTAAGCATTTGGATAAGTATAACCAAATAAATTTATGACCCTAAGTGAGTGCAATTAATCTTTAGAAATGAGTTAGTTAAAACGGTTCATCCATACACAAGCAAGTCCAGAAACTAGTCGTGAGGAGAGAATAATAATGTCACGCCCCAACTCGGTTTGGTTGGATCCCCATGAACAACCCACCGCTCTCCCGGTTTAAGAGGGGTTCCCCCCTTCTTTAACTCGAGAGGAGCCAGACATACTTTCGACCTTGTTTCCTGGAAAGACATATATAAAAAAAATACAAGCTTAAGAGAAATTAAGCATACCTGATAGAGGGTAAGGCGTGGTGTTATCCCTAGTCATTTTCACTAATTCCCGAAAAAGGGATAAAAGAGTGATGAGTTTCTAAAACTCAGTGAATGGGTTTTAAAAAATAAAATCTAAGTTCGATGCAAAATAGTTTTCCAAAAATGGAGTGTGTCAGACTCCATAATTTCTTTAAATTTTTCTATCTTCAATTCTGAGTTTTTTTAAAAAAAATTAATTGTTTCTTATTACCACGGTGTGTCATCACCCAACACACATCTTTCATCATGAAGGTCAAACACACAATCACAGGCCAACCCATCCACTGAACCCACTTGTGGCATTGGGGCGACTTTACTAGCCACCTAGATAGAAGTATGTCTACTTCTATCCTGAGAATAAGTGGATGTTCGCGACATCCGACCCTCAATCCCGTAACAAATCTCCATGTCTGTATGAGGATAGAGACCTCATCCTAACCCCACCCTGGTCTCATTCACTTGAATCTATGTCGAGCTTCGCAAGGCTTTTCGTACGACCAATTACCCTTATATCCACCATGTCGTCCAGGGCCATAGGACACATCACTACCCCTCTTGGATGTCTTGAAGGACCTGTAAATATAGTGCATGCACAATCAACATTTTTCACATGATGCCATATAATTTGTGGTGCCACTGGTCCAATGGTCTTGGCCCTCAACTCGACTAGCAGCTATTTATCTAGACTAGTCTGGAGACTTGTCATGTTGCACTGCTGCTAGTTAACTGAGTATGTCGGTTCTATCTTGGTACCATGGCCAAACAATTCAATTTCTTAAGTTTTCATGGTATAAAATTCATATTTGTTTACAAGCTCCTACTCGTGCCAACCAGCCTAGGGCCTACTGTTCGAGATTTTCAAAATTGAGCATAACAACCCCCAAGTTCCAAAACCGAGGCCTCCAGCCTAACAGAGCTATTCGAGCTCCTGTCAAGAAGGTCTCCCAAATTGTTTAAGCAGTGACACATAGTCATGGGAGAGTACTTTCGAGAAAAATATATTTTCAACTATCCATCATACCAACTGAGTATGAGGACATCTCTGCTCATAACTGATGAACGGGTTTTCCACTTCCTTCGAGAAAGTTTCATCATACCAACCGGGTATGATCTACTTACAACCGGTAAGTAGTTTTTCCACATGTCTTTCACATCACTCCCCTCATATGTGATGTTTAAAATACCATTTAGTAGTGGGTTTTCATTTTTGAGGTGCTTATCATCCCAACTAGGTATGAAATAAAAATTCCACTCACCCGATTGTGCAGTGAAATTCCTCTTAGTCGGTTTTCGTCCCTTGCGAGCTTAATCTAAGCTATCGTTCCCGATGTCTCGTGTTCCTATACGAAATGAACATTGTTGTTCATTATCATTTGGCTTAATCACCTTCATTCATTATGAATGACTAAATTCTCAACTTTTCAAATATTTACAATTTGGTCCCTAAAGTTATTTTCCCTTTACTTTAGGCCCCAATTGATGGTTTTCCCCCAAACTAAGTCCCAAAACTTTTAAAATTCACCTTAAGACCTCAATTTATTCAATTTCATAAAAGGGGTTCAAGTTTCTCAATTTCCCAATTTGACCCCCAATTTTTCCCAAAATTACCATTTTGCCATTCCTTTACAAATATGGTAAGTTTTACCTCACAAATTCTAAAATTTGCTCAAATGATCCCCTAACACTCTTATCATGCCCAATTGAGCCTCAATTTTATAAAATTTCATTTTGGTCCCTCAATTTTTAGAAATCCCCAATTTCCTCAAAAATTTCCCCCAATTTCAACTTATTAACACAATTGAATTTGATTTCATCAAATTGACCAATCAAACACTTCTAATTGTTGAAATTGAAGTTAAATTTGAGTTTGTACATCTTCATATGATTTAATTGCACTTTGAATCACAAGTTTTGACGATGGAACGAGCTCAAACAGAGATTTACCGGAAAATAGAACGTAGAGAGAGAAAGCTTCAATTGCTCACCATGGGGGGCGCGACGGTCCGAGCTTCCAATTTGGGCAGATAACTCTCCTTGTTACTCATAGGATCAAGAATTGCATCAATTGATGCTGAATTGGGTGAGAATTCTATCATTGAAATTCTGCCAGTTTTCTCTCTAGCACCGGTCGAAAATTACAGAGGGGTGCCAAATTAGCTTACCTTTCCATTCTAATTCGGCCGTCGGAGGGCTAAGAAGGTGTTGGGAGAGCTTGGTTTGGCTTCAGGAGGGCTCAAATTGGCCAATTTTAGCTTGACCGAAATAGGGCAGCTTTCGTCTATCGGAGCTACTTCACTATTCAATCACGCCGACGCTTCTTTGGTAACCCTCTGAGCGAATGGACACTACCACTGTGTAGCTGACTTCTCCCCGGTTCTAAGGAACCTGACCATGCCTTCTTTGGCTAAAAAAAGACTATATATTGGAGCTCTCGTTCTAGTTTCACCAGAAAACTAAGCAGCTGAGAGAGAGAGAGAGTGAGGTTTTTAGGTGTGGAGAGGATGAATAGAGAAGTGCTCTTTATATTGGGAGCTCGGAGACTCGTCGGCCGTCCATTTGGCACCTTTATGACAATCATTGATGACCTGAAATGTACTGAATGAAAACATTTCTTTTTCATCGGAGCTACTTCAATTTTCCGGCGAGAAAACAGTGCTGTCATTTGAATGAAGAAGATGACACTGTTTTGAACCGGACTGGACCGGTTTGAACTAGGTTCAAAGCTTAAACTGGCTGGTTCACCCCCAATTTGACCGAATTTTTCAAATCTAAAAATTTCTAAATTCATCTAAATTTATTTTCTATCCAATGGTGACCTTAAATCTCAAATTTGAATATTTTAAGCCACCTAGAAAAATGAATTTAGCATCTAGTTTAATAGTGGTTCAAACCGGTCCTAACCGGTTCAATCTGGATCAGACCTGGTTTACCCGAACCGGTTTGGTTTTCATCTCCAATTCATCCATAAGTCATTTTTCATGACTTATGTGACTCTTTAGGTCACTTGGGATCCATAATTTCTCCGGTTTGCCCTCTCTTTATTGGTTACGGTTCATAAATAGGTGCAATCCAGTTCGGACCCAGTTCACCCGAACTGGTCCAGTTTTTCTCTCCCACTTGGTTCTAAGGTTCTTTCCCAAGGTTTATGAATCTTTTTGGGTCACATGGGAGTTGAAATGCTTCCAATTTGTCCGTTCTTCAATAATCGGGTTATTGAATCGGTTCGGTTTTCTTACTCGGCGTGACCGGTTCTTTCCTAGTTTTCCTTAACTCCAAAGAGCGGGGTTTACAAATAATTTATTAGGAAACTTATGGGAAAGTATTTATGTGCTAATTAAGTACTCAAACCAATCCCAAATTTGTAATATGACTCATCTAAAGAGATTACCACAATTGATCACAGATGGATCTCACGACTCGAGCTAAGGGGAATTTCAATCGAAATGAACAAGTTCTGATAAAAGCAGTGAGTGAGAGTAATGCCATCGAGTTTGATTAGACCAATCGATACACTTTACTACTTTTTTGTAATACCATGAAATTCATTAAATATGTTTTGGAAAATCATTTGAAAAGTGATGAGAAACTACATTGATGCATGTTCACTACGAAAGATCATTTTTTCGAGATGTCTAAACATGATAAGGTTGAAAGACCGTGAGAAAACTATAATCATATGCTAGGACTGTGTGAGTAAGGACATATTGCCCGTGATTGATTTTCTAATATGGAGTTGGTCGTGTTAAGGACCAAACTACCCATGATTGAGATTTGAAGATGTTTGTTGACTGCTGGTTGTTGTGCATGCATTTGAGTTATTAAGCTGGTTAGAATAATGACCAAACTCCTCAAGATTGGGATTGAACACATTTGTTGCTTGCTAATTATTGTTTATGCATCTACGATATTGATTTATTTAGATTGATGACTAAGCTCTATGATTGTCACGCACTGGTCCAATTCTGTTGGCCGAGGTCCCATAAACCTAGTTAATTCCCCTTGAAGTCACCATGGTGGTATTTTCACCATAGTGAAATTGGAGGGACTAAGGCTTCCGATAAAACATCTCAGTATTTTACAGCGGAAATTTGAAAATTTTCATTAAAGCATAGCGTTTGAGGCCAAAACTGTTTTCATATATATAAAAAAATAGCAGTTGATAAGAAACATGTCATGCCCCGACCCAGTTTGGTCGGAATCCCATGAGCAATACGCCACTCCCTTTGGTTTAAGAAGGATTTCGCTTCCTTTTAAACTGCGAGTAGTCAGACATCCTTTTTACCTGGTTTCATGGTATAACATTATACAAAACTTAATAGCTTAGAAACTAACATACTTGACTTAGGATTCAACTATGAGAGATCTCTAAGGTTAGTCTCCTTTTTCTTGAAAGGGGTTAAAAGGAGGGGGTGAGTTTCTACAACTCAATGAGCGAGTGTTGGGTGTGAGTTTTCAAAAAAATATTTAGTTCATAAAAAACTATTTTAAAGTTTATCGTCATTTTTAAAGATTTTCTCTAATCTCAAAGCTTTTCACCATTTTCAATTATTATGTGTGATTAGCTCTCTTAGCACATCCCCTTGCCTCGGGAGGCATTTAGCAAACAAACACACTCCCTTTATTATAAAGGTTACATACATTTGACATCACCTTCTCTAATTAGAACCTAACATTGACCCAACTCTTACTCGATAAACTGTTACCTTCGACCTAGCTCTGATCCTTGCTATTCCGGCCAACCTTGATCGGGCAAAGACCATGACGACCTAGGGTGAGTCCTTAGGGATAACATATTTGAGTTTGAGAATTTTTGTTAATTATTTTGTTGAGGAGAAAATGTTGGGGACCAAAGTGTAAATATTGATAAGTTAAAGGACCTATTCAAGAATAAGGTTCCTTAGTGGTCTTTACTAAGGGCTAAAAAAGGTTTAGGAACTATTTTGAAATGTTGGAAAAGATTTGAATTTTGGATGATGAGTTTTGAATGCTTAAGTACCAAAATGGGACAAAAGAGAAAGTATATGGACTAAATTGTAAATAAACATATTTGGGTGCCCAAACTAATTTTTTAGAAAATTTAAGGACTCAAATATAAATAAAGAAAGTTTAGGGATCCAAATAGAAGAATTGGAGAATCTAGGGTTCCGTAAAGATATGTTTTTAAGTATAGGGGCAAAATGAAAAATTTTTAACCTAAGGACTATTATGCAAATTGTAAAAATTTTGGACTTACATGATATTCTATGGAATTTGGTGATCCGAATGAATCCCAAATAATTATGAGGATCCAAGTGAAAGACTTGAAAAAAGACTAGGGTCTGAAATGATTAGTTTTAAGGCATAAAAGAGAAAAATGGTAATTTTGTCCAAGTTAGGGATCAAAATACAATTTTGGGAAAGTAAGGTACCTAAGTGGAAACCTAAGGATTTTTAAGCATTTGGACAAGTATAACCAAATAAATTTATGACCCTAAGTGAGTGTAATTAATATTTAGAAATTGGTTAGTTAAAACGGTTCGTCCTTACTGCAAGTCCTACGGATAGAATAATAATGTCCCACCCCAACCCGGTTTGGTTGGATCCCCGTGAACAACCCACCGCTCTCCAAGTTCAAGAGGGGTTTCCCCCCTTCTTTAACTCGAGAGGAGCCATGCGTACTTTCGACTTTGTTCCTTGGAAAGACATATATCAAATAAAATGCAAGCTTAAGAGAAATTAGGCATACCTGACAGAGGGTAAGGCGTGGTGTTATCCCTAGTCATTTTCACTAATTCCCGAAAAAGGGATAAAAGAGTGATGAGTTTCTAAAACTCAGTGAATGGGCTTTAAAAAATAAAATTTAAGTTCGATGCAAAATAGTTTTCCAAAAATGGAGTGTGTTAGACTCAATAATTTCTTTAAATTTTTCTATCTTCAATTCTTGGGTTTTCAAAAATAAAATCAATTGTTTCTTATTACCATGGCGTGTCACCACCGAACACACATCCTTCATTATAAAGGTAAAACACGCAATCGCAGGCCAGCTTGTCCACTAAACTCACTTGTGGTGTCGAAGGGACTTTATAGACCACCTAGATAGAAGTAGGTCCACTTCTACCCTAAGAATGAGTGGATGTTCGTGACATCCGACCTTTAATCCCATAACAAATCTCCGCGTTCGTATGAGAATAGAGACCTCATCCTGATCCTAACTCGGTGTCATGCACTTGAAGCTATGTCGAGCTTCACAAGGCTTCCGGTAAGACTAATTGCCCTTATATCCACCAGGTCGTCCAGGGCCCGAGAACACATCACTACCCCTTTGTGGCATCGTGAAGGTCTTGTAAAAATAGTGCATGCACAATCAACATTGTTCACATGATGCCATATAATCTTTGATGCCACTGGTCCAACGGCTCCGACCCTCAACTCGACCTATAGCTATTTGTCTAGACTAGTATGGAGACCTCTCATGTCGCACTGTCGCTAGTTAACTGAGTATGTCGGTCCTATCTTGGTACCATGGCCAAACAATTCAATTTATTAAATTTTCATGGCATAAAATTCATGTTTGTTTACGACCTCCTACTCGTGCCAACCGGCCTAGGGCCCACTGTTCGAGATTTTCAAAATTGGGCATAACAGCACCCAAGTTAAAAAATCGAGGTCTCCAGCCTAACAGAGCTATTTGAGCTACTATCAATAAGGTCTCCTAAATTGTTTAGGTAGTGGCACATAGTCAGGGGAGAGTACTTCCGACAAAAATATATTTTCAACTGTACATCATACCAACTAAGTATGAGGACATCACCGCTCATAATCGATGAACATGTTTTCCACTTCCTTTGAGGAAGTTTTATCATACCAATCAGGTATGATCTACTTACAACTGATAAGTAGTTTTTCCGTGTGATTTTCATATCACTCCACTTAGATATGATGTTTAAAATAACACTTAGCAGTTGGTTTTCATTTTCGAGGTGCTTATCATCCCAACCGGGTATGAAATAAAAATCCTACTCACCTGATTGTGTAGTGAAATTTCTCTTAGTCGGTTTTCCTCCCTTGCGAGCTTAATCTTTTTTTTTGCACAATCTTGCGAGCTTAATCTAAGCTAGCGTTCCCGATGTCTCGTGTTCCTACATGAAATGAACATTGTTGTTCATTATCATTTGACTTGATCACCTTCATTCATTATGAATGACTAAATTCTCAACTTTTCAAATATTTGCAATTTGGTGCCTAAAGTTATTTTTCCTTTACTTTAGCCCCCTATTGATGGTTTTTCCCCGAATTGAGTCACGAAACTTTTAAAATTCACCTTGGGACCTCAATTTATTTAAATTTATAAAAAAGGGTTCAAGTTTCTCAATTTCCCAATTTGACCCCCAATTTTCCCAAAATTACCAATTTTCCATTCCTTTACAAAAATGGTAAGTTCTACCCTAAAAATTCTAAAATTTGATCAATTGGTCCCCTAACAATCTTATCATGCCCAATTGAGCATAAATTTTATAAAATTGTATTTTGCTCACTCAATTTTCAAAAATCCACAAATTTCCCCAAAAGTTTCCCCCAATTTCAAGTTCTTAACACAACTTAATTTGATTTCAACAAATTGACCAATCAAACACTTCTATTTGTTGAAATTGAAGTTAAATTTGAGTTTCTACATCATCATACAATTCAATTACACTTTGAATCGCAAGTTTTGACATCGTAATGAGCTCAAACGGAGCTTCGTTGGAAAACAGAACGTAGAGAGAGAAAGCTTTAATTGCTTATCGTCGGGGGCACGACGGGTTGAGCTTCCAATCTGGGCAGATAGCTCTCTTCCTAAGGTTCCTCATAGAATCAAGAATTGCATTAATTGATGCCAAATTAGGTGATAATTCTATCATCGAAGTTCTGCCGGTTCTCTCTTTAGTGCCAGTTGGAAATTATGGAGGGGAGCCGAATTGGCTTATCTTTCCGTTCTAATTCGACCATGGAAGGGCTGAAAAGGTGTTGGGAGAGCTTGCTTTGGCTTGAGGAGGGCTTAAATTAGCCAATTTCAGCTCGGCCAAAATAAGGCAGCTTCGGTCCACAGGAGCTGCTTCATTGTTCGTTCATGCCGACGCTTCTCCGACGACCCTCGGAGCGAATGGACACTACCACCGTGTAGCTGACTTCTCCCCAGTTCTAAGGAACCTGACCATGCCTTCTTTGGCTCAAAAAAGACCCTATATCAGAGCTCAGGTTTGAGCTTCACCAAAAAACTAAGTAGCTGAGAGAGAGTGAGGTTTTCAGGTGTGGAGAGGATGAATGGAGAGGGGCTCTTTATATAGGGAGCTCGGGGATTCGTCGCCCGTCCGTTTGGCACCTTTATTACAATCATTGATGGCATTAAACGTACTGAATGGAAACATTTCTTTTTTTGTCAGCGTTGCTTCGATCTTTCGACGAGTGAACAGTGCTGTCATCTGAAGGAAGAAGACGACATTGTTCCGAACCGGACCAGATCGGTCCAAACTAGGTTTAAAGTTTAAACTGGCCGGTTCACCTCCAATTCGATCAAAATTTTCAAATATAATTTTTTTAAATCCATCTAAATTCATTTTCTATCCAATGGTGGCCTCAAATCTCAAATTTGAATTTTTTAAGCCACCTAGAAAAATGAATTTAGCATCCAGTTTAATAGTGGTTCAAACAGATCCAAACTGGTTCAATCCAATTTGGACTCGGTTCACTCGAACCGGTTTGGTTTTCATCTCAAATTCATCCATAAATCCTTTTTCATGACTTATTTGACTCTTTAGGTCACTTGGGATCCATAATTTCCCTGGTTTGCCCTCTCTCTAGCGGTTCCGGTTCATAAACCGACTGTGTTCATTAACCGGTTCAATCCGGTTCAGCCCGGTTCACCAAAACCGGTCCAGTTTTTCTGTCCCACTTGGTTCTAAGGTTCCTTGCCAAGGTTTATGAATATTTTTGGGTCACATGGGAGTTGAAATTCCTCCAATTTGTCCGTTCTTCAATAATCGGGTTTGTGAACTAGTTGAGTTTTCTTACTTGGTTTGACTAGTTCTTTCCCGATTTTCCTTAACTCCAAAAAGCGGGGTTTACAAATAATTTATTAGGAAACTTATTGGGTAGTATTTATGTGCTAATTAAGTACTCAAACGGATCCCAAATTTGTAATTTGACTCATCTAAAGAGAATACTACAGTTGATCACACATGGATCTCACGACTCAAGCTAATGGGAATTTCAATAAAAAAGAACAAGTTCCGATAAAAACAGTGAGTGAGAGTAATGCCATCAAGTTCGATTGGACCAATCGATACACTTTACTGCTTTTCTATAATACCGTGAAATTCATTATGTTTTGGAAAATCATTTGAAAAGTGATGAGAAACTACATGGATGCATGTTAACTAAGAAAGATCATTTTTCTAAGATGTCTAAACATGATAAGGTCGATAGACCATGAGAAAACCATGGTCATTGAGTTGGTCGTGTTAAGGACCAAACTACCTGTGATTGAGATTTGAACATGTTTGTTGATTGCTGGTTGTTGTGCATGCATTTGAGTTATTAAGTTGGTCAGAATAATGACCAAACTCCTCAAGATTGGGATTGAACACATTTGTTGCTTGCTGATTATTGTTTATGCATATAAGATATTGATTTATTTAGACTACGGACCAAGCTCTATGATTGTTACGCACTAGCCGAGTTTTTTTGGCCAGGGAATTTTCTTGAAAGCATTGCGTTTGAGGCCAAAACTGTTTCCATAGATATAAAAAAAATAGTAGCTGATAAGAAGCATGTCACACCCCGACCCAATTTGGTTAGAACCCCGTGAGCAACATGCCACTCCCTTTGGTTTAAGAAGTATTTTGCTTCCTTCTACACTGCGAGTAGTGAGACGTCCTTTTTACCTAGTTTTCTGGTATATCATTATACAAAACTTAATAGCTTAGAAACTTACACACTAACTTAGGGTTCAACTACAAGAGATCTCTAAGGTTAGTCTCCTTTTTCCTGAAAGGGGTTAAAGGGAGTGGGTGAGTTTCTACAACTCAATGAACGGGTGTTGGGTGTGAGTTAAAAAAAGATTTAGTTAAAAAAAACTATTTTAATGTTTATCACAATTTTTAAAGATTTTCTACAATCTCAAAGCCTTTCACCATTTTCTATTATTATGTGTGTTTAGCTCTCTTAGCAGATCCCCTTGCCTCGGGTGGCATTTAGCTAATAAACACATGTCGTTTATTATAAAGGTTACCTACGTTCGACGTCACCTTCTCTAGTGAGAACCTAACCTTGACCCAACTCTTACTCAATAAACTGTTACCTTCGAGCTGGCTTTGATCATTGCTATTTCTGCCAACCATGACCGAGCAAAGACCACAACGACCTAGGGTGAGTCCTTAGGGATAACATATTTGAGTTTTAGAATTTTTGTTAATTATTTTGTTGAGGAGAAAATGTCGGGGAGCAAAGTGTAAATATGAATAAGTTAAAGGACCTATTCAAGAATAAGGTTCCTTGGTGGTCTTTACTAAGGGTTAAAAATGGTTTTGGGACTATTTTGAAATGTTGGTAAATATTTGAATCTTGGATGATGAGTTTTGAATGCTTAAGTACCAAAATGGGACAAAAGAGAAAGTATATGGAATAAATTATAAATAAAAATATTTGGGTGCTCAAACTAATTTTTTAGGAAACTTAAGGAGCCAAATATAAATAAAGAAAGTTTAGGGATCAAAATAGAAGATTTGGAGAATATAGGGTCCCGTAAAGATAAGTTTAAGTATAGGGGTAAAATGAAAATTTTCTCACTTAAGGACTATTGTGCAAATAGTGAAACTTTTGGACTTACGTGATATTCTATGGAATTTGGGGATCCGGATGAATCCCAAATAAATATGAGGATCCAAGTGAAAGACTTGAAAAAAGTCTAGAGTCTGAAAGGATTAATTTTAAGGCATAAAAGGGAAAAATGGTAATTGTGTACAAGTTAGGGACCAAAATACAATTTTGGGAAAGTATGGTACCTAAGTGGAAACATAAGGAATTTTAAGCATTTGGACAAGTATAACCAAATAAATTTAAGACCCTAAGTGAGTGCAATTAATTTTTAGAAATGTGTTAGTCAAAACAGTTCTTCCATATGCAATCAAGTCGAGAAACCATTCATGAGAGGAGAATAATAATTTATTAGGAAACTTATGGGGTAATATCTATGTGCTAATTAAGTACTCAAACTGTTCCCAAATTTGTAATATGAATCTTCTAAAGAGAATACCACAGTTGATCACACATGGATCTCACGACTCAAACTAAGGGGAATTTCAATCGAAACAAACAAGTTCCAATAAAAATAGTGAGTGAGAGTAATACCATCGAGTTCGATTGGACCAATCGATACACTTTACTGCTTTTCTACAATATCATAAAATTCATCAAGTATGTCTTGGAAAATCATTTGAAAAGTGCTAAAAAACTACATGGATGCATGTTCACTAAGAAATATCATTTTTTCGGAGATGTCTACACATGATAAGGTCGATAGACCGTGAGAAAACTATAATCATATGCTAGGACTATGTGAGTAAGGACATATTGCTCGTGATGGTCGTGTTAAGGACTGAACTACTCGTGATTGAGATTTGAATATGTTTGTTGATTGTTGGTTGTTGTGCATGCATTTGAGATATTAGGTTGGTTAGAATAATGACCAAACTCTTTAAGATTGGGATTGAACACATTTGTTGCTTGCCGATTATTGTGCATGCATCTGAGATAATGATTTATTGAGATTTAGGACCAAGCTCTATGATTGTCATGCACTGGCCTAATTCTGTTGGTCGGGGTCCCATAAACCCCAGTTAATCCCCTTCGATGTTACCATGGTGGTATTTTCACCACAATGAAATTGGAGGGACTAAGGCTTCCGATAAAACATCTCAGTATTTTGCAGCGGAAATTTGAAAAATTTTCTTTAATGCATTGCATTTGAGGCAAAACTATTTCCATAATTATCCATAAAAAATAGCAGTTGATAAGAAGCATGTCATGCCCCAACCCGGTTTGGTTAGAACCCTGTGAGCTACTCGCCACTCCCTTTGGTTTAAGAAGGATTTCACTTCCTTCTAGACTGTGAGTAGTCATACGTCCTTTTTACTCGGTTTCCTAGTATAGCATTATACAAAACTTAATATTTTAGAAACATACATACTTGACTTAGGGTTCAGGTGCGAGAGATCACTAATGTCATTCTCCTTTTTCCTAAAAGGGGATAAAGGGAGGCGGTGAGTTTTAAAAAAAATATTTAGTTCATAAAAAACTATTTCAAAGTTTATTTCCATTTTTAAATATTTTCTCCAATCTCAAAGCCTTTCACTATTTGTAATTATTATGTGTGTTTTGCTCTCTTAGGACATCTCCTTACCTCAGGAGGCATTTAGTAAACAAACACACGCCATTTATTATAAAGGTTACATACATTCACCGGTGCTGCATTCCCACTGTACCCACTTGTGGATCAGAGCATTTTTACCGTCCCCCATGATAGAAGCACGCCCACTTCTACCTTGAGTTTGAGTGACGCCCTAGGTGCTAGGCCCTCAGACTCCACATAACTTCGTATCCGTATGAGGACGAGACTTCATCCTGCCTACACCCTTGTCTCAATGCGCAAGAAACCCCAATACAGTAGCTTCATGAATAACTGGCATGATGAGGAAGCCCCAACACAATAGCTCCTCACTTCCCTTATCACCACCATGTTGTCTAGCGACCCTTGGAACCCATCACTACCTCCTTAGGTGGCTTGATGGTCCCAAATAAAAAGTGCATGCACAAACAATAGTTTTCATATATTTAGCCATCCTCTTTGGTGTCAATGATCCAATGGCCCCGACACTCCACCCAGCCTACAGCTATTTGTCTGGCTAGTTTGTCGACCTGGCCCTGATGGACTGCCGCTTTCCCATCGAGCATTGTCGGTCCTGACTTGGTACTGTGGTGAATCACACAATTATTTCCACTTTTAATGAGAGTTTTCATGGCTCTTCCTATTCATGTCTATTTACGGGCTTTAGCCCATGCCCACTAGCTTTGGGCCCACTTCATGCGTTTTTCAAAAACCGGGCCTTGAGTCCTATGAGTTCAAATTTGAGGCCCTAGCATGTTAGAGCTGTTCTAGCTCTCGTCAAGAAGGTCTCCCAATTAGTTTAAGCAATGTCATATAGTCAGGGGAGATCATTTTTGATAAAATCTCTTTTAAGGTTAAGGTACTCCTCACACTAACCAGGTGTAATGATAGAGGTAGTTCTACTTACAACCGATAAGCAGATTTTTCCTTTCTTTTAAAAGTGCCCATCATCCCCACCGGGCATAATGTATAAAAGGCCTACTTACAACTGGTAAGTAGATTTTCAGTTAATAATGGTGCTCATCACCCCAACCGAGTATGGCGATTAAATTGTCCCACTCATCCGATAACTGTGATGTGTTCATCCCCAGCCAACTTTCCAACTCCTGTTAGAGCTCCTTTGCCCACGTCCTTATCCAAAGTCGTTCCTACATGGTTTGAGTATCTTTATCAGGAACGATTTGGTATGAATAGCCCTTCTATTTCCATATATTTACACTTAGGCCATTTTTTTTGTCTGATTGTAATTAGGTCCCTAAAGTCCAAAATCTTTGACTTTAGATCCCAAATGTTCAATTATTTTTAATTAAGTCCTCGTGGCTTCCAATATCCCTCTTGGGTCCTTAAGTTTCTCAAAATGGTATATGGGGCTCAAATTTCCCAAATTTCCAATTTGGTCCCCCAAAATTTACAAAATTACCATTTTGCCCCTAAATTCCAAAAATGACCACTTGGTCCCAATTCTTTCAAAAATTGACCAATTGATCCTTTAACATCTTTCTCATTTCCAATTGACCTTCAATTTTTATAAATGGCATTTAGGTTCTTCAATTTTTTTTTAAATTCCCAATTTTCACCCAATTTCTCCCCCAATTTCACCCCTTTACACTGATTGAATTTGATTCCTTCATATTTGCCATTCAAATGGGATTAATTGCTCTAATTGATAGAATGAATCAATTTATACACTTCTATACGTTTAAATGGAGATTTGAATTGCAGAATTTGGGTCTGAAATGACCTCAAACGGAGCTTCGCCAAAAAACTATACGTAGAGAGAGAAAGCTTCGAAAGCTTACCGTCGAAAGTGTGGCGATCTGAGCTCTCAATCTGAGAAGGTAGCTCTCGTTCTTAGGGTACTTCTAGGATCAAGAATCACTACAATTGATGTCAGGATCAAGGTGAATTTGGTTAGGGAACTTCATCACTTTCTCTCTCTATATCCGATTTGCAACAACGGAGGAGGGCCGAATTGGCTTATCTTTCGCCTCTGTAGCGGTCGTGTGATGGCCGTGGGGACTATGGGAGGGCTTGGTTTGGCTATAGGAGGGCTGAATTGGTCGAATTCAGGTTGGCCAAAATAGGAAAACTTTGGTCCAATGGAGCTGCTTCACTGTTCGATCTCGCCGGTGCTTCTTCGGCGATCCTTAGGTCAAAGGGAGGTTGTTGTTAGGTAGCTGACTTCCCTCGGAGTTTGTAGGACCTGTCTTTGCCTTTTGAGGCTAAGAAAAGTGCCCAAGTCCAAGCTCTAGTTTGATATTCACCGAAAAATGTAGCACTTTGGAGGAGGAGAGGATTTGAGGTATGTGGAGGATGAATGGAGAGGATCTCTTTATATAGGGAGAAAAGGGACCTTCTGCCCTACCAGTTTCCATATTCGTCGAGCTTATCCTCTTCAGAAAATGCCCAAATCGAAGGGAATATTCCCTACAAGAAAGAGGAAGGTTTTTCTGCTATATGAACAGTGTTGTCATCCCAAGGAAGAAGATTACACTGTTCTAAACCGGACTGATCCGACCTTGTTCAATGGCAAAAATAAGTTGGTTCAGAACCAGTTTGTCTAAATTCATTTTCTATCTGATGGTGGCCTCAATTTTCCAAATCAAGATATTCAAGCCACTTAGAAAAATGAAATTTTCAATCTGGTTCATTATGGTTCAACCTGGTTCAATCCAGTTTACCCTGAACGAGTTCGATTTTCCCATCCAATTTACTTCATGGTTCTTCCCCATGATTTTCATAACTTTTTGGTCACTTGGTATTTTCCAATTTTCCATTTTAGCACTCTTTATCATTCTTGGTTCCTTAAGTGGTTCGATTTTCTCATTTAATTGATTGGTTATTTCTCGGGGTTTTCCTTGATCCGAGGTGGCGGGTTTCCTAACTCTCCCCTCCTTTTAGGAGTTTTGTCCCCAAAACTAAATTACGTATCCTTTACATTTGGAATAATTTCCCTTCATGTCAACTTGGGGTTTGCTTTGACATGCTACCACTTTGGTCACCCCTTTCACTTAGTCCTGCATGCAACATACTTGAGGACTTTCCTTCCCTTTTGAACATTTATTTACTCCTTTAGAAACAGTCCCTTTGGTTTATCTTACCCTCGTGTCCAAGTACTTTCTTAGATCCAATGCTTCTTCTCGTTTAGGGGTAAGATCCTTACTCATGAGGGTTTGTTTGCAGAATTCCAAGATTGAGAGTTCCAAAATGCCCAATCGTTCCTATGTCCAGTTATTCTCTTGATCATTGAAACCCTTAGCTTGGTGTTCTTTCAAGTGTTTTGTACTTGTTTCTCATGAGTTTTGGTGTTGTGAAAGTAGTCATCTCGGATCAAGGAAAACCGGGAAAGAAACTGTCAATTTAATGAGAAAACCTAACCACTTAGGGAATCGAGAATGATAAAGAGGCGTTAAAATGGGAAATTGGATACTCCCAAATGACCAAAAAGTTATGAAAATCACAAGGAAGAACCATGAAGTAAATTAGATGGGAAAATTGAACCGACTCAGGGTGAATTGGACTTGAACTAGATTGAACCGGTTTGAACTATACATGAACTGATCTCTAAATTCATTTTTCTTAGTGGCTTAAAATGATGAAATTGGGAAATTGTGGCCACCATTTGATAGGAAATGAATTTAGATAAATTTAGAAATTTTTAGATATGAGAAAACCGGTTGAATTGGGCCTAAACCGACTGATTTTTGCCATTGAACCCTATCAGACTGGACTGGTCCGATTCGGAACAGTGTTGTCTTCTTCATTGAGATGACAACAATGTTCATTGGTTCAAAAACTGTCCATTCCTAGTGAAGGAATATTTCCTCCGATCAGGGCATTTTCAAGTGAGGATAAACTCGACTAGAATGGAAACTGGTTTAGCAGAGAGTTTGTAAGCTCCCTATATAAAGAGCTCCCCTCCATTTATCCTCCACATACTTCAAATTGTACCCCTCTCCTAAGTGCTCCATTTTCTTGCGAAGCTCAAACTAGAGCTCCGACTTGGGCACTTTGCTTAGCCTTGGAAGGCACATTCGGGTCCTATAGACTTCGGGGGAAGTCAACTACCTGACAACAACCTCCCTTCGACCTGAGGATCATCGTCGAAGAAGCGCTGATAGAATAAAACATTGAAGCAGCTCCATTGATTCGAAGCTGCCCTATTTTGGTCGAGCTAAATTTTACCAAATTCATACCACATCCGGCCAAACCAAGCCTCCTCAAAGTCTCCACGACCCTCATACGACCTCCACAGAGGTGAAAGGTAAGCCAATTTGGTCCTCCTTTGTCGTTGTAGATCGATGCCAAAGAGAGAAATTACTAAACTTCACTAATGAAATTCCCATTCATATGGATGTCAATTGTAGTGATTCTTGATCCTAGGAATACCCTCAGGACAAGAGCTACCTCCTAGACAAGAGCTCAGACTGCCGCACTTCCGACGGTAAGCTTTTGATGTAAATCCCGTCCTTTAAAGATAAGAAAACCAGGAAAAGAACCGGTTGATTCAAAAGAGAAAACTGAGCTAGTTAACAAACTGAAATCAGTAAAGAAGGGGTAAAATGGGAAATTAGAAAATTCCAAGTGTGTCAAAGAGTCATAAAAATCATGGAGAAGAACAATGGAACAAATTGGAAGAGAAAATCAGACCAGTTCTAGGTGAAACGGACCTGAACCGGATTGAAACGATTTGAACTATACATGAACTAGTTTCTAAATTCATTTTTCTTGGTGGCTTAAATTGATAAAATTGGAAAATTGAAACCACCATTGTATAGGAAATGAATTTAAATGAATTTAGAAATTTTTAGATTTGAGAAAATTGGTCAAATTAGGCCTAAACCAGCCAATTTTCGCCATTGAACCCAATCGGACCGGACCGGTCCGGTTAGGAACAATGTCGTCTTCTTCCTTAGTATTACAACACTATTCATCAGTTAAAAAACTTTCCTTCTCTGGTGATGGAAGTGTAGGAACCGATCCATGCCATCAATTGGAGCAATTAACCCCGATTGAATGGACAATTTGAAGAAATCAAATTTGGTCGGTATAAAGGGGTGAAATTGGGGAATAAATAGGGAAAAAAATTGGGGATTTTGAAAAATTGATGGACCTCCATGCAATTTTTCAAAATTGAATGGCAATGAGAAAGATGTTGGGGAACCAATTGGTCAATTTTTGAAATATTTGGTGTCAATTGGATATTTTTGGGAAGTAGGGGCAAAACCATAATTTTTGGAAAATTAGGGACCAAATTGGAAATTTGGAAAACTTGAGCCCCTTACAAAATTTAAAGTAAATTAAGGGCACAAGGAGAATATTGGAAGTCCTCGGTACTTAATTTGAGGAAAATTTAACACTAGAGACCTAAATTCATAAGGTATGAACTTTTGGGACATAAGTGCAATAAACCAAAAATTTAGGCTTAGTCTCTCATACATGAGAAAACAAAGGCTATTATGCTGAACACTCATTAATAATGATACCCAAATCGTGTAGGGACACGTGTGACTAGAATGCCAGTAAGAGAAAGCCTGCGTAAACTTGTAAGTCGACTGGGGATGAACATGTCATAGTCACTGGGTGAGTGAATTTATTTAACATCATACTCGGTTTGCGTTGATAGCATGATTTTTAACGAATAAAACCTACTTATCGATTGTTAGTAGGAATAAATATCATGCCCAATTGGTATGATGAGTTTCCTTGAGGAAAGGAGAAAATCGCCTACTGATTGTAAGCAGATCCATCATCATACCTAGTTATTGTGGTGAGATAAAAATATGATTTTTGTTAGATGTGTTCTGTAACATCGTGTTTTTAGTAACCCGAAATTTTGGTCGGAAAATTTTTTGGAATGGTATTATAAGTTTAAAATTCAATTGATATAATTGGAATAAATTTGATTTAAAATAAAATGAAAAGTTTTATTTTTACCGAAATAAATAACTCGATGGAATCAAGTTAAGTCTATTGAATTTAAGCGGAAATTAAATATTATATATATAATTGTTAATTATGTATATATATATTAATGTTGAAGAGATGTTTACATATAAGGGTATATTTATATATCTATACAAAATTAATTTCCAAATAAATATAAAGGAAAAAGGGATTTGAGAGTTGAGGTTGTAGCATTATCAAATAAATACACATAATTTTATTAATATGTTCAAAGTAACAATATAGTTATGTTATACAAAAAGTAATGAAACCCAAGTATACATGATAAATTTAAATAACATTTCCACTCCATCATATTACTAAGTAAATACAGATATAAAACATTGTTTAATATAATGTTGGACTATATAAAATAATAGTTGTGGAATTATAAGGGTCCTAAAGAGTCTAGGCCTTGTGAAAATTCAACCATACATACTTACAATTTTTTTTTTATTGAAATGGAATGGATAGTATAAATACCTAATAAATTATTTACGCCCCTACCATAAATACCCATAAATTAATACCTACGTGCAATTATTGGAATCAATAACCATAAATACTCATCAATTTCCTAATTTAATGAGAATAACGAAAAACATTTAAGTATTATAAAGCACATAACAATTATTGGAATGAATGAGAAAAGACCATAGAATTTCCTAGATATCTTCCCTTTTCCCAACCCATAAATTTATATAATGTCCTAGTCAGATGAGAATTATCCATGTTATATAATAAGATGGGTATTTTATGTGCACATAAGGAATCAAGAGTCGAGTTAATGAGAGTAGTGATTTGGGGTATCATGAATGAAAATGAGAAAGGGTTAGAGTTCCTTCTCATTTATGATGATAAAGGTTGGAATTCCATCATACTACAACTGATTATAATATATCAATGAGAAATAATGTAGTAATAAATCTTCCCCATTTAACAAACAATTTTACAACCATATAAGGAGCTTAGAACATTTGATCAGAGCCACACCAACTAAGCTAAGAGAGCAATTCAAGTTGAAGAGAGCTACCTGGTCCACTAGTCCTTGTTCACACCTCAAACAGTATCTTTGCCATGATCACATTAGATCTACCAGATTAATACTCCCTACCTATTAAATTCTTAATCTCGACATCCACCATACAACAACCAAATTTAAGGAAAATTGGGAAGTATCAGAGCAGAGAAACACCAATAAGACCAATTAGGGACGGGTACTTGGGAATCACTCCAGGATGAACATGTCTTTGGATAAAAGGTGAGTGGAACTTATCAGCGTCATACCAGGTTGGGGTGATGACCCCCTTTACTAAACTGAAAATCCACTTGTGAGTGGGTTTAATTATACATCATACTTGGTTGGGTCGATGAGCACTTTGGAAATGAAAAACCACTTGTGAGTGTGATTATTCCACATCATACCCGGTTGGTATGATGAGGAAAGGAGAAACCTGCCTACCGGTTGTAAGCGGAGATATCATCACACCTAGTTGGTGTGATGAGTTAAAAATAGACTTTGTCAGAAGTGTTCTCCCCTCACTATGTGCCAATGCTTAAAACATTTGAGAGACCTTATTAATCAGAGCTATACAACTCTGGTGGCGATAAGGGAAGGAGAAGCTACTGCGTTTGGGTTTCTCGTTGTACCAATTATTCATGGAGTTAATGTGTTTGGATTCCACGAGGGTTACTATGTTTGGACTCCACGAAGCTATTGCATTTGGGCTTCCTGAATTTACTGTGTGCTTGGGCTTCATGCACACGAGACCAAGATACGATCTCTATCCTCATAGGGACATAGAGTAGCATTCGGGTTTGAGAGTTAGATGTCAAGAACATCCACTTAGACCCAGGGTAGAAGTGGATGGACTTCTATCTTGGTGGACGATAATAACGCTCCAATCCACAAGTGGGTGCTGTGGACGGGCTACACTTGCGAATGTGTGTACCCTTCTTGATGAAGGGCGTGTGTTGTTTGCTAAACGCCTCCCGAGGCAAGGGGATGGGTTAAGAAAGCTAAAAACACCTAATATGGAAATGGGAAAAAAGGTTTTGTAAACCTTGTAAAGGATTTGAGAATCCTTGGATAAAGAATGGTAAACCTTGGAAAAGGTTTTGAAAACTGAATTTGAGGGACAAAAATCCCTTTTAGTGATAAACCTTAGCATGGTTTGGATAAACTAAAAATATTATGAAAACTCACTCCCAACATCCGCTCACTGAGTTGTAGAACTCACCCCCCTTTACCCCATTCAGGTAACCAAGGAAAAACTAAACTTAAAGACCTTCCTGTATTGAAACTATAAGACATGTATGTCTATTTTAAGTTATTTAGTTTTGTATTATGCTATTCCAGGAAAGACAGGAAAAAGGACCCCTTACTACTCGCGGTTTAAAAAAGGGTGAAACCCTTCATGGACCAAAGGGAGTGGCGGGTTGTTCATGGGATCTGACCAAACCGGGTCAGGGCGTGACATGTTCTCCCTTAACTGTGTGACAACTACTTAAAATATTTGGGAGACCTTATTAACGCAAGCTAGAACCACTCAGATAGGCCAAGGGCATCGATTTTTGAACTCATATAGCTCAATGCCCAATTTTGGAAAACACATACAATGGGCCCAAGGCCAGTGGACATAGATAGAAACTCGTAAAAAATTTGATTAGGAAGAGCCATGAAAACTGCTAATTAATGGAATTGATTGTGTGTTGTGCCACAATACTAAGTCAAGACCGACAATGCTCGATGGACTAGTGGCAATGTGTCAGGGCCAGGTCGACAGACTAACCTAGAAAAACAGTTGTAGGTCGGGTTAAGCGTCGGGGCCGTCAGACCATTAGCACCAAAGAGGATGGATAACTAAATGAAAACTCTTGTTTGTGCATGCACTTGTGGTACGGGACCATCAAAACACCCTAGGGGGTAGTGATGGGTCCTGAGGGCTGCTAGACGACATGGTGGAGATAAGGGCAGTTCATCATGCAAGTCAGTCGTGAAGCTCTGGGAGCTTCTTGCACATGAGACTGGGGTGGGGTAGGAGTGAGGTCTCTGTCCTCATACGGACATGAAGTGGCATTCGGGTCTGAGGGTCGGACGTTTGGGACGTCCACTCTAACTCAAGGTAGAAGTGGACGGGCTTCTATCATGGTGGACGGTAAAGACGCTTTGATCCACAAGTGGGTGCAATGGACATGCTACACCTGTGAATGTGTGTACCCTTCCTAATGAAGAGCGTATTTGTTTGCTAAATGCATCCCGAGGCAAGGGGATGGGCTAAGAGGGCTAAACACACCTAATTTGGAAATGACAAAAGGTTTTGGAAACCTGAATTTGAGGAAAATCTTTTTAAAAAGAAAATGATAACCTTGGCATGATTTTCTTACAAACCAAAAATGTTTTGAAAACTCACTCCCAACACTCGCAAACTGAGTTGTAGAACTCACCCCTTAAAGACCCTCCTGTGGTTGAACTATAAGACAAGTATGATTATTTTAATATATTCAGTTTTGTATAATGTTATTCTAGAAAAAACCGAAAAAAGGACGTATTACTCCTCGCGATTTAGAAGAGGATGAAACCCTTCATAAACTAAAGGGAGTGGCGGATTGCTCATGGGGATCTGACCAAACCAGGTCGGGGTGTGATAACTTGAGTGGTATCAAAGCATGTTTCCTTAAATACATTATCAAGACTATATAACATAGGAACTAAGAGAAAATTTTTAAAAATTTCAGATTGCTGCCAAAAGAGGAACCAAGAAAACTAGGACTAACGTCACCAACACCACTCAAGACTTTGTCTTCATAGGAAGACAACCCTAGAAGTTTTCTAATGCCCGAGGCATAGTAGAAGTCCCAAAGGATCAAATGGGGAAGTATCTAGTACCACCAAGGAGTATGGTGTCAGGACCTATTGAGGTCATAGCCCCGAGTATGAAGGGAGCCAAGCCTGAAGCCGAGAACACCAAAAATGGCTTATAACCTTACCAATGATAATGCTTATAAAGAAACTAGTAGCTCCTAATATATTTTGTGACCACCTTTTTATAATAGGGCTAAAACCCCAACAAATTGTACTCCTTCTCCATTAATGAAAAACTCCAAAATCCTAAAACCCTGTTTCTCAAATATGATGTGATCTTGCACCTTAACTTTAGGAAGATTGCCCCAAGAAAAGTAACCAAATAAACCCGCGTTACCCTAGACACCATGGAGATCGAGGAGAATCCCATCCCAAATAAGGAAATGAACTAGGAACTAAGGGGTCTAGGAGAACTCTTGGGGGGAACTATTGGGCAAAGAAGGCTCGACAAGAAAACTGTTAAGGTGAGTAAGGAATCTAGGAGTAACTACTGGGAAAGGAAGATGTGATAAGAAATCTGTCAAGGTGATCTGACTCAAGGACGATAGATATAAACCCCGCCCTTTTGAGCTAAGGAAAACTGGGCAAAGAACCGGTCAAACCAAGTGAGAAAACCGAACCAGTTCACAAACCTGATCATTTGTGAATGAGCAATTTGGGAATTTACAACTCCCGGGTGATCCAAAGAGTTCATAATACCATGGAAAAGAACCTTAGGATGAATTAGAAGAGAAATACCAGACCAGTTTAGATGAACCGAATCCAATTGGATTGAACCGATTTATGAACCGAGTCGGTTCATGAACCGGAATCGATAGAGAACGGGCAAATAAGAGAAATTCAACTCACTTCTGCCCCAAAGAAATTTATAAACCTTGGGAAGGAACTTAGAACAAAGTGGGAGATAAAAACCAGATCGGTTCGGGTGAATCAGACCAGAACCGGATTGAACTAGTTTAAGGACCAAGCTAGTTTATGAACCAGAATCGATAAAGATATGGTAAACCAGGAATTTTATGGACCCTAAGTGACCCAAGGAGTCACAAAAAACATGGAAATGGACTTGTGAAGGAATTGGGGATGAAAACCAATCCGGTTCAGGGGAGCCGGATCTGAACTAGTTTAGGTGAACCAGATCCGAACCGGTTCAGACCGATTTGAACCACTATTGAACTGAATCCTAAATTTTCTAGGCAGCTTAAATAATTCAAATTGGAGATTTGAGGCCACCATTGGATAGAGAATGAATTTAGATGAATTTAGAAATTTTTAGATTTGAAAAACTCGGTTGAATGGGGCGTGAACCGACCAGTTTAAGCTTTGAACCCGATTCGGATCGGTTTGGAACAGTGACATCTTCTTTCTCAGAATGACAACACTGTTCACTCATTGGAAAATTGAAGTAGTGCTGGCGAGAAAGAAACATTTTCGTTCGGTACATTTCAGGTCTTCAATGCCTGTCATAAAGGTGCCAAACAGACGGCCAACGGGTCTCCGAGCTTCCTAAATAAAGAGCCCCTCCCTATTCATCCTCGCCACACATGAAAACTCCATTCTCTCTCAACTGTTCCATTTTTATGCGAAGCTCGAACAAGAGCTCCAATATAGGGTCTTTTCTGAGCCAAACAAGGTGAGGTTGGGTTCTTTAGAACCGGGGAGAAGTCACTATATGCCTGTAGTCTCCGTTTACTCCGAGGGCCGCCAGAGAAATGCCGGTTTGATGAAACAGTGAAGCAGCTCCGGCAGGCCGGAGCTGCCCTGTTTAGGCCGAGTTGAAATCAGCCATTTCGAGCCCTCCTCAGGCCAAACCAAGCCTTCCCAACACTTTCTTAGCCCTCCCACGGCCGAATTAGGACTGACAATTCGGCTCCCCTCTACAATTTTCGGCCGGTGCTAGAGAGAGAACTGACAGAATTTCAATGATGAAATTCTAACTCAATTCAGCATCAATTGATGTGATTCTTGATTCTAGGATGTACCTCAGGATGAGGGCTATTTGCCCATATCGAAAGCTTGGACCACCGTGCCCGCACCGGTGAGTAATTGAAGCTTTCTCTCTTTATAGTCTATTTTCTGCTGAAGCTCCGTTTGAGCTCATTCCGGTGTTAAAACTCACAATTCAAAGTTCTATGGAATCGTATGAACATAGAGGAACTAATTTCAACTTCAATTTCAACAATTAGAGGTGTTTGATCGGTCAATTTGATGAAATCAAATTCGACTATGTTAAAGAGTTGGAGTTGGGGATTTTAAAAAATTCGAGGGACCGAAATACAATTTCCTAAAATTAAGGGTCAATTGGGCATGATAAAAATTTTAGTGGGCCAATTGAGGAATTTTAGAATTTTTGGGGTAAAACTTACCATTTTGTAAAGGAAGGGCAAAATGGTAATTTTGGAAAAGTTGGGTGACCATATTGGAAATTTGGGAAATTAATCCCCTTTTTTTTGAAATGGAATAAATTGAGGTCTTATGATAAATATTAAAAGTTTCGAGACTTAATTTGAAGAAAAACTGGCATTAGGGGCTTAATGTTAAAGAGAAATAACTTTAGGGACCTAATTACAAATAAATGAAAGTTTGACTTTCTTATTCATTTGGAATGTATGAAGGCAATTAGGCCAATGGATAATGAACCGAGATGTTCATATGGTGTAGGAACACGATGTACCGGGAGCGCCAGCAAGGACAAGCTCGTGTGAATACAAAGAACCGGTGCAGTGGAATTTACGGCATTTACGGGTGAGTGGGTTTACTAACATCATACCCGGTTGGGATGATGAACACAACTTAAAGATAAAAACCACTTTCCGGTTGTGAGTGGGATTTTATATCATACCCAGTTGGGGATGATAAGCACATCGAAATGAAAACCCACTACTATTTGGTATTTTAAACATCACGACTTAGAGTAATGATGTGAAAACCATGCAGAAAAAACTACTTACCGGTTGTAAGTAGATCATACCCGGTTGGTATGATGAAACTTACTCAAAGGAAGTTGAAAACCCATTCATCGGTTATGAACGGAGATTTCCTTATATCGGGTCAGTATAATGGATAGTTGAAAATATAATTTTGTCGGAAGTGCTCTCCCCTAACTGTGTGCCAATGCTTAAACTATTTGGGAGACTTTCTTGACGGGAGCTCGAATAGCTCTTATAGGTCAGGGGCCTCGGTTTTGGAACTTGGGGGATAATATGCCTGATTTTGAAAATCTCATATAGTGGGCCCAAGACTAATTGGCACGAGAAGAAGCTCGTAAACAAACATGAATTATATGCCATAAAACTTTAAATAAAGGAATTGTTAGGTCATGGTACCAAGGCAGGTCCAACATACTCAATCAACTAGTAGTAGTGTGACATGACTAGTCTCCGGACCAATCAAGACAAATAGCTACAGGTTGAGTTGAAGGTTGGGACCATTGGGACAAATGGCACCACATATTACATGGCAATTTAAGAAAACTTTGTTTGTGCATGCACTATGAGTACGGGATCGTCAAGACGCCCACGAGGGGTAGTGATGTGTCCTAAGGGCCCTGGATGACCCAATGAGTATAAGGGCAGATAGTCGTTTCAGGTGCTTATGCAAAATTTGGAGTAGTACCAAGCGCATGAGATTGGGGTGGAGACAGGATTAGGTCTCTGTCCTCATAACGGACACGAAAAATTTATTCTAGGAATGAGGGTCAGATGTCATGAACATCCACTCATTCTCAGGGTGGAAGTGAACGTACTTCTATCCGGGTGGCCAGTAAAGTCGCTCCGAAGCCACAAGTGGGTTTAGTGGTCGTGCTGACCCGCGGATGTGTGTAACCTTCATGATGAATGATGTGTGTTGGGTGATGACACACTGTGAATAAAAAGAAATGGTGATAAACACGAGAATTTGAATGAAATGATTTTTTTTAAAAGAAAGGAGTCTAGCACACTCCAATAATAAATGTTTTCTTATAAGTCTAAATTTTTGGAAAACCCATTCAGTGAGTAGTCGTACTCCCCCCCTCCCTTATATCCTTTTAGAAGATTTCAGAAAGCCTACCCTTAAAAACCATCAACTAAGACACCTGTGATACAATTATGATAAATCTAAATTATTATGCAGTTTTGTTTATGTTATTTCTGGAAAAAGTGCAGGTTTAAAGGATGCCTTACTCTTTATGGTCTATAATAAGGGGAAACCCTTTAATAAACCGGGAGAGTGGTAGGTTGATCACGGGGATTCGACCAAATAGGATCGGGACACGACAATAGAGGACAAAACTCCCCTCGAAAGAGGTCCCCAAATACTCAAAGTATCTAAGGAACCATAAAGGTCCACACAAGGAAACGACTCGCTTTAGGTGTGGACAATGGGGACACTATGTAAGAAGTGCCCACACTACGAAGGACAGGTACTAAGACAAGCTGTTATAGGAATAGGATATGAGATGAAGTACTGTCCCACACCCCATGGATTTAGGGCAATACCTCCTAAGAACCACGTTGACTACCTAGGACCAAAGGGACGGAATGTAGAAGGCTACCCCAAGAACCATAGCCTCAACTAGAGATTTCAACCTCACCAAGGAGAAGGATCATCAAGACTCTAATGTGGTAAAGAGTACTTACCATTCATTCTAAAACCTTGTGTAAACCCTGCACTTTTGAGTTAAGGAAAATTGGGAAAAGAACCGGTCAAACCGAGTGAGAAATATCGGACCTGTAAAACCCGCCCTTTTGAGCTAAGGAAAACCAGGAAAAGAACCGGTCAAACCAAGTGAGGATTCAGAACCGGTTCACAAACCCGATTATTTCTGAACGGGCAAGTTGGGAATTTACAACTCTCGGGTGATCCAAAGGGTTCATTAAACCTTGGAAAAGAAACTTAAGACAAATTAGAAAACAAAAACCAAAGTGGTTTAGGTGAACTAGATTCCCTAAGAACTTTAAAGTTAAGCGTGCTTACCTGAGAGTAATGTGACGATGTGTGACCTCCTGGGAAGTATGAATTTTTTTTGGTAACCCGAAATTTCGGTAAAAAATTTGTATGTACGCCTTATCATAAATTAATATATAATTAATACCAATAATTTAATACCTAAATTAAATTATTGGAATTAATACAAATAATTTAATACCAAAATTAAATTATTAAAATTAATAATGAAATTTAATTTATTAGAATTAATACCGAAATTAAATTATTGGAATTAATACCAATAATTTATGGCAATATTAATACCAGTAATAAATCTCGCCCATTTAATACACGGGTTTTACAACTATATAAAGAGGTCATCCCCATTTCATTCTCCTCACACCCGAACACTTTTCTCTCTCTCTCTACTGCTCCATTTCCCGGTAAAGCTCGAACGAGAGCTTCGACTTGAACAAAGGTCGGGCTCTTTAGAACCAGAGAGAAGACAGCTATCTGATAGCAAACTCCAATCAATCCGAGAATCGTTGGAGAAGCACCGACATGATGGAATAGTGAAGCAACTCCGGCGGACCCTAGTTGCCCTATTTCGGCCAAGCTGAAATCGGCCATTTCAAGCCCTCCTTAGGCCAAACCAAGTCCTCCCAACACTTTCTCAGCCTTTCCACGACCGAATTAGGACTGAAAGGTAAGCCAATTCGGCTCCCCTTTACAATTTTCGATCGGTGCTAGAGAGAGAGTCGACCGAATTTCAATGACGAAATTCTAGTCCAATTCCACATCAGTTGATGCAATTCTTGATTCTAGGATGAACCTCGGGATGAGACCTATCTGCCCAGATCGAAAGCTCGGACCGCCATGCCTTCACCGGTGAGAAATCGAAGCTTTCTCTCTATAGTCTATTTTCCGGTGAAGCTTCGTTTGAGCTCGTTCCGGCGTTAAAATCTGTGATTCAAAGTTTCTTAGAATCGTATGAACATGCAGGAACTCAATTTCAACTCCAATTTCAATAATTAGAAGTGTTTGATTAGTCAATTTGATAAAATCAAATTCGGTAGTGTTGAAGAGTTGAAATTGGGGGAAAATTTGGGGATTTTCGAAATTCAAAGGGGCGAAAATACAATTTTATGAAATTGAGGGTCAATTGGGCATGAAAATAATGTTGGAGGACCAATTGAGGAATTTTGGAAATTTTGAGGAAAAACTTACCATTTTTGTGAAAGAAGGGCAAAATGGTAATTTTGGAAAAATTGGGGGACCAAATTAGAAATTTGGGAAATCAAACCCCTTTTTGGTGAAATTGAATAAATTGAGGTCCCATGATAAATTTTAAAAGTTAGGGACTCAATTTGAGGAAAAACCGACATTAGGGACTTAAAGTTAAAGAGAAATAACTTTAGGGACCTAATTGCAAATAACTAAAAGTTTGGGTTTTCTCATTCATTGGAAATGAATGAAGGCTGTTATGCCGAGTAATAATGAACAAGGTTGTTCATATCGTGTAGGAACACGAAGTACCGGGAACGCCAACAAGGACAAGCTCGCATGAATACCAAGAACCGGTCTAGTGGAATTCACGGCATTAACGGGTGAGTGGGTTATTCACATCATACCTAGTTGGGATGATGAGCACAGTTTAAAGTTAAAAACCACTTACCGGTTGTGAGTGGGTTTACTAACATCATACCCGGTTGGGATGATGAGCACAACTTAAAGATAAAAACCACTTACCGGTTGTGAGTGGAAAATTTATATCATACCCGGTAGGGGATGATAAGTACCTCGGTATAAAAACCCACTGTTTAGTGGTATTTTAATCATCACCACTTAGAGAAAGTGATGTGAAAATTATGTGAAAAAAAAAACTACTTACCGGTTGTAAGTAGATCATACCCGGTTGGTATGATGAGACTTCCTCGAAGGAAGTTGAAAACCCGTTCATCGGTTATGAACGGAGATGTCCTTATACTGGTGAGTATAATGGACAGTGAAAACCTATTTTGTCGGAAGTGTTCTCCCCTGACTGTGTGCCAATGCTTAAACTATTTGGGAGATCTTCTCGACGGGAGCTCGAATAGCTCTGATAGGCTAGGGGCCTCGGTTTTAGAACTTGGGGGCTAAATGCCCGATTTTGAAAATCTCGTACAGTGGGCCCAAGGCCAGTTGGCACGAGCAGGAGCTCGTAAACGAACATGATGTATGTGCCATAAAACTTAATAAGTGAATTGTTTGGCCATGGTACCAAGATAGGACCGACATGCTCAATCAACTAGCGGCAGTGCGACATGACAGGTCGACGGACTAGTCAAGACAAACAGCTGCGAGTTGAGTTGAGAGTCGGGGCCGTTGGACTAATGGCACCACAGATTACATGGCAATATAAGAAAACATTGTTTGTGTATGCACTGTCAGTACGGGATCATCAAGACGCCCATGAGGGGTAGTGATGCGTCCTAAGGGCACTGGACGACCTGGTGGCTATAAGGGCAGTTCGTCGTTCCAGGTGTCTGTGCGAAATTTGGAGTAGCACGAAGCGCATGAGACCGGGGTGGGGACAGGATGAGGTCTCTGTCCACATACGGACATGAAGAAGTGATTTCAGGATTGTGGGTCGGATGTCACGTACATCCACTCATTCCCAGGGTAGAAGTGGTCGTACTTCTATCCGGGTGGTAGGAAAAGTCGCTTCGAAGCCACTAGCGGGTTCAGTAGTGATGCTGACTTGCGAATGTGTGTAACCTTCATGATGAAGGATGTGTGTTGGGTGATGACACACCGTGGTAACTAAGAAATAATAGAAAAACCCGAATTTTTAAATGAAGAGATTTTTGAAAACAAAGGAGTCTGGCACACTCCATATAAATGTTTTTCTTAAAAGTTAAAAGCTTTTAAAAACCCATTCACTGAGTAGTCGTACTCACCCCCTCCCTTATATCCCTTTCAGGAAATCCCGGAAAGCCTCCCCTTAAAGACCGTCAACTAAGATGCCTGTAAGATAGGTATGTAAAGTTTTAAATTTCATGCAGTTTTGATTATGCTATTCCAGGAAAAAGGTGCAGGTTAAAGGATGCCTTACTCTTTACAGTTTACTATAAGGGGAAACCCTTTAATAAACCGGGAGAGTGGCGGGTTGATCACGGGGATCCGACCAAACCGGGTTGGTGCGTGACAGGACCAGTTCACAAACCCGACCATTTGAAGCTTCATAAAACCTTGGAAAAGAAACTTAAGACAAATTAGAAGAGAAAAACCAAACTACTTTAGATGAATTGGATCCCATCAGAACACTGAAGTTAAGCATGCTTGCGTGAGAGTAGTGCTAGGATGGGTGACCTTCTCGGAAGTAACACCTCTCTCTCTCTCTCCTCGGAAGTAACACCTCTCTCTCTCTCTCCTCGGAAGTAACACCTCTCTCTCTCTCCTCGGAAGTAACACCTCTCTCTCTCTCTCTACTGCTCCATTTTCCAATGAAGCTCGAACCAGAGCTACGACTTGGGCATTTATCTTAACCTCAAAAGGAGAGGTCAAACTCTTTAGACTCCGGGGGAAGTTAGCTATCTGATAGCAAACTCAAGTAAATCTGAAGAATCGTCTAAGAAGCGCCGACATAATCAAATAATGAAGCAGCTCCGACAGATCGAAGCTGCCCTGTTTCGGTCGAGCTGAAATTGGCAATTTCAAGCCATTCCCAGGCCAAACCAAGCCCTCCCAACACCTCCACAGCCCTCCCAAGGCCGAATTAGGACTGAAAGGTAAGCCAACTCGGCTCCCCTCTACAATTTCCCACAGGTGCTAGATAGAGAACCAACATAATTTTGATGATGAAATTCTAACTCAATTCGACATCAATCGATGCAATTCTTGATTCTAGGATGAACCTCATGACAAGAGTTATTTGCCCAGAACAAAGCTTAGACTGCTGTTGTCACGCCCCGACTCGGTTTGGTCGGATCCCCATGATCAACCCGCCACTCTCTCGGTTTATTAAAGGGTTTCCCCTTATTGTAAACTGTAAAGAGTCAGGCGTCCTTTAATCTGCACCTTTTTCCTGGAATAGCATAATCAAAACTGTATGAAATTTAAAGCTTTACATACCTGTCTTACAGGCATCATAGTTGACGGTCTTTAAGGGGAGGCTTTCCAGGATTTCCTGAAAGGGATATAAGGGAGGGGGTGAGTACAACTACTCAGTGAATGGGTTTTTAAAAGCTTTTGACTTTTAAGAAAAATATTTATATGGAGTGTGCCAGACTCCTTTGTTTTCAAAAATCACTTCATTTAAAAATTTGAGATTTTGCATTATTTCTTAGTTACCACTGTGTGTCATCACCCAACAAACATCCTTCTTCATGAAGGTTACACACATTCGCAAGTCAGTATCACTACTGAACTCGCTAGTGGCATCGAAGCGACTTTTCCTGCCACCCGGATAGAAGTATGACCACTTCTACCCTGGGAATGAGTGGATGTACGTGACATCCGACCCACAATCCCGAAATCACTTCTTCGTGTCTGTATGAGGACAGAGACCTCATCCTGTCCCCACCCCGGTCTCATGCGCTTCGTGCTACACCAGATTTCGCAAAGACAGCTGGAACGACGAACTGCCCTTATAGCCACCAGGTCGTCCAGTGCCCTTAGGACGCATCACTACCCCTCATGGGCGTCTTGATGATCCCGTACTCACAGTGCATGCACAAACAATGTTTTCTTATATTGCCATGTAATCTGTGGTGCCATTAGTCCAACGGCCCTGACTCTCAACTCAACCCGCAGCTGTTTGTCTTGACTAGTCCGTTGACCTGTCATGTCGCACTGCCGCTAGTTGACTGAGCATGTCGGTCCTATCTTCGTACCATGGCCAAACAATTCACTTATTAAGTTTTATGGCACATATATCATGTTCGTTTATGAGCTCCTGCTCGTGCCAACTGGCCTTGGGCCCACTGTACGAGATTTTCAAAATCGGGCATTTAGCCCCCAAGTTCCAAAACCGAGGCCCCTAGCCTATCAGAGCTATTCAAGCTCCCGTCGAGAAGGTCTCCCAAATAGTTTAAGCATTGGCACACGGTCAGGGGAGAACACTTCCAACAAAATAGGTTTTCACTGTCCATTATACCAACCGGTATAAGGACATCTCTGTTCATAACCGATGAACGAGTTTTCAACTTCCTTCGAGGAAGTCTCATCATACCAACCGGGTATGATCTACTTACAACCGGTAAGTAGTTTTTTTTTCGCATAATTTTCACATCACTTTCTCTAAGTGGTGATGATTAAAATACCACTAAACAGTAGGTTTTTATACCGAGGTACTTATCATCCCCTACCGGGTATGATATAAAATTTCCACTCACAATCGGTAAGTGGTTTTTATCTTTAAGTTGTGCTCATCATCCCAACCGGGTATGATGTTAGTAAACCCACTCACAACCGGTAAGTGGTTTTTAACTTTAATTTGTGCTCATCATCCCAACCGGGTATGACGTTAGTAAACCCACTCACCCATTAATGTCGTGAATTCCACTAGACTGGTTCTTTGTATTCATGCGAGCTTGTCCTTGCTAGCGTTCCCGGTATTTAACGTTACTACACGATATGAACAACCTTGTTCATTATTACTCGGCATAACAGCCTTCATTCATTAATGAATGAGAAAACCCAAACTTTTAGTTATTTGCAATTAGGTCCCTAAAGTTATTTCTCTTTAACTTTAAGTCCCTAATGTCGGTTTTTCCTCAAATTGAGTCCCGTGACTTTTAAAATTTATCATGGGACCTCAATTTATTCAATTTCACCAAAAGGGGTTTAATTTTCCAAATTTTCAATTTGGTTCCCCAATTTTTCCAAAATTACCATTTTGCCCTTCTTTCACAAAAATGGTAAGTTTTTCCTCAAAATTTCCAAAATTCCTCAATTGGTCCTCCAACATTATTTTCATGCTCAATTGACCCTCAATTTCATAAAATTGTATTTTGGCCCCTTTGAATTTTGAAAATCCCCAAATTTTCCCCCAATTTCAACTCTTCAACACTACCAAATTTGATTTCATCAAATTGACCAATCAAACACTTCTAATTATTGAAATTGGAGTTGAAATTGAGTTCATGTATGTTTATACGATTCTAAGAAACTTTGAATCGCAGATTTTAATGTCAGAACGAGCTCAAACGGAGCTTTGCCGGAAAATAGACTCTAGAGAGAGGAAGCTTCGATTACTCACCAGTGAAGGCACGACAGTCCGAGCTTTTGATCTGGGCAGATAGGTCTCGTCCTGAGGTTCATCCTAAAATCAAGTATTGTATCAATTGATGCGGAATTGGATTAGAATTTCTTCATTGAAATTCGGTCGACTCTCTCTCTAGCACCGATCGAAAATTATAAAGGGGAGCCGAATTGGCTTACCTTTCGATCCTAATTCGGCCATGGAAAGGCTGAGGAAGTGTTGGGAGGGCTTAGTTTGGCCTGAGGAGGGCTTGAAATGGCCGATTTCAGCTTGGCCGAAATAGGGCAGCTTCGGTCCGCCGGAGTTGCTTCACTATTCCATCATGTCGGCGCTTCTCCAACGATTCTCGGATTGACTGGAGTTTGCTATCAGATAGTTGTCTTCTCCCCGGTTCTAAAGAGCCCGACCTTTGTTCAAGTCGAAGCTCTGGTTCGAGCTTTACCGGGAATTGGAGTAGTAGAGAGAGAGAGAGAGAAGTGTTCAGGTATTAAATGTGTGAGATTTATTATTAGTATTAATATTGCCATAAATTAATGGTATTAATTCCAATAATTTAATTTCGGTATTAAATTATTTGTATTAATTCCAATAATTAAATATATATTAATTGATGGCTATTTATGATAAGCCTTATTTTTTACCGAAATTTCGGGTTACAAAAAAATCATACTTCTCAGGAGGTCACCCATCCTCACACTACTATTAGGTAAGCACGCTTAACTTTGAGGTTTTTATGGAATCTAGTTCACCTGAACCAATTTGGTTTTTATTTTCTTATTTGTCTTAAGTTTCTTTTCCAATGTTTAATAAATCTTTTGGATCAATCGAAAGTTGTAAATTTTCATATTGCTTATTCCCAAATGTAAACCGGTTTGGTTTTCTTATTCAGTTTGACCGGTTCTTTTCCCGGTTTTCCTTAACTCAAATGTGTGGGGTTTACAACTATGCCCCTGACAGTGAGTAATTGAAGCTCTCTCTCTCTATAGTCTATTTTCCGGTGAAGCTCCGTTTGAGCTCGTTCTAGCGTTAAAACTTGCGATTAAAAGTGCAATTGAATCGTATGAAGTTATAGGAACCCAATTTTAACTTCAATTTCAACAATTATCTGTGTTTAATTGGTCAATTTGATGAAAATAAATTCGGTTGTGTTAGGAAGTTAAAATTAGGGGAAAATTTGGGGAAAATTGTGGATTTTCGAATATTTGAAGGACCAAGATATAATTTTATAAAATTGAGTGTCAATTGGGCATGATAATAATGTTATAGGGCCAATTGAGGAATTTTAGAATTTTTGGGGTGAAACTTACCATTTTTGTAAAGGAAGGGCAAAATGGTAATTTTGGAAAAATTGGGCAACCTAATTGGAAATTTGGGAAATTAAACCCTTTTTTTTTGTGAATTTGAATAAATTGAGGTCCTAATATAAAATTTAAAATTTTCGGGACTCAATTTGAGGAAAAATCGGCATTAGGGACTTAAAGTTAAAGAAAAATAACTTTAGGGACCTAATTGCAAATAAATTGAAATTTTGGTTTTCTCATTCATTTGGAATGAATGAAAGCTATTAGGCCGAGGGATAATGATCAAGGATATTCATATCGTATAGGAATATGAAGTACTGGGAACGCCAACAAGGACAAGCTCGTGTGAATACAAAGAACCGATCGAGTGGAATTCACTCCATTAACGGCTGAGTGAGATTTTATATCATACCCAGTTGGGGATGATAAGTACCTCAAAATGAAAACTCACTACTTAGTGGTATTTTAAACATCACAACATAGAGGAGTGATGTGAAAATGACGCGAAAAAATTACTTACAGGTCGTGAGTAGATCATACCCGATTGGTATGATGAAGCTTACTTGGAGGAAATGGAAAACCCATTCATCGGTTATGAGCAGAGATATCCTCATCCCTGGTTGGTATGATTGATAGTTGAAAATTTATTTTTGTCGAATGTGCTCTCCCCTGATTGTGTGCCATTGCTTAAACGATTTGGAAGACCTTCTTGACTGGAGCTCGAATAGCTCTTATAGGTTGGGGGCATTGGTTTTGGAACTTGGGGGCTAATATGCCCGATTTAAAAAAAATCTCGAACAATGGGCCATAGGCCAATTGGCACGAGCAAGAGCTCATAAAAAACATGAGATATATGCCATAAAACTTTAAATAATTGAATTGTTTGGCCATGGTACCAAGACAGGACCGACATATTCATTCAACTAGTGGCAGTGCAACATGACATGTCTACGGACTAGTCAAGCAAAACAACTACATGTTGAGTTGAAGGTAGGGGCCGTTGGACTAGTTGCACCACAAATTATATGGCATGATGTGAAAATACTGATTGTGCATATATTGTGTGTATGAAACCTTCAAGATGCCTAAGAGGGGTAGTGATGTGTCCTAGGGCCCTCGATGACCTGGTGGATATAAGGGTAATTTGTCAGACCAGGTGACCTTGCTAAGCTCGACATATTTTCAAGCGCACGTGTCACACCTGAACCTTGTTTGGTCGTATCCCCGTGATCAACTAGCCACTCTCCTGATTTATTAAAGGGTTTCTCCTTATTATAGACCGTAAAGAGTAAGGCGTCCTTTAAACCTGCACCTTTTCTAGGAATAACATAAACAAAACTGCATAATAATTTAGATTTATCATACCTGTATCATAGGCGTCTTAGTTATGGTCTTTAAGGGTAGGCTTTTCGAAATCTCCTAAAAGGGATATAAGGGAGGGGGTGAGTACGACTACTCAACGAATGGGTTTTCAAAAGTTTAGAATTTTAAGAAAACATTTATTATTGGAGTGTGCCAGACTCCTTTCTTTTCAAGAAATCATTTCATTCAAATTCTTGTGTTTATCACCATTTCTTTTTAACCACGGTGTGTCATCACCCAACACACATCCTTCATCATGAAGGTTACACAGATTCACAGGTCAACACGACCACTGAACCCACTTGTATCTTCGGAGTGACTTTACCAGCCACCCGGATATAAGTACGTTCACTTCTACCCTAAGAATGAGTGGATGGTCGTGACATTCGACCCTTATTCCCAGAATAAATTCTTCGTGTCTGTTATGAGGATAGAGACCTCATCCCGTCTCCACCTCGGTCTCATGCGCTTGGTGCTACAAATTTTGCACAGTCACCTGGAATGACGAACTGCCCTTATACTCATCGGGTCGTCCAGGTCCCTTAGGATGCATCACTACCCCTCATGGGCATCTTGATGATCATGTACTCATAGTGCATGCACAAATAATGTTTTCTTAATATGCCATGTAATCTATGGTGTCATTAGTGTAATGGTCCCGACCTTCAACTCAACCTGCAGCTGTTTGTCTTGACTGGTCCGAAGACCAGTTATGTCGCACTGCTGCTAGTTGACTGAGAATGTCGGACCAGCCTTGGTACCATAATCATATAATTTACTTATTAAAGTTTTATAACACATATATTATGTTCATTTATGAGCTCCTACTCATGCCCATTAGTGTATGGCACACTGTTCAAGATTTTCAAAAATCAAGCATATTAGCCCCCAAGTTCCAAAACCAAGGCCCCTGACCTATAAGAGCTATTCGAGCTCCCATCGAAAAGGTTTCCCAAATTGCTTAAGCATTGGTACACAGTTAGGGGAGAACACTTCCGACAAATAATGTTTGCACTGCCCGTTATATCGTTTCGATATAAGGACATCTCCGTTCATAACCGATGAACGGGTTTTCAACTTCCTTCGAGGAAGTTTCATCATACCAACTGGGTATGATCTACTTACAACCGTTTAGTTTTTCCGCATGGTTTTCACATCACAACTCTAAGTTGTGATGTTTAAAATACCACATAGTAGTGGGTTTTCATTTTGATGTACTTATCATCCCCAATCGGGTATGACATAAAATCCCACTCACAACTGGTAAGTGGTTTTTAACTTTAAGTTGTGCTTATCATCCCAACCAAGTATGATGTTAGTAAACCCACTCACCCGTTAATGCCGTAAATTCCACTAGACCGGTTATTTGTATTCACGCGAGCTTGTCCTTGTTGGAGTTCCCGGTACTTCGTGTTCCTACACGATATGAACATCTCAGTTCATTATCCATTGGCCTAATTGCCTTCATACATTCCAAATGAATGAGAAAGTCAAACTTTCATTTATTTGCAATAAGGTCCCTAAAGTTATTTCTCTTTAACTTTAAGTCCTAATGCCGGTTTTTCCTCAAATTGAGTCCTGAAACTTTTAAAATTTATCATAGCACCTCAATTTATTCCATTTCACAAAAAGGAGATTAATTTCCTAATTTTCCAATTTGGTCCCCTAACTTTTCCAAAATTACCATTTTACCCTTCCTTTACAAAACTGGTAAGTTTCACCCCTAAAATTTTAAAATTTGTCAATTGGCCCTCTAACATATTTATCATGCCCAATTGACCCTTAATTTTAGGAAATTGCATTTCAGTCCCTCAAATTTTCGAAAATCCCCAATTTCCCCCAATTTCAACTCTTTAACACAACTGAATTTGATTTCATCAAATTGACCGATCAAACATCTCTAATTGTTGAAATTGAAGGTGAAATTAGTTTCTCCATGTTCATATGATTCCATAGAACTTTGAATCACGAGTTTTAACGCCGGAACAGGCTCAAATGGAGCTTCGCCGGAAAATAGATTGTAGAGAGAGAAAGCTTCAATTACTCACACGTGAGGGCACGGTGGTCCGAGCTTTGAATCTGGGCAGATAGCTCTCATCTTAAGGTTAATCCTATAATTAAGAATTATATTAATTGATGTCAAATTAAGTTAGAATTTCATCATTGAAATTCTGCCGGTTCTCTCTAGCACCAGTCGAAAATTGTAGAGGGGAGACGAATTGGCTTAACTTTGAGTCTTAATTCGGTGGTGGGAAGGCTAAGGAAGTGTTGGGAAGGCTTGGTTTGGCCTGAGGAGGGCTCGAAATGGCCGATTTCAGCTTTGGTCCGCCAGAGCTACTTCACTGTTCCATCAGGTCGACGTTTCTCCGACGACCCTCAAAGCAAACGGAGACTACATGCGTGTAGCTGACTTCTCCCTGGTTCTAAAGAACCTAACCTCACCTTGTTTGGCTCAAAAAAGACCCCATATCGGAGCTCTAGTTCGATCTTCGTTGAAAAATGGAGCAATTGAGAGAGAATGGAGTTTTCAGGTGTGGAGAAGATGAATGGGGAAGGGCTCTTTATATAGGGAGCTCAGGGACCCGTTGACCGTCTGTTTGGCAAGTTTATGACAGATTGATGACTTGAAACGTACCAAATGGAAACATTTCTTTTTCACCGGCACTGTGTCAATTTTTCGGTGAGAGAACAGTGTTGGCATCCTGAGGAAGAAGATGATACTGTTCGGAATCGGACTGGACTGGTCCATACCGGGTTCAAAGCTTAAACCGGTCGGTTCACCCCTCATTTGACCGAGTTTTTCAAATCTAAAAAGTTATAAATTCATCTAAATTCATTTTATATCTAATGGTGGCCTCAAATCTCTAATTTGAATTATTTAAGCCACCTAGAAAAATGAATTTAGGATTCGGTTCAATAGTGGTTCAAACCTGTCCAAACTAGTTCGGATCTAGTTCACCTGAACCAGTTTGGTTTTCATCCCCAATTCCTTCACAAGTCCATTTCCATGTCTTTTGTGACTCCTTGGGTCACTTAGGGTCCATACAATTCCTGGTTTACCATCTCTTTATCGATTCTGGTTTATAAACTAACTCGGTCCTTAAACTGGTTCAATCCAGTTCGAGTCTAGTTCACCCAAACGGATCTGGTTTTTCTCTCTCAGTTTGTTCTAAGGTTCCTTCCCATGGTTTATAAATCTCTTCGGGTCACAAGGGATCCATAAATTTCCTATTTACCCTTTCTCTATCGGTTCCGGTTCATGAACTAACTCGGTTCATAAACCGGTTCATCCAAATTGGTCTAGTTTTTCTCTTCTAATTCTTTCTACGGTTCTTTTCCATAGTATTATAAACCTTTTGGATCACTTGGGAATTGTTAATTCCCACATTGCCCGTTCACAAAAGATTAGGTTTGTGAACCAGTTCGGTTTTCTCACTCGGTTTGACTGGTTCTTTTCCCAGTTTTCCTTAGCACAAAAGGGCGAGGTTTACAACTCTCCCCTCCTTTTAGGAGTTTTGTCCCCAAAACTTAATTATCAACCTTGTATGTGGAACTCCCCAAACCAAACAAATCGATATGTAGACCAAAAGGAATCAACTTAGTATAATGAATTGTGAAATGATTACGAACAAGTAAGAGTGGATTAAGTCCAAAGTAAAATCCTTAAGTAAAGGATGTCATTGGGAACGAGGATGGACCTAAGAAAGGATGAATCCTAGCTTGTCAGTATAGTATTGGAAAACCCAATCAATTGGAATTGAAAAGACCCAATAAAGAAGTTGAGGAAAGATGAGTAGGTAAGAAGAATCCATGCGATTATGTGAGACATAACATCAAAGGCATGATGGAGAGTATAATGGCAAAAAAAAAAAAGGATAGTTGAGGAATGCTATCAAAAGAAAAGAGGGATGATGTTATATAATCCCTGAAAGGTCGAAAAGCTAAGAGAGACCCTCAAGGGGATGTTCTAGAAATCTAATGGACAGAGATAGGTCCTAGAAAATGCCATGCTGCAAGGGGCATGTAAGCCCAACAATCTTGAGGAGAATATGACTCAAAGTAAGGAAGAATCGACTAATAATCATGACAAATCTTAAAATTTCTTTTCATTCCTTATCTAAGTAATTTCTAATTGTTGGTCTTATTTCAGATACTCTACACTATACTCATCCCTCCATTCTTTAGGCTCCATTAAGTGAGCATGGACCACAACTCGTCCTGATGTCAGTGATCATTTTCCCTAATTGATTTCTTAATTGAAGGCTCACTTCTCCAAGATTCCTCATATATTCTTTCTTTTATTCTTTTATTATTGTAGTCCACCCATTCCTATTCGTTACGGCATTCTTTGATGCTACCATGCCATTTATCCATCCCTTTGGTTTAACTTACTTCTTAAGACCTCATGTGTACTTTTCCTTGCTACTCGATCTTTCCATCTCAACCAGCATTTCATTTGTGAGCTTACCATTCTTTCCATTTTGGTTAGTTCCATTTCCTCTTAATTAGGATACGCTTGTCTTTCTGGGGCTTCCTTCCTTTGTAGGATTCTTTACCTTTCTCTTAACATTCTTTTCTTACATTTGCTCTAGGGAATTTCTACCCTTAAATGACATCCCTTGATGTCTTCTTCTCCTGTTTACCTTTACTCCTCAAATCTTGCAAGCACATCTTTTATACTCTATCTGCATCCTTATTCGTACCCAATACCTGTATTTCTTTAGGGCGTGTACAAATCTTCCATGTTTCAAGATTTATTAACCATTGTGTGAGAGGCTTGCCTATTCCTTTCATGGCTTGAGTTTAGTCGTTAATTGGAATTTGACCCTTTTTAAGGATTTCTTTCATCCTCCTTTTCCCGAGTAATTGGCCTTTCCGCCTCCCTCTTCTTTATTGGAACTCAAATTATGCTTTCCCGAGCATTAGTTCGTTAACTGCTTTGCCTCCACCATTCGTTTGGCTAAGTTTCTTAGGGCAGCTATTTCTCGAGTCCTCCTGTCCTTAACATTCATCCCACTGACCTTTTTAGGGTGTCGTCCTTTCTACCCCCGGTCTTTCTTAGGGTGTCATCCTTTCTACCCCCGGTCTTTCTTAGGGTGTCATTTATTCTCTTTGACCCTATTTGGCTTCATTACTTTTTCCAAGCTGATTAATTCCTGAAATTCTAATACATCCTATTATTTGGCTCTATTACTCTTCCAAGGCAGGTCATAATTGGCCTCCGATACATCCTTCCTTCAAGAAGTTTATAATGGTGGGTCGGTGCCTTGCACTCCATGTTATGTCCACCTGCCAATCCAATAATTCCTTCAAGGTACTGAGTTGTATGCATCCCTCCAGAGTTCCATTTCCTAGCGTATTCCTTCTCTTCTTCACTCTTATTGTGCCATTCCCTAGAGTTTCTGGAGGATGTTTTTATGTGTTTGCTCCCTTATAAGAGGGTTCTAGGTATACTTCCCATGTATCTTATCTCTATTCTTGTGGTATCCTTCTCGGTTTGACCTTCTTAAGAAGAAGTTTAGATTTGGCATTCACCTCGTAATTTCTTGACCTCTTTGTGAACCGTATACTTAACCTACTTCATAGTTTCTGTATCCAGTCCTTCATGTCTTTAGTGACCTTTAAGGAGGTATTGCCATAAATCTATGAGGTGTGGGATACTCCTTCTTTCCTTACACCTATAATAGTTTATCTTGATACTTGTCTTTAGTAGAGTTGGGCACTTCTTCACATAATGTCCCCATCGTTCATACTTGTAATAGGTTATTCATTTGCATGGATTGTGGTGGTTCCTTCTTTCCTTTGAGTGGAGCTTTTCCAAGGTTACTAGTGGTTTGGTGCTTCTCCATTTTTTAGTTTTCTTGCTGAATCCCCTTTTGCTAAAGGGTCATAGTAAGAGTCCTCCTAGGTTTCTTAATTCCCTGATTCATCTTCCATAATTGAAATGTAACTTTTCCTTAGTTTCTAGGATAGTGTGGGTTTGTTTGGTTTATTTGTCTCTGGCCATCTTCCTAGCAAGATCACATCATTGGGAGCTAGAGATTTAAGAATTTGAGTATTTCATTAACAAGGTTGGGATTTTAGCCCTATCACATAAAGTAGTCACAAAATAGATAGGAAGCAATGGTTTTCTTGGCAAGTATCCTCCTTGGGAAGATTATATGTTTGTACTAGCATTCCTGGCTTTAGGCTTGGCTTCCTTTGTACATAGGATTGTGACCTTAACATGTCCTGGCACCGTACTCGTTGGCGGTACTAGATGTTTCCCCATTTGGTCCTTTGAGGCTTCTACTATATCTCAGGCATTAGGAAGCTACTAGAGTTGCCTTCCAGTGAGGACAGGGTGTTGAGTAGAGTCATTCCTAGTTTTCTTGTTTCCTCTCTTGGGAGCCATCTGAAAATTTTAAGATAAATCCTATCAGTTACTATATTTTCTAGTCTTGATTATGTATTCGAGGAAACAGGCTCTGATACCACTCTAGTTGTCACGCCCCGACCCTGTTTGGTCGGATCCCCATGATCAAGCCGCCACTCTCCCAGATTATTAAAGGGTTTCCCCTTATTATATACCGTAAAGAGTAAGGCGTCCTTTAAACCTACACCTTTTCCCGGAATAACATAAACAAAACTGCATAATAATTTAGATTTATCATACCTGTATCATAGGCGTCTTAGTTGATGGTTTTTAAGGGTAGGCTTTCCGAAATCTCTTGAAAGGAATATAAGGGAGGGGGTGCGTATGACTACTCAGTGAATGGGTTTTCAAAAGTTTAAACGTTTATGAAAACATTTATTATTGGAGTGTGCGAGATTCCTTTCTTTTCAAAAAATCATTTCATTCAAATTCTCGTATTTATCACCATTTTTTTAACCATGGTGTGCCATCACCCAACACACATCCTTCATCATGAAGGTTACACACATTCGCAGGTCAGCACGACCACTAAACCCACTTGTGGCTTCGGAGCGACTTTACCGGCCTCCCGGATAGAAGTACGTCCACTTCTACCCTGAGAATGAGTGGATGTTCGCAACATCTGACCTTCATTCCCGGAATAAATTCTTCGTATCCGTTATGAGGACAAAGACCTCATCACGTCCCCACCCCCGTCTCATACGCTTGGTGCCACACCAAATTTCGCACGGTCACTTGGAACGATGAACTGCCCTTATATTCACTAGGTCGTCCAGTTCCCTTAGGACGCATCACTACCCCTCATGGACGTCTTGATGACCCCATACTCATAGTGCATGCACAAACAATATTTTCTTAATATGCCATGTAATCTGTGGTGTCATTAGTCCAACGGTCCCGACTTTCAACTCAACCTACAGTTGTTTGTCTTGACTAGTTCGGAGATCGGTCATGTCACACTGTTGTTAGTTAATTGAGAATATCGGACCAGCCTTGGTACCATGACCATGCAATTTACTTATTAAAATTTTATGGCACATATATTATATTCGTTTATGAGCTCCTGCTCATGCCCAATGGCCTATGGCCCACTGTTCGAGATTTTAAAAAACTGGGGATATTACCCCCCAAGTTCCAAAACAGAGGCCCCCGACATATAAGAGCTATTCGAGCTCCAATCTAGAAGATCTCCCAAATTGTTTAAGTATTGGCACACAATCAGGGGAGAACACTTCTCATAAAATATATTTTCAGTGCCCATTATATCGATCCAATATAAGGACATCTCCGTTCATAACCAATGAACGGGTTTTCAACTTCCTTCAAGAAAGTTTTATCATACCAATCATGTATGATCTACTTACAACCAGTAAGTAGTTTTTCCGCATGGTTTTCACATCACAACTCTAAGTCATGATGTTTAAAATACCACATAGTAGTGGGTTTTCATTTCGATGTGCTTATCATCCCCAACCGGGTAAGACATAAAATCCCACTCACAACTGGTAAGTGGTTTTTATTTTTAAGTTGTGCTCATCATCCCAACCAGGTATCATGTTAGTAAACCCACTCACCCGTTAATGTCGTGAATTCCATAAGACTGGTTCTTTGTATTCACACGAGCTTGTCCTTGCTGGCGTTCCCGGTACTTCGAGTTCCTACATGATATGAATATCTCTGTTCATTATCCTTTGGCCTAATAGCCTTCATTCATTCCAAATGAATAAGAAAGTCAAACTTTCATTTATTTGCAATTGGGTCCCTAAAGTTATTTCTCTTTAACTTTAAGTCCCTAATGCCAGTTTTTTCTCAAATTGAGTCCCAAAACTTTAAAAATTTATCATAGGACCTCAATTTATTCCATTTCACAAAAGGGGATTAATTTTCCAATTTGATCCTCCAACTTTTCCAAAATTACCATTTTGCCCTTCCTTTACAAAAATGGTAAGTTTCACCCCAAAAATTTTAAAATTCTTCAATTGGCCCTCTAACATTTTTATCATTCCCAATTAACCCTCAATTTTAGGTAATTACATTTCGGTCCCTCAAATTTCCAAAAATCCCCAATTTCCCCTAATTTCCCCCAATTTTTCCCCAAATTTCAACTCTTTAACACAGCTGAATTTGATTCTATCAAATTGACCGATCAAACACCTCTAATTGTTGAAATTGAAGTTGAAATTGAGTTTCTCCATGTTCATACAATTCCATAGAACTTTCAAACACGAGTTTTAACGCCGGAACAAGTTCAAATGGAGCTTTGCCTGAAAATAGATTGTAGAGAGAGAGAGCTTCGATTACTTTGAGCTTTCGATCTGGGCAGATAGCTCTCTTCCTGAGGTTCATCATAGAATTAAGAATCGCATCAATTGATACTTAATTGAGTTAGAATTTCATCATTAAAATTTTGCCAGTTCTGTCTCTAGCATTATTTGGAAATTGCAGAGGGGAGCCGAATTGGCTTACCTTTGAGTCCTAATTTGGCCGTGAGAGGACTAAAGAAGTGTTGGGAAGGCTTGGTTTGGCCTGAGAAGGGCTCGAAATGGTCGATTTCAGCTCAGCCAAAACAGGGTAGCTTCGGTCCGCCGAAGCTGCTTCATTGTTCTATTACACCGGCATTTCTCCAGAAACCCTCGGAGCAAACAGAGACTACATGCGTGTAGCCGACTTATCGGTTCTAAGGAACCCAACCTCACCTTGTTTGGCTAAAAAAAGACCCCATATCGGAGCTCTGGTTCGAGCTTCACCGAAAAATGGAGCAGTTGAGAGAGAATGGAGTTTTAAGGTGTGGAGAGGATTAATATAGGGAGCTTAGGGACCCGTTGGCTGTCCATTTGGCACCTGTATGACAGCCATTGATGGCTTGAAACATACCGAACGGAAACATTTCTTCTTTGCCGGCGCTGCTTCGATTTTCCGGCAAGTTAACAGTGTTGTCATCCTATGGAAGAAGATGACACTGTTCCAAACCGGGTTCAAAGCTTAAACCGGTCGGTTCACCCCTCATTCGACCGAGTTTTTAAAATCTAAAAAGTTCTAAATTCATTTTATATCCAATGGTGTTATAAAATCTCTAATTTGAATTATTTAAGCCACATAGAAAAATGAATTTAGGATTTGGTTCAATAGTGGTTCAAACCGGTCCAAACCGGTTCGAATCCGGTTCACCTTAACCGGTTTGTTTTTCATCCCCAATTCCTTCACAAGTCCATTTCCATGTCTTTTGTGACTCCTTGGGTCACTTAGGGTCCATAAAATTCCTAGTTTACCATCTCTTTATCGATTTCGGTTCATAAACTAACTCGGTCCTTAAACCGGTTTACCCGAACCGATCTGGTTTTTCTCTCCCACTTTGTTCTAAGGTTCCTTCCCATGGTTTATAAATCTCTTTGGGTCACAAGCGATCCATAAATTTCCTGTTTTCCCTTTCTCTATCGGTTCTGGTTCATGAACCGACTCGGTTCATAAACTAGTTTAATCCAATTGGATTCGGTTCATCCAAACCAGTCTGGTTTTTCTCTTCCAATTCATCCTAAGGTTCTTTTCCTTGGTATTATAAACCTTTTGGATAGCCTGGGAGTTGTAAATTCCCACAATGCCCATTCATAAAAGATCGAGTTTTTGTACCGGTTCGGTTTTCTCACTTAGTTTGACTGGTTCTTTTCCCGATTTTCCTTAGCTCAAAAGGGCGGAGTTTACAATACGAGATTGGGGTGGGGTCGGGATGAGGTCTCTGTCCTCATACAAACATGGGGAATTGATTTCAGGATTGAGGGTCAGATGTCGCATACACCCACTCATTCTCAGGGTAGAAGTCGACCTGCTTCTATATAGGTGGCCGGTAAAGTCGCTCCGACGCCACAAGTGGGTTCAGTGGACGTGCTGGCCTGCGATTGTGTGTTTTTGACCTTGATGATGAAGGATATGTTTTGGGTGATGATGCACCATGATTAATAATAAATGGTGATAAAAACAAAGATTTGAAATGAAAGGATTTTTAAAAGAAAATAGGGAGTCTGACACACTCCAATACAAATCTTTTTCCTAAAAATTAAATTTCAAAAACCCTTTAACTAAGTAGTCGTACTCACCCCCTTTCTTATATCCCTTTCAAGAAATTTCGGAAAGCCTACCCTTAGAGACCATCAACTAGAATGCCTGTTTGATAGGTATGATAAATTTAGAATTTTATACAATTTTGATTTTTGTTATTCTAGGAATGGTACATGTTTAAAGGATGCCTTATTCTTTACGGTTTATAATAAGGGAAAACCCTTTAATAAACCTGGAGAGTGGCGGGTTGATCACGGGGATCTGACCTAACCAGGTCGGGGCGTGATAACTTGAGTGGTATCAAAGAATGTTTCCTCGAATACATAATCAAGATTAGAAAATATTGTAACTAATAGAAAATACATAATCATGGGGATCCGACCTAACCAGGTCGGGGCGTGACCTAACTAGCTCGTAGTTTCAACCACAGACAAGAGGAAGCTCTTCAAGATTTTAGCAAAGTGGTAGGAAGGAAAAGGGGCCAAAGGTAGGAGCTCAATAAAACCACACACAGAACAAAAGGTAGTTGACGAGAATTCTCCCTTAAAGAAGAAAATTCCAACAATTTAGGAGCAAATAAAGGAGTACATCCACCAAAGAAGACAAGCCAAGCATTTGATGACAAATGGGATGTCTTGAGATTGCAAGTACAAACACCTGGATCGACGAACTGCCCTTATACTCACCGGGTCGTCTAGGGCCCTTAGTACGCATCACTACCCCTCTTGGGCATCTTGATAGTCCCATCCTCATAGTGCATGCACAATCAAAATTTTCTCATCATGCCATATAATCTGTGATTCCACTGGTCCAATGGCCCCAACTCTCAACTCAACCCCCAATTGTTTGTCTTGACTGGTCCGTCAACCTATCATGTTGTACTGCCGCTAGTTGACTGAGCATGTCGGTCCTATCTTGGTACCATGGCCAAACAATTCACTTATTAAGTTTTATGGCACATATATCATGTTTGTTTACTAGCTCCTGCTCATGCCAACTAGCCTTGGGCCCACTATACGAGATTTTCAAAATCGGGCATTTAGCCCCCAAGTTCTAAAATCGAGGCTCCCGGCCTATCAGAGCTATTCGAGCTCCCGTCAAGAAGGTCTCCCAGATTGTTTAAGCATTGGCACACTATCAAGGGAGAGCACTTTCGACAAAACATATGTTTTCTCTATCCATTATACCACCCGGGTATAAGGACACCTTTGTTCATAACCGATGAACGGGTTTTCAACTTCATTCGAGGAAGTCTCATCATACCAACCAGGTATGATCTACTTACAACCGGTAAATAGTTTTTTTCGCATGATTTTCACATCACTTCCTCTACGTTGTAATGTTTAAAATACCATTTAATAGTTAGTTTTCATACTGAGGTACTTATCATCCCCAACCGGGAATGATATAAAATTCCCACTCACCCATTAACGTAGTGAATTCCACTAGACCGGTTCTTTGTATTCACATGTGCTCGTCCATGCCGGCATTCCCAGTACTTCACGTTCCTACACAATATGAACATCCTTGTACTCGTCATAACAGCCTTCATTCATTTCAAATGAATGAGAAAACCCAAACTTTTTAGTTATTTGCAATTAGGTCCCTAAAGTTAATTCTCTTTAACTTTAAGTTCCTAATGTCGGATTTTCCTCAAATTGAGTCCCAAAACTTTTAAAATATATCTTGGGACCTCAATTTATTTAATTTCACCAAAAAGAGGTTTAATTTCCCAAATTTCCAATTTGGTCCCCTAACTTTTCCAAAATTACCATTTTGCCCTTCCTTTACAAAAATGGTAAGTTTTGCCCCAAAAATTCTAAAATTCCTCAATTGATCCTCCAACATTATTTTCATGCCCAATTGACCCTCAATTTCATAAAATTACATTTTGGTCCTTTGAATTTTGAAAATCCCCAATTTTCCCCCAATTTCAACTCCTTAGTACAACCTAATTTGATTTCAAATTGACCAATCAAACTCCTCTAATTGTTGAAATTGAAGTTAAAATTGAGTTCCTCCTGATTCTTATGATTCACTAGCACTTTGAATCGCAAGTTTTCATGCCAGAATGAGCTCAAACAGAGCTTCGCTGGAAAATGGATTGTAGAGAGAGAGAAAGCTTCGATTACTCACCGGTGAGGGCACGGCGGTCTGAGCTTTCAATTTGGGTAGATAGCTCTCATCCTGAGGTTTATCCTAGAATCAAGAATCACATCAATTGATTCCAAATTGAGTTAGAATTTTATCATTGAAATTCTGTCGATTCTCTCTCTAGCATCGGCCGGAAATTGCAGAGGGGAGCCGACTTTGCTAACCTTTCAGTCCTAATTCGACCGTGGGAGGGCTAAGGAAGTGTTGGGAAGGCTTGGTTTGTCCTGAGGAGAGCTTAAAATGGCTGATTTCAACTCGACCAAAATAGGGCAGCTTCGGTCCGCCAAAGCTCCTTCACTGTTTCATCACGCCGGCGTTTCTCCGGCGACCCTCGGAGCAAACGGAGACTACAAGCGTGTAGCTGACTTCTTCTCGAACTTTTCAGCTTTGTCAGCGCTGCACGATTTTCCGGTGACTGAACAGTGTTGTCATCTGATGGAAGAAGATGATATTGTTCCAAACCGGACCGGACCGGTATATATCAGGTTCAAAGCTTAAACCGGCCGGTTCACCCCCCATACGACCGAATTTTTCAAATCTAAAAATTTATAAATTCATTTTCTATCTAATGGTGGCCTCGAATCTCAAATTTGAATTTGTTAAGCCACCTAGAAAAATGAATTTAGAATCCGGTTCAATAGTGGTTCAAACTGGTCCAAACCGATTCAATCCAATTTGGATCCAATTCACCTAAACCGGTTTGGTTTTCATCTCCAATTCATTCTCAAGTCCATTTCCATGACTTTTGGGACCCTCTTTGGGTCACTCAGGATCCATAAATTTCCCGGTTTGCCCTTTCTCTATCGGTTCCAATTCATGAACCAAGTCGGTTCATAAATCGATTCAATCTAGTTAGATCTGGTTCATCTAAACCGGTCTAGTTTTTCTCTTCCAATTTGTCCTAAGGTTTTTTTGCAAGGTTTTATGAACCCTTTGGATCATCCAGGAGTTGTAAATTTCCAAATTTCCAGTTTCCTAATAATCGGGTTTGTGGACCGGTTTGGTTTTCTTACTAAGTTTGACCGATTCTTTTCCTGGTTTCCTTAACTCAAAAGGGCGGTCTTTACAACTTAAGCATTGGCACATAGTTAAAGGAGAACACTTCTGACAAAAATAAATTTTTCACTTCATCTCACCAACCGGGTGTGATGATACCTAAGCTTACAACTGACAAGCTGGTTTCTCCTTCCTTCAAGGAAGTCAATCACACCAACCGGGTATAATTTCCTCTACTTACAGCAGGTAAGTAGGTTTAAACTTCGTCCACTCATCACCCCAACCAAGTATGAAGTCAAAATTCTACTTACAAGTAGTTTATCATTTTTAAAGTGCTCAACATCCCAATCGGGTATGATGTGAATAAGCCCACTCACCCGATAACCGTGACATGTTTGTCCTCAGTTGGTTTTCCAAGTTGGTGAGAGGTTTTTCTTGCTTGCATTCCAATCACCCTTGTCCCTACATGATTTGGGCAACCTTATCACTTACGGTTTGGCATAAAAGCCTAGTCTCACAATTTATCGATAAATTGCATTTACGTACTTGAAGTTTATTTTTTTAACTTTAGGTCCCTAATGCCAACATTTGCCCAATTTGAGCCTCGAAACTTTTAAAATTCCTTTTGAGTCCTCATTTTACTCAAAATTGTATAAGGGCTTCAAGTTTGCCAAATTTCCAATTTGGTCCCCCAACTTTCAAAAATTACCATTTTGCCCCTACTTTCAAAAATGGCAATTTGGCCCTAAATATTTCAAAAAATTGACCAATTGGTTCTCCAACATCTTTTTCATTGCCAATTGGCCCTATATTTTGGGAAATTGCAAAGACGTCCCTCAATTTTATGAAATCCCCAATTTCCCCCCTTTTAAACTGGCCGAATTTGATTTCTTCAAATTGACCATTCAATCAAGGTTAATTGCTTCAATTGGAGGTGTAAATCAATTCCTACACTTCCATACAATGCAATTGAGCTTTGAATCGCATGAATTGAGGTTGAAATGAGCTCAAACGGAGCTTTGTTGGAAAATTGTGCGTAGAGAAAGAAAGTTTTGAAAGCTTACCGTCGGAGGTACGACGGTCCGAGCTCTCTATCATGGAAGGTAGCTCTCTTCCTGAGGTACCTTTTAGTATCAAGAATTTCTACAATTGACCTCGAATCGAGGAAGAATTTTATTAGTAAAATTTCATAGTTTCTCTCTCTAACTCTGACCAACAATGACTCAGGAGGGCCGAATTGCCTTACCTTTCAACTCAGTTGAGGTCATATGAGAGCTGTGGGGATGTTGGGAGGGCTTCGTTGGGCCAAAGAGGGCTAAATTTGGATGATTTCAGCTCGGCCGAAATAGGGCAGCTTTAGTCCTTCGGAGCTACTTCACTGTTTGATTCTGCCTGTGCTTCTCCAACATACCTCATATCGAACGAAGGTTATTATCAGGAAGCTAACTTCCCCTAGAGTATAAAGAACCCGACATCACCTTTGAGACTAAGAAAACTGTCCTAATGGGAGCTCTGATTTGAGCTTCATTGGAAAATAGAGAAGATAGAGAGAATGAAGATTTTAGGTGTGAGGAAGATGAATGGAGAGTAGCTCTTCATATAGGGAGCTCAGAGACTCTTTATGTCATGCCCCGACCCGGTTTGGTCGGATCCTCGTGAACAACCCACCACTCTCCCGATTTATTAAAGGGTTTCCTCTTATTATAATCCGTAAAGAGTAAGGCATCCTTCAAACCTGCACCATTTCCTAGAATAGCATAATCAAAACTGCATGAAATTTTAAACTTTACATACATGTCTTACAGGCATCTTAGTTGATAGTCTTTCAAGGTAGGCTTTCCGGGATTTCCTGAAAGGGATATAAGGGAGGGGGTGAGTACGACTACTCAGTGAATGGGTTTTCAAAAGTCTACTTTTAACTTTTAAGAAAAATATTTATATGGAGTGTGCCAGACTCCTTTCTTCCAAAAAAATCCCTTCATTTAAAAATTTGGGTTTTTCCATTATTTCTTAGTTACTGGTGTGTCATCACCCAACACACATCCTTCATCATGAAGGTTACACACATTCGCAAGTCAGTATCACTACTGAACCTCCTAGTGGCTTCGGAGCGACTTTTCCTGCCACCCGGATAGAAGTACAACCACTTCTACCTTGGGAATGAGTGGATGCACATGACATCCGACCCACAATCCTGAAATCACTTCTTCGTGTCCGTGTGAGGACAGAGACCTCATCCTGTCCCCACCTCGGTCTCATGCGCTTGGTGCTACTCCAAATTTCGCACAGACACCTGAAACGACGAACTGCCCTTATAACCACCAGGTCGTCCAGTGCCCTTAGGATGCATCACTACCCCTCATGGTTATTTTGATGATCCCATACTCACAGTGCATGCACAAACAATGTTTTCTTATCAAGCCATGTAATCTGTGGTGCCACTGGTCCAATGGCCCCGACTCTCAACTCAACCCGCAGTTGTTTGTCTTGACTGGTCCGTCGACCTGTCATGTCGCACTGCGCTAGTTGACTGAGCATGTCGGTCCTATCTTGGTACCATGCCAAATAATTCACTTATTAAGTTTTATGGCACATATATCTTGCTCGTGCCAACTGGCCTTGGGCCCACTGTACGAGATTTTCAAAAAATTAGGCATTCCAGCCCGCAAGTTCCAAAATCGAGGCCCCCGACCTATAAGAGCTTTTCGAGCTCCTGTCAAGAAGGTCTACCAAATAGTTTAAGTATTGGCACACAGTCACGGGAGAACACTTCTGACAAAATAGGTTTTCACTGTCCATTATACCAACCGATATAAGGACATCTCCGTTCATAACCGATGAACGGGTTGTCAACTTCCTTCGAGGAAGTCTCATCATACCAACCGGGTATGATCTACTTATAACCGGTAAGTAGTTTTTCCGCTTAATTTTCACATCACTTTCTCTAAGTGGTGATGATTTAAATACCACTAAATAGTGGGTTTTTATACCGAGGTACTTATCATTCCCTACCGGGTATGACATAAAATTTCCACTCACAAATGGTAAGTGGTTTTTATCTTTAAGTTGTGCTCATCATCCCAACTGGGTATGATGTTAGTAAACCCACTCACCCGTAAATGCTGTGAATTCCACTAGACCAGTTCTTGGTATTCACACGAGCTTGTCCTTACTGGCATTCCCGGTACTTCGTGCTCCTACACAATATGAACAACCTTGTTCATTATTGCTCGGCATAACAGCCTTCATTCATTTCCAATGAATGAGAAAACCCAAACTTTTAGTTATTTGCAATTAGGTCCCTAAAGTTATTTCTCTTTAACTTGAAGTCCCTAATGTCAGTTTTTCCTCAAATTGAGTCCCGTAACTTTTAAAATTTATCCTGGGACCTCAATTTATTCAATTTCACCAAAAAGGGGTTTGATTTCCCAAATTTCTAATTTGGTCCCCCAATTTTTCCAAAATTACCATTTTGCCCTTCTTTCACAAAAATGGTAAGTTTTTCCTCAAATTTTCCAAAATTCCTCAATTGGTCCTCCAACATTATTTTCATGCCCAATTGATCCTCAATTTCATAAAATTGTATTTTGGCCCCTTTGAATTTCGAAAATCCCCAAATTTCCCCCCAATTTCAACTCTTCAACACTACCAAATTTGATTTCATCAAATTGATCAATCAAACACTTCTAATTATTGAAATTGGAGTTGAAATTGAGTTCATGTATGTTCATACGATTCTAAGAAACTTTGAATCGCAGTTTTAACGTCGGAACGAGCTCAAACGGAGCTTGGCCGGAAAATAGACTCTAGAGAGAGAAAGCTTCGATTACTCGCCGGTGAAGGCACGACAGTCCGAGCTTTTGATCTGGGCAGATAGGTCTCGTCCTAAGGTTCATCCTAAAATCAAGTATTGTATCAATTGATGCGGAATTGGATTAGAATTTCATCATTGAAATTTGGTCGACTCTCTCTCTAGCACCGATCGAAAATTATAAAGGGGAGCCGAATTGGCTTACCTTTCGGTCCTAATTCGGCCGTAGAAAGGCTGAGGAAGTGTTGGGAGGGCTTGGTTTGGCCTGAGGAGGGCTTGATATGGCCGATTTCAGCTTGGCCGAAATAGGGCAGCTTGGGTCCGCCGGAGTTGCTTCACTATTCCATCATGTCGGCTCTTCTCCAACGATTCTCGGATTGACTGGAGTTTGCTATTAGATAGCTGTCTTCTCCCTGGTTCTAAAGAGCCCGACCTTTGTTCAAGTCGAAGCTCTGGTTCGAGCTTTATCGGGAAATGGAGCAGTAGAGAGAGAGAGAGAGAAATGTTAAGGTGTGAGGAGAATGAAATGGGGATGACCAATGGGCGAGATTAATATTGCCATAAATTATTGGTATTAATTCCAATAATTTAATTTCGGTATTAAATTATTTGTATTAATTCTAATAATTTAATTTAGGTATTAAATTATTGGTTTTAATTACAATAATTAAATATATATTAATTCATGGCTATTTATGATAAAAAAAAATCAATTTTGGGTTATCAATTTATGATAAAAAGCCAATTTTAGCTCGATAGAAACATGGCAGTTTTGGTCTACTGAATCTACTTCACTGTTTGATTACGCTATCGCTTCTCCAGTGATCCTCGCATCGAATGGTGACCACCATTGGGTAGCTAACTTCTCCCCGAATCTAAGGAACCTGACCGCACGTTCTTTGGCTCAGAAAAACCACTATGTCAGAGCTCTAGTTTGAGATTTGTCAAAAACCTGATAATTGAGAGAGAGTGAAGTTTTTAGGTGTGTGGAGCATGAATGGAGAGTGGCTCTTTATATAAGGAGCTCAAGGACTCTCTGGTCATCCATTTGGCACCTTAATGGCACTCATTGATGGCCTAAAATGTACTGAATAGAAATGTTTCCTTTCCACGGGCGCTGTTCATTTTTCCGGCGAGTGAACAGTGTTGTCATCTGAAGGAAGAAGACGACACTATTCCGAACCAAACCGGACCAGTACGAACTGGGTTCAATGCTCAAAACTAAATCGATGAATTTGCATTGCTCATGCCATCAATTGAGGTGCAGTTTGATCTGATAAGGATCCCAAGGAAGAGAGAAATCTTTCAATATCAAAAGCTTTGACCACCAGTGTAAACTCTAGAAACCAGGAAAAAAACTGGTGAACTCGAGTGAGAAAATCAAACCGGTTCATGAACCTCAACCACTAGGGAATGGGCAAATTGGGAAATTTACAACTCTTGAGTGACCCAAAGAGTCATAAAAACATTGGAAAGGGACTTTAGGACAATTTGGGAGAGAAAACCAAATCAGTTCAGGTGAACCGGTTTGGACCGATTTTGTAAACCCCGCACATTTGAGTTAAGGAAAACCGGGAAAAGAACCGGTTTGTGCCAACAGGAGTATTATTAGTCTGAGGGTAGGATATTAAAGACGTTCACTTAGACTTCGGGTAGAAGTCAGCGGCTTCTATCAAGGTGGATGTTAAAGACGCTTTGATCCACAAGTGGGTGCAGTCAACGTAACAGTATCTCACGAATGTGTGTGATCCCTTCATGATGAAGGGCGTTTGTGGTATGTTAAACACACTGAATATGGAAATATGAAAGAGGTTATGAAAACCATGGAAAGGATTTGAGAATCCTTGGAAATGAATTGGGAAACCTTAGAAAAAGGTTTTGATAAACTGTAATTTGAAGAAAGGCATTTTTATGAAATAAGGAGTTTAGCACACTCCAATTAAAGAAATTGATTTTTGTGAAGACTCTCACCCCAACACCCATTCATTGAGTTGTCGAACTCACCCCCCTCCCATTACCCATTTTCAGGAAACCAAGAGAAAACCAACCTTAAAAATTTATTGGTAGCCAAACCCTAAGGCATGTATGTAAAAATTTATATTCAGTTTTGATTAATGTTATTTCATGAATGGTACATGTAAGAAGGACACCTTACTCCCCTCGGTTTAGAAGAGGGGAAAACCCTAAATAAACTGGGAGAGTGGCAGGTTGTTCACGGGGATCCGACCAAACCGGGTTGGGGCATGACACCCTCCTTTAAATCCCTTTTCAGGAAAGAAGACAAATCCTTAAAGAATATCTCGAAGGTGAACCCTTAAGACAGGTATGTAAAGTTTTTAAAATATTAAGTTTTGTATAATGTTATTCCAAGAAAATCAAGTGAAAAGGACACCTAACTCCTCAAGGTTTAGAAGGAAGTGAAATCCTTCATATACCAAAGGGAGTGGCATGTTGCTCACGGGGATCTGACCAAACTGGGTCAGGGCGTGACAGAAGTATTGCTGATCTAGTACGTCAAGAAGTTGTAGGAGCTTTATGCACATTGAGATTGTGGAAGAAGGGGCAAAGGTCTCGTCCCACAATAGCATACATGAAGTTTCAAAAAAGTCTAGGGGTTGGGCAATGTTGCTCACACAAACTAGTGGTAGAGATTGTAGTCTCTCACCAGGGTGGACGGTAAAGACGCTCTAGGCCACAAGTCAGACATATCATGGTTGTAGCCTCACAGGGTCTGTTATGCAAATGTGTTCTTTTCCATGAAGGAAAAGCTGTGTGTGTTCCTTGTCAAATTCAAGGTGGATTTTGTTGGTGGAAATTTTTTATCCTTGTACAGTATAAATACTGATTTGTAAAATTATTGATTTGAGTATGAGTTGAGTCGTGGACTTGACATCACAATTTCAATTACCCCGCTCACTGAGTTGTCGAACTCATTTCCCTCCAAATACACCTTTCATGTAATAAGGTGATAAATGGCATATGGATAATAAAAGAAGCCTTACAAAACCAAAGGTATGCCTTACATTAAGTACTTAGTACCAGTGTTGTTTATAAAGTTTATTTTCCAAAATTTAATTGAATAATTTGTAAAATAAATTGAGTTATTTTATTTTTACACCTTATACCCTATTATAATTACAATGATGAGGCCCCTATTGTTGTAAAGGCGAGAGGATGTGGCAGGTTGTCTGCAAGTTCAACCAGGGAAATCGGATCATTGTGAGAGAAGATAACCTGGCCATAGAATAAAAGAGGAGCACGAAGACCCGAGATCTTGTCTCAAGGGGCAAAAATAATGCATGAGGCTCGTATGGGCGATGTGAGCATTTACGAGTAGAGTTTACTCCTAGGTCGTTTATGGGAAAGGTCGAGGTCATAAAATATGTAGTGCCACAATGTTAGCATCCCAGTAACTAAGTTGTGAGCTCACCCCCTCCCTTAACATATGTGCAGATAGGCTAAAGAAGCATGGAAAGTGGAGAAGGGATATGTCGAGATCATGATCCCCTTACTACAAGGTAAGCACACCTCCCCCTCACGAAGGTTTGAGTTCCCTATCAAATCATCTCCCTACTATTCTCATTATTTTTATCTAAGCATTTTCAGGAGTCTCCATGAGTGACTCCAACATAGAAATTTCAAATTTTTGTTGCATTCCGACTAGTTTGCACATTTCTAAGCCTTGGTCTCGTTGGCGTTACCTTGGAAAAGGTACCCGCTTATGTACCATTGAGGGAATGGCAGGATGCACAAGACTCCCACCGAGGGGAAATCGGGTTGGAGCATGACAACCTTCAGTGGTATCAAAGCAGGAGTTTTCAAAAGTAAAAAAAATGAAAACTAGATCATTTTAAAATGATACAATACATGAATATCTTTATAGGGCCTTCATTGAAAATATTAAAAAGGAGGAAATGATCATATGCTAATATAAATCAACATTTCTCTAAAGAGAAATGGAGCACACTAATGAGTCGGTGGGAAGACCCAACCAAGGATACATTGGAGAGGGGTCAGCAAAAGTTCCAATAGGAGACTCACACATGGAGGCGGTGACTCCGACGTATGTCTAGGCATTCTAGGAACTTATGAGGGAGTACAACATGGGACCAGTGCTGGCAAAAGACCCTCCCCTCACAATGGCTCCAATTGCGGAGGTATTGGAGTTTGCACCACCTCCGGAAGGAGCACCAACTCTAGCTTGGGAACCTCAAAGGTTTGATGTTCCCCATAATCTCAAGGACCTAAGGCAATTAAGGTGTACAACCTTTGCAGGAGATAAGGATCTTGTCACCGCCATGGGCTGGCTAAGGATAACGACGAAATTCATGACCATGGTCAAGGTCTTGGATGAGGACAAAGTGACCATGCTAGAGTTCTTCCTAGGAGGGAACACTGACATGTGGCGGTTGAATCTACAAGCCATGACAACGATGCCCCTCAGCTTGGAAACCTTTGAGAGAATGTTTCATGAGGAGTACCTATCTCTATGCCTCATGAATGAGAATAAACATGAGTTTTTTAGACTCCATGTAAATCCCGTCCTCTCGGACTAAGGAACCGAAAAAAGGTAATCAGAAATTTTCAAGAGGAAATCAAGAACCTAAGTGAAACGAAAATGGTACATAAGGGTCAAAACTGGGAAGTTGGAAATCTCGAGTGGCCAAGAAACACCTAAACACCATGGAAAAGAACTATGAAAGGGATTGGACATGAAAACCGGACCGGTTCAGGGAAAATTAGACATGAACCAGATTGAACCAAATTAAACCGTGAAGAACTGATTTGATAATTCATTTTTCTATGTAGATTAAAAATATCAAATTGGGAAATTAAAGCCATCATTAGATAAAAAATTAATTAAGATAAATTTAGAAAATTTTAATTTTTGGAAAACCGATCGAAACGGGCCTTAACCGGCCGATTTTCATTTTCGGGTCATCTAACCCGGTTGGACCAAACTAGTCAATGGTCCAGCCAATCAACGGACTGCCACCAGGTCAACGCCCAATCAGCAGGCATGACCAATCAGTGCACAACGTGTAGCAAAGCATTCCTTGTCGGCGTACAGTCAATGCCTTGAAGTATTAGCTAATTAGAAGGCGACATGTATCCTCGATAAACGGTTAGAAGAGGGAAATCCACGTCAGTGAAGGCTGGCCAATAGGAGAGCGACACGTATCCCTGGGGAACGGTCAATGTTAGAAAGGCCTAGTGGGCAAGATCAACTAATGAGGAGTTGATACGTGGCAAGGACACCACGTTAGCATTTAACATGGATGTCGGAGAAATTATCGACCAATTAGAGGTTGATATGTGGCAATGCCATGTCAGATGACCTCAACCAATCAGAGGCTGACACGTGGCAGTAGGATTGTGCATCATGTGGAAAATCTGACATATTTAAATCAGTCAATCAGAGGATTCCACGTGTCATGATCAACGGTGAGCAAAAATACATTCAACAGCCATGTATGCACGAGCAGCCAATGGAAGGTTGCCATGTGTCCAGTCAATGAGTCAAAGGCTGACTAGGTTGTTAAGTAGCAAACCGTGTCAGCAAAGCCAGCCAATCACGGAGCACCATGTGGCAAGTCTGCACGTGCGAAACTCGCACGCGTAGCACAGTGTCATCTTCTACATTTGACCTGAGAGGATATAGCTGACAAGCTATCTGCCAGAATCCCGGCGACCTGAAAGTTGCTTCGTTATAGCCATAAATGAGTGAGATTGAGGTCAAGCAATTTACGAATGGATAGACCTGTCAGTCCCTGAGCTCCCTATATAAAGAGCTCCTCCCCATTCATCTTCCTCATCTCTCAAACACTTGAAGAAGAAAAAGTGCTCAATTTCCAATGAAGCTCGAAACAAAGCTCTGACTTGGGCATTTTTCTACACCTCTAAATGCGAAGTTGGGTTGAATAGGGGATGGTTGTAACACCGGGAAGTCCCAATTCAATAATCGGACTGAGTTTAATTGGTAAATGGGATCGAACCTGAATAAGAGAAGGGATCGATGAAGAGGCCAAGATGCATAAATAGGGGACTTAAGGAACCCTCATATGTATCTCGGAACATGAGGTCAAGGTTTAGGAAGAAACCGGGAGAGAAGTGGCTTGAACTAGGTTCGAGCTAGGAGAGTCACAACACCCCACCCCTTAATTTTTAAGGGTTTTAAACAAATCAGAATTGAGCGGTTCTTGTGTACATTCAATAGAAAACGGAATGTAGAATTTTTAGATATTTTATTTTCTCAAGAACCAGTAGGAAATGGGGTGAACTGGTCTAAAACTTATTGAATCGACTAATAAATTCACTAGAAACTAGTTTGCTATAGTGCAGAATGTTTGGCGTGTAGCACTAGACGCACGCAAGAAGCGTGGGGCGTGCACACGCATGAAGTGCAGGGTGTACGCACACACGAAGCGTGGGGCATGCACGTGCTTGTCATCTTCATCGCCTGAATTCCAACCCAAATGCCCTATTTTTACCCGTTAAACCCCCACAGACAGCCTGACTTCACCGCATGGAGAAATTAATTCATTCCTAGAGCCATAAGCAATGGAATAAAGAAAGAATGATAGGGATAGATTGCCACACAAGTCTAGAACACATCCATATAAAGTTTTGATGTGTTCTGATTCTCTCTCAAAGTCAAATTGTTCCTAACTCTAGTGACCCAACTACTAGAGACCATAGCTCCTCCATCTGACCACCTCCGATGATGATCTTGAAACCCTTGCAAAGCTAAGGACATCTTTCCATTTCCACCTCTCTCGACCCTCAACTCTGACTCGACAATTTCTAGCGAGATCGCACAGTACACAATCTACTACAACTAGAAATAAAGCAGTTATTTCAGAGGCAATTCTGATGGCCTCGATGGCCCTCATAAGATGAGAAAAATTTAGTAAGTCCCACATACCACCAGATTTCCAAATCCATTGGCCTTGCCTGATTTGATTGAATTTTTGCCATGAATTAAATGTTTTAAATTTTAGATCACGACTTAAATGGTTGAGCTGACTAAAATAGATATTGCAGTAGCTACATACCACCAATCAAAGTGATTCAAGTGGCCACAAACTCCTTAAGAAGTTAGCTTTCAAACTGCACTAGCCTCAATGATCGATGTATTGTCTCTAGTGAGTTTACAATACCATATAGGGAGGTCAAGGGGACCTTGACACTTAAATTGGGAATTTTGAGATATACTTTTGTCATGGGTCAAAGGTTAGGGACTAAAATGTAAATATTTAAAAGTTAGGGGACCCAAATGTAAATGAGCTTTATGTGGGGTCTTCCTAAGGGGCTAAATAAACTTATTGGAAAGTTTGGTGAAATTTAGGGACTAGGTTTGCTTATTTTGGAAGGTCTTGGGACCTATTTGTAATAAAGGCAAAGTTAAGGACTAAAGTGCAAATAAGAGTATTTGTGTAGCCAAAAGGCAACTTTTTGGCAGCCCAAGGACCTAAAATTAATTAAAGGAAGTTTAGGGATATAAATGAGAAAAATAGGGGTTAAATGTATCTCGAAGCCTAAGTTATAAATAAGAGGGGAAAATGATAATTTTGTAAAATCTTAAGGGTAATTTGACAATTAATGAGAAATAGAGCTAGGAATTGTTCCAATGCCTATTTGGGACTAGAATTGGACTTAAGAAAACTTGAGGGACTCGATTGAAAGACTTGGGAAAGTCTAAGGTTCGAAAATAAGATGTTTTAAAGTATAAGGGAAAATGATAATTTTGCCCTAGTTAAGGACCAAATGGTAATTTGGGGAAAGTTGGACCCTATGAGGTAAATGAAGGAAATATGGGCACTTCAATAAGTGTTAAGTGGAAATATAATTACCTTAATCATCAGGGATTAACCTTAGAAAATATTAGGATTAAGGGTCAATTTACCAACTAATGAGTCAGGTAGTCGAGATCCATGAGGGCTAGACCGTAAAATCGTAAGGAAAGCACGATAGGTTGAATTGTAGAATGGTCAAAAGTAGAACTAACCCCATTGTTGCTAATAATTATAGAAAACACAAGGAACCACTCAAGTGGAACCAAGAGCGGGATTCCTGAAACCTCACAGAATGAACAAGTTTCGCTATTCGAGGTGAATGGGTGTATTGACGACATGTTCAATTGGACCAATCGGAGCATGGAATGAAATGCTTGATTGATTGTGTGAAAAGAGTATAAAGTTGACCTTATAACTCATATAAGAAATGCAAAATGAATAAGTACATGCCCACTAAAGAAAATATGATTTTAAAGGCTAAAGTAAGGAATTGTCATGTGGTCGAGGCATGTTGTGTAGCTATGGTCTAGTGGGACCGAGAAATGTTGGGTCATGGGCCATTTTGCTTATTGAGAAGATGGTCGAGTGACAAGTTAGGCTCCTAATAAATGTTACGGATGCGTTATGTGTTGATTTGAATGATCGGGGTACAAAGCATGTCGTGATAACCTAGTATAGGGCGAGGTGCCCAACTACATGATGTGGGGAGACGGCCAAGTGACAAGCTGGGCTCCCAAGATTTATATGTTGTGTGAGGATTTAGTCAAATGGTGTACTAAGGTTCCAAGTGTCTATGTTATATGCATGTTTATTTATGATGCCTATTTGAGAGTGATGAGGAAGTCGGGCAAGAGACACACCGAACTCTCGGTAATGAGATGTTGTGTGTACCATTATTGTATTTAAGGCCATGAGTGCCATGATTATGTGTAAACCATATCCTTTGATAATAAGAAAACTGGAAAAAGAATCGACCATTTTCAAAGAGAAAACTAAGTCAGTTTATAAACCAAAACCGATAGAGAAAGGGAAAAGCGAAAAATTTATGGATCCCAAGTGACCTAAAGAGTGGCAAAAGTCATGAGAAAGGACTTTAGGGTGAATTGGAGGTGAAAACCAAAATGATTCAGGTGAACCAGACCTGAACCGGTTTGAACCACTATTGAATTGGTTTCTAAATTCATTTTTCTATGTGGCTTAGAAAATTTAAATTGGAGAATTGAGGCCACCATTTGAAAGAGAATAAATTTAAATAAATTTACAAATTTTTAATTTTAAAAATTTTGGTCAAATCGAGCATGAACCGGTTGGTATAAGCGTTGAACCTGGTTCGGACCATTCCGGTTCAGTTCGAAACAGTGTCATCTTCTTTCTTCAAATGATAGCACTATTCACTCGACGGAAAATTGAGCAGTACTGGCAAAGATGAAAAGTCTCCGGCCAGGGAGTTTCAGGCAATGAATGACCACCATTAAGGCACCAATCGGACGACCAAGAAGTCCATGAGCTTCCTATATAAAGATCCCCTCCTCATTCATCCTCCTCGCACTTGAAAACTCCACTCTCTCCCTACTGCTCCATTTTTCGGTGAAAATCGAGATTTTTAGAGTGGAGAAAATCTATAGGAAATTAAGGAGTCTGGCACACTCTAACTTGAAAACTTTTTTTAACTCCATTTTTTTTAAATACCCATTCACAAAGTTGTAGAAACTCACCACTCTTTTCTATCCATTTTTAGGAAAAGAGAAAATGATTAGGAATAACACCAAGCCTTATTATCAGGTATGCTTAATTTCTCTTAAGCTTGCATTTTATTCGATATATGTCTTTTCAGGGAACAAGGTCGAAAATATGCCTGGCTCATCTTGAGTTAAAGAAGCAGGAAACTCCTCTTGAATCGGGAGAGCAGCAAGTTGTTCACGGGGATCCAACTAAACCGGGTTGGGGCATGACAACTAGAGTGGTATCAGAACCTAGTTCCCTTGAAACATTATCAATATTATGCCCTTACATTAACCCAACTCTAAACTATCATATAGGAAGGAGAGTCCATAGGAAATTTGCGTTGAAATCCAGTCCTCCACCTATAAACTTGAAAAGACATCCAACCCAAGGGAGGAAGTCGTCCATAGGTTTCTAAAGGGTAAGAAAAGGGTGCCCAAGGACATGGTGGAAGACTACCGGAAACTAGTAGGAGCCTTACTAGAATCGGAAGGCATCATATACCCTCCTCCTAGAAAAGAACAACAAGCATCACATCCAAGAAGTCCAACCCCTCCTCCTCCAATCCCACACCAATCGAAAGGGAATCCAACCAAGAAGGAGGCATGGGATAATTATTGGGATGTGTATGCCACCTTAATGAAAGTCCACCAAGTACCTCCATCCACTCAACCTGGCTTCAATCACTCCCAATGGGTGAAGTGGACTTATGAGTGTGAGGTTAAAGTACTAAGGCGGTACAGATTAGAGGCCATACATGAAATTCATCCTATTAGGGAGCACGAATATACCCCAATCAATTCCTCAGAGCCTTCTGATCAAGAATCCTATAATCGTTCTAGGGTTAACTTTAGTCCTATGACCCCAAGGGATTAGGGGGTAGAGAATTCCTGTAATAAGCCAAATTATGGCAAGAAAATATTTCTTGAATAATGAAAGTAAAAGTTTGTTAAAACTTCTGAGTTCTTTGATAAAATTCAAGACAAAAGAATATGATAATAAAAATTTAAGTAAAAGGTAGAAATTCACCTAAGGAAGAAACGATGGGTTATTTATAGTTAGACTCAACCCTTAAGACTTACCCTCGGAAACACAATAAGGAATAATCCATCTAAAGGAGATAGTAAAGGAAAAAGAAGTCAGAGAAGCAACCATCCAAGAGTACGGATTTTTGGAGAGTCCAAGAAGTTAAAACTAAGCTTTGAGGATGAAGGATAAGGAAAAACTAGGAGAAGTAGAACATTCCAATGGGAATCACAAGAATAGAAGCTAATCGAAAAGAAATAAGTATAGAGTCCACCAAGGAAAGATGGAGAGAAAATAAAATAACAAGAAGGCCCATGTATAACAACTACTTATAAATAGCTAAGATACAATTTCTTAGGAACTCCAAAGGATAAGGAGACATATGGAAGGCAAAAGTATAGATCAAAGGAAGAAGAGAAGTAGGAATAGACGAATCATACAAGGTCCTTAAGCTTAAGAGAAAATTTCTAAAAGAAAGGTAGGACAATCGAACAAAAGAATCACAGAATGAAAGACACCAGAAGGAGGATGGAAAATAGGAAGTTGGATCATGAAGAAGAAAGCTCCAAGTCAAGACAATTGATCGAAGGAAGGTTGCAACACCAAAGTCGAAATAAGGTCCTCAGTAAAGAGTACGAGTGGCTAAGTGAGTGTGTTGGGAATGAAGCGGGATCAATAGAAGGTAATCATGGATCCAAAGAGTAAGAGTAAGTTGGTGAAAATATCGGTAAAAAGATACTCCAGAATTTAAGGATTTCAATGGTGAAAATAGAAGGAAATACTGAGGGAAAGGGAATGTGAAGCTCACTAGAGAAAGAAATCTTGGGAAGACATGGGTGTACCAATGAGAGAAAATGGAACCAACGGAATAAGAAAGAGAATGAACTCCTCAAGAACAAAATGCTGGAAAAGAAAGGATCATGTACAAGGACAAAGAAACCGTAAAGAATAAAGGGATAAGTCAAACCCAAGTAATGTATAGGTAGGAAGATGACATCAAAAGATGTCATACGAGTAAGAAAGGAACTAAACTAAGAATGAATAATAGTGGGAGGAACATTGATAAGAGCAAGTATGGATTTAGAAAGAGAAGAGATCTTAAGAGGGAAGCACACTTAGTGGGAATGAAGAATGAAGTAAAAGATCATAAATTTTAATATGTCATTAAGTATTGGGAAATTTAAGGATTTGAAGGCGAAATGACCGAATAAAAGAAATTTGGAAAAAAACGAGAAGTACGGAATCCAATACTGTTATAGGGATGTAAAGTTAAGACATCACAAAGAATGTCATACGATAATGGGGCATGTAAATCCAACTGACTCAGAGAAATACAACTTAGGCAAGGAATGGTCTATGAGTAAGGTAGAACGAAGTTAGACATAAAGTTGATGACCAAGGAGTGAGGAAGGAATCCTTATAGGGTGAAAAGATAATAAATGCCAGAATCCGTGGAAGAAAAATGACCAAAATTTATAGTTCTGAAATTTTGGGTAAAAGAAGCTTGGTATGTGAAATGGTGCCTTGGGAAAGAAGGACGTAACGAAAGGAAATAATCATAGATTTTCAAGGAAATACTCCAAGCTAAGGTAAGTTCCATGGAATGAGGAATAACCGAGAATGTGGTAGGACGATTTGATGAGAATCTTAGATATGTAATGAAAGGAATGGACGAAAATAACCGAGAAGGTGGTAGGACAATAAAATAGAAAACTTCATAACAATAAGAAGTTTAAACCAACACGCGAACAATGTGAAATAAGTTTTGGGGAAAAAACTCCTAAAATGAGGGGAGAGTTGTAAACCCCGCTCTTTGGAGTTAAGGAAAACCGAGAAAGAACCAATTAAATCAAGTGAGAAAACCGAACCGATTCCCAAACCCATTTATTTGGAGAATGGGCAAATTGGAGAAATTTCAAGTCCCTTGTGTCCCAAGAAGATTTATAAACCTTGGGAAGGAACCTTAGAATAAAGTGGGAGAGAAAAACCGGATCGGTTCGGGTGAACTGAACCCAAACCGAATTAAACCAGTTTAAGAACTAAGCTAGTTTATGAAAAGGAACCAATAGAGAGAGGAAAAACCGGGAAATTTATGAACCCTAAGTGACCTAAGGAGTTATAAAAGTCGTGAAAAAGGACTTCAGGATGAAATGGAGATGAAAACCAAATCGGTTCAGGTGAACCAAATTGAACCGGTTTGGATAGGTTTGAACCACTATTAAATTGGATGCTAAATTCATTTTTTTTAGATGGCTTAAAAAATTCAAATTTGAGATTTGAGGCCACCATTGGATAGAAAATGAATTTAGATGAATTTAGAAATTTTTAGATTTCAAAAATTCAATTGAATTGGGGGTGGACCGATCGGTTTAAGCTTTAAACGTGATTTCAACCGGTTTGATCCGGTTCGGAACAGTGTCGTCTTCTTCCTTCAGATGACAGCACTATTCACTCACCGAAAAATCGAAGAAGCGCTGGCAAAGAAGGAACGTTTCTATTCAGTACGTTTCAGGCCATCAATGTCTGTTATAAAGGTGTCAAACGGACGGTCGACGAGTCCTCGAGCTCCCAATATAAAGAGCCCCCCTCCATTCATCCTCTCGACACCTGAAAAACTCACTCTCTCTCAGCTGCTTAGTTTTCCAGTGAAGCTCGAACGAGAGCTCTAATATAGGGTCATTTATGTGACAAAGAAGGTGTGGTCGGGTTCCTTAGAATCGAGGAAAAGTCAACTACCTGGTGGTAACATCAATTCACTCTGAGGGTCGCTAGATAAGTGCTGGTGTGATCAAACAATGAAGCAGCTCTGGCGAACTAAAGCTGCCCTATTTTGGCCGAGCTGAAATTGGCCAATTGAGCCCTTCTTAGACCAAACCAAGCTCTTCCAACACTTTCTCAGCCCTCCCACGGCCGAATTAGGATGGAAAGGTAAGTCAATTCGGCTCCCCTATGCAATTTTCGACCGGTGCTAAAGAGAGAACCGACAAAATTTTGATGATAGAATTCTAATCCAATTTGGCATCAATTGATGCGATTCTTGATCCTATGAGAAACCTCGGGAGAAGAGCTATCTACCCCGATTAGAATCTCGGACGTCGCGCCCCCACTGGCGAGCAATTGAATCTTTCTATCTCTACGTTCTATTTTCTGGCAAAGCTCTGTTTGAGCTCGTTCCGGCGTCAAAACTTACAATTCAAATTGCTATGGAATCAAATGAAGATGTAGAAACTCAATTTTAACTTTAATTTCAACAATTAGAAGTGTTTGATTGGTCAATTTGATGAAATCAAATTCGATTGTGTTAGCGAATTGGAATTGGGGGAAATTTTAGGAAAAATTAGGGATTTTTGAAAATTTGAAGAACCAAAATGCAATTTTATAAAATTGAGGGTCAATTGGGCATGATAATAATGTTAGAGGGCCAATTGAGCAATTTTAGAATTTTTTGGGTAAAACTTACCATTTTTGTAAAGGAAGGTCAAAATGGTAATTTTAGAAAATTTGGGGGTCAAATTGGGAATTTGGGAAACTTGAACCCCTTTTTATGAAATTGAGTAAATTTAGATCCCAAGAGAAATTTTAAAAGTTTTGGGACTCGATTTGAGAAAAATGGGTAACTGGGGGCTAAAGTAAAAGGAAAAATAACTTTAGGGACCAATTTATAAATATTGGAAAAGTTGTGAATTGAGTTATTTATACTGAATGAAGTGTTCAAGCCAGATGATAATGAACAACGATGTTCATTTTGTGTAGGAACACGAGACATCAGGAACACCAGCTGAGGTTAAGCTTGCAAGGGACAAAAACTGATTAAGTGGAAATTCACAGCACGAACAGGTGAATGGGATTTTTATATCATACCCAATTGGCATGATAAGTACCTTGAAAATGAAAACCCACTATTTAGTGGAATTTTAAACATCACAACTTGTAGGAGTGGTGTGAAAATGACATGGAAAAACTACTTATTGGTGGTAAGTAGATCGTACCTAGTTGGTATTATGAAACTTCATCGGAGGAAGTGGAAAACTCGTTCATCAGTTATGAGCAGAAATATCCTCATATTCGGTTGGTATGATGGATAGTTGAAAATATATTTTGTCGGAAGTGCTCTCCCCTGATTGTGTGCCACTACTTAAACAATTTGGTAGAGCTTCTTGACGGGAGCTCAAATAGCTCTGTTAGGTCGGAGGCCTCGATTTTGGAACTTGGGGGCTATTATGCCCAATTTTAAAAATCTCGAACAGTGGGCCATATGCCAATTGGCATGAGCAAGAGCTCGTAAACAAATATGAATTATATACCTTGAAAACTTGAATAATTGAATTATTTGGCCATAGTACCAAGACAGGACTGACATACTCAGTCAACTAGCAGTAGTGTGACATGACAGGTATCTGGACTAGTCAAGACAAACAACTGCAAGTTGAGTTGAAGGTCGGGGCCATTGGACCAATGGCACCACAGATTATATGGCATGATGTAAAAATGCTGATTGTGCATGCTCTATGATTACGGGACCTTCAAGATGCCCAAGAGGGGTAGTGATGCGTCATAGGCCCTAGACGAACTGGTGGATATAAGGGCAATTAGTCGTACTAGGTGTCCTTGCAAAGCTCGACGTAACTCCAAGCGCATGAGACCGAGGTGGGGACGGGATGAGGTCTTTATCCTCATACGGACACGGAGAATTGTTACGGGATTGAGGGTCAGATATCGCGAACATCCACTCATTCTCAAGGTAGAAGTCGACGTACTTCTATCTAGGTGACTAGTAAAGTTGCTCCGATGCCACAAGTGGGTTCAGTGGATATACTTGCCTGTGATTGTGTGATTGACCTTCATGATGAAGGATGTTCTTTTGAAAATCGAGATTTTTAAAGTGGAGAAAATCTAAAGAAAATTAAGGAGTCTGGCACACTCCAACTTGAAAACTTTTTTAAACTCCACTTTTTTAAAATACCCATTCACTGAGTTGTAGAAACTCACCCCTCTTTTCTATCCATTTTCAGGAAAAGAGAAAATGATTAGGAATAACACTAAGCATTATCCTCTGTCAGGTATGCTTAATTTCTCTTAAGCTTGCATTTTATTCGATATATGTCTTTCCAGGGAATAAGGTTAAAAATATGTCCGGCTCATCTCGAGTTAAAGAAGGAGAAAACTCCTCTTGAATCAGGAGAGCGGTGGGTTGTTCACGGGGATCCAACCAAACCGGGTTGGGGCGTGACACCCCCTCCCTTATACCCCTTTTCAAGTAACCAAGGAAAAAGCCTACCTAAAGACCTCCAGTTAGCTACACCTGCAAGACATGTATGTAAGTTTAAAATTTCATGCAGTTTTAATTAATGTTATTCTAGGAAAGGTACTTGTTTAACCTTACTCCTCACGGTTTAAAGAAGGTGAAAACTCTAAATAAACTAGGAGAGTGGTGGGTTGTTCACGAGGATCTGACCAAATAGGGTCGGGGCATGACATTATGATTGTGTGTCATGCATTTTCATTTTGATATTGGTATAGAAGAGGGGGCGATGGAAGGAAGCCTAGTGAGACTGTACTATCACCCAAGGGAAAATGGAAATGAGTTCGAGAAGTTGTTGTGAAATACTTCTAGTTTTCCCACGGCACTTCTAGTTTTCCCATGGCACTTGGTTGATGTACGGGTACCATCTTAGTACACCGTTGCAACAAGAAGATGTGGGATTGAGTCGCATGTGCTAGCGAGTGGAGGCAGTGCAGCCATGACCCTAGGGTTTTGAGACACCCAGCTGCAAGATGACACTCGAGAAGTGTCGATTGTGGTAGAGTGGCACGTGGCTCTCACACCCTAGTTTTCCCGAACGTGGTATTGCCCTTGCGGCGGTACACTTTGAGGCATGTTATGTATATAGCACCTAAGTAGCCCATTGTGTGATGGCCTAAGTAGCCCAAGTGTGCGAGTCTGAGTAGCCCGGGATAAGGCACGAGCCATAAGTAGCCCGATAGTGTCGACCAAGTATGGGTCATAAGTGTGTGCAGGACTTGAGTTTCTCGATGTATGCATATTCTTGTGATATTTGTATTTACTATTGTTCATGTGAAACCAATAGGTGAGACAAAGAATAACCCGATCGTAGGATAGACTACAGGTCGGATGACCGGAGACAAAGGTCTCAAAGGGGCAATGTAAACCACTGAACTCGAGATCCTTAAGTACGAGTAATGAGATAAAGAATTATGTTAGGTGGTTTATGGGAAATGTATGAGTCATAAGCCATGTAGTGGTCTGGTGTTAGTGCCCCATTCACTGAGTTGTGAGCTCACACCTCTCCTCTAAATGAATTGCAAGTTAAATCGAGGAGGCACAAGGTAGAAAGGGGAAGGATTTTCCCAAGGCATGCACCGCCTAAGGTAACATCGTATCCTGCTCATGAAGGTGCTTTAAGTTTGTTATCATGTTGCTATTTTTTTCCAAGATATTTTAGTAAACCATTTTGTGGGCTTAACCGAGAAATTTTAAAATATTTTTTTTATTTTTGTTGCGTTTTATAGGTTATTTTATCAGAAGTCGTGTTCACCTATTTTTCACCATAGTGGCTATCACGGGGACGGATGGGGGTCCACGGATATTCGATTGATAGAATCGGGTAAGGGCGTGACAGGTTTTCTCATGGAGACCACGAAAAAGGGGCTGACCAAGATGAGGGAATCATCAAATTTGAAGTGCACACAATGTGCTCAACGGAATTCGTAATAGAGCTTTGAAGGCATGGAAGTTGAATTGTCGCTCATATTCATTAACCTCCAATTTGCCTCCGTTAGTTGGTTTGAAATTTTCATATTTTGAACTAAATTCATATATTGTTTTAGATAGATTTAAATATTTAAAAAAAAGAGAAATTTGATATGTTGAAAGAGATGGGCTAAAAAATGAATTTGAATATTTTGAAAGAGAGTTATAGGTGATGAATTTGGATATGTTAAAATAAATGTGATAAAAGAGGATAAATTTAGATATATTAAAATAGATGTACTAAACAAGATGAATTTGGATATGCTAAAATAAATGTGATAAAGGAATATGAATTTAGATATGTTAAAATAGATTAACTAAAGTAGATGAAATTAAATAGGTTATAAGAGATGAACTAAAGGAAATGGGTTTGCATATGTATAAAAGATAAATTTATATATTTCAAAAAATTAAATTTAAATATTTAAAAAATACGAATTTGAATATGTTTGTATAAGATGAATTTTGATTTTTTAAGAGATGGGTTAGATAATAAAAAAAATGAAATGAAATATTTTTAAAATAAATGAGATTAAATATTTTAAATGAGATGCGTGTGGATTTATATGAAATTAAGCTTATATTATTTTTAAATAAAATGAGTTTGGATGTTTTTAAGGCTAGGATTGAGAGGTTAGCAGAGATTTGGAGTTGAAGTGTTAAAGGTAATAGAAGTGATAGATTTGAAGGTGTTAAAATTTTTTAATAATTTATTATTTGGATGGAGGTGAAATGGGTGTAAAGATTATTAATGAAAAAATTAGAAATATAAATTTATTATTTTAATTAAATTAAATAACTTATTAGCTATTATATATAATTAAATTATATTTAAAATATTTTGTACAATAATTTTTTTATTTATAATATTTGTATTATATAATTTTATATAAAATATTATTAATATATAAATCTATTTAAAATATATAATAATATAAATAAATAAATAATAGTACAAACTTGATAGTATTAAATTAATTTAAACAATAAATTACACAATCACTCTAAATACCTCGTTTGTATACATTATTTTGTAGTGTTAAGGAAGGGGTTAAAATAATTTGTAGGTAATTATAAATCACTTTAACCCTCTATTTTTTACCAAATAAATTATTTATCCACCATTCCAAATCTCTATCACTTCGAATTTCTCAACCCAAACCTATTCTAAAATAGAATAAATTTAATGAATAGGATGAAATGAATTGAGATATATATTTAATTTAGTTAAATATTTTAAATGATATGAATATTTTAGACCTTTTTAATAAGAAATATTTTGATATTTTAATAATAACATAGATATATAAATATATAAGTATACTTATTTATAAATGAGTAACAAGATCAACTACTCACAAAAGAGATTAAAATAGAGTACTAAGATTATAAGCTCATGTGGCTCATTATAATTTAACATATTGAAACCTATTTACATCTTTAGAACATAGTTTACATTCGACATACGACCCATTAAGTTTTAAAAAATGGTTTAATATCTAAATTAATTTTGAAAATTGAGATATAACTCTAAAATTTATTTTAGAAAATTATATCTATTTTAAAAGAATAGATTAAGATACAATTCTTATAAAATTAGGGAATAATTCAATATTTTAAAAAGTATAAACTATAATTTTATAATTTATGAAAATGGGAGACCTCAATAATACAAGCTCAAGCTCAGATGTGAAATTTTATGTGTGAAATAAGAAGAACTCGATTTTTAAAAAGTATCCACTATACTTCAACCATTTTTGAAAAATAGATACAATGTCATATTTTGAAAAGTATGTAATATGATTTTATTATTTATGAAAAATTGATATAAATTAATATTTATATGTGATATAGGTTAAAATTCGAAATATATTAAAATGATATTTTTTGCACACTCCAAATGAGTTATTTTATTAGTTTTAAGTGTGATATATAAGTTTGTATTTATACATTTAATTAAAAATTTTCTGGAGTTTGAATGCTATTGTAATATATATTGTAGAAGAATGTATAAGTTAGAGATTCTTACTAGACCTTGCATTTACCTAATTAATGATATCTATTATTTCATTGTGGAAAAAACTTCTAGTTATGATGGTGAAAATAAGACAAATAGTATTAAAAAAGGATCCATACTATGTTGATGAGAGAATAGCAAATCCTAACATCTCCATCAATGGAAAGATGAAACTCAGTACCAGAAGAAATTCTCCGCTCCATGTTTATTGACGACATAGTCAAAGGAATTTGTGGGAATTATTTAGTGGAACAAAATTTGAATTTTTCTGCACATGTTTGATGTAAAATATATAATGAGAGTAATTTTAAAGTGTTTTAGTTTAAATATATTATAAAATAATTAAATATAATTTTTATACAATAATACTTTTAATATTATAAATAATAAAACTATTATTTTGTTTCATTTTAAATATATATATATATATATTATAATACAATCCTATTTATTAATTTATGTAGCATATTTAACTAATATTTTAAATTAAACGGGATTAAATTTTCCAGGAAAAGGTGGGTCAGGTTTTTGTTCTTATCATTTGACTATTGGACAGCGGACTTAGTCTTCTCTCTCTTTCTGTACAGTGGTAAGTTGTGGATTTTCTTTCTCGTCAAAAGCTTTTTCGTACGGGCAAGGAGGGATCAGCAAAGGGATAGTAGTTGAAGAATCACACAATTGCCCTAGAGACAGACAGAGGGGCTTTCGGAGAAGCTTCTGCCCTCCCTTTGGACTTCCTTCCATCCGCCTTCGGCTCTGCTTCACCATCCAACATCGAAGATATTACAGCAGAGCACAAGAGTCTCGTGCCTTCCAGTAACGCTCCCCTTGCTTTGCCCCCATCTCCTCATCCAACCCCCTTTTTTTTCCTTCAACAGGTGCTTACTTCATCCTCCCTCAAACCCCCACCCTCTCGGGTTCTTCAATTAGTCATTCGATCTCCCTCTTGGCAACAATAGACAGTGACCCGATGGTCAAACTATTTGATTTCGTCATTTCTGTCGCCCTTGCTAGCCCGCTTTTCGTCGATTAGTTTTGGTATGTTCACCCCTATTTTGTTTTGGAATTTTCCGGATGTAAAACCGCCATTTCCGCCTTTGTCGGAGTTCGAGGATGTGTTCACAGTAAGGCAAGGCTGCCCAGTTTTTCTTGCCTGTACGGATCCTTATCCTGCTTCCTAAGGGATCTTTTAGCATCTGTATCCTCTGCAAGTTATATAATGTTTCATGTTTACAATTGAGTTCTGGAAACTAAGACGGCGAATCCGTTTGTCCTAACTCAACCAGTCAATTTGCGTTGCTACTGTACCCCCACGTTCAAAAGGTTGGACTTTCCTGGAAATGATTTTGTTAAATACTTCTCAGTTTGTTATGCTTGTTGGAGTAAAAAAGATGGTTATATACCTCTATTGGAAGTTCATAACTAGCCCTTGATCGTCCCCTTATCGTGAATTATTCATAAGGAGTTTATACTGTGTTTGGCTAAGATTGATAATTTGGCATTCTGGTGTATGTCCTTGCGCTGAAGATTATGGTATTGGCAAAAATGTTTGCATTGTGATCTAATAAAGTTAACATTTTCCGTGGATATGTTAGAAGTTCAGGACTGGATTGCGTTGGGTCCATGAAGTGAACCTTCTGGTATTTCTAGCTCGCTGGTTCTCCAATTTGGAAAGGATTCATCCCAAACATCTCACTCAAATGGATTATCGGCGAGAGAAAACTGTGAGGTGGATTATTGACCTGTGTTTTTTCTTCTCCTGCTGATGCTTGTTTAACAGTTGATATTTTTCTATTCATTGTTTTGTGAGGTGGATTATTTTTCTATTCATTGTTTTGTCTGAACCTTCTTACAGGTTCAAGGATTGGGCTTCAGAGGAAGGATCTGAAAGACATCTGACTGGGAGTGCTCAGACAAGTTTTGGGAGCTTTAGAAGTGCAATAAGTTTAGTACCTGAGAAGTTTCAAAGAAGCCTCAAGTTCAGTTCAACAAGAATGAAGAACATTGGGAAGTCTTGGAGATCATTTTCCATTAATAGTATGTTGACGAAAGGTTCGGAGTCAAAAGGAAACGTTCTCGATCCCCAGGGCCCATTCCTTCAGAAATGGAATAAGATATTCGTGCTTTCATGCATACTTGCAGTTTCACTGGACCCTCTATTTTTCTATGTTCCCATCATCAATGACCCCAGGAAGTGCCTTGATGTGGACCACAGAATGGAGGTCACTGCTTGTGTGCTGAGGTTCTTCACTGATGTCTTTTACATCTTACATATAATTTTTCAATTCAATACTGGCTTCATTGCCCCCTCTTCCCGAGTATTTGGAAGAGGTGTATTGGTTGAAGACACTTGGGCAATAGCAAAACGATACCTAGCCTCCTATTTCTTTGTGGACATCCTTGCTGTCCTCCCCCTACCACAGGTAAAGTCTTAAGCTGTCTCTGGGAATTTATACATATAATTTGTCGGGCAAAGAAGCATAAATACTGCTGGGGCTTTCAGAATAATGACTTGATATATGGTTGTTTAACTCTTACATTGATATTTTATTTGTAGGTTGTGATTCTCGTTATCATTCCAAAACTGAGGGGTTCAAAAGCTTTGAACACGAAGAACTTGTTGAAATTTGTTGTCTTAATACAATATATTCCAAGGTTTCTACGGATATATCCTCTATATAAAGAAGTAACCAGGACTTCTGGCATACTCACTGAGACTGCATGGGCTGGAGCTGCATTCAATCTGTTACTATATATGCTAGCCAGTCACGTATGTACAGCATTATGCTATTGTTTTCTATAGGTCTTGTAAAAAGTTTTGAGTACATTTTCAATTACTTTTTCTTCTTCATCCCCCTGATATAGACATCTAAAACATGGTAACCGATATGTATGACAACTAATACTTCTGTCTACTAATTCAGGTTATTGGAGCCTACTGGTACTTGTTCTCAATTGAACGGGAAACTACGTGTTGGCAGATGGCCTGTGATCAGCAACATGGCTGTGCTCGCAGTTCTCTGTACTGTGATGATCTGAACGGCAGCTTCAATGCATTTCTCAATTCTTCTTGCCCTATACAGACACCAAATACTACATTGTTCAACTTCGGCATATTCCTGGACGCCCTTCAGCATGGTGTTGTTGAGTCAACAGATTTCCCCGAGAAGCTATTCTATTGCTTTTGGTGGGGCTTGCAGAACTTAAGGTACATGCATTCACAGCAAAAAACTCACTCACCTTATGTTTAAACATGGAACCCATTCTGTGCTTATGGTTTCCTGGTCCTTGCAGCTCTCTTGGTCAAAACCTCAAGACAACTACATATGTCTGGGAGATCTGTTTTGCAGTATTCATTTCTATATCAGGCCTGGTGCTGTTCTCATTCCTCATTGGAAACATGCAGGTAGGTCCTATAACATTGTTTTAGGAATTTTGGCAATGGCCCCTATCACATAATATCATTATTCGGAGATTTAATCCGCTAATGTTCTGGAATAGACATACCTTCAATCCACTACAACGAGACTAGAGGAGATGAGGGTGAAAAGACGAGACGCAGAGCAGTGGATGTCTCACCGACTGCTCCCGGAGAGCCTGAGGAGTAGAATAAGAAGGTATGAACAGTACAAGTGGCAAGAAACCAGAGGAGTAGATGAAGAAAACCTGCTGTGCAATCTTCCCAAGGACCTAAGGAGGGACATTAAGCGCCATCTCTGTTTGGCTCTCCTTATGAGGGTGGGCTTTCCTTTGACCAAAATCTCGAAAATGTTCTGCCTGGTTCCCCAATGTTCAAACATGATCACACTAAAAGCACAGTATTTTCTAATTGCAGGTGCCAATGTTTGAGAAGATGGACGAGCAGCTTCTGGATGCCATGTGTGACCGGCTCAAGCCTGTCCTTTACACAGAAGAGAGCTACATTGTCCGAGAAGGAGACCCTGTGGATGAGATGCTGTTTGTAATGCGTGGAAGGCTCCTGACTATGACCACAAACGGAGGAAGGACGGGATTTTTCAACTCAGAGTATCTCAAGGAAGGAGATTTCTGTGGAGAGGAGCTCCTCACTTGGGCCTTGGACCCACATTCATCCTCAAACCTCCCAATCTCCACCAGAACGGTCCAAGCACTGGCAGAGGTCGAAGCCTTTGCCCTAATGGCCGAGGACCTCAAGTTTGTGGCCTCCCAATTCAGAAGGCTTCACAGCAAGCAGCTGAGGCATACATTTAGGTTCTATTCTCAGCAGTGGAGGACTTGGGCAGCTTGTTTCATACAGGCTGCTTGGAGAAGGTATGCTCGGAAGAAGCTCGAGGAGTCCTTGCTGGAAGAGGAGAATAGGCTTCAGAGTGCCCTTGCAAAGGGCGGCAATAGCTCTCCCAGCTTGGGCGCCACGATCTACGCCTCAAGGTTTGCTGCAAATGTACTTCGGACTCTGAGGCAGAAGGGTTCTAGGAAGGCAAGGATGCCTGATAGAATTCCTCCAATCTTGCTTCAGAAGCCCGCGGAGCCTGACTTCTCCGCCGAGGAACACTAGCGAGATTTTAAAGGCGGCACTTCATGGTGATGATGATGATTAAAGTACTGGTGTTTAAAGGGAGCACTCCAATGTTTAAAGGGAGCACTTCTGCTGCTTCCTAGTGATGTAGACGTTCCATTGTATAATAGAGGAATTCGGATGGACAAATTTCGAATTTATCAATTGAATCTTAAGGAGGGTATGAAGGCCTAAATCATACACTTCTTCCAACCATGCACTCCAGAAACAGTCATGGATGATGAAGCTTTCACTCTAAAAGCAAGTAATTTATTGGGCTAGATGAGAACCAAAGCAGCAACAGCAGCAGAATATATTCAATTAAAACGATTAATATTCAGTTCTGAATCTTCAAAGCAAATGTCTCAATCATGTGTCATTCTACAATCATATAAAACAGATCATAAATACTAGAACAGTTAAGGTTCACCACATCAGATGCAAAACAGAAGGCTGCATGCCAGACTCAATTGCACAATGATCTCACTTCCCGCCTCAGAAATGTTGGAATGGCAAAGGCAGCAGAGTGCATCTGTAAATTGAACAGAGATGAAAATCAAATATGTCATCAACACTTTGTAAGGATGCAATAATTTCTATTCCCTGACTTGGTGAAAATACTTGTCCCAGTTTTACAGCATTTACCTCAGTATTGTAAAATCTAAGCTCTGTGCAGTGTTTTCCAGTTCCTTCTACCTTCTCAATTGGGTTTACAGGATTCATGAAATCAACTGGTGGACCCTCAGTTGAGCATAAGAGGAATCCGATTACACCACTGCAAATGAAACCTCCTCATTAGAACAATTTCATAAAGACACAGACACGAGCTTGTATGTTCAGTATTCTGATTGGTCTTTCTACTTTTACAAGTTAACAAGATTGAGCCAGTCACATCTTTCATATAGATATCAAGATTGGATAAAGAAAATTATGCTTCATTTTCTAAAACATGAATTGGGGAAATAATATCACTATTTTTTTTGTGAAACAAGGAAAATGTTCAGCAGCAACACTAGACAGTTTGAAATGAATCATTTTCAAGTATGCATTTCAGACTAAGCAAGGCTACTATAGAAATTTGGTCAGGTTTACCTAGGATATGTGGGCACAGTGGTCCAAGCATAATGGACAGATCCTCTGAATATCTCCTTACAAATAGAGATCATATCTTCAATAAGGTGGGTATGAAGCCACATGCTCTCAGCCATGTTACAGAGAACACCACCAGGCCTCAACCCCTGAGCTATCATCTCAAAAAATGGCTTCTCCACCAGCTCCAGGGCAGGACCTGAGCTTGACCAGAAATGAACAAATTTCCAGAGTAATTAGAATAAATCCAAAGCCAACTTAATCTTAGGTCAATGAATTAAAGAAAACCTACCCACAGGATCAGATGAGTCAACAATGATAGCATCATACTTCCCTGGAGGCACATCTTTCAGAAATTCAACAGCTGTTAATGATGGAAGGAAGTTTAGCTTGTACAGTATAAATAGTGCATCAAATGTTTAAGAACTGTGTAAAATTATCCAGATGTATTTCAGAAAAGTACCATCACCAACATGCAGATGAACTCGAGGATCATCAAATCCAGTGGCTAGCTTGGGAAAGAATTTCTTAGACACCTGTCAAAAGATTAAAGGAAAAAAAGAATATGAACATGTATATTTTGAAGATGAAAGTTGTCATATGTAGAGGTAAATGCTACCATCACTCACATCAATAACCAGTTTGTCTATCTCACATATGTCAATATGTTGCACAGAGCCATGACGAGAAATTTCCCTAAGGACTGCCCCATCACCACCTCCAACAACCAGAACCTGTAGACATACATCCGCTGAGCAGTGCTATGATGAAAAATGTAACAATGCATCTAGCATCTAATCCATGAACAGATGAGTGGAAATCATAAACAGTGCCAGAAAGAAAAGCATTTCAAACTGTAGAAATGTTTCCTCCAAAATTCAATGGTGGTGAAAGAACCATCATGGTAGCAATGACTCACAGTTTTTGGCGATGGTATTGAGCATAGGGGCAGGTGGGTGATCATCTCCTGGTAAGCACATTCATCTTTCTCTGTTAATTGAAGGATTCCATCAAGAACAAGAACCTTCCCATATGCTGATGACTACAGAAAGAAAAGAGTATTGGCGAATTAATTAAATGAGATGGAAAGGGTTATACAGTAAGATTATGGCAACAAACCCAACATAGATTCTTGAAGATATAGTGAAAAATAGCAAACCTCAAACACCAAGACCTCCTGATACTCGGACTTTCCTTGGAAAAGTATTTTTTCAACCTTCAGTGAATGTGCCTCTCCTACAAACAGGTGAATCAAGATTTGTATATCAAGAAATGAAGGATAATTGCTAGTGATACAACAAATAATATAAAAAGAATGAAATAAAAAATATAGGACATAAAGAACTTTAGATTTCAAATAAGACCAGGTAAGATGCATTTTACTAAACCCTGAAACAGACCAGAAAAACACGTCTGTCCCCTGAATATGTAACAACTTGATTAGCAAGTAGAGGGAAAATGGGTGAAAATAGAGATGTAGTCATGCCTACCAGGCCACATAGGGTTGTTGAAATAGATCTGCTTGCCCAATTTATCTACAATGAAGACAAGAAAGATCAAGAACATCAAGATACATCCCCCAACTAGATCATTGGATTCAATTTGCATGGACAAATCCACACAATGATTCTGAATCAAAGTCATTTAGAAAACAGTAAAATCAGATCTATGCCAATGAAAGCTCATAAAAGACGATCCAAATATCAGAATACTTACCTGTGGAGGATGGAGATTCTGATAACCATCCAGAAACAACAGTAGAGTGCCATTTTGCATCGAGCTCAGGGAGAGAAGACCTAGCTTTCAAACAACAAGAAGGCATCTCCTTCTCCAGGTCATTCCCGTTATTCGCCTTCCCATCCATAGTCTTCTGGCATTCCAAACCTCTTCCTACGTCTCCCTCCATAGATAATCCTTTTCTTGTCCTGATCCAGTCTATACTGATTTGCAGTAAATGAAACTGTGATAATCAGTTAGAATGATTTGCAGCCAGTTGAAGTTCATGATAACACATGATATTGATAGCACAAATTAAATATGACATGAAACAATAGATTATAAAGGGCATATACAAGAGCATCTAAGCCACTTGGCCTAGGCAACAAAATTTCATCAAGCATAAATTTGGCACATGCAAATGCTGGCCTGGAAAAAAGTGTTTCTTAATGAACGTTGATATTGAGATTCTCCAGCATTACATGTAGAATACACAGCAAAAACAAGGACGTGAAATCTGAATTTATAACGAGAAATTTAACCCTATGTATCAAGGAAACAGCATTATATTAATGCAGTCACCGACAAACAAAATAAAACATATTAAAACATGTAGTCAGAAACCAAATGCTCCAAGTTTCTCGGCCACGATTTCTCCCCCAATCCAGAAAACAATATACGTGTCCGTTTAAAACCACAAGGAAGAGTTCATTTTCTGAGCAACTTTCAAGTAATCATCACCTTCACCAGATGACAATCCCAAAGATTACGAGTATAAAAAAAACAAACCAAGAACTGTAATCTACCAGAAATATTAGGAGCTGGAAAGGAGATTAAGGCATGCATTTATCCAGACCAAAGTAGAGCGATTAAGAGAGGAGAAGAAGCACCGAAAGATCGATCTTGCCTAAAGAGGTTAGTCACAGGCAGGCGATAACAACGATCTTGTAGTTTAATCTCAAAGAGCAAAACGCAAAGAAGCCTTTTTTTCCCAGCTTCCCCTTCTCTCTCTCTCCTCTCCCTCTCTCTATCAATGAGTTGCAGGGATTCTCCCTTCTATTTTGCAGCTTTGGCCAGAGCTCATATGAGCTTCAATGGAAATAGCGAGTATTTATAGTCCCTTCAATTTCCCCTGATTATTAAATTAATAAATAAATAATTCAAGTATAACCTAGGCCGCTAATCTTAATTATGGAAATTCAATCAGACAAAATAATTTTATATCATCAATAAATTATATTTTTCATAATAATTGCTATGAACTCAGAAAATTTACAAATAAAAGTGAATAAATATAAATTATTTCTCTATATTTACCGTTCTCTTTTATTATTTCATTTTTGGTAGGACCCTTTATTAAAATTTTACTAGAAGCAGACACGTGTTATGCTATATTGGTGCGTAAAATATTTTATTTTAAATTAATATAACTATTTGGGCAAAAAAATAAAAATAATAGATTTATATTTTTTTATAAAAATAAATTTACGATCCTCATAAAAAATATATTCATAATTTTTAATAAAATTTATATTTAAAAAAAATATTTATAACTTAAAAAACCATTCTGCTTTTGTGGTAGAATCATCCAACTCCTAATGAGATAATGTTACATGTACTGTGTTGTCCCCGTCCACCCCTTATTAAATTGTGTAAACAGATTGTGTTTGTCCTCTTAACAAAATTTCCCACATAGGCTATACTCTTCCTATTTAATAATACATAAATCCTAATTTTTTATTGATGTTGAACCAACAAAACTAATAAATATTAAAATAAGGATAAAGGTAATTTTACATTATTGATTTAGACCACTATACATAATTCCGGATTGGAAGGTATCTCCTAGGCATGTATATGCCAAAAGAGACTTGAAAATGTGTGAAAGCAATTGATTTGATGAATGAATAGGTGTAATATATTCAATTAGATAATTTATATACCTTATAAATCCGTTATTAATTAGAGAGTTGAATTTTTAATGCCATGACCATGAGAGGGGCATTTCTATTATCTAAATTCAATACCTTTTATCACATTTATTTCTAGCCATTCTTTTCCTCTTTCTTCCTTGGAGCTGGAAGGAAGTGGGAATCCTATTCCATCAATCTTAACCCCTTTTCTCAAAGTACATATTCTCACCCAAGATTTATGTTATTTCATCCACTAAACAACCAAACATGATATATATCTTTTGTCGGGATATACTTTGTATATTAAAACCTTTCAAATCTTATCGTGACTTTACCAAAAAATTAGATAACATTAAATATAATATGATTTTTTAGGTGGAAATAAACATATTATTTTGCATACCCACATCATATTAGTTATATTCATAAGTTTGACTAATAATTAATAAATCAAAATAAATTATAACCATACAACTATTCATGATGTAAATGCTGAATTGGCAATATTTACAAACGAATGAATGCGATGCTTTGTGAGTTGGGCTCTTCATTTCTTTCCTTTATTTTCAATATTTTAATTATATATGAATAAATATAACGTACTCAGTATTTATATTCCTGCCATATTAGAAAATAGAATACTATCCTCATGATATATTTATGATTTGTATTAGGTGTTACATACTCTGTTAAATTATTAAGTAAGAGTAAATACATGTTCATCTCCAAGTGTTTATACATTAATTGTATTATAAAAAATTGTGTACATAAATTATATCTCACAAATATCAATTGAATTCTTCTATACATCAAATGAGTTTATTTGTACATCAATTGGATCCATCCCAAAATCAACTAGGCCCTCATAAAATTTGTACGTCAATCATGTTCATCTACACGTTATTCTTTATTATTAAGATTAAGATTAAGTATTTAATCAATTAACTTTTGCATACTTATGAGTTAAGTCCATAACTTTATTTTATTTTAAAATTCACTTATTTAAAAACTTAACGAAAATTTACATAAAGTTACCTTTTGATATAAAAATTAAAAAAAATTACTTCATTGAACATTTAAGAAAATATATATTTTCATTAAATTCATTGACGTTCCCTCCCTGAAATAGTAATGGCATCTTTATTTTCTTCTATTTTGTTTCCTATTTTTAAAAATTAAATATCACTTTAATACAACAACATGTTTACAAATTATCAATTGACTACTCCACAATTTGATATAAGCAGAGTAACCTTACCTTTATAATTTTTGTGCATGATTATAGGTTGATAAATGAATTAGGCTTATATTCACTTAAATTACCAACTTATAAAGTGATGAAATTCTTACAAATCATTATTATATTTTAGTTAATATGAGATCAAATTCTCTTAAAATAATTCTTTAAAACCCTTTGAATTAGAAGTAAAATGAATAACTAGAGATTGCAAGATTGTATAAAATTCCTTGGTGAAAGTAGAGGAGTTAGGAGAGACTTTCTAAAAGGATGAATCGTAAAAATCAATCACCAGTAAGAACTTTATGAGTAAGAAGAGAAATTCACCCTCTGTTTTCTAATATTTATAATTGCCTCAACAACTATAATTGGTTGCAAATTTGACTTATTCAAAGATGAAATTTGTATTTTGACTTATTCGAATGTAAAAATTGTATATTCACCCCAATCTATTTCTTTTGACACTAACTGATCTAACAATTATCGATTCCTCACAAATCTATTATCTCATTTTTTTTGCTGATGCCACCAAGTTCAACGTGCAAAATAGACCCAACAAATCAATCAAAAAATTTGAATTAAGTAAATTGATGAAACCTTCTCCATCTCATATCCTCATAATTTCCCATTGTTATTTCATGTCACTTTTTGTAAGTCCAACTCATTATACTTAATTCTCCATTGAGATATCATATTATGTTGTTGGGAAATTCCACCATGTAACTTGCAATTACAAACAATGCCTCCAATACCAAGATGGGAGAATATATTATCCATACTCATCTTGAACAATAATACTTTCAACTTACTTTTAGTAAAAGTATATTCTAACAAATTGCTTGATTATTTGAAAAATAAAACTTATACATGTATCGATAAGTAACTTATGGATCCATATTACATATTAAGTTACCGAGCCATAACTTATATTGACTACACCTAAAACAATTTTCTTTTAATGCCTTATCACATAAAAAATTCAGATTAAAAAGAATCCTCGAAATGGTCTTCATGAGGAAAGCAATATTAAATTGATGCATGTCCTTAAATTTCATCCCCTTTGTTCCTTTAGTGTAACCATCTTCTATTTGGACAGCCAATGTATTCTTCTAGTATCATCTTCTTCACTCTACCATAAATTAACAATCTATAAATTAATTTTCTCGCACCACCACTTTGTTAACAAAAATAAACTCATAGTTAGGAATTACATGTAAAATTAATTTAATGAGCACTTACTTTTGGCTTGGAGAAAGTTACATCACTTTCCAATTCTGAAAATTTATTTAAATTCATGTTAAATTGAAGAGTATTTTATGAGGCCAAGATACATGTCAATGTGTTGGCTAGTTTCTATCAACAAAGAAGAAAGCAAAGCCATTTTAGTTTGTGCATTTTTCTATAATAAAAGACCTTTTATTCTTGTTTTATTCTTAATTAATTATTTCTAATTCACGGGCTCTTATCACTTTTTAAGTTCAATAATAAATCAAGATATGAAAAATAAAAATAATTTTTTTTATTCTTAATTTTTCTCAATCATTTTTGTTTCAACACTTCACCTATTCAAATAAAAAAGTTCAAATTGATTAAATGATAAGAGTATAACCAAATTACAATTACAAATTTTTTATTAATATATTTAAGTAAGATTTTTAGGAAGGTAAAAAAATTCAATTAATATTACTTACGATAATTTATATATATATTAATTTCTGTCTATAGAGTAAAGAAAAAGAATTAAACAAAAATGACAAATTTACTTTTGTTAATCTTTTTATCCTAATGTCTTACTATATTCTTGAATCATCTTAAACAAAATATATGTATTATGCTTTTTAGCCTATAGGAAAAACAAGGCATCATTAGCAAAAAAAAAATGTTATATATCATAGAATATGTATTACCCATTTTAAACCTACAAGCTATATCCTTCTATATGCTTCTATTACATTCACATCAACAATTAAAATAAAGAGATAAGTGATAGGGTATTTGTAATGCCCTGATCTAGTTCTCGACCGGCAGTCTCGTACAACTCACTAATTCACTCGGTTTTATAATGGTAGGTAACTTTACCAAAATAAAATTTGAGTGACTAATGCTTACAATAAAAATATTATTTTAATTTTCAGCATAAAATTAAAATTTTCTTAAATAAATAATGTGCCCAAAGAGTTTGTACAATACTATGGGAATATAACCATTGACAATCATTAAAATTTCGTATGCAAGTCTCCAGATCTAACTCAATCCACACTTGTTCTAAAGATGAGATTCAACTTACACCTTGCGAAATCTCGACTTTTACCTGTAATTGTTTGGGAGAAGTGGGTGAGCTCACTACTAAGTGAATGTGGTACTAACGCCAGAATGATACATGGCTTACCAATTCAAACTTCATATAAAATCTAGGATGGATATTATAATTCATACTTTCACAAACTTTAGTTGCTTTCATGATTTCTACTTGACCCTTAGGACTCATGCATTTGGCTTCATACATTAGTATTTATAAATACGTTGGGTAGAGCTCTTACTCCCTAAATCACATTATCAACAAATCACATGTATGCATATATCGCAAACAACATGATAATGCCATGACCTAAAAGCTATATGTAGTCACATATATGAATGCATGTGAGTCGCGTGCCCGCACTCACTCGGTACTATAAAAGTTCATTCACTCATATGGATGTCGAGATTATGACCTCAATCATCATATGTATAATATCATTCTCCACCATCCATGCAATAGTATGTGTGTACTTTGACATTCTCCATTATCCTCGTCACAAGTATCATTATATATATATATATATTGCATTCTCCGCCATCCATGTAATAGATATCTTTATACCATGCATTCTTCACCATCCATGCAATAAGTATGATTATGTCTTGCATTCCCTACAATCTATGTAAATACATGTGTATACACTAGCAATCCTTGTTACATGTATACGTGTACCGACATTCCTCGCCATCAATGCACTCGTGTACACTTAGACCCCATCGGGTCCACAACATCACAATCAAGGTATACCTATTAATTCACAAAAGCAATTAAAGTATAGTAGGATCTAATTTTCTCGAGGTTCGACTCTCTAATAGCCAACCCCACTATTCATGATAGCAGAGGCTACATGTGTCAATCCTTGACCCAGTTTGGTCAGAACCTCGTAAGCAACTTGCCACTCCCTTTGGTCCGTAAAGGATTTCACCCTTTTTAAATCGTGAGAAGTAAGGCATCTTTCTTTCTTGTCTTTCATGGAATAACATTATATAAAATTGAAAATCTTAAAACTGACACACCTGTCTTATAAGGAGGTCTTTAAGTTTTGGTTTCCCTTTGGTTATCTGAAATGGGTAAAAGGGAGGGTGTGAGTTCTACAACTCAATGAGCAGGTGTTGGAAGTGAGTTTTAAAAATAACCACACCAAGGTTATCATTTCTTTAAATAGAAGCTTTTTCTTAAGTTCGGTTTTCAAAACATTTACCCTGCCAATGGCGACATTTTCTTTTAAAAGGGTTTTTCCTAAATTTTCAATCTCTTTTTCCTCAACCTTTTTCCAAGGTTGACCAATTCTTTTTCCAAGGTTTTCAAAACCTTTTTTCCATTTCCATATTAGGTGTGTTTCACAAGCAACACTCGCCCTTCATCACCTTCATCAGGAAGGGTACATATATTCGCGAGATGCAGTTATGCCGACTGCACCCACTTGTGGATCGGAGCATCTTTACTATCCACCATAATAGAAGTCCCTAACTTCTACCCGGAGTCTGAGTGAACATCCTAGATGTTCAACCCTTAGACCCAATAATACTTTGTGTCCGTATGAGGATAGAGACCTCATTTCGACCCCACCTCGATCTCATGCGTAAGAAGCAACGTCGAGCTTCCCGACTACTGGCACGACGAACTGCCCTTATATCCACCATGACGTCCAGTAGACCTTAGAACGCATCAGTACTCATCTTGGACATCTTGATGGTCCTGAACCTCAAGCACATGCACAAACAATATTTTTTTCCAAATAGCCATTTATCTTTAGTGCCACTGGTCTAACGGTCCCAACCCTCAACCTGACCTGGAGCTATTTGTCTAGGCCGGTCCGTCAACCTGGCCTTAACACACTACCGCCAGTCCTGTATTAGTACCATGGTGAAATCACATAACCATTTCATTAAGAGTTTTCATGGCTTTCATAATCTCATTTTTGCTTACGAGCTTCTGCTCGTACCTACTAGCCTTGGGCCCACTATACATGATTTTCCAAAACCGGGCATTTAGCCCCACAAGTTCAAAAACCAAGGCCTCTAGCCTATCTGAGCCATTCTAGCTTCTGTAAACCCTGCCCTTTGGAGTTAAGGAAAACTGGGAAAAGAACCGGTCAAATTGAGTGAGAAACATCGAACCGGTTCACAAACCCAATCATTAAAGAACGAGCAATTTGGAAATTTACAACTCCCGATTAATCCAAAGGGTTCATAAAACCTTAAAAAAAGAACCTTAGGATATATTTGAATAGAAAAACTAGTCCAGTTCAGATGAACCGGATCCAACTAGATTGAACTAGTTTATGAACCAAGTCGATTCATGAATCGGAACCGATAGAGAAAGGGCAAACTGGGAAATTTATGAATCTCAGTGACCTAAAGAGTCAGAAAAGTTCAGAAAAAGGACTTTAGGATGAATTGGAGATGAAAACCATACCAGTTCAGGTGAACCGATTCCGAAACAGATTGAACTGGTTTGAACCACTATTGAACCCGATGCTAAATTCATTTTTCTAGGTGTCTTAGAAAATTCAAATTTGAGATTTAAGGCCACCATTGGATAGAGAATGAATTTAGATGAATTTATAAATTTTTTAATTTAAAAAAATTCGGTTGAATTGGTTATAAACCGGTTGGTTTAAGCTTTAAACCTAGTTTGGACCAGTCTGCTCCGGTTCGATACAATGTTGTCTTCTTCTTTCAAATGAAAACACTGTTCACTCGCCAGAAAATCGAGCAGCGTTGGCGAAGCTGAAAAGTCTCTAGTCAAGGAGTTTCAAGCAATGAATGACCACCATTAAGACACCAATTGGATGGCCAAGAAGTTCCTGAGCTTCCAATATAAAGAGCCCCTCCTCATTCATCCTCTCCACACCTGAAAACTCCATTCTCTCTCAACTGCTCCAATTTCCAGTGAAACTCGAATTAGAGCTCTTATATAGGGTCTTTTTTTAGCCAAAGAAGGCATGGTCAGGTTCTTTGGATTCGGAGAGAAGTCAACTACATGCCTGTAGTCTCCATTTGCTCCGAGGGTCGTCGAAGAAATGCCGACATGATTGAACAGTGAAGCAGCTCCGGTGGACCAAAGCTGCCCTATTTCGACCGAGCTGAAATCGGCCAATTTGAGCCCTTCTCATGCCAAACCAAGCCCACCCAACACCTCCATAGTCCTTCTACAGCTGAAATAGAGATGAAAGGTTTGCCAATTCGGCTCCCCTCTATAATTTCCGACCGGTGCTAGAGAGAGAACCAATAGAACTTCGATGATAAAATTCTCACTCAATTCGGCATCAATTAATGCAATTTTTGATCCTAGGAGGAACCTCAGGACAAGAGCTATATGCCTAGATTGAAAGCTTGGACCGCCGCGACCCCGACGGTATGCTTTCGAAGCTTTCTCTCTCTAAGTCCAATTTTTTGGCGAAGCTCCATTTGAGCTAATTTCGGCTTCAAATTGTGCGATTCAAAGTGCAATTGAATCGTATGAAGGTGTAGGAACTCCAATCTAACTTTCATTTCCACAATTAAACTCATTTGATCGGTCAATTTGATAAAATTAGATTCGATTGAGTTAGAAGGTTGAAATTGGGAGAAAAATTGGGGATTTCAAAAATTAAGGGCCAATTGGGCAAATTTTAAAAATTTCAAGGCAAAACTTACCATTTTTGTAAAGTAGTGGCAAAATGGTAATTTTGAAAAAAAATGGGGGACCAAATTGGAAATTTGGGAAATTGAAACTCTTGTTGTGAATTTGAATAAATTGAGGTCCCAAGGTGAATTTTAAAAGTTTCGGGACTCAAATTGAGGAAAAATCAGCATTAGGGACTTAAAGTTAAAGAAAAATATCTTTAGGGACCTAATTGCAAATAAATAAAAAGTTTAGTTTTCTCATTCATTTGAAATGAATGAAGGCTATTAGGCCAGAGGATAATGAACAAGGATGTTCATATCGTGTAGGAACACGAAGTACTTGGAACATCAGCTAAGACAAGTTCGCGTAAAGGCAACAAGTCGGCTAAGAGGAAATTCACTGTACTATCGGGTGAGTGGGATTTAATATCATACCTGGTTAGAATGATAAGTACCTCGAAAAAGCAAACCCACTACTAAGTGGTATTTTAATCATCACATTTGAGAAGAGTGATTTGGAAATCTCGCGGAAAAACTACTTATCAGTTGTAAGTAGATCATACCAGGTTGGTGTGACAAAACTTCCTAGAAGGAAGTGGAAAACCCGCTTGTTGTTTATAAGCGGAGATGTCTTCATGCCTAGTTGGTATGATGGACAGTTGGAAAGTTTATTTTGTCAGAAATGCTCTCCTCTGACTATGTGCCATTGCTTAAAATTTTTGGGTGACTTTTTTGACGGGAGCTCAAATAGCTCATATAGGCCAAAGGCCTCAGTTTTGGAACTTGGGAGCTAATATGCCCGATTTTGAAAATATCAAATAGTGGGCCATAGTCTAGTTAGCATGAGCCGGAGCTCGTAAACAAACTGATTAATATGCCATGAAAACTTAAGTAAATGAGTTGTTTGGCCATGGTATCGAGACAGGACCGACTTACTCGATGCTAGTGGTAGTGTGACATGATAGGTCTTCGGACTAGTCAAGACAAACAGCTGTAGGTCGAGTTGAGGGCCGGGGCTGTCGAACTAGTGGCACCACAGATTATATGAAATTATGTGAAAAATTATTGATTGTGCATGCACTATGTTATGGGACCTTCAAGATGCCCAAGAGGGGTAGTGATGCGTCCTAGAGATCTGGACGACCTAATGGAAATAAGGGCAATTAGTCGTACCAAAAGTCTTGCGAAGCTCGATGTAGCTTTAAGCGCATGAGATCGGGGTGGGGACGAGATGAGGTCTCTATCCTCATACGAACACCGAGTTTTGTTATGGGATTGAGGGTCGGATGTCGCAAACATCCACTCATTCTCAGGGTTGAAGTGGACGTGCTTCTATTTAGGTAGCCGGTAAAGTCGCTCCAATGCCATAAGTGGGTATAGTGGACGGGTTGGCTTGTGATTATGTGTTCCTTCATGATGAAGGGTGTGTGTTAGTTGTTAAACACACCGTTATGATGAGAAATAGTTATGGAAACCAAGAACATGAGAAAGAAATGTTTTTAAAAGAAAAATAAGGAGTCTGGCATACTCCAAATTCAAACTATTTTTCTAAAAGTAAATCTTTGAACACCCATTCATTGAGTTGTTGAACTCACCTTCTCCCTTTTACCCCATTTTAGGTAACCAGGGGAAAACCAACCTTACAGATTTATCAGTAGCCGAACCTTAAAGCAGGTATATAAAATTTATATTCAATTTTGATTAATGTTATTCTAGGAAAGGTACAGGTAAGAGGGACGCCTTACTCCTCCAATTTAGAAGAGGGGAAAACCCTGGATAATCCAGGATAGTGGCGGGTTATTTATGGGGATCCGACCAAACGGGTCAGCGCGTAACAACTTGAGTGGTATCAGAGCCTGTTTCCTCGAATACATTATCAAGACTATATAACATAGTAACTAAGAGAAGTTTTATAATTTACAGATGGTTCTAAGAGATTAACCAAGAAAACTTGGACTGACATTACCAACACCATCTAACACACTATCTTCGTAGGAAGACAACCCTAGAAAATTTCCCAATGCCTTAGGTATAGTAGAAGTCTTAAAAAGATCAAATGGAGAAGTATCCAGGAAGATGGTGCTAGGACCTATTGAGCTCACAACTCTAAGTACGAAGGGAGCCAATCTCGTAGCCAGAAACACCAACAATAGGCATATAACCTTACCTAGGAGAATGCTTATCAAGAACTCCATAATTCACTATCTACTCTGTTGCCACTTTTTGTAATAGAGCTAAAACCCCAACATTTTGTACTACTCTATTAATGAATTACTCAAAATTCCTAAAAACCCTGTCTATCAAATGATGTGATCTTGCTAGGAAAATGATCCCAAGAAAAGTGACCAAATAAACTCGCGCTACCATAGAAACTAAGGAGAATCCCATTCCAGTTGAGGAAACTGAATCATAAATTAAGAAATCTAGGAGGACTGAGAGAGTGATCCTTTTCCAAAGAAGACCCAAGTATTTGACTCAAGGATGGAAAAACAATAAACCACCAACAATCCCTTAGAAAGACCCTAAACTGCTTAAAGTCAAGGAGGAACCACATTGATCAACACAAGAAATAACATAATATGGTATAAGGGAATAGGACATGTAGTCAAGGACTGATCTATACCCCATGGACTGAGGACAATGCCACCTACGGACTATGCTGACTATTGAAGTCCAAGGTCACAAAATACAGGTAGGATCGGAGGCCAAAAACTATGGAGCGAGTTAAGTAAGTTATTCACAAGGAGGACAAGAAATAGTGAGGTAAGTTAAGTAAGCTATTCACAAGGAGGACAAGAAATAGTGAGGTAAAGGAAGGAAATTTGAACTTCTTCTTAAGATGGTCAACCATAGAGGAATACCACAAGAATAGAGGTAAGGTATATGGGAGGTACGCTTAGAACCCCCTCAGAAAGGGGCAAACACGGAAAACATCCTCTGAAAATTTCAGGGTAGGATACAGTAAGAATGAAGAAGAGAAGAATGGTGTTACAAAAAGGAACTCTAGAGGGATGCATACGATTAAGTGCCCTCTTGAAGGGATCATTTATTGGTAGATGGACATAACATGGAGTGCAAGGAATCAACCTATCGTTAGAAACTTCTCGAAGGAAGGATGTATCGGAGGCCAAGTATGACCTGCTTTGGAAGAGCAAAAGAGCCAAATAATGATTCCAAGAGAAACTAGTAGAAAGAAGTAACTAGTAACAATAGGATGGGCATGAAAGACAAGTGATACAACTATCCAAATAGTTGGATAAGAAAAATAGTAGGAACGAGGCTGTTAACGAGCTGACCTTCGGGAGAACCATGGATTTAAACCATGACAAGGAAGGGAGAAGTGAAAAGGCCAAAACATTGGAAAAGATGGATGAAGGAAATCCTTAAAGAGATCAATGGCCAAGACCAGATTTACGATCAAAAGCCATGAGATGGTTAAGTGAGCATCTAGAAGGATGATCAAGGGATTTTGAAACTAGGTGGATGTGAGCTCTCCCAGAAAGAAATAGACATGTACTGGGGTATGAGTGAGAATGAGGATGGAGTACGAAGGATATACCCGTAGGATCTCAAGAGTAAAGGTAAGCATGAAAGAATGGCATCAAAGGACATCATTTAAAGTTAGGTGCCTTTAAAGATGAATGAAAAAGAAATTACGGGAGAAAAGGGTAAGAATCCTCCCAAATAAGGAAACCCTAAGAAAGGGTACATAACCTAACAAAGAGGAAATGGAACCAGGTGACGAGAGATGAGAAAACGAATTTGCAAATAAAATGCATGCTAAGGTGAAAGGAACCCATGAAGGCATATTAAGAGAATCCAAGGAGTAAGTTAAACTCAAGAAAAGGGTAAGTCGAAAGATAACATCAAAAGATGCCGTACGAGTAAGAAATAGGTGGACTCCCCATAATAAGGGAATAGAGTAAAGCGCATCTAAGAAATCCGGGAGAGGTAAGTCCTCTTGTTAAGAAATGGAAATTTTAAGACAATGGAGGACTAATGGTGGGAAAATACCTAATATAAAAAGGAGTGTGAAGAAAGGAAGAAAGAAATTTTCAAGGATAGGTAAGAAGGTTGAGCATGTAGCTCTTAAGGTTAAAAATCTCTACTTTGAAGGACATAGTAGAGAATGAAAATCATTAAAGGAGAACTCCCTAAAAACAACGGAATCATGAAATGGTCACAAGTAAATGAGAGTGAGTTTAGGGAAAAGGAAAATCCTTGAGTAAAGGACGTCACCAAAAATGAAGAAAAACATAAGAAGAGAAGAATCCCAGCATGTCGGTAAGTCATCAAGAAGTCTGATGACTTGCACCAGAAAGACCCAACAAGGAAGTCGAGAAAGGATGAGTGGGTAAGGAAAGTCGACACGGTTGAGTAAAAAATTTTGTCAAGGCATGAGGTACAACTGGATAATGGTAAAGGTAGTCAAGGAATACTACCCGATAAAAAGAGGGATGAAGTTATTCAATCCCTGAAATGTTGGAAGGTTGGGAACACCTAATAAATAAGTTTTATAAAATTTAAAATGGTTAAAGACATGTTCTAGAGGATGCATGCTGTAAGGGCATGTAAACCCAATAGTTTCGAGGAAAAATGTGACTCAAGTAAGGAAGAGTCAGTTGATAAGCATGATGAGGTCAAACAAAATTTTGACAGAAATTGAAATAAATGACGGACGAAGTAAGGGTCAAAATAGGATGAAAGGGGTATTAACACCGAACCCTGTGAAAAACAAGTACGCGAAGCTTGGAAGAACACCAAGCTAAGAGTTTCAACGTTGCAGAGAATAACTAGACACAATAACGATTGGGCATCTTGGAACTCCCAATCCAAAAATTTTGAGTAAGAACCTCAAGGGGAAGGATCTTGCCCTAAGAAAAGGAAGATGTGAACCTAGGGAAATTCCTTTGAACTCGCAGGCAAGACATATAAGTTATGATAAACACCATGGAAGGAGTAAACAATGTAAAGGAAAGGAACTTCCTTAAGCACATAATTTAAAGTGGTCTAAGTGGAAGAATGACTGAAGTGTTAACATGTTCAAGTTAACATTAAGGGAAGTTATCCCAGAGTGAAAAATGCTGATTTAGTTTTGGGGACAAAACTCCTAAAAGGAGGGGAGAGTTGTAAACCTCGCCCTTTGAAGTTAAGGAAAACTGGGAAAATAACCTGTCAAACTGAGTGAGAAGCACCAAACCGGTTCACAAATGTGATCACCAGAGAATGGGCAATTTGGAAATTTACAAATCAAGAGTGATCCAAAGGTTTCATAAAACCTTGGAAAAGAATCTTAGGACAAATTTGAAGAGAAAAACCAGTCCGGTTCAGATGAACCAGATCCAACTAGATTGATCCGATTTATGAATCGAGTCGGTTCATGAATCGGAACCGATAGAGAGAGGGCAAACCGGGAAATTTATGAATCCCGAGTAACCTAAAGAGTTAGAAAATTCAAGAAAAAGGACTTTAGGATGAATTGGAGATGAACTGGTTCAGGTGAACTAGATTCGAATTGGATTGAACTGGTTTGGACTACTATTGAACCAGATGCTAAATTCATTTTTCTAGGTGGCTTAGAAAATTTAAATTTGAGATTTGAATCCACCATTGGATAGAGAATGAATTTAGAAATTTTTAATTTTGAAAAATTCAGTTAAATCGGACCTAAACCGAACTGTTTAAGCTTTAAACCTGGATTGGACTGGTCTGGTTTGGTTTGGAACAATGTCGTCTTCTTCCTTCAGATGACAACACTTTTCACTTGCTAAAAAATAGAGCGGCACGGCAAAGCTGAAAAGTCTCTGGCAAGGAGTTTTAGGCAATGAATGATCACCATTAAGGCACCAATCGGATGGCCAAGAAGTCCCCGAGCTTCCTATATAAAGAGCCCCTACTCATTCATCCTCTCCACACCTAAAAACTCCATTCTCTCTCAATTGCTCTAATATCCGGCAAAGCTCAAACCAGAGCTCTAATATATGGTATTTTCTGAGCCAAAGAAGGTGTGGTCAAGTTCTTTGGATTCAGGGAGAAGTCAGTTACATGCATGTAGTCTCCATTTGCTCCAAGGATCGCCAGAAAAGCACTGGCGTGATCGAATAGTGAAGCAACTCAAGCGGACCGAAGCTGCCCTATTTGGGCTGGGATGAAATTGGCCAATTCGAGCCAATCAAAGGCCAAACCAATCCCTCCCAACACCTCCATAGTTCTCATACAGCTGAAAGGTAAGCCAATTCGATAACCCTTTGTAATTTTTGACCGATGCTAGAGAGAGAACTAACATAGCTTCAATGATAAAATTCTCATTCAATTCGGAATCAATTGATGCAATTCTTGATCCTAGGAGATAACTTAGGATAAGAGTTATCTACCCAGATTGAAAGCTCGGACCGCTGTGCCCCTGACGATAAGCTTTCAAAGCTTTTTCTCTCTAAGTCTAGTTTTCCAGCGAAACTCCATTTGAGCTCATTCCGACATCAAATTGTGTGATTCAAAGTGCAATTGAATCATATGAAGGTGTAGTAACTCCAATCTAGCTTCAATTTCAACAATTAAACTCATTTGATTATTCAAATTGATGAAATCAAATTCGACTGAGTAAGAAGGTTGAAAATGAGATAAAAATTGGGGGAAATTTGGGGATTTCAAAAATTCGAGTGACTAAAGTGTAATTTCATAAAATTGAGGGCCAATTGGGAAGATAAAGATGTTGGAGGTCCAATTGGGCAAAATTTTGAATTTTGGGGCAAAACGTACCATTTTTGTAAAGTAGGGGTAATATGGTAATTTTGGAAAAGTTGGGGGACCAAATAAAAAATTTGGAAAATTGAACCCCTTTTTGTGTATTTGAATAAATTAAGGTTCCAAGGCGAATTTTAAAAGTTTTGGGACTTAATTAGAGGAAAAACTGGCATTAGGGACTTATAGTTAAAGAAGAATAACTTTAGGGACCGAATTACAAATAACTAAAAAGTTTGATTTTCTCATTCATTTGTGATGAATGAAGGATATTAGGCCAAAGGATAATGAACAAGGATGTTCATATCATGTAGGAACATGAAGTACTAGGAATGTTAGCTAAGACAAGTTCGCGTAAAGGCAACAAGCCAGCTAAGAGGAAATTCACTGCATCCTTGGGTGAGTGAGATTTAATATCATACCCGGTTGGGATAATAAGCACCTCGAAAATGAAAACCACTGCTAAGTGGTATTTTAACCATTACACCTGAAAGGAATGATGTGGAAAGCATGCAAAAAAACTACATACCAGTTGTAAGTAGATCATACCCGGTTGGTATGATGAAACTTCCTATAAGGAAGTGGAAAACCTGTTTATCGGTTATAAGCACAGATGTCCTCATACTCGGTCGTTGTGATGGACGACTGAAAAGTTTATTTTGTCAGAAGTGCTCTCCCCTTTGTGTGTGCCACTGCTAAAAATTTTTGGGAGACCTTCTTGACGGGAGCTCGAATAGCTCAATTAGGCTGGAGGCCTCGATTTTGGATCTTGGGGAGATAATATTCCCGATTTAAAAAAAATCTCGAATGGTGGGCCCTAGGCCAATTGGCATGAGCAAAACCTCATAAAAAAACATGATTTTAAGCGATGAAAACTTAAATGAATTAATTGTTAGACCATGGTACCAAGACAGGACCGACATACTCGATGGACTAGTGGCAGTATGACATGACAGATGTTCGGACTAGTAAAGACAAATAGATACAGGTCGAGTTGAGGGTCTATGCCATTGGACCAATGACACCACTGATTATATAGCATTATGTGAAAAACTATTGATTGTGGAAGCATTATGTTACGTGACCTTTAGGATGCCCAAGAGGGATTGTGATGCATCCCGGGGTTCTAGACGACCTGGTGGAAATAAGGGCAGTTAGTCATACTAGAAGTCTTGCAAAGCTCGATGTAGCTTCAAGCGCATGAGACCGGGGTGGGGAGGGATGTGGTCTTTGTCCTCATACGGACATAGAGTTTTGTTACGAGATTGAGGGTTGGATGTTGCGAACATCCACTCATTCTTAAGGTAGAAGTGGACATGCTTCTATCTAGTTGGCCAATAAAGTCGCTCCGACGCCACAAGTGGGTATAATGGACGGACTGGTCTGTGATTGTGTGTTCCTTCATGATGAAGGGCGTGTGTTTATTGTTATACACACCGCTATTCTCATGCCCCAACCCAGTTTGGTTGGATCCCCGTGAACAATCCGCCGCTCTTTCTCGGTTCAAGAGGAGTTTCCTTCTTCTTTTAGTCGAGAGGAGCTAGGCGAAATTTCAACCTTGTTCCCTGGAAGACATATATTAATTAAAATGCAAGAATAAGGAAAATTAAGCACACTTGATAAATGGTAAGGCTCGATGTTACTCCTAGTTATTTTCTCTTTTCCTGAAAAGGGATAAAAAAGAGGGGTGAGTTTCTACAATTTAGTGAATGGGATTTTCAAAAGTCTACTTTTAATTTTTAAGAATTACATTTATATTGGAGTGTGCCGGACTCCTCACTTTTAAAAAAAATCATTTCATTCAAAATATCGGGTTTTTCCACCATTTCTTATTATCATAGTGTGTCATCACCCAGCATACATCCTTCATCATGAAGGTTACACACATTCGCAGATTAGCACAACCACTGAACCCACATATGGCTTCGGAGCGACTTTACCGGCCACCTAGATAGAAGTACGACCACTTCTACCTCGAGAATGAGCAGATGTACGTGACATCCTACCCTCAATCCTGAAATCGATTCTTCATGTCTATATGAGGACAGAGACCTCATCCTGTCCCCAACTCGGTCTCGTGTGCTTGGTGATACTCCAAATTTCGCACGATTACCTGGAACGACAAACTGCCCTTATACTCACCGGGTTGTCCAGGGCCCTTAGGACACATCACTATCCCTCATGGGCGTCTTGATGATCCCGTACTCATAGTGCATGCACAAACAATGTTTTCTTATTATGCTATGTAATCTATGGTGTCGTTAGTCTAACGGTCCTGACTTTCAACTCAACCTGTAGCTGTTTGTCTTGACTAGTTCGGAGACCGGTCATGTCGCATTACTGCTAGTTGACTGAGAATGTCTGACCAGCCTTAGTACCATGACCATACAATTTACTTATTAAAGTTTTATGGTACATATATCATGTTCGTTTATGAGCTTCTGCTCGTGCCCATTGGCCTATGGCCCACTATGCGAGATTTTTAAAACCGGGCATATTAGCCCCCAAGTTCCAAAATCGAGGCCCCTGACCTTTAAGAGCTATTCAAGCTCCCGTCGAGAAAGTCTCCCAAATTGTTTAAGCATTGGCACACAGTCAGGGGAGAACATTTCCAACAAAAGTATGTTTTCACTGTCCATTATACGGACCCAATATAAGGACATCTCCATTCATAACTGATGAACGGGTTTTTAACTTCCTTCGAGGAAGTTTCATCATACCAACCGAGTATGATCTACTTACAACCGGTAAGTAGTTTTTCCGCATGGTTTTCACATCACTACTGTAAGTCGTGATGTTTAAAATACTACATAGTCGTGGGTTTTCATTTCGATGAGCTTATCATCCCCAATTGGGTATGACATAAAATCCCACTCACCCGATCGTGTAGTGAAATTCCACTAAGTCGAGTTCCGTCCCTAGCATGCTGGACCTTGACTAGTGTTCCTGATGTCTCATTCTTCTACACGAAATGAACATAGTTGTTCGTTATTATTTGGCCCAATAGCCCTCCTTCGTTCCAAATAAATGAGAAAACCCAACTTTATATGTATTTGCAATTAGGTCCCTAAAGTTATTTTTCTTTAACTATAAGTCCCTATTGCCAGGTTTTTCCTCAAATTGAGTCCTAAAACTTTTTAAAATTTATCTTAGAACCTAAATTTATTAAATTTCGCAAACATGGGTTTAATTTCCCAAATTTCTAATTTGGTCCCTCAATTTTTCCAAAATTACCATTTTACCCTTCCTTTACAAAAATGGTAAATTTTGCCCTAAAATTTCTCAATTGGCACTCTAATATTCTTATCATGACCAATTGACCCTCAATTTTAGAAAATTTCATTTTGGTCCCTTGAATTTCAAAAATCCTCAAATTTCCCCCAAATTTCAACTCTTTAAGACAACCAAATTTGATTTCATCAAATTGACCGATCAAACACCTCTAATTGTTGAAATTGAAGTTGAAATTGAGTTTCTACATGTTCATACGATTCTATAGAACTTTGAATCACAGGTTTTAATGCCGGAACTAGCTCTAACAGAGCTTCGTCGAAAAATAGACTGTAGAGAGAGAAAACTTCGATATTTCACTAGTGAGGGCGTGACGGTTTGAATTTTCTATCTGGGCAGGTAGCTCTCCTCCAAAGGTTCTTCCTAGGATCAAGAATGACATCAATTGATATCGAATTGGATTAGAATTTCATCATTGAAATTCGATTGACTCTCTCTCTGACACTAGAAATTGCAAAGGGGAGTTGGATTGGCTTACCTTTCTGTCCTAATTCGACCGTGGAAGGGCTGAGGAGGTGTCAGGAGAGCTTGGTTTGGCCTGAGGAGGGCTTGAATTGGCCGATTTCAACTCGACTGAAATAGGTCAGCTTCGGTCCACCGGAGCTGCTTCACTATTCGATCACGCTGGCGCTTCTCCAGCAACTCTCAGAATAAACACATGTCACCACCGTGTAGCTGACTTCTCGCCGGTTCTAATGAACTCAACCTTGCCTTCTTTGGCTTAGAATTGACCCTATATTAGAGTTCTAGTTCAAGTTTCATCGGAAAACTAAGCAACTAAGAGAGAGTGAGCTTTTCAGGTGTCAAGAGGACGAATGGAGAGGGGCTCTTTATATAGGGAGCTTGGTGACCCGTTGACCGTCCGTTTGGCACCATTATGACAGGCATTGAAGACCTGAAACATATCGAATGAAAATGTTTCTTATTCGCCAGCGCTGTTTCTATTTTCCGGCGAGTGAATAGTGTTGTCATCTTGAGGAAGAAGATGACACTGTTCCGAACCGGACCGGACCGGTCCGAACCGGGTTCAATGCTTAAACCGGCTGGTTCACCCCCCATTCGATCGAGTTTTTTAAATCTAAAAGTTTCTAAATTTATCTAAATTTATTTTCTATCTAATGTGGTCTAAAATCTCAAATTTGAAAATTTTAAGCCACCTAGAAAAATAAATTTAGCATCCGGTTCAACAGTGATTCAAACTGGTTCAATCCGGTTTGGATCCGGTTCACCTGAACCGGTTTGGTTTTCATCTCCAATTCATTCTCTAGTTCATTTTCATGACTCCTCTGACTCCTTAGGTCATTTAGAATCAACAAAATTCCCAGTTTACAATCTCTTTCTCAATTCCGGTTCACAAACCGGCTCAGTTCTTAAACCGGTTTAATCCGGTTCGGGTTCGGTTCATCCGAACTGATCTGGTTTTTCTCTCCCACATTGTTCTAAGATTCCTTCCCAAGGATTATAAATCTCTTTGAATCACAAGGGATCCATAAGCTTCTTAGTTTACCCATTCTCTATCGGTTTCGGTTCATGAATCAACTTAGTTCATAAATCGATTCTATCTGGTTTGGACCTAGTTCTCTTGAACTGCTTCAGTCGTTCCTCCTCATTTTGTCCTAGGGCTCTTTTCCCAAGTTTATGAACCTTTTTGAGTCACATGGGAGTTAGAAATTTTCAAATTTGTTCATCCCCTAAGAAACAGGCTTGTAGACCAATTCGGTTTAAAAATTCAAATTTACTAGTTTTTTCCCCGGTTTTTCTCATTACTAAAGGATAGGGTTTACAGTTATGATGAGAAATGGTTATGGAAACCAAGAACTTGAGAATAAAATGTTTTTAAAAGAAAAATATGGAGTTTGACACACTCCAAATACAAGCTATTTTTCTAAAAGTAAATCTTTGAACACCCATTTACTGAGTCGTTGAACTCATCCCCTCCATTTTACCCCTTTTAGGAAACCAAGGCAAAACCAACCTTACAGATTTATCAGTAGTAGAACCTTAAAGTAGGTACATAAAATTTATATTAAGTTTTGATTAATGTTATTACAGGAAATGTAAAGGTAAGAAGGACGTCTTACTCCCTAGGTTTAGAAGAGGGAAAAACATTGGATAAATCGGGAGATTGGCAGTTTGTTCACGGGATTTGACCAAACTGGGTCAAGGCATAACAACTTTCGTCAAGAAGGTCTCCCAAAGAGTTTAAGCATTGGCACACAGTAAGGGGATAACACTTCTGACAAAAATGTAATTTTCACTTCATCACACCAACAGGGTGTGATTATACCACTGCTTACAACCGACAAGCGGGTTTCTCCTTCCTTAAGGAAGTCCATCATACCAACCGGGTATGATTCCCTCTACTTTCAATTGGTAAGTACGTTTTAACTTCATATTCCCATCACCCCCACCGGGTATGATGTCAAAATTCCACTTATAAGTGGTTTTTCATTTCTAAAATGCTCATCATCCCAACAAGGTATGATGTGAATAAGCTCACTCACCCGATAACCGTGACATATTCTTCTTCAGTCAGCTTTTGCCTCCACGCTAGCTTATCCTTGTTGGCATTTCGGTCCCTCATGTTCCTACACGATTTGGACATGTTTATCTATTAAAATTTGGCATAACAGCCTTCGTTTCTCACGTATGAACGACTAGGCACAAATTTGTTAGTTAATTGCACTAAGGACCCTAAAGTTCATTTTCCTTGACTTTAGGTCCCTAATGCTAACTTTTCCCCAAATCGAGTCCCGATACATCCAAAAATTAACTTTAAGTCCTCAATTTATTCAAAATTGTTAAAGGGGCTCAAGTTTTCAAAATTTCCAATTTGGTCCAACACTGTTAAAAAATTACCATTTTGCCCCCACATTAAAAAAATGGCAATTTGACCCCAATTGTTCCAAAAATTGACCAATTGGTTCCTCAACCTCTTTTTCATGGCCAATTGGCCCTCAATTTTGGGAAATTGCAAATAGGTACCTCAATTTTACGAAATCCCTAATTTTCCCAAAAATCACCCCAATTTCTCCCTTTAAATTGACCAAATTTGATGTCTTCAAATTGGCCATTCAATCGGAGTTAATTACTCCGATTAAAGATATGGATCAGTTCCTAAACTTTCATACGATTCAATTGAGCTTTGAATTGCATGATTTGGGTCTGAATTGAGCTCAAACGGAGCTACACCGGAGCTTCCACGAGGTGTCCTAGAATCTTCTCTCGGTTCTATTAGCTTCCTTCTTGCATTATTTTAAAGGTTAAGCATCAAATGGGTTAGCTTTTCTTGTGAGCACTTCATAGCAACCAACTATACTATCTCTACGGTTTTAAGGTTTAGCCATCCTGTGTGCTGATTAACCAATTCGTTAATCGGTAACTCGACCCATCATCTAAAGTTCACTAAATTTGATCTTTTTAGGGATTGAGCTTATGCTCTTTCCACTTAGCACTAAATGAAGTGCCTACCATTTATCTACTAACCACCTAGTGGTTCTGTTTTCACCAAATTACAATTTGGTCCTCAACTTGGGCTAAATTACCATTTTTCCCTTATACTTTACCACTTGCCTTTCGTTGGACATAAGACTTTCCAAAGTCTTTCATTTGGGTCTCTCAAGTCCTCTTGAGTCTCATTTAGGTCCAAAATAGGCCTTGGAACATTTCCAAGCCTTATTTCCCAAAATTACTAAAAGGCCCCTAAGTTTTTGGCAAAATTACAATTTTACCCCTCTTCTTGAGAACTTAGGTTTCAGGATCCATTTGACCCCAAATTTTCTCATGCAGGTCCCTAATTATTTATAAATTATATTTAGGTCCTTGGACTACCCAACAGCTGCCTTTTGGCCATGCAAATAATCATATTTACACTTTAGTCCCAAGTTTTGCCTTTATTGCAAAAAGGTCCACACACCTTCCACAATAGACAAACACCATCCCCAACTTTCACCAAACTTCCCATTTAGCCTCATAACATTAATTTACTCCTTATGAAGATCCCACAAAAAGCCTAATTGCATTTGATTCACCTAACTTTCAAAACTTTACATTTTGGACTCTGACCGTTGACCCATAACTAAAGTATTTTAAAAAATTACCAAACTAAGTGGAAAGGTTCCCCTGTCCTCCCTCTAGGCCTTCGTAAACTTAGTTTGGCCAGGGTCTGTCAAAGGTGCTCCAATCATGCTTGATCGTAAACATGCATGTAGACAAGTTAAAATCATGTCAGAGCCAGGAACTTACAAGCGGTGGCTTGTCGACCAACGAGGCCGGTAGAGTTAGAAAGATGACTCTCCCATGAACCCGTGGGCACTTGAATGACCTCAAATGGTGGTATATAGCTACTAAAATCAATGTTTTAGTTAACTCAGCCACTGGATCCCTGATTTGGAACTTAGATGATTTAATTTATCCTTAAACCTTACTCTAATCGGGCAAGTCCAGAGGCTATGGAAAGCTAGTGGTTCAAGGGACTCGCCAAGGTTTCTCAGCTCATGAGGGCCATCGTGGCCATTGGAATTAAGCCCAAAGTTGCTGCTATCTTTCGAGTCATGAGAGATAGAGTATTGTATGATCTCGTTGGTGATGGTAGAGGATGAGTTGAGGGTCAGGATGGGTGGCGATGGAAAGCTAAGGACCTAAGGTTTCCAGGGGTATCTAGAACATCGTGAAAGGTGGCAGGACAATAGAGAAATTGTCTTTGGTAGTTGGGTCATCGGAGTTGGGAGCATTAGGAGGTTGAGAGAGGATTCTAAGTAGAATCCAATGAGGGAGTGTCCCCAATTTATATGGAGGTGATCTAGATCTACGTGGAAATCTATCCAAATTCTTATTTCTTCATTTCATAGCATAAGGCCTCAGGAATGGATTTAATTTCTCCAAGGGGTGGATTCGGGTTGTCTAGGTGATTCAGCGGGTAAAATAGTGTAATTCGGATAAGTTATATGGCAAGGAAGACAACATGCACACGCATGGCCATGAGTGTGTGCGTCCAACGTCCTAGCTGACTAGTTCGACACTATAGCGAACTGGTTTCTAGAAATTTTCTCAGCTAGTTCAGCAATTTTTGGCCTAGTCCGCCCTTTCCTAATAGATTATTGAGAAAATAAAAATACCTAAAATTTCTACATTCAATTTCCTATTCAATGGAATCAAATACCATTCCATTTTGATTTTTTATAACCCCTTAAATATTCAGGAGGTTTTGTGATTCCTCCCAAGTCGATCCTCGTCTGAACCGGTTCTTTCCTAGTTTACTCCTAACTCTTGATCTTGTGTCTCAAGACACTTCTACGAATTTCTTTTGACCCATTTTCACCCTTATTAGCCTCTCCATCGATCCCTTTCCTCATTCCAATTTGATTTCATCTCCTGGTTTAACTTAGTCTAGTTATTGGCTTGGTATTTCCCAGTCTTACAACGATCCCCTCCATTATAGTAGTTTTCTCATCAAAAGTGTTCATACTTAAGGCATTCCATTATTCTTACCAGAATCTACTTACATTCTCGGCCCACGGAGTAACTTGAAAATTTTCAGATACCACCCCCTTTTTCTTGCCTCGAGTTTCACATACTCCTCCTGCCTCCTATTTATTCTGCCTGATGACATTTACTACCGGGGTCTTCTTATCCAAAAATTGTCTACCCAGCAGTTGCGTAGGTGCATGGGTGCCTCTGTATCGAATAGAGTTCTATCCCATCTAGGTAGAGGGTAATAAGCACACTTTTGGGACTTGGCATGAGCAACCGCTCTCTTTACGCTAGTCTCCTACTATGTATAGTATAATAAGGGCCCATATCCCAGTTTAGTCTCTCCCAGGTTGGAAGAAAAAGAACAAATGGCCGCTTTTCTCTAGAGGGACCCATCTCAAGAAGTTTTTCCCTTGATTCTTAACTTTGACTCTCAACTCCTGGCATTAATCATCGACGTACCATTGATAGTTATTACCGAGCCGCTTTGAGGCGATAAGAGAATGTCCGAACATTGTTTGTGGCATCCCTATTTGAACCTATCTCTAGGTTCAAGAATTTAAGCCTTTTTTGTGTGGCTTTTATCACCCAGAACATTAACCATGACTATCTATTAGTCGAGAGTAGAACCCTGTGCTCATGGGAAATTTGCCTTGAGCAACTTGTTCCGACCTAAACAAAATATACCTCCATGCCTCAAAACATTAGTCTGGACCCATAGATTCTTGGATGATATACAGTCATGCTATCTTGATGATATGCCACCTGACTCACCATTTTGTTGTGTCCTTTCGCTTCATGGGTTAGGAATGGGTGACCTTGGTGAGGTGGTCCACCGTAGCCTACATCACATCATCCATCCCAATACCCTCTCCCCATTCCTATCCTAGAATAGGGAGTTGTTGGATGAGTCTTGCCATTTTTTATGTTCCGACTTTGTTTTGTTGACTAGAATAACATCCTGTCTACACCTTCTGAAGTCTCTTCTTTTCTCACCCAACCATCTACATGCTTCCCTTACGGATTCATCTTGGGTGCTTTTGCATGGATGCATTACGTATATTTGGAGTCGTATGTCTCCACTAGTATAACTTTTTCGAGTTCTTGCTTCATGGAAATCCACCACCCGATCCTTAGGAACCTGTGGTTCTCCTGCGTGGAAGTCGCGGTTCGTAGAAAGTGTCTCTCACAACCCCCAAACTAACCCGTTAGTGGCTTCGGAGCGACTTTTCCTGCCACCCAGATAAAAGTATGACCACTTCTACCCTGGGAATGAGTGGATGTATGCGACATCCGACCCACAATCCCGAAATCACTTATTCGTGTCCATATGAGTACAGAGACCTCATCCCATCCCCACCCCGGTCTCATGCGCTTGGTGCTACTCCAGATTTCACACAGACACCTGAAACGACGAACTACCCTTATAGTCACCAGGTCGTCCAGTGCCCTTAGGATGCATCACTACCCCTCATGGGTGTCTTGATAATCCTATAGTCACAGTGCATACACAAACAACATTTTCTCATATTGCCATGTAATATGTGGTGCCACTGGTCCAACGGCCACAACTCTCAACTCAACTCGTAGTTGTTTGTCTTGACTAGTCCGTTGACCGGTCATGTCGCACTGTTGCTAGTTGACTGAGCATGTCGGTCCTATCTTGGTACCATGGCCAAACAATTCATTTATTAAGTTTTATGGCACATATATCATGTTCATTTACAAGCTCCTGCTCATGCCAACTGGCCTTGGGCCTATTGTACGAGATTTTCAAAATAGGACATTTAGCCCCCAAGTTCCAAAACCGAGGCCCCCAGCCTATCAGAGATATTTGAGCTCCTGTCGAAAAGGTCTCCCAAATTGTTTAAGCATTGGCACATAGTCAGGGGAGAGCACTTCCGACAAAACATATGTTTTCTCTATCCATTATACCGCCTAGGTATAAGGACAACTCCGTTCATAACCGATCAATAGGTTTTCAACTTCCTTTGAGGAAGTCTCATCATACCAACCGGGTATGATCTACTTACAACCGGTAAGTAGTTTTTCCGCATGATTTTCACATCACTTCCTCTAAGTAGTGATGTTTAAAATACTACTTAATAGTGGGTTTTCATATCAAGGTACTTATCATTCCCAAATGGATATGATATAAAATTTCCACTCACAACCGGTAAGTGGTTTTTAATTTTAAGTTATGCTCATCATCCCAACCGGGTATGATATTAGTAAACCCACTCACCCGTTAATGCCGTGAATTCTACTAGATCGGTTCTTTATATTCACGTGAGCTTGTCCTTACTGGTGTTCCCACTCACCCATTATCCTTCGGCCTAATCACCTTCATTCATTCCAAATGAATGTGAAAGTCAAACTTTCATTTATTTGCAATTAGGTCCTTAAAGTTATTTCTCTTTAACTTTAAGTCCCTAATGCTGGTTTTTCCTCAAATTGAGTCCCGAAACTTCTAAAATTTATCATAGGACCTCAATTTATTCCATTTCACGAAAAGGCACTACCTCTCGCTGGCCTATGGCCCCTACACATACGACTCATCTCTCCCATCTCCCCATCGTAGAGGTGTAGAGGGACTGTACACATATATATTTTGGGTGTCCCGGGAAACATGGAAGATCACACTATGCACTCCCCAACCACTTTCCATTTTCCCCACCGTGAAGACACAACTTCCTAGGCATCCATCCTTCGCCCCCATTTCACCCATATCGGTATTCACGATAGCAATTCATACGACTACAGGTCATAACACAATGCTCATGGCCATTACCCGTAATGGTGTTACATGCATTACATTATCAAGAGCTTGGCGCAACACATATCTAACTCTCCATCACTTTGCATACAAAAATGCATACCACAACCATCATGCTAAAACAAGGTTAAACACGGGAGTTTGGACCCTCAGTGGTCATCTCCACTTAAAGGATGCATGCACAAATGTCAAGAGCTCAGCTCTACGTGAGTAGGCTTCCCTTTTCAAACAACTAGCACAACGACTTCAGACTTGGGTCCCACAACATGAACCTGACCATGTCATTATCACAACAAAGCAATGCGCACATGTCGAGCGTATGACCCTCAATGACCCTTTCCCCAATTCCCACAAAGGCTCTAAGGCCACAAATATGATTTTTCCTCGGTTTCTCAAAAATTGGTATTCATCTCATACCCCGATTCTCATGTCAGTTATTACATTGATTTTAAAATCATATGTGATTTAGTGGGCATGCTTTTACCAGTTCACACTTCTTATATGAGTTTTCAAAGTACAACTCACTATCATAGCACACAAAATAACACAAGTTTAATTTATCAGAATTAGTTGGTACAATAAGATGCACCGTCAAACAAAATTCCACTCACCTGATTCACAGAAACACATTCGTCCTGTGGGGTATCCTAGAAATCTCACTCTAGATCCTGCTTGATAACCTTTACTTTATATGCAAGGGTATCATAATAAGGTTAGATCCACTTCTGACCACAAACGCTATCTCGATAATTGGGTGACCCATCTCTACAGACCCTCATTGGCTCATAACCAGACTCATTCCATTGAAAACTTCATTAAGAAACACTATCTCCTTTAATGACCACCTAATGGCTTCATATTCACCAATTTACCATTTGGTCCTCCCTTTTGGCAAAAATTACTATTTTGCCCCTTTTCTCTTAAAACTTTTCCTTTTTAGATCATAGATTTTTCTAAGTCTTCCAATTGGATCCCCCAAGTTTCTCTTGTGTCTTATTTAAGTCCTTGATAACCATTTTAAACATTTCAAGCCATACTTTCTTGACATTACCAAAATGCCCCTAAGTTTTAGCAAAATTGCACTTTTACCATTCTTCCTTAAAACGTAGGTTTTGCGATTCCCTAAACCTCCAATTTCCTCATTTAGGTCCCCAAACTCTTTTAAATCATGTTTGGGTCCTTAGGTTTCCCAAATGTTGCCTTTTAGCCATTCAAAACCATGTTTTTGCACTTCGGCCCCTAAATTTGCATTATTTTCAAATAGGTCCATAATCTTTAAAAAATAGGCAACCCCGGTTCGCAACCTTTCCCAAACTTTCCTATTATCCCCCAAAATTTTATTTTTCCCCTTAGGAAGACCCCACAAAAATCTCAATTTCATTTGAGTCCCCTAACTTTTAAATATTTACATTTTGGCCCCTGGCCGTTGACCCAAAACTATAATCTCTCCAAAAATTAAGAAACTAAGTGGGGAGATTCCCCTGGCTGGAGGCATGATAAGTAACTTGCATGCATACGAGTTAGAGTTGGGATCTTACTGGAGGTGGCATGTTGGCCATCAAGGCTACTGGGGTTGCAAAGCTGACTCTTCCAAGAACCTCTAGCAACTTGAATGATCTTAAATGGTGGTCTATAGCTCCTGCAATCCACGTTTTAGTCATCTTGGCTCCTAGACCTATGATTCAAAATTTAAATGATTTAATTTATCCTCAAATCTATTTCAAATTAGGCAAAATAGGAATCTATGGAAAGCAGGAGGCTCAAGGGACTCACCTAATTTTTCTTAACTCGTAAGGGCCATCGTGGCCATCAAAATTAACCCCAAAAACAACTGTCCTATTTCGAGTCACCGAAGAACGAGAAATGTGCAATCTCTTCGGCGATGGTAGAGAAAGAGTTGAGTGTTGAAAGGGATCATGCTGGAATGCTAAGGTCCTTAGCTTTCCAGGGATACCAAGAGCATCATTGGAGGTGGTCGGACGACAGAGAAATTCTCTATCGTAGTTGGGTCATTGAAAAAGGGACCAGCTAGTGGTTGGGAGAGAAATCTAAGCAATTTCTGAAAAGAGAGGCCCCAATTTATATGGAAGTAAACTAGACCTTCGTGGAAATCTAGCCATAGTACATGGCTTTTAGTATTTTTGCATCAGGCAGAGCTCTATCTCATTTAGGTGGAGGGATACTAACACCTATAGTACATGGTAGAACAATCATTTTGTTGCTTCTAGTCTCTTTATAGAACATATTAGCCAATTCTTCTACCCGGACTAATTGATAACTTGACAAAAATACCGCGCTCGAGAGGACTCGACCTCAAGGGACTCTTTCTAATTCGCACAGAATCTACTCTTGCCTTAGGGATTTCGGTCCAACTTGTAGATTCTAGTATGCGATACTAGTGTGCCTTCTCGCAATATGTCGCTTGGCTCACCACTCTTCTAGGTCCTTCCTCTCCTCGGGGGTTAGGGATGGGCGAACTTGGTGAGGTGGCCTATCCTAGTCCATACTTTACCCTACCTCCAACCATCCTCCCCTATTCCCTTCCCAAGAAAAAGGGAGTCATTGGAGGAGTTCGGCCATTCTTCATTGTCTAACTTCATGTTGTTGTCTAGAACACCGTTTGATCTACTTGTTTCGAGGTGTCTTCATTTTCTCACCCAATCACTAACACCCTTTCTCTTACATCTTAGCCATAGGTCTCCTACCTAGGCACAACACATATAGTCTAGGTCATGCATCTCTCTTGGTACAAATCCCTTGAATCTCAACTCCATGGGAATCTACATCCAGTCCTTAAGGACCCATGGTTCTCCTTTGTGAACATCAAGGTTATTGAAAGGCATTTACCATTCCTCTTTCTAGAGTGGTCATTTGACCATAGCCTAACCGTTAACTGGCCAATGGTAACTCATGGGTCTCTCCCTTTAGTGTGTAGGGAGGTGTGGCACTAGGTCCCACTAGTCGTGCACGGGTAAGTACACTGGCACTATATGAGCTTATCTCACCTTAGGCCCCTAGTTTAGGTGTCAAATATAGCTTGTAAGTTGGTTGCCCTCCTACCACATTTCTTATTGTTGCCTCGCCGTGTAGGGAACGTTGATTTCCCCCTCTTGTAGCGGCATAACTCTTTGCCTATGTTCCACTATCTTATTATTTAGGTTGTTTCCTTTCCTTATTCTGGCATGGGAGGGTCTGTATGACCGGTGTTAGTCTCTCCTCCATGTCCTTACCTACCACCTCATACTTAAACCCCTTCTAATGTAACCATTAAGTCACTAGGATGTTATGAGGAAGATCCATCTCAAACTTCCTGCATTATCTAGTCAATCCCCGTGAACCCCTTACCTAAGTAGGGTCCCCGCATATTATCCTAGTTAGTTTTTGTCTTGCCTTGGGCAGGACCAACCCGGACACCTTTTTCCTAATATCCCATTCTAGACATGTCATTCTTTATGGGCCAAAATTTGTGCTCCTTGAATTCAGTATCGAATCGTTCCTTCGAGAGGATCCATCCCCCAATACTATCTCGAAGGCATCCCTCACTATCTGTCTGGTTTCGAGTATACTAGGGTGTTACCGATCCCTCAGAAGTGGATCCCATTTGTTGACTATTGCCTGACCTAGTCAACCCTTGTCGGCGCACCTCTTTGTGCTCCCATCCGTCTCCTCGTGAATAGGCATGGGGCACCTCGAGGAGAACGGTTGTCCCTAAGGACTCCTCTTCCCCTCCTAGATGGGAGATTGTTTTTGTGTGTTGTTGTTGCCGTTAGATGTGATTTCGACAATATCGGGTCTATCACCGAATGTATCAATCTTGATGTCGAGTGACCCTTTCAGGGTATCTCTTGCAAGTCTACGGATACTACTTTCCAAGAATCCCACCCTACGGCGCATCGTCGGGTTTCACTGTGTGTGGTCCCTTCTCACCGACATTTGGTCTTATCGCCTCATCCACTTGCCTTAGCCTAGACTCTATATATGGCACAATTGGGTCTACTCTCGTGTCACCCTTTCAAGGAACCAGATTCTCTTTGTTTTATCGGTCTGTGTTGCAACATCTTATTCTTATAGTCCCGCTTGGCTCGTGTATGGATAACCATCCCTCCCTTAGGATGAAGTTTGTTGTGGTTAAGGGTGGTGACCCTTTTGCTACTTTAAGGGTTTTCCCCTTCTTGCCCCTATGGGGTGGCACCCCCTCCAGCTTCTTTTGCCCGCGGTGATGACCATTTATTTTGGCACTTAGGATATTTTGAGGGGTGGGGCACTAAAGTGCTCACCATCCACCTTTACTTGCCTTGGTTCCTCGAGGACCTACAAATGCATGGCCCTAGGGTCGTACCCCCATATGAGTTTCAGGCCACTCCCAAGGGCTCTCCCCCTTGTCACGAGAATTTGTCATGTTGTTGAACTATGCCCTTAGCTTCTCTTTCCCCTACTTGTTCCTGATCCTACTTCTTACATGGGGTGTTTGGCTATAAAGCCCAATTTTGCACCTCGGAAACTCATCGTGTGGAATACACACATCTTAGTCTCACAACTACTTTACTTGCAGGAAACAAGCTTCCCACATTTTCATTAATACACCCTTAAAATACTTGCTAATTTACATAATGTCAGGGTCTACCCTTGACTTACAAACTAAGCCCCCGTCCAGGGAACCACATATACTACCTGAGTACATTACCAAAACATGATGGTCCTCATGGCTGACTTTACTAGATCCTTGGTTAGGTACCTAATGGTTCTGACCAATGTTACTCTCCTCCTCATCCTCCTCATCCTCCTCATCCTCCTCCACATCCTCCATGTTTTGCAAATGATCATGGGGTGGAGGGTTTGCCACAAGCCTCTTGTACTCATAGGTCATATTAATGGTATTCTCAATTTCTATGTGGTTTCCCAGCCCACTAAGGATGCAACGAATGGACCAATAAAGCCCTTGGATGAACCTTTGGCAAATGGTATTTGGATGGATCCAATCGGGCGTCAAGCATTGGAGCTGCGTAAACTCCTTGGCATATATCGCCACTATCTTATTTCCCTATGTCAGCATGCCTGGTCTATGTGAGAACTCATCCACTTGGGCCAGGGGAAGGTACCTCTCATGAAATACCTACCAATCGGGAGGGGGGGGGGTACCTAGCCCTCGAAATTCTCGTCGCACCGTCCTCCACCATTTCTAGGCCTCGCCAAAGAGGAGTGTCGTAGCTACAAGCTTACAATCCATGTCACACCCGACCCAATTAGGACGGAAGCTTGTGAACAACCTGCCAAGTCTCCCAATCCCATATTTGGGGAAGGGGTAAGCTCATAGTTCAATGAGTGGGACGCTAATGCCATGCCACTATATGGCTTACGACCCAGACCTTTCTCATAATCCACCTAACACACAAGGTCTATTCTAATTGCTCACATTCCTCATGTGAGCCCCGTGGTTTATTTTCTCCACCTTGAGACATAGTCTCGAGTCATTCGGCTCGTCTCTATTTTATGACCGGGATATTCTCGGTCTCCCCTTTATCAGACATTTGTATCTTTAATTCATTTATCTGAAACATGGGGTGTGGTCCTGCACGATCATACAGTCTACGCTAGGGCGGCACTCTCGGGTCATATTGACCTATGCCCCAGCCTGACAACTTAGGTAAACAACATGAATCAAGGGGTACTCATGGCCCTAAATGCACAAACACAATTTTGCTTGGAATGGATAGCAATTTAGTAATCTTAGACCGGAAACTAGAGTGTGGGAGGCCCTAGGGCTCTAATCCTCACCACCAACACCTCGTGCGTGCCGCCTCACAGTTCGGTGCATTAGCACCCTGAGGTCCTGTTAGCTTTGAGGTCCCTCTCCCGCATAACATGGCACTCAGGCCTACACAACAACTTGGGTGAATTGGGCCCCACATAAGCATAAAACCTCCCCTGAATGCACCGCCATCTCAGGACAACAACAAATAGGGAACTGGAGTGAAGGGGTTGTGTGTAATATTAATAAGTTAGGGGTATATTTGTAAATAGTGCAAACATACCCTATATATATTCTTAATGTAATTTACTAGCAGTAGATTCTATTTTCCCATATTCAATATGGTATCAAAGCTAGGGTTTTCTGGTATTTTCAAATTTTGGTAGATCTAAAGGATCAAGGAAGCCTGAGACACCTCCGGATGCGAATTAGCTTAATTGTCAAAGGAGACGAAAAGATATCTCTAAGATTTGTTGTCGATGGGAGCTGCGACCAGGAGACCCAGAAGCTGGAATCGAGAGAGATGGAAAATATGAATAGCATATGTGGTAATCAGGTACAAATACTTGAATCTTTCACATATTGGGTTATTGATTCTAGTGCTTCAAGACATATGACATGATCAATAGAAGAATTTAATGCATATGATAAATATCCTCAAACTCATAAGGGAGTTGTTCATATAGTAGATGGAATAGTACAATATATCAAAGGGAAGGGCTCTATTAGATGTACTCATTTGATCACATTATCATCTATTTTGCATGTTCCCTCTTTTCTAGTTAATCTATTGTCAGTTAGTAGTTTCATTGATCAATTGAATTGTCAAGTAATTTTTTATGGGGACACTTTTATCTTTCGAGAGAGAAACACTAAGAAGATACTTGGAAATGACAGCAAGCGTGGAGGATTGTGGTATCTAAATAGAAGAGTTGTGGATAAAAGTTTGAGTGTTGTAGTGAATATTAAAGAAGAAGATGAAGCAATGTTAGAATATTGTCGGTTGGGACATCCATCTTTTGAGAGTTTTAAAAGGTTGAGACTAGAGCTGATGAGTAAAATAGAACGCAATAAACTTGTTTGTGATGCTTGTGAGTTTGGAAAACACACAAAAACAAGTTATAATTCTATTGGATTAAGAAGTATAGAGCCATTTTCATTTATTCACTCGGATGTTTGGGGGCCATGTCCGATTACCTCTATTAGTGGAGTAAGATGGTTTATCACATTTATTGATTGTCACTCTCCGATGATGTGGATGAACCATTAGAAGGTTGTATAGAGTCATTACCTTTTGGTGATGTTGATGAAGGTTGTATAGAGTCATTACCTTTTGGTGACGTTGATAAAGGTTGTATAGAGTTATTACCTTCTGATGACGTTGATGAACCATTAAAGGGTTTATTAATACTTGAGATTGTCTCACTATCACCTGACTCATCTTTCTCCCCCTTAGCATCGTCCTTATTTCTCCTACTATATACCTTCAATTGAGGCTCATCCTTTTTTCCATCTTTGTTACTCCAAATTATAGGACACGGATTCACTCCTACAATAATATTTTCAGCACTTTGATCATTGACAATTTCTTCATTTGTTTGCCATATATTAGAAATTGACAAGTCTTGTAATACAGTTGCAGACTGTGTTGATTACTTATAAAATGGTTCATTCTCATGAAAAGTCACATCCATACTCACAGAGTCTTTTCTCACTTGGACTCCAACACTTGTATCCCTTTTGAGTACTGGAATAATCAACATAAATACATTTCAATGCACGAGTATCGAGCTTGCTTACCGAAGGACGATGATCTCTCACAAAACATATACATCCAAACACACGAGGAGGAATTATGTATGTGTTTTTTCCCATCAATACTTCACAAGGTGATATAAAGTTCAACACTTGTGAGGGCATCCGATTAATCAAATAAGCTGCTGTCAGTATAGCTTTACTCCATAAATACTTTGGCACATTCATCCTGAAGAGAAGAGAACGAGCAACTTCCAACAAATGACGATTTTTCCTCTCTACAACACCATTTCATTGTATGGTAATGATTCATTACCTATTGCCATTAGTAGAGAACGTAGAGCTAATGTAGGGAAACCTCCAATTAGATATGGTTTTGAGAATGATATATCTAATTATGTTTCATATGCATCTGTTCCACCTGCATACAAGTCATTTATTGCATCACTACAGTCAGAACATATATCAAATAATTGGCAAGAAGCTAAATAGGATCCGAAGTGGCTTGGAGCAATGCATGAGGAGATGAAAGCACTAGAGAAGAATAAAACGTAGGAACTTGCTCAACTTCCAAATGGAAAAAAGGCTGTAGGATGTAAGTGGGTATTCAATATGAAATAGAATGCCGAAGGAGAAGTTGTGAGATACAAAGCAAGGTTGGTGGCAAAAGGTTATAGTCAAACATATGGAATATACTATGATGAGACTTTTGCACCAATAGCTAAGATGAGCACTGTCAGAATGCTTATCTCATGCGCTGCTAATTTTAGGTGGACATTACATTAAATGGATGTAAAGAATGCATTTTTGCATGGAGACCTACAAGAGGAAGTATATATGGAGATTCCACCTGGATTTGGTATGACGAAGACTGTGGGGAAGATTTGTAGATTGAAGAAATCTCTGTATATACTTAAATAGTCACCAAGAACATGGTTTGATCGATTTCGACGTAAAGTGGTCAAAATGGGTTACCAGCAGTGTAACGGGGACCATACGATTTTCTATTGACACTTTAATGGTCGAGTTGCTATTCTCATAGTATATGTGGATGATATCATCATAAAATTTAAGGTAAAAGACTTGGGTCCTGTAAAGTATTTTCTCAGTCTTGAGATTGCAAGATTTAGGAAAGGAATAGTACTTTCTTAGAGAAAGTATATATTAGATTTACTCATTAAGATTAGGATGTTAAGTTGTCGAACTGCTTCGACACCAATAGAACCAAATCATAAGTTATGTGCTCAGTCAGGTGACCTAGTGGATAAAGAACGATATCAGAGAATTGTGGGACGATTGATCTATCTATGTCATACAAGACCTGATATCACATATGTAGTTAGTATTGTGAGCAGATATATGCACGATACCAGGACAAATCATTGAGATGCTACCATGAGGATATTGAGATATTTAAAAAGGAGTCCGGGTAAAGGACTTTGGTTTAAGCCTCGGAATCACGCCAGAGTGGAATGCTTTTGTGATTCAGATTGGGTTAGTTGTGTAGATGATAGGAGATTTACGTTTGGCTATTGTATGTTTGTTGGAGATAATCTTGTATCTTGGAGGAGTAAGAAACAAGAAGTAGTCACCTCATCATTAGCAGAAGTAGAGTACAGATTAATGGCTCAAACTGTTTGTAAGATAATTTGGATAAGAAGCTTACTAATGGAGCTTCGCCTCTTTAGAGAAGAACCTATGAAGTTGTGGTGCAATAACAAGTTTGCTATAAATATTGCCAACAATCTAGTTCAACATGATAGGGTAAAACATGTGGAAATTGATCGATTTTTCATCAAAGAAAAAATTGATATGAAAATTGTGGAATTACAATATATGAAAACCAGTGGACAACTAGCATATTTTTTAACTAAAGGTTTAGGTTACAGAGAATGAGATGATATTTGTAACAAGATTGGAATGGTAGATATCTACCATCCATCTTGAGGGGGAGTGTGCAATATTAATAAGTTAGGGGTATATTTGTAAATAGTGCAAATATACCCTATATATATTCTTAATGTAATTTACTAGTAGTGGATTCTATTTTCCAATATTCAATAGGTTTTGAACCTTCTCCGCACTCATAGCTGGTGTCTCAACACTCGGGTCATAGTCAGATTACCACCTCTCATCGGCCTATGGCCCCTACACATATGACTAATCTCCACCATCTCTCCATCATAGAGGTGTACTAGGACGGTGCCCATACGTATTACGGGTGTCCAGGGAAACATGGAAGGTCATACTATGCACTCCCTGACCACCTTTCCATTTTCCCTTAGGGGATGACATAATCGTATAGGTGCCCATACGTCGCCCTCATTTCTCCCATATCGGTATTCATGGTAGCAATTCATATGACTACAAGTCATAATGCAATGCTTATGGCCATTACTCGTAATGATGCTACATGCATTACGTTACCAAGAGCTCAATGCAACACATACTCGACTCCCTCATCACTCTGCACACAAAAATGTACATCACAACCATCATGCTAAAACATGGTTACACAGGGGAGTTCGAACCCTCACTAGTCATCTCCTCTTAAAGGATGCATGCACAAATACTGGGAGCTCATCTCTACAGGAGCTGACTTCCCTTTTCAAACAACTAACCCAACGACCCTAGACTCAGGTCTCATTGCATGAACCTAACCTGATCATTATCGCAGTAAATCAATGTACATATGTAAGGAGTCTAACCCTCAATGGCCCTCTCCCCAATTCCCACAAAGGCTCTAAGCCCAAAAATATGATTTTCCCTCGATTTCTCAAAAGCTGGTATTCATCGCATACCTCAGTTCTCATGTCGGTTCTTACTTTGGTTTTAAAATGATATGTGATTTAGTGGGCATGCTTTTATTGGTTCACACTTCTTATATGAGTTCTAAAAGTGTAGCTCACTATCATAGCACACAAAGTCATACAAGTTCAATTTATCGGACTTGGTCAGTGCAATAGGATGCACCTTCAAAGAAAACCCACTCATCCGATTCACGGAAATGTGTTCATCCCATGGGTATCCTAGAAATCGCACTCTAGATCCCGCTTGATAACCTTTACTTTATCTACAAGGGTAGCATAATCAGGTCAGATCCACTTATGACCACAAATGCTTAGTCTATTGTACCCAATTCTATGGTCTTATGGTTTAGGTCATTTCCGAGGTTCTAGTTAACTAGCTCAATAACCAATGACCCGCCTCTTGGTCAAGCCGTCTCTACGGAACCTCCTTGGCTCATAACCAAGCTCATTCCATTGAGCACTTCATTAAGAAACACTATCTCCATTACTAACCACCTAGTGGCTTCATTTTCACTAAATTACCTTTTGGTCTTCCTTTTTTGGCAAAATTACCATTTGCCCCCTTTTCTCTTAAAACATTTCCTCTTTGGACCTTATTATTTTCTAAGTCTCCAATTGGGTCCCCCAAGTTTCTCTTGGGTCCCATTTAGGTCCTTGATAACCATTTTAAATATTTCAAGCCATACTTTCTTGAAATTACCAAAATGCCCTAAAGTTTTAACAAAATTACACTTTTTCCCTTCTTCCTTAAAACTTAGGTTTCGGGCTTCCCTAAACCTCCCAATTCCTCATTAAGGTTGATAAACTCTTTTAAATAACATTTGGGTCCTTAAGTTTCCCAAAGGTTGCCTTTTAGCCATGCAAATCATGTTTTTGCACTTAGGCTCCTAACTTTACATTATTTGCAAATAGGTCCCTAATCTTTCTAAAATAGGCAAACTCGGTCCCCAATCTTTCCCAGACTTTCCTATTAGTTTCAAAACTTTATTTTTCCCCATAGGAAGACCCCACAAAAAGTTCAATTACATTTGGGTCCCCTAACTTTCAAATATTTGCATTTTGTTCCCTCTAGCCTCCCTTTAAGACATCGTAAGATTGGTTTAGCCGGAGTCAGCCGGAGGCACTTCGATTAGCAATGATCAGAAACATGCATGTAGACGATTTTGAGTTGATTTGGAGCTGTGATCTTACTAAAAGAGGTGCGTCAGCCATCAAGGCTAGTAGGGTTGGAAAGCTAACTATCCTAGGAACCCCTAGCAACTTGAATGACCTTAAATGGTGTTTTGTAGCTCATACAATCGAAGGCATGGATGGATGATTTATTTCATACTCAAATTAGACAAAATCGAAGGCTTTGAATAGCTGGAGGCTCAAGGGACTCACTTAATATTTATCAGCACACGAGGGCATCGTGGCTATCGGAAATAACGGCAAAAATATTTGTTGTGTTTCGAGTCACCATAGATCGGGTATTATGTGATTTTGTCGGCGATGAGAGAGGAAGAGTTGAGGGTTAAGGGGGTGGCGATGGAAATATGAGGTCCTTAGCTTTCTAGAGATACAAAGAGTGTCATTAGGGGTGGTTGGGCGGTGGAAAAATTCTCTCTAGTAGTGGGGTCACCGGAAAAGGGAGCAGTTAGTGGTTGGGAGAGGATTCTAAGCAACTTTCGGCAAGGGAGCGACCCTAATTTATATGGAGGTGATTTGGACCTCCATTGAAATCTATCCATGGGGATGAAGAGGTTGAATGGAGGGGAGATCTTTATATAGGAAGTTCAGGGACTGACTGTTCTGTCTATTCATCCATCAGTCCGCCATTACTCTCAATTTAAGGCCTTGTCGGAGGGATCTATTAGATGCCAAAGTAATGGCAATCGTTTTGGTCATTCCCTTTCTGCTCATTCGGAGGTTGAAGACAACATTGTGTGCTTGTACGAGTTTCACACGTGTGAAATGTCACGTTGCACTTTGTGATTGGCTGGCTTTGTTGATGTGGTGTCCTACTCAACATTCGAGTCGTTTGTTGAATCGTTGACTAGACACGTGATGACCTCCCTTTGGTCGCTTTGTCTATTGTGGCATTCCTCTAATTGGCTGATTTAAATTCATCAATTGTCCCACCTCATGCATTTCTTCTTTTTCCACATGTCAACCTCTCATTGGTTGTGGTCGCTATGCCACGTGTCATCCTATGATTGGTCGATCGTTAATGATTGACACGTGGTACCTTTGCCACGTGTCAACTCCTCATTGGTATGCCATGTTGATGAGGTTTCTCCTCTTTTGATCATTAACTAAGGACATGTGTCACTCCCTCATTAGTTAGTCTTTGGTGACAGCGATTTTCTTCATTTGACCGCTGATCTAGTACACATGTCACACATTGATTGGTCCTCACTTTCAGATGTTGATCGAGCAACTGATTGGTCACACTTCACCACATGTCATGCATTGATTCGTCGTGCTCGCTGAATGGACGCTAACTAGGCAGATGGTCTGTTGATCGGCTAGACCGTTGACCGTTCGGTTGGACCAGGTTCGGTGACCCAATTTGAAAATCAACCGGTTGAGGCCCCATTCAACTGGTTTTCTAAAAAATTTTAAAATTTTCTAAATTCATTTTCTACACATTGTTGACCTAAAATTTCCAAATTTTTATTTATAAGTCAACTAGAAAAATGAAAATTTTGAATTGGTTTTTCCCCAGTTCAGGTCTAGTTCGATTCTCACATCCAACTTGGTTCGTGATCCATTTCCATCATGGATATCCATTAAACACTTGGGATTTTCAAATGTCTCATTTTGGCTTCTCTTCACCAATTCCAATTCACTTTGAACTACGGGTTTTCTCTCAAACATTTTCAATTCTCATTTCCACCTTTCCTATTATGATAGAATGGGCTTTACACTATGAGTGTGAGAGGCTAGTGGCAAACCCTCCACCCTTGGACCATGTGTGCGACATCAACATGGAGGACATTGAAGAGGAGGAGGGGGAAGATGAGCATGATGAGGAGAGCAGTGCCGACCAGAATCATTAGGTATCGGGTCGAGAACCTCTCTTAGGCAGCTTGAAATGGCTACACTATTTTGGTAATATATTAAGTATTAGGTAGTATATGCAGCCTTTAGGTGACACTGCCTTGTATATGTATAGTCGAGGGTAAAAACCCTAACAGTATATAGTGTACATTACAGAACGTCCTTGAAGTGTATCGAATGCAAAGTGGAATTTGAGCTGAAAATTTAAGTACTCTTAAGGCTAGCATCACTTTCAAACTATTGGACACATCCTTGGGTAGGAAACAAAGCCTCACCTAAGATCCCGAGGAAAATATAACAAGTATATAAAGAAAAGAAAAAGAAATGATTGACACTACATGCATGCAAGTCCTATATCCACATCGGGATCGGGATAAAAGGTTAACCACATCCAAGGTAAACGGGTCCTTAGGGATGCCATTCTACAGTGGCATGAGGTAACGGTGGAAGGAAAAACACAAAAAGTGGGCAGGATTTCACGACCCTTGTCCAAATTGGACCTCATCCTCAAGGTAGGTTGGTTATCCACCCCATGAGCCAAGCAGAACTACAAGAGCAAGATGTGGTGACCCAGGCTCGTAAAACAAAGGGAATAGTGTTTCCCATACAAAAAAAAAAGAGAGGAAGAAAGAAGAAAGAAGAAAAGAGGGTCTCACTACGCCATACCTGGAGTCCCGTTTAAAGGCTAAGGGTTGATACAAAAAGGGAAATAGGCTCAGCACAAGTCATCAATACCAAATAGGAAGGAACAATATGTAATGGCACTCGGGGATACACTAGTAAGACGGGATTATTGGGAACTAGTTTTAGTAAGCTTGCATGGATTGCCCTAGAGGGATCGCTCGACCTTGTGATTGATGTTATCTTTTGGAACTAACCCGATATTGCAAAGAGCATATCAAATGCATCAACAATGCACAAAAAAAACTTATGTGTAAAGGGGGAGAAGAGGGGTTCATGAGAACCAGCCATTATCCTTGAGGTGCCTCATACCTAATCGGAAGAAGAAGGATGGAAGCATAAGGAGGTGCATCAACAAACGTCGACTAGGTCAGGCAATGGTCAATAAACGTGATCCACTTCCTAGGTTTAGTAACATCCTGGTAAACACTAGACCAGGACATACCGCGAGAAACACCTCCAAGATAGTACTAGGGGGAAACCTCCAAAAGAAATAGTTAGATGCCAAATTCACTAGGTATGAATTCTAGCAAAAACAATTGACATTCACTAGGTATCTTCTTCCTCGGGATGACAACACTGTTCACTCGTCGGGAAACTGAAGAAACACCGATGAAGAAGAAATGCTTCTGTTCGGGGTGTTTCAAGTCTTCAATGTCAGCAATAACGGTGCCAAATGGACGGCCAACTGGTCTCTAAGCTCCCTATATAAAGAGCCCCTCCCCATTCATCCTCTCCACACCTGAAAACTCCATTCTCTCTCAACTGCTCCATTTTCCGGTGAAGCTCAAACCAGAGCTCTGACATGGGGTCTTTTCTGAGCCAAACAAGGTGAGGTAGGGTTCTTTAGAACTGGGGAGAAGTCAGCTACACGTCTGTGGTCTCCGTTCACCTCGAGAGTCGCCGACAAGATGCCGGAGTGATGAAACAGTGAAGTAGCTCCGGCGGACCAAAGCTGCCCTATTTTGGCCGAGTTGAAATCGGCCATTTCGAGCCCTCCTCGGGCCAAACCAAGCCTTCCCAACACTTCCTCAGCCCTCCCACAGCCGAATTAGGAATGAAAGGTAAGCCAATTTGGCTCCCCTCTGTAATTTCCGGTCGGTGCTAGAGAGAGAACTAGTAGAATTTCAATGATAAAATTCTAACTCAATTCAGCATCAATTGATGCGATTCTTGATTCTAGGATGAACCTCAAGATGAGAGCTATCTGTCCAAATCAAAAGCTCGGACCGTCGTGCCCTCTCCGGTGAGAAATCGAAGCTTTCTCTCTCTACAGTCTATTTTTCGGCGAAGCTCCGTTTAACCTCGTTCCGATGTTAAAATCTGCAATTCAAAGTTCCTTAGAATTGTATGAACATGTAGGAACTCAATTTCAACAATTAGAAGTGTTTGATCGGTCAATTTGATGAAATCAAATTCGGCAGTATTGAAGAGTTGAAATTGGGGGAAATTTAGGGATTTTTGAAATTCAAAGGACCAAAATGAAATTTTATGAAATTGAGAGCCAATTGGGCATGAAAATAATGTTGGAGGAACAATTGAGAAATTTTAGAATTTTTGGGGCAAAACATACCATTTTTGTAAAGGAAGGGCAAAATGGTAATTTTGGAAAAGTTGGAGGACTAAATTGGAAATTTGGGAAATTAATCCCCTTTTTGTGAAATGGAATAAATTGAGGTCCTATGATAAATTTTAGAAGTTTTGGGACTCAATTTGAGGAAAAACTGGTATTAGGGACTTAAAGTTAAAGAGAAATAACTTTAGGGACCTAATTGCAAATAAATGAAAATTTGACATTCACATTCTTTGGAATGAATGAAGGCAATTAGGTCGAAGGATAATGAACCAAGGTGTTCATATCGTGTAGGATCATGAAGTATTGGGAACACCAGCAAGGACAAGCTAGCGTGAATACAAATAATCAGTCTAGTGGAATTCACGACATTAACGGGTGAGTGGGTTTACTAACATCATACCCGGTTGGGAATGATATGTACCTCGATATGAAAACCCACTATTAAATGGTATTTTAAACATCACTACTTAGAGGAAGTGATGTGAAAATCATGCGGAAAAACTAATTACTGGTTATAAGTAGATCGTATTCAGTTGGTATGATGAGACTTCCTCGAAGGAAGTTGAAAACTCGTTCATCGATTATGAATGGAGGTGTCCTTATACCCGAGCGGTATAATGGATAGAGAAAACATATGTTTTGTCGGAAGTACTCTCCCCTAATTGTGTGCCAATACTTAAACAATTTGGAAGACCTTCTTGACGGGAGCTCGAATATCTTTGATAGGTCGGGGGCCTCGATTTTGGAACTTGGGGGCTAAATGCCCGATTTTGAAAATCTCGTACGGTGGGCCCAAGGCTAGTTGGCATGAGCAGGAGCTCGTAAACAAACATGATATATTTGCCATAAAACTTAATAAATGAATTGTTTGGCCATGGTACCAAGATAGGACCGACATGCTCAATCAACTAGCGGCAGTGTGACATGACTGGTCGACGGACCAGTTAAGACAAATAACTGCGAGTTGAGTTGAGAGTCGGGGCCGTTGGACCAGTGGCACCAATGATTACATGGAAGAAAATGTTGTTTGTGTATGCACTGTGAATACAGGATTATCAAGATGCCCATGAGGGGTAGTGATGCATCCTAAGGGCACTGTACGACCTGGTGGCTATAAGGGCAGTTCATCATTCCAGGTGTCTGTGCGAAATCTGGAGTAGCATCAAGCGCATGAAACCGAGGTGGGACAGGATGAGGTCTCTGTCCTCATACGGACACGAAGAAGTGATTTCGGTATTGTGGGTCGAATGTCGCGTACATCCACTCATTCCCAGGGTAGAAGTGGTTGTACTTCTATCCGGGTGGTAGGAAAAGTTGCTCCGGGTTCAGTAGTAATACTGACTTGTGAATGTGTGTAACCTTCATGATAAAGGAAGTGTGTTGGGTGATGACACGCAGGTAACTAAGAAATGGTGGAAAAACCTAAATTTTTAAATGAAGGGATTTTTGAAAAGAAAGGAGTCTGGCACACTCCAATAATAATTATTTTCTTAAAAGTCAAAAGCTTTTAACAACCCATTCACTGAGTAGTCATACTCACCCCCTCCCTTATATCCCTTTCAGGAAATCCTGAAAAGCCTACATTTAAAGACCGTCAACTAAGATGCTTGTAAGATAGGAATGTAAAGTTTTAAAGTTCATGCAATTTTGATTATGCTATTCCAGGAAAAAGGAGCAGGTTAAAGGACGCCTTACTCTTTACGGTTTACAATAAGGGGAAACCCTTTAATAAATCGGGAGAGTGGTGGGTTGATCACAGGGATCCGACCAAAGTGGGTCGGGGCATGACAACTAGAGTGGTATCAGAGCCTATTTCCTCGAATACATATTCAAGACTAGAAAATATAGTAACTAATAGGATTTCTCCTAAAATTTATAGATGGCTCCCATGAGAGAAACCAAGAAAACTAGGGATGACTCTACTCAGCACCTTGTCCTCATAGGAAGACAATTTTAGAAGCTTCCCAAATGTCTGGGGCATGGTAGAAATCCTCAAGAACCAAATGACAAAGTATCCAAGAGGATGACGCTTGGACCTGTTGAGGTCACACCCTGAGTACAAAGGAAGCCAAGCATGAGATTAGGAAGACCAGTTAGGGCTTATAACCTTACCATGGAGGATGCTTAGCATACACCCCGTAGTCCTCTACCTATTTCATGACCACCTCTTTGTAATATGGTTAAGACCCTAACATATTGTACTCCTTCTCCATTAATGAAGAATTCCAAGTTCTTGAAACCATGTCTCTAAACAAGGATGTAAGCCTACATCTCAACTATGTGAAGATTACCTCAAGAAAAGTAACCAAACAAACCCCGGGGACCGAGGAGAATCCCATCCCAAATAAGGAAATGAACCAAAAGACTAAAGAGTTTAGGAGAACTCTTTGGGGAAAATTAGTAGGCAGAGAAGGCTCGCCAAGAAAATCAACAAGGAGACAAAAAAGTGAGAACTCTGATAGTAACTACTGGGCAAGGAAATGATAAGTTACAAGGTGAGGACAATAGGAATGCTACTTGAGAAAGTGCTCAACACTATTAAGGACAAGTACCAAAACGGACTAGTAAAAGTATAAGGAAAGAAGGGGTATTCCACACCTCATAAATTCAAGGCAATACCTCCTCAAGGGTCACGAAGGACGGGAAGGATTGGAGACCGATACCATGGAGCGGGTTATGTAAACAGTTCACCAAGAGGTCAAGAAATGACGAGGTGAATGCAAAAACTTCTTAAGAAGGTCAAACCGAGAAGGATACCTCATGAATAGGGATAAGGTACATGAGAAGCATACTTAGAACCCTCCCATAAGGGGCAAACACAGAAAAACGTCGCCCGGAACTCTAGGAAATGACACAGTTAGAGTGAAGAAGATAAGGAATACGCTATGAAAGGGAACTCTGGAGGGATGCATACAACCAAATGAACTATGAAGTAGTTCCAAACAAGTTAGAGCGGATTAAGGCCAAAAGAAATCCTTGAGTAAAGGATGTTATTGGGAGTGATGATGAACCTAAGAATGGATGAATCCAGCATGTCAGTAAAACATCTAGAGATCAAATAATTGGAACCGGAAATACTCAATAAGGAAGTAAAAAAGGAATGAGTGGGTAAGGAGAACCGACACAGTCGTGTAAATTGAGTTAATAACGGTAAAGGTATTCGAGGAATACTACCAGAGGAAAAGAGGGATGAAGTCATGCAATTCTTGAGAGGTTGAAAGATGAGGAATAACCCTAAAGGAGGTGTTTTGGAGATCTAATGGGTAAAGAGACAAGATCTAGAAAATGTCATACTGTAAAGGACAAGAAAACTCAACAATCCTGATGAAACCATGACTCAGAATAAGGAAGAGTCGGTTCATAAGCATGATAAGGTCAAACATAATTTGGACTGATTTGCGATGAGCAATGAATGAAGGAAGGATCACAATGGGATGAAAAGGTGATGATAAAAAACCCTTGAAAATAGGTACAAAATGCTCTAAAGGATGTTGAACTAAAGGTTTCAACTACCCAAAGGATAATTAGGCACAAGAATGATTTGTTATCTTGGATTTCCCAAATCTTGAGTACGGAAACTCAAGAGGAATAATGTTGCTCAAAGCAAAGAAAGATATGAATCTAATGATATACCCTGGAATATGGTATGTATAGATATGATAAACTCCGTGGAGGCAGAAATAATATAAAGGAAAAGAAACCCCTTAAGTGAAGGAGGTAAAAAGGGGCTAATTGAAAGGACAAGAGAAAAGTTTGCATCTTAAGCAAACACCAAAGGGGCATCAAAGGAAATAATTGCCATGCAAGGTTGCTAACTAAGTTTTGGTGACAAAACTCCTAAAAGGAGGGGAGAGTTGTAAACCCTGCCCTTTTGAGCTAAGGAAAACCAAGAAGAGAACCGGTCAAACCATGTGAGAAAATTGAACCGGTTCACAAACCCGATCAATTGTGAATGGGCAAATTAGGAATTTACAACTCTCAGGTGATCCAAAGAGTTCAAAATACTATGGAAAAGAACCTTAGGATGAATTGGAAGAGGAAAATTAAATCGGTTTGGATGAACTGGGTCCAACAGGATTGAATTGGTTTATGAACCGAGTCGGTTCATCAATCAGAAACGATAGAGATCGGGCAAAACAAAGGAATTCAACTCCATTGTACTCCAAAGAAATTCATAAACCTTGGCAAGGAACCATAGAACAAAGTGGGAGAGAAAAACCAGACCGGTTCGAGTGAACCGGACCCGAACTGGATTGTACCAGTTTAAGGACCAAGCCGGTTTATGAACTGGAATCGATAAAGAGATGGTAAACCAGGAATTTTATGGACCTTAAGTGACACAAGGAGTCACAAAAGAAATGGAAATGGACTTGTGAAGGAATTGGGAATGAAAACCAAACCTGTTTAGGTGAACCGGATCCGAACCGGTTCAGACCGGTTTGAACCACTATTGAACCGAATCCTAAATTCATTTTTCTAGGTGGCTTAAATAATTCAAATTGGAGATTTGAGACCACCATTGGATAGAGAATGAATTTAGATGAATTTAGAAAGTTTTAGATTTAAAAAACTCGGTCGAATGAGAGGTGAACTGGTCGGTTTAAGCTTTGAACCCAGTTCAGACCAGTCTGGTCCGGTTCGAAACAGTGTCATCTTCTTGCTCGGGATGACAACACTGTTCACTCGCCGGGAAACTGAAAAAATGTCGGCGAAAAAGAAATGCTTTTGTTTGGGGTGTTTCAGGTCTTCAATGTCAGCAATAAAGGTGCCAAATGGACGGCCAACGGGTCTCCAAGCTTCCTATATAAAGAGCCCTCCCCATTCATCCTCTCCACACCTGAAAAACTCCATTCTCTCTCAACTGCTCCATTTTTCGGTGAAGCTCGAACCAGAGCTCCGACATAGGGTCTTTTTTGAGCCAAACAAGTCGAGGTCAGGTTCTTTAGAATCGGGGAGAAGTCAGCTACACGTCTGTAGTCTCCGTTCACTCCAAGAGTCGCCGACGAGACGCCGGCGTGATAAAACAGTGAAGCAGCTCCGGTGGACCGAAGCTGCCCTATTTTGGCCGAGTTGAAATCGGCCATTTTGAGACCTCCTCAGGCCAAACCAAGCCTTCCCAACACTTCCTTAGCCCTCCCACGGCCGAATTAGGACTAACAGGTAAGCCAATTTGGCTCCCCTCTGCAATTTTTGGCCAGTGCTAGAGAGAGAACTGGCAGAATTTCAATGATGAAATTCTAACTCAATTCGACATCAATTGATGTGATTCTTGATTTTAGGATGAACCTCAAGATTAGAGCTATCTGCCCAGATCGAAAGCTCAAACCGACACGCCCTCACTGGTGAGAAATCGAAGCTTTCTCTCTCTATAGTCTATTTTCCGACGAAGCTCCGTTTGAGCTCATTCCGGCGTTAAAATCTTTGATTCAAAGTTCCTTAGAATCATATGAACATGTAGGAACTCAATTTCAACTCCAATTTCAACAATTAGATGTGTTTGATTGTTCAATTTGATGAAATCAAATTCGATAGTGTTGAAAAGTTGAAATTGGGGGAAAATTGGGGATTTTTGAAATTCGAAGGTCCAAAATGAAATTTTATGAAGTAGAGGGCCAATTGGGTCATGAAAATAATGTTTGAGGATTAATTGCGAAATTTTTGAATTTTTGGGGCAAAACTTACCATTTTTGTAAAGGAAGGGCAAAATGGTAATTTTGGAAAAGTTGGAGGACCAAATTGGAAATTTGGGATTTTAATGACCCGGGTGTTGAGACACCAACTTTGAGTGTGGAGAAGGTTTGCAACTCCTTCTATCACGCCTCAAACCGGTTTGGTCAGATCCTCGTGAGCAACCTACTGCTCCCTTGGTTCAAGAGGGGTTCCCCCTTCCTTTGATCAAGAGGAGCCAAGCAAAGTTTCAAATCTTGTTCTCTAGAATAGTATAAATCAAAATAAAGCAAGCTTAATAGAATTATAAGCAAACCTGATGGAGGATACATCTTCATGCCCTCTCTCAATTGATCTCCTTACTCCTGAAAAAGGATAAAGGGATGGGGTGAGTTTCTACAACTCAGTGAGTGGGTGTTGGGAGTGAGTTTTCAAAATGTTTAGTTTATTTATCAAAATCATGCCAAGGTTTAACATTTCCCTTTTCAAGGATATTCTCAAACTCAAATCTAAGAACCTTTTTTCCATTTTCATATTAGGTGTCTTTAGCTTTCTTAGCCCATCCCTTTGCTCGGGAGGCGTTTAGCAAACAAACACATGCCCTTCATCGGGAAGGGTACACACATTCGTAGGTCAGTCTGAGACTGCACCCACTTGGGGATCAGTGCGACTTTACTGTCTACCCAGATAGAAGTCCCAATTTTCTACCCTAAGTCTGAGTAGACGTCCCAAATGTCAAACCCTCAGACCCAAATGCCACTTCATGTCCGTATGAGGAAGAATACCTCATGCTGACCCCACTTCGGTCTCATACGTAAGATGCTCCCAAAGCTTCATGACTGACTAGCACGATGATCTGCCCTTATCTTCACCATGTCGTCCAACAGCCCTTGGAACCCATCACTACCCCTTAGGGCATCTTGATGGTCTCGTACCATAAGTGCATGCACAAACAATAGTTTTTCATGATTAAGCCATCCTCTTTGGTGCCAATTGTCCAACGGCCATGATACTCAACCTGATTTGTAGATGTTTGTCTAGGTCGGTCCATCGACCATGCCCTAACGCACTACCGCCAACCCATCAAGCATTGTCGGTCCTGACTCGATACAGTGGCAAATCACACAATCAATATTTTATTATAAATAGTAGTTTCCATGGATCTTCCTAATCTTGTTTGTTTAGGGGCTCCAAGCCGTGCCCTAGCCTTAGGCCCACTACACGTGTTTTTCCAAAACTAGGCCTTAAGCCCTATGAGTTCAAAAACGGAGGCCTCTAGCCTATTAGTGCTGTTCTAGCTCCCATCAAGAAGGTCTTCCAAATAGTTTAAGCAGTTGTCACATAGTCGAGGGAGAACACTTCTGACAAAAACCACTTTTTAACTCATCACACCAACCGGGTGTGGTAATAGGTCCGCTTATTACCGTTACACGGGTTTCTCCTTTCCTTAAGGAAGCTCATCATACCAACCGGGTATGTTGTTTTTTTATTCCTACTCACAACCAGTAAGTAGGTTTTAGCCTTTAAAATATTGCTCATCATCGCAACTGTTATGATGTATAAAAGTCTCACTCACCCAATGATCTTAACGCGCTCGTCCCTAGCTGAATCTCCCAATCTTAGTCTGGCTCCCCTATTAGGGTTCTTGTCTCAAGAGTCCCTACAGGGTTTGTCCACTCTTATATGTTAGGGTTTAGCGAAAAAGCTTCTTAGCTTTTCAGTATTAGCTACTAGGCACAAATTTTGATTTACTACACCTAGGTCCCTAAAGTTCATACTTTTTGACCTTAGGTCCCAAGTCATAAATTTCACCCAAACTAAGTCCCAAGGATTTCCAATATCCTCTTTGGGCCCTTAATTTACTTAAAATTGTGTAAGGGGATAAGTTTTCCAAATTCCCAATTTGGTCCCCAAATGTTTTTTAAAATTACGATTTTGACCCTACTTTCCAAAAATAGCAATTTGGCCCCAAATATTTCAAAAATTGACCAATTGGTCCTCCAACATCTTTCTCATTGCCAATTGGCCTTCAATTTTGAGAAATTGCATGGAGGTCCCTCAATTTTTCTAAATCCCCATAATTTCCCACAATTTCTACCCCATTTACTAACCAAATTTGAGTTCTTCAAATTTGCCATTCAATTGGGGTTATTTCTTTAAATTGAAAATTTGAATCAGTTTCTACACATCCATACAATTCGGGATTTGGGTCCGAAATGAGCTCAAATAGAGCTTCGCTAGAAAACTGAACATAGAGAGAAAGCTTTGAAAGCTTACCATTGGAGGCGCGACAATCCAAGTTCTTGATTGGGAGAGATAGCTCGTATTTTTAGGGTCCTCCTAGGATCAAGAATTGGGACAATTGTTTCAGGATTAGTGAGAATTCGATCAAAGAATTCTATCACTTTCTCTCTCTAGAATCGAATTGTAATGATGGGGGAGGGTCGAATTGGCTTAGCTTTCACCCCTGTTGAGGTCGTGTGGTGGACGTGGAGGCTATGGGAGGGCTTGATTCAGTCGTAGGAGGTTGGAATTGGCCAAATTCTGATCGGCTGAAATAGATCAGCTTCGGTCTAGTGGAGCTCCTTCACTATTTAAGCTTGTCGGTGCTTCTCCAATGATCCTTGGGTCGATTGGAGGTATGCGACAGGTAACTGACTTCCTCTCTAGTATGTAGGACCCAAATTCAGCATCTAAGGCTAAGAAAAGTGCCCCAATCGCTATGGTTCAAGCTTCGCTGGAGAACATAGCACTTTAGAGAGAAGAGAGAATGAGGTGTGTAGAGGATGAATGGAGGGGAGCTCTTTATATAGGGAGCTTAGAGACCCTCTTACTGACCAGTTTCCATATTGGTCATGCTCATCCTGATCAAAAATTGCCAAAATCAAAGCAAATTTCCATTCGCCGGAAAAGGAAAGATTTTCTTTCCTCAATGAACAGTGTCATCGGACGGAGGAGGAAGATGACATTATTTTGCACGTGCGAAGCTTGCACGTACCTGCCGACCATGTGGTAATATGTGATTGGTTGGTCTTGCTGACATGGCGGTCCAACTCAGTGCCATGTCAATCGTTGACTAGTTGACCAAACATGTGGCAGTCAGTGATTGGTCGGTCATGCTGACATGATCTGACTCAGTCGCTACATCATCCGTTGACCATTGATCGAACACGTGACAGCCTCTCATTGGGTGGCCATGTTTGCGTGGCTGCTGACTAGGCACCCATTGACCGTTGACCTGCTAACAAAGCGCGCCTTGCCACACGTCACACTATGATTGATCGCGCACATGCTAACTGGGTGCCAACCAGTCATGTCACGCCCCGACCCAGTTTGGTCGGGTCCCCGTGATCAACCCGCCGCTCCCTTGGTTTAAGAGGGGTTTCCCCTTCTTTTATTCAAGAGGATCCATGCATAAATTCAAATCTTGTTCCTTTTAATAGCATAAATCAATCTAATGCAAGCTTAAAAGGAACTTTAAGCATACCTGACAGAGGGTACATCTTCACGCTATCTATCCCCTTACTCCTGAAAAAGTGGTAAAGAAAGTGGGTGAGTTTCTACAACTCAGTGATCGGGTGTTGGGAGTAAGTTTTCAAAATAACTTTAGTTTATTAAAACTATGCCAAGGTTATCATTTCCTTAAAAACTGATTTCCTCAAATTTCGGTTTTCAAAACCTTTTTCCATTACCATATTAGGTGTGTTTAGCTCTTTTAGCCCATCCGCTTGCCTCGGGAGGCATTTAATAAACAAACACATGCCCTTCATCAGGAAGGGTACACATATTCACAGGTGTAGCCTGTAACACCGTGTTTTTAGTAACAAAAAAAAAGAGAAAAACCAGATTAGTTCAGATGAATTGGATCCCATCAAAACATCGAAGTTAGGCGAATACTCCCTTCATCAGGAAGTATTCATTTTGCATTCTCTCAATAGTTGTCAACCTAACCCTAAAATTAAATAACATACTAGCACTAATGCATCTAATCCTATCAAAACTCCAAGGTTAAGTGTGCTTAGGCGAGAGTAGTATTAGGATGGGTGACCTCAGGAAGTATTCATGTTGCATCCCCTCAATAGTTGTCAAACTATATTTTTACTAAATTAAAATTAAATAACATACTAGCATTAATGCATTGGATCCTATCAAAACTTCAAAGTTAAGCCTGCTTAGGCGAGAGTAGTGTTAGGATTGGTGACCTCTTGGGAAGTTTTTTTTAGTAAACCAAAATTTCGGTTAAAACTAGTTTATGAAATTATATTATAAGTTTAAAATTTAATTGATATAATTGGAATAAATACAATGAAAATTGTAAATTATTAGGTGAAAATAATGAGATAAATATATACATATATATTTTTTATTTATCCTACGTTCCTAATGTAAATATTATAAATACCTATATTTATTTATTAAAATTAATACCTATATTTATTTATTGAATTATTTTTTTAGTAAACCGAAATTTTTGTTAAAACTAGTTTATGGAATTATATTATAAGTTTAAGATTCAATTGATATAATTTGAATAAATAAAATGAAAAGTGTAAATTATTAGTTGAAAATAATGAGATAAATATATATATATATATATTATTTATCCTACTTCCCTAATGTAAATATCATAAATACCTATATTTATTTATTAAAATTAATACCAATAATTTAATTATTAGAATTAATACTAATAAATGTCCATTACTTTCCCGAGAATAATGACATCATTAATACAGTAGTAATAAAATCTCCCCATTTAATACGCAATTCTACTCTATATAAAAAGTTATCCTCATTCATTCTCCTCACACCTGAAAACTTCTCTCTCTCTAATACTCCATTTCCCGGTGAAGCTTGAACATGAGCTTCGACTTAGCCATTTTTCTTAACCTTAGAAGGAGAGGTTGGGCTCTTTAGATTCCGGGGGAAGTCAGCTATCTAATAGCAACCTCCATTCGATCTGAGGATCACCAAAGAAGCGCTGACATAATCAAACAGTGAAACAATTCTAGTAGACCGAAGCTGCCATGTTTCCATCCTAGCTAAAATTAGCCAAATTTAGCCCTCCTCTAGCCAAACCAAGCTCTCCCAACACCCCCACAACCCTCATAGGACCTCAACGATGCTGAAAGGTCAATAGTAGGAATTCTTGATCCCAAAATGTACTTTAGGAAGAGAGCTACCTTCCCGATAGAAAGCTCGGACCGTCGCACCTCCGACGGAACAAGTGTGATTGGAACACTAGCAAGAGAAAACTCATGTCAACATGGAAAACCAACCGTGGACGAACATGTCTTGGTTAATGGGTGAGTGGGTTATTCACATCATACCCGATTGGGATGATGAGCACCTTTTCTAAATTAGAAGTCACCATGAGTGGGCTTACTAACATCATACCTAGTTGTGATGATGAGCATAGTTTAAAGTTAAAAACCACTTACCGGTTGTGAGTGGGATTTTTATATCATACCCGGTTGGGATGATAAGTAACTCGAGAATGAAAACCCACTATTAAGTGGTATTTTTAAACGTCACAACTTAGAAGAGTGATGTGAAAATAACACGGAAAAACTACTTACCAATTGTAAGTAGATCATAACCGGTTGGTATGATGAAACTTTCTCGAAGGAAGTGGAAAACACGTTTATCGGTTATGAGCAGAGATGTCCTTATACCCGATTGGTATGATGGATAGTTGAAAACATATTTTGTCAGAAGTGCTCTCCTCTGACTGTGTGCCACTACTAAAACGATTTGGGAGACCTTCTTGACAGGAGCTCGAATAGCTCTAATAGGTCGAGAGCCTCAGTTTTGGAAAATGGGGGCTAATATGCCCAATTTTGAAAATCTCGTACAGTGGGCCCAAGGCCAGTTGGCACAAGCAGGAGCTCGTAAACAAACATGAGATATATGCCATAAAACTTTAAGGAAATGAATTGTTTGGCCATGGTACCAAGACAGGACCGATATATTTAGTCAACTAGTGATAGTGCGACATGATAGGTTTCCAAACTAGTCAAGACAAACAGTTGCACGTTGAGTTGATGGTCAGGGTCATTGGACCAATGGCACCATAGATTATAAGGCATGAGATGAAAATACTGATTGTGCATGCACTGTGTGTACGGGACCTTCAAGACGCTCAAGAGGGGTAGTGATGTTTCCTAGGGCCCTGGACGAACTGGTGGATATAAGCATAGTTCGTCAAACCAGGTGACCTTGCGAAGCTCGATGTAACTTCAAGCACATGAGACCGGGATGGGGTCGGGATAAGGTCTTTGTCCTCATATGGACATGGAGAATTGATTTCGGAATTGAGGGTCGGATGTCGCGTACATCCACTCATTCTTAGAGTAGAAGTGGATGTTCTTCTATCTAGGTGGCCAGTAAAGTCGCTCCGATGCCACAAGTGAGTTCAGTAGACGTACTAACTTGCGATTATGTGATTGACCTTCATGATTAAGGATGTGTGTTGGATGATGACACACCGTGAGTAATAAGAAATGGTGATAAAACTGAGATTTTTAAAGTAGAGAAAATCTAAAGGAAATTAAGGAGTCTGGCACACTCCAACTTGAAAATGTCACCATCGGTAGGGTAAAGGTTTTAAAAACCAATATTTGAGGAAAGGATATTTTAATAGAAAATAAGGAGTTTGGCACACTCTGATTAAACTTGTTTTGTTTATGAAAACTCACTCCCAACCCCCGCTCACAAAATTGTAGAACTCACCCCCTCCCTTATATCCCTTTCAGGAAACCAAGGAAAAACCAATCTTAAAGATATTCTTGTATAAGAATTATAAAATCAGGTGTTTGTTTTTCAGTTTTGTATAATATTATTCCAAGAAAGGTACATGTTTAAAGGACGCCTTACTCCTCCAAGGTTTAAAAGAGGGGAAAACCCATAGTATAACTGGAAGAGTGGCGGGTTGCTCACGGGGATCCCACTAAACCGGGTCAGGGCATAACATAGCCCGTCCACTGCACCCACTTGTGGATCATAGCATCTTTACTATCCACCAAGATAGAAGTTCGTCAACTTCTACCCTAGGTCTCCACCAAGATAGAAGTTCATCCATTTCTACCCTAGGTCTAAGTGGACTGTCCTAGACGTCCCACCATCAAAACCGAATGCCACTTCATGTCTGTATGAGGACGAATACTTCATCTTGACCCCACCTCGGTCTCATGTGGAGGAAGCTCCTAGAGCTTCATGACTGACTAGTACGACAAACTGCCCATATCACCCCCAATGTCGTTCAACAGCCTTTGGGACCCATCACTACTCCCTAAGGTGTCTTGATGGTCCCCTACCATAAGTGCATGCACAAGCAAGAGTTTTTCATATCATAGCCATCATCTTTGGTGCCAATGATCCAATGGCCCCGACGCTCAATTCGACCTATAGTTGTTTGTCTAGGCCGATTTGTCGACTTGGCCCTAACGCACTATTGCCAGTCCATCAAGCATTGTCGATCCTAACTCGGTACCATGGTGAAATTACACAATCCATTTCATTAGAAATTTCCATGCTCTTCTTAATCAAATTTGTTTACGAGCTTCTACTCGTGCCCACTGGCCTTGGTCCCACTGCACGTGTTTTTCCAAAACTAGGTATTTAGCCCCATAAGTTCAAAAACCAAGGCCTCTAGCCTATTTGAGCTGTTCTAGCTCCTATCAAGAAGGTCTCCTAAATGTTTTAAGCATTGGCACACAGTCAGGGGAGAACACTTTTAACAAAAAATCATTTTTAACTCATCACACCAACCAGGTGTGATAATATCTCTACTTACAATCGGTAGGTAGATTTCTCCTTTCCTCAAGGAACTCATCATACCAACTAGGTATGATTATCTCTACTAACAACCAGTAAGTAGGTTTTAAGCTTTAAACTTGCTCATCACCCCAACCAGGTATGATGTATATTAAGCCCACTCACCCAGCGATCATAACGCGTTTATCCTTAGTTAGCTTCCAAATTCACGCTAGTTTTTCCTTGCTGTCATTTCGATCTCTCGTGTACCTACATGATTTGGGTATCTTTATCAATTAAGGTTTTGCATAACGGCCATCGTTTTCTCACGTATGAGCAACTTTGCCCAAAATTGTTGGTTTATTATACTTAGGTCCCTAAAGTTTATTTTTCTTAACTTTAGGTCCCTAATGCTAACATTTCCCCCAAATTGAGTCTAAAAGTTTTCAAAATCCTCTTAGGATCCTTAATTTACTCAAAATTGTGTAAGGGGCTCATATTTTCCAAATTTCCACTATGGTCCCCATTTTTTCAAAAATTACAGTTTGCCCTAACTTTCCAAAAATAGCAATTTGGCCCCAAATCTTTCAAAAATTGACCAATTGATCCCCCAACATCTTTCTCATTGCCAATTGGCCTTTAATTTTGAGAAATTGCATAGAGGTCCCTCAATTTTTTTGAAATCACCAATTTTCCCCAAATTTCTTCTTTTCAGATTGGCTGAATTTGATTTCTTCAAATTGGCCATTCAATCAGAATTAATTGCTCCAATTGAATGTGAGGATCAGTTCCTATACTTTCATGCGATTCAATTGAGCTTTGAATTGCATGATTTGAGTTCAAAACGAGCTCAAACGAGGCTTTGCTAGAAAACTGTTCGTAGAAAGAGAAAGCTTCAAAAGCTTACCATCAGAGTTGCGGCGGTCCAAGCTCCCATTCTGGGGAAGTACCTCTCATCCCGAGGTTCTTTTTAGGATCAAGAATTGCTACAATTGACATCCAAATGCAGGTGAATTTGGTTAGTAAAATTATGCACTCTCTCTCTAACACTGATCTGCCACGATGGAGGAGGGCCGAATTGGCTTACCTTTCAGCTCTGTTGAGGCCGTGTGAGGGTCATGGGGGTGTCAAAGAGGCTCGGTTTGGCTGGAGGAGAACTGAATTTGGCCAAATTTAGCTCAGCCAAAACTGGGCAACTTCGGTTCATCGGAGCTGCTTCACTGTTTGATTCCGTCGGTGCTTCTCCGGCATTCCTCGGGTCGAAAGGAGGTTGCTGTCGGGTAGCTGACTTTCTCAGGAGTCTGTAGGAACCGACCTTGCCTTTTGAGGCTAAGAAAACTGCCCAAGTCGAAGCTCTAGTTTGAGCTTCACTAGAAAATGGAGCAATTGAGAGAGAATGGCGGCTTGAGTTGTGTGGAGGATAAATGAAGATGAGCTCTTTATATAGGGAACTCGGGGAGCCTTTGCACGACCACTTTCCATTTTGATCAAGCTTATCCTCACCCAAAAATGGCCTAATTGGAGCGGTTACACCTTCGCTAGGGAAGGAAAGTTTCTACATTGATGAACAGTGTTGTCATCCTCGGGAAGAAGATGACACTATTCTGAAGTGGATCAATTCGGTCCCACCGGGTTCATTGGAGAAAATTGGTCAATTCAGGCCTGATTTGACCGGTTTTCTCAAATCTAAAAATTTCTAAATTAATCTTAATTCAATCCCTATCCAATGGTGGCTTCAATTTCCCAATTTGATCATTTTAAGCCACCACGAAAAATGAATTTAGAATCCGGTTCATGAATGGTTCAAACCGGTTCAATTTGGATTGGGTCTGGTTCACCCTGAATCGGTCTAGTTTTATCTTCCCATTTGTTCCAACGTTCTTTTCCATGATTTTTATGACTCTTTGAGTCACTTGGGATTTGCCAATTTCCCATTTACCCTTTCTTTACCAGTTTGTATTCGTTATCTGGCTCGGTTTTCTCTTTTGAATTGACACGTTCTTTCTCGATTTTCTTATCTTTAAAGGATGGGATTTACAGGTCAGCAGTTCATTGACCAGTTGGACTGTTGACCGGTCCAGTCCGATTGGGTTCAGTGACCAAAAAGTGAAAATCAGCTAGTTTATGCTCGGTTCGACGGGTTCTCTCGAAATTAAAATTTTCAAAATTTATCTAAATTCATTTTCTCTTTAATGATGGCCTCAATTTTCCAAATTGGTCATTTTAAGTGACCAAGAAAAATGCATTTAGTGACCAGTTCATGTAGAGTTCAAATTGTTTCAATCTGGTTCAGGTCTGGTTCACCTCGAACCAATCTAGTTTTCCCATCCAATCCCCTTCATAATCCTTCCCCATGATTTTTGTGACATCTTGGTCACTCGGGATTTCTAATTTCCCATTTAAACCCCTTTTTATTGTCCTTGATTCATCAAGGGGTCCAGTTTTCTCCTCAATTGGACCTGTTCTTTCACAGTTTTCCTTGACTCGGGGTGATGGGTTTTACACCTTCACTCTAGGTCCCTATCTAGTGTCGTACCAAGAGGGCGATGCATTATAAGGAGATTTTTATGCTTATGTAGAGCCTGACTCACCCAAGTTGCTGTGAAGGCCTAAGTGCCACAATGTGCTGGAGAGTGGCCACAAAGTTGCCAAGACCCCGAGGTGTTAAGGTACCCTGCTATGAGGCGGCATGTATGAGGTGCAGATGTTGGGGATGAGAGCCATGGGACCTCCCACACTCCAGCTATCGGTCTGGGATTTCTAAGTGGGTATCCGTTCTGGGTAGAATTGTATGCATGTGTTTAGGGCCATGTGTCACGCCCCAACCCGATTTAGTCGGAGTCCTGTGATCAACCTGCCACCCTTCCTCGTACCAATTTAGTATTTCTACCAAATAGACCAAGTAAGGTAAATGTGTTGAAGTGCACCCGTTTTCCATAACAAAGTTTAAAAAACATCTAAATAAAAGTTACATGTTTACGGTACCTTTGGATTTCTCCTCTAGCCTTTGCTCATCGTGGCGAGTCTCCTGAAAGAGGGTTAATGGGAGGGGTGAGTTTCTATAACTCAGTGAGCGGGGGTTGGGAAGTGAGTTTTCAAAACAATTAGTTTATCAAAATGTTTTATACTTTTAATTTGTGGTAATATGAATTCATCTCTTCTTGAGCCCTTCCCCTTACTCGGGAGGCGTTTCAGCAAACATTCACATGTCCTTTCTATCATAGAAAGGGATCACATGTTCACCGAATAGTCCTCGACTATTCCACTTGTTGACTGAAGTGCCTTTAGCGTCCACTCGAATAGAAGTCCCAGACTTCTACCTAGAGTTTGAGTAGACATCAATAGTTCGACCCTCAAACCCCTGAGTTTGAGTGGACATCAATAGTCCGACCCTTAAACCCTAATTATTTAATCATGTCCACTTTGCAGAACGAGACTTCATTTCCCATCCAGCCTCGATCTTAGTGTGTAGGAAGCTCTCCCAGCTTCTCAACATACTGGACGCCAAATCGTTGTTATGCACCCTAGGTTCCAATAGCCCTTGGGACCCATCGACTACCCCTCTCGGGTGTCTAGATGCTCCTAGAATCCACATGCATGCATAACACAAATTTTGAATCATTAATCATGATCTTTGGTGCCAACGATCCAACGGCCACAACACTCGACCTGGCCTATAGCTATTTTCCTAGACTGGCCCACCGACCTAGTCCTCGCGCACTACTACTAGCCCATCGAGCCTTGTCAGTCCTATCTTGGCCCTATGGCAAGTCACACAACAATTTCCAGTTTTGGGAGAATTTTCATGGTTCTTACAATCATGTTTATATAAGGGTTTCAACCCGTGCATACTGACATTGGGCCCACTTCACCAGTTTTCCAAAACTAGGCCTTCAACCTAATCATTTTCAAAATCCAAAGCCTCAAGCCCGTTAGAGCAATTCTAGCTCCCATCATGAATGTCTCCCAAAATGTTTAAGCAGTTTCACGTAGTCAAGGGAGACCATTCCTGGAAAAAATGATTTTCAAATTTAGAAACCGTTCTCATCAGCCCCAACCGGGTATGATGTTGGAAATCCCACTCACCTGGTAATAGTGACGTGGTCGTCCCGCTGAGATCTTGATTTGTGTTGCACTCCCTTGCACCGGTACTTGAACAACAAGCTCCTACATGGTTCGAGTACCCACATCAGGAGAATTGACATAAGGGTCCGCATGGTTTCAGGTATTTACGCATAGGTCCTCACATTATGCCTTACTTGCATTTAGGTCCCTCAATGTTTATAACATTACGTTTGGGTCCCTAATCTTCATTTAATCTCAATTAAGTCCCTAGGACAGCCAATTATTCCTCATGGGTCCTTAACTTTTCCAAAAATCCCAAAATTGCCCAATTCATCAAAAATTGCAATTTGGTCCCCAAGTCACAATTTCATTCAATTGACACCCAAAACTAAGTTAATTGCCCCCATTTATGATATGAATCATCTTCCCTATGTTTCCCTTGTTATTTCAAGCTTTGAACTGCTCGATTTGGCTCAGAAATGAGCTCAAATGGAGCTTAACTGGAAAGTTTAGTCTAGAGAGAGAAAGATTCAATATCTTACCGGTGAGGGTCCATTGACTGGAGCTCTTGCTTTCTCTGAATTTCTCTCCTCACAGGGGTCTTCCCTTGATCAAACCGTGCCTCAATTGATGGCCTGAGCAATGTGAATTTTCCACTTTAAATTTTTACAAAAATGTGCCATGAACAATATATTCCGACGAAGGGGCAATGGAGGGGCTTACTGTATTAGTTTGGGGATGGTCGATGCACCTCTAGGTGGAATTTGAGGGGCTTGGTTTGGCAGAAATTGGCCTTGGAACGGCTCAACTTGAGAGCTGCTAACAGCCAAGGAGCAACGGCATTGTTTGAGCTTCCTCGCTCCTTCGTGCTGGTCTTCGGGTTGAAGAGAGGGTGTAGCCATGTAGAGGACTTCCTCCTAGTTCTAATGGCACCAAATGTAGCTTCAGAGGTGGAGAAATGCCCCGATGTCGAAGCTCTGGTTTGTTGTTCACCGAAAAACTAAGCACTTCACCTTCTTTACTCAATTGTGGGATGCTAAGAATGAATAAAGGGGTGCTCTTTATATAGGGAGCTCGACAACTGACTAGGCTATCGGCTGGCGTAGGACTCGGCCACCAGCGACCGGACCATAGTATTTTATGAGTCATCGGAGACTTCCACTTCCTTTGCTCTCTCTCCCCTCTCTATTCTCTCTATCAACGGTCTAAGGTTGAAGATGATGACGTGGTGGGTGTGCCACGTGGTGCACTGTGATTGGTAAGTTTTTTTGACGTGGCATTCCAACTTAGTCACTGCATCAGCTGTTGACCGGTTGACCGAACACATGGAAGATTCCCATTGGCTATCCATGTCTACATGGCAGGTTGACCGGTCATCTGCTCACCGTTGATCGGACATGTGGCAGCCTCTCATTGGTTGCCTGTGCTTGCTTGGCTGCTGACTGGGTGTCATTTACCGTTGACTGGTTCAGTTCGTTGACCAACTGGACCATTGACCAGTCTGGTCCAACCGGGTTTGGTAACCCGAATTCAAAAATTAGCCTATTCGACAGGTTTTTTGAATTTTAAAAATTTTCTAAATTCATCTAAATTTATTTTCTATCTAATGGTGGCCTCAATTTCCCAAATTGACATTTTTAAGCAACCTAGAAAAATGAATCATTGAACCAGTTCACTATGGTTCAATCCGATTCAGTCTGGTTCACCCTAAACCGATCATGTTCTCCTATCCAATTTACTTCATGGTTTTTCTGCATGATTTTTGTGAATTTTTGGTCACTTGGGATCTTCGAGTTTCCCATATTAACCCTTCTTTATTATTTTTTGTTCCTTTTTCGACTCGGTTTTCTCAAAACCGTCAGTTGTTCCTCCGATTTACTTGGTCTGGGTGACGGGTTTCACACCATGAGTGTCCCTTTTTTCATGTTGTTTGCCTAAGTTGTTGGGTTGAGGCACGGGTCATGATGACCCGGTAGTGCCGCCTGAGCGTAGGTTATGTGATCGTATGGGACCACATCCCATGTTTGAGATAAATGAATTAAAGATACAAATACCCGATAAGGGGGAGATTGAGAATATCTCGATCATAAAATAGAGACAATCTAAATGACCTGGGACTATGTCTCAAGGGGGAGAAAATAAACCATGGGGCTCGCATGAGGAATGCAAGCAATTAGAATATATCTTGTGTGCTAGGTGGTTTATGGGAAATGTCAGGGTTGTAAGCCATGTAGTGGCACGCCATCAACGTTCCACTCACTAATTTGTGAGCTCACCCCTCCCCCAAACCATGTTGCAGATAAATCTAAGTGACTCGAGGCAAAGATTGAGAAGCTTACTCCTAAGGCATCCTACTTCCCTAAGTAACCTAATAACCCATACATGAAGTACATACTTATCGTTTTGCTAATGTTCCTGGGGTTTTTAATTGTAAAATAGCTAATGGGCTCACATTGTATTTCATGCATGAAAAGTTTAAAATTTCTGCTATTTTCTAAGAAAAGATATGAGTCTAAACTTGGATTTCATCGGTATTACCTTGGCGAATGATCCTACCATTGTAACATCGAGGGTTTCACGATTCCCTGGCTGAGTGAAATCGAGTTGGGGCATGACACCATGTTTTAATTTGGCCCTTAGCCCCTTTTTAAATAGATAGCGAGGTTGATCATTTATAAACCATGGGTCTTAAATCCATTAATGCATATTGGGTCATATACCTATATCATAACTAGTGGTAAAAACACATTTATAATCCTAGGCCTTAGCTTTGTTCATATCCACCCCTTTTGTAAACTCGTGGACTAAGCCATTTTTCACAAACCTAACTTTGATCCCTTTTTCATGACTAGTCCATTTGAAAAATCGGTAAATTTTAATAGTATAAATTGGTTCGATCGGTTTTAACCATTTTTTTACTGGTTCATTTCTAATTTCTAATTTTTTTCTAAATATTATCTATCATATTTAATATTAATTTAACTCAATAATTATTATTTTTATTTATCTAATTTATTAAAAAAAATTATTTGTCCCATTCGAACCAATTTATACTTGAATTTTTCTTAGATCAAATAAAAATTTTTTAACATAATTTTGTGAACATACTAATTATCTAAATTTGAGATCTAAAATAATGTCTAATCTCATTCAATTCAAACTCTTATTTCTCGAATTTTTATTCTTATTTTAATATGGGTTTTTCGTCTGATTAGACTTATAACCTAATTTCAAAAAATTTAGTATTATAAATATTATCTATATAACTGAGGGTAACTATTTAAAAGTGTATATTATGTTATAGAATTCATATAAATCAATTTATTTAACAAATTTCTTTGAGGGGCAGCTATTTAAAAGTGCATGCCATAGAATTCGAATAGATAAATTTCTTCAATATATTTTTTTTCATCTTTTGCTTGAGAAACTAAGTTAAAAGGAATTGATAAACTAAAGGATGAATCTATCAACAAAATTTGTGTTCTCACATTGGAAAATAAGTTATTTAAACTCATTAGAAATATAATAATAGGTTGATGTTGAACTTAATCAAATATTTACTAATAAAAATGAAGTTTATCCAAAAAAAATTCATACTTAAATATCCTCATTCCATCCTGGTATTGGAATCTCTTTTTTATTTCATTCTAAAGTTCAATATTCGGTTTTAAATAACAAATATTTGCAAAAAAAAAATTCTTTAGAAACCAAGTTCAAAATTCAGAAAATTACAATATTATTGTTTCTGATGCATGAATTATATAAGGGGTTAATAGTGGAATGAGATTTAAACTCAGCCAATGCCGGGTCAACAGAGAAATGGGCATAACCTCACCATTCACAAATTCAAGCTTGTGATCATAAGCCAATGTCACGGTTATAGTATGAACCTAAACTTTTTTCTAAGATATGAGTGAGAATAAAGTATGGCAATCTCCTATGGGGTGTCACATTCTTATCCAAGATAATTAAGAAATTTAACGTACCTAATTATTCACGAAAAATACCCCTCTAATACCATATTAAAAAATTTCTTAAATATATTTTTAATTAGAAGAATGAATTGGGATTGGAGTATGAGATGAAATACTCATGTGAGAGCATACGAGTCAATCAGAGACTTTTTCAAAGGATGAATAGTAAAAATGAATATTCACCAATAAATCCTTTGACTTTTCTAATACTTATAATTAACCCAACAACTAATAATTAATTGTAGGTTTAACTTATTTGAATGTATGAATTGCAAATTCGTTCTCCATTTCTCACAAATCCATCGGTTAACTTTTCTTCCTACTGCAAGCGAAGTACAACCTCCATAATTTAAAAACACAAATGAAAATATTTGAATTAAGCAAATTAATGAAACATTCTCCATCCTGCACATATCATCATAATTTGTTTGTTGCTCTGTCATATCACTATTTTAAGTCCAGCTCATTATAGTTCATCCTCTATTGAGATATCATCTTCTACTCTATATAAAGTACAATTACAAATAATAACTCTAGGAACTTGTTAAACGTAAGTTTTAAAGTTGTTTTAAATAATTGTATACAATTCGAATATTATTTTTAAAATATTAAATAAATTAAAATAATAAATACAAATTTATTTTTATAATCAGGTAAATTATAAGTTAAATTTTCGATTATTAATCAAATACAAGAGCAATAATTACAAATTTAATAACATATGATAATTACAAATTTAATAACATATGAAAAATTATTTTAGGTTGATAAGAAATTAAGCTTATACACATTTAGAAGTTATCATTCAACTCTAACAATTTTATATATTTATAATACTTCTCATTTGGAATTAATTATTTTAACAATTACCTTAATTTACAAATTAAATACACTTCACCGCCAATTTTTAAATATGCAATAAACAAATAATTTTTATACTAATAAACGAGTGAAAAACAGCATTTTGATATTTTTGTATACTCAATTAAACTATAAGTTAGGTTTACAATTACAGTGTGAAATAAATAGTTGTATTAATATATAAGAAATAATTGTGATTTGATAATCTTCATATTTTTATATTCATTTAAAACTTCTAACTTATAAATAATATAATTATTAATATAATATAAATTCTCTCAACAATATTATTAAAATTTAAATATTATATACTATAATTTTTCATATAAAAGTTTTATATCACATAATACAATTTACTTAAAATACTATGTACTAAAAATTATAAAAAATTATTTTGTAATAAACTATTGTATTAGAAAAAGATTGTGTACCAGTGTAATTTTAGCTTTTGCATGTCATATTAGTTCACACAAATTTTGAGGGTTAGAAACATGATTTTATGATATAATTGAAAAAGTGGAAAAAACAAAAAAAAGGAAAAAGGAAAAAGAGAAATAAACTTTTGTAAGTTGATAAGGTGAACCTGGCCCATAAGAAATGGGAAAGAAACACAGGAGCCGACAGATACACAGAAGTCTCGTCCTAAGATGTCATTTATATATACAATCACATGGCATGAGCTGTCGTAGTTGTGATTGTGATATCAATGTCTCTGTACAGCGGACCTTGCGGGTGAGTTATTTCACTGACGAAATGTGGACGATGAAAGTAATCCAATTTTAGGCAGATGAGAAATGAATATCACAAGTCTATATGCAATTTATTTCTCCATATTTATCCAAATCAGCATTTGACCATATTTTAAATTTAATAATAATAATAATATTAAATTTTAAAATATTCATTGATAAAATAACTTCTAATTTTCTTTCTATGAAAATAGAAAAAATAATTATGCAAAAATGAATAATAATTGGAATGAATTTTCATTATCATTAGATATTAATGAATTTTTATTACGCAAAAAATATATTTTTTTATTAAAGCATTTATATAATAAATAAACAATATTTAAGTATCTTCTTTCACTTTAAGTGAACTTATTTCAAAAAATTATGAAAAAAATCATATAATATTTTTTTTTTGCAGAAAAAACTTTATTGAACAATAATGTAAAAAAATAATAGTTTGTAATATCATATATATTAAGCTCGATGGTTAAAAATTTGAATGAAATAAATTATTAATATGAAAAACAACTCCTAAAATCCTAATAATATATATACCGTGTTTAACATCTCGACTGAGTACTCGAATCAAGTATGCATAATAATTTATCACATTTTATTAATTTAATGACATAATTCAATTTGGTTGGAACACTGTGATCAACTCGTTATCTTTACCAGTGATATTTCTACTACCACAATTCAATAAGATAAAATTTTAACAAAATTAATGATTTTCACAACAAAATTTATAAAATATACATAATGGTATCTTTATTCTTGAAAAGTTGTTCTACTTGTAAGATTCTCTTCTATTCTGAATAGACATCTTTCATGGAAGGGAATTAGAGAGAGTGGATAAGTTTGCAACTCAATTAGCAGGGTTAAGTGGCATAGTGACTTTCTATACACTATTCAACATACACTCAAATAAAACTTTTTTTTAAATCAACGAAACATACTATGATAAACAAGTCACCACTTGTCTTATATTTTAGAAAAGTATTTCTTTAAATTTCACTACTTGTTACTACAATCTTAGGTTAGGTATATTTCTAGTTGAAGTAATTTAATTATGTACACCTACAACTGTTTATTTCACACAAACACATAAACACACTTTTCAGTAAGGGATTAAAAGGTTGTAGAATAGACCATCAGATTTTACAACCTCGATATGTTCCATTAGTGGCTCAAAGTGTATTTACTGTTCACACTAGTGAGAGGTCACAACCTCCGCCACATTATTTGTGTGAGCATAATTGCCAAACCCCCAAACATCTTCGATTCTTCTGTCCTCTATTAAGAAATGAGATGTATCCTCCTTATTTCTCAGTTTCAAGGAGAATGAAGCTCACTAAGCTTCACGACATATATGAACAACATAATTGTCATGCCCCAACCCGGTTTAGTCAGATACCCGTGATCAACCCACCACTCTCTTGGTTCAAGAGGGGTTTCCCCCTTCTTTAATTCAAGAGAAGCCAAGTGAAATCTCAACCTTGTTCCTTAGAATAACTTATATCAATAAAAATGTAAACTCAAGTAAATTAAGCATATCTCACAAAGGGTAAGGTCTGATGCTATCCCTAGCCATTTCTCTATTTCCTCAAAATGGATAAAAAGGATGGGTGAGTTTCTACAACTCAGTGAATGTGAATTTAAAAAAAAATAAAGTTTTTTTGAATTGGGGTGTGCTAGACTCCTTATTTCCTTTAAAATATTTCATCCTCAAAATCTTGGTTTTCATAGTCATTTCTCATCATTAACCACAAACGGTGTGTTTATCAACCAACACACACCCTTCATCATGAAGGGAACAAATATTTGCAGGGCAGCACGTCCACTACACCCACTTGTGGCATCAGAGTTGCTTTATCGGCCACCTAGATAGAAGCCTATCCACTTCTACCCTGAGAATGAGTGGATGTACATGACATCCGACACTCAATCCTGTAAAGAAAACTCTGTGTCCGTATGAGGACAGAGACCTCATCCTGACCCCACCTTGGTCTCATGCACATGAAGCTACGTCGAGCTTCCCCGACTGTTGGCACGACAATCTGCCCTTATCTCCACCATGTCGTCCAATAACCCCTAGGATGCATCACTACCCCTCTTGGGTGTCTTTAAGGTCTCATACCTCAGTGCATGCACAAAACAACAATTTTCCTCATAAGCCATTTAATCTTTGGTGCCACTAGTCCAATGGCCCCGACCCTCAACTTGACCTACAATTGTTTGTCTCGACTAATTCGTCGACCTGTCTTGTCGCACTGCCACCAGTCCATCGAGTATGTTGGTTCTGACTTGGTACCGTGGCCAAACACATCATTTATTTAAAATTTTCATCGCTTAAACTCATGTTTGTTTACGAGCTTGTGCTCGTGCCAACTGACCTTGGGCCCACTATACAAGATTTTCAAAATCGAGCATATTAGCCCCCAGTTCCAAAAACGAGGCCTCCGGCCTATCTGAGCTATTTGAGCTCTCGTCAAGAATGTCTCCCAAAAAGTTTAAGTAGGGGAACACAGTTAGGGGAGAGCACTTCCGACAAAATAATCTTTTCATCTGTCCATCACACCAACCGGATGTGCAGACATCTACGCTCATAAATGATGAATGGATTTTCTATTTCCTTTTAGGAAGTTCATCATACCAATCAGGTCCTCCAACATCTTTACCATGCCTAATTGACCCTCAATTTTAGGAAATTGCACTTTAATCCCTTGAATTTTTGAAATCCCAAAATTTCCCTAATTTTCCCCCAATTTCAACCTTTCTTAAAATTGAAGTTATATTTAAGTTCTTACACTTCCATACGATTCAATTACACTTTGAATTGCATGAATTGATGCTAGAACAAGCTCAAATGGAGCTTCGTCGGAAAACTTAACGTAGAGAGAGAAAGCTTCAAAAGCTTACCGTTAGGGGCACAACAGTTTGTGCTTTCGATCTAGGCAGATAGCTCTCATCCTGAGAATTCTCTTAGAATAAATAATCATCTTAATTCATATCGAATTGAGGGAGAATTTGGTCAGTAAATATATACCAGTTCTATATAGCACCGATTGAAATTCACAGAGGGGAGCCAAATTGACTTACCTTTCCGCTCCAATTCGATCGTAGGAGGGCTAAGGAGGTGTTGGGAGAGCTTGGTTTAGCCTGAGAAGGGCTCGAATTGGTTGATTTCAGCTCGATAGAAACATGGCAGCTTCAGTCTACCAGAGCTACTTCACTGTTTGATCACGTCGACGCTTCTCGTGTGATACTCAGAGCAATTGGAGACTACCACCGTGTAGCTGACTTCTCTCTGAGTCTAAGGAACCTGACCATGCCTTCATTGGATCTGAAAAGACCCTATGTCGGAGCTCTGGTTTGAGCTTGTCAGAAAACTAAGTAGTTGAGAGAGAGTGAGGACTTTAGGTGTGTGGAGGATGAATGGAGAGGGGCTCTTTATATAGGGAGCTTGGGGGCTCTCCAGCCGTCCGTTTTGTACCTTAATTAAAGTCATTGATGGTCTAAAATGTACTGATCGGAAACGTTTATTCTTTGTCAGTGTTGTTCAATTTTCCAGCGAGTGAACAGTGATGTCATCTAAAGGAAGAAGATGACACTATTACGAACCGGACTGAACCGGGTTGAATTCTTAAACCGACCGGTTCAAGCCCAATTTGACTGAATTTTTAAAAAAAAATTATAAATTCATCTAAATTCATTCTCTATCAAATGGCCTAAATTCTCAAATTTGAATTTTCTAAGCCACCTATAAAAATGAATTTAGCATCTGGTTCAATAGTGGTTCAAATCGGTCCAAACCGGTTCAATCTGGTTTGGATCCAATTCACATGAGCTAGTTTGGTTTTCTTTCCCAATTTGTCCTAAGGTCCCATTCCAAGGTTTTTATGACTCTTTGGGTCACTTGAGAGTTGTAAATTTCCCAATTTGCCTATTCTCTATGATCGGGGTTTGTGAACTAGTTTAGTTTTTCTCACTCAGTTTAACCAGTTCTTTTCCCAGATTTCGTTAACTCCAAAGGGCAGGGTTTGCAACTCTCCCCTCCTTTTAGGAGTTTTGTCCCCAAAACTTATTTCACACTTTTTTGTACTGGAATGAACTTTCCTTGATATCAACTTTTAGTTTCTCGACATATAATCCCTTCGATTATTTCCGTCTCTCCCTTATATAACATACACTTGAGATCTTCTTTTCTTTTCCATCATTTTCTCATTCCATGGAGTTTATTTTCGTTAAACATATCTCATTGGAAGGTTTATGGTCATATCCTTAAATTCACATCTTTCGTTCCTTAAAACATTATTTCTCCTATCTAAGGTTCTTTACTTAAGAGTTCAAGATTGGGAGTTCCAAAATACCCAATCATTCTTGTATCTAGTTATTCTCTTTATTTGTTGACCTCCTTAGCTCAGTGCCCATTCAAGCACCACGTACATGCCTCCACATGTGTTGGTATTATCACATTTTCATCCTAAATTGATCCTTACATCTTTTATTAATTATCACAACTTCATTCCAAATTTAATGCCTCACCTTGTCATGCTCAACTAACAGACTCTTCCTTACCTGAGTCATATTTCCCTAGGACAGGTGGATTTACCTATCCCCAATAGCATGACATTCTTTGGAACTTGTCTTTGACCATCTAACATTTTTAAAGTACTTTCATAATGGCCATTCTCAATATTTCTATCTTTCAAGAATGGTATAATGTCGTCCCTCTTTTCATCTGGTGGTATTTCTTAACTATCATCTTTGTTATCCAATCATCCAATTTGCCTTTGATGTCACATCCTTAATAACCGTATTGGTTTCCTTACTTACTCATCTTTTCCCAACTTCTTAATTGGGTCCTTCAAATTTCAAGTCTCTAAGTTTCCCGATACCTACTGACATAGTGAGATCCTTCCTTTCTTACGTCATTCTACATCCCTCGTGGCGTCCTTTCTTCAAGAACTTTCCTTTTTCTTACTTCACTCTTATTCCCTTGGGATCATTTCATGATTTTCTATTTCGAGTTAGTTCCTTCCTTACTCGTACGACATCTTTTGATGATGTCATCCTACTTACCCGTTACTTGGGTTTAACTTACCCTCCTTAGACCCTTACAATTTCTTTTCTTTTGCACTAGATCCTTTCATCTATAACAGGCCATCTTCGAGGGGCTTATCTTCTTCCAATTCTATTAGTTTCATTTTCTCTTAATTGGAACACATATGTTTTCCAAGGTTCTCTATCTTGGTATACCTCATCTTCATTCTCACTTGCTCACAGTATTTATCTATTTCTTGGAGGTGAAGTTCACATCCTCCTTTATTTCAAAATCTCTCAATCGTCCTACAAAGAGCTTATTAACCTTCTTATAGCCCTTAGGTCATCATTCCTTATCTTTGCCATTGATCTCTCTATGGCTTTCCTCTGTCCTTGTTTCTCAAAGGTTTTGGCCTTTCCTTCATTTCCTTCTTTATTGGGATTGTGACCTTCTCAAGGGTCAACTCGTTAACCGTCTTGCTCATTTTATCCTCATAGTTTAATTATTTTGAGAAAATTGTTTCTCAAATCATCTTGTCCTTGGTATCCATCCCTTTGCTCTATTTAGGGTAGGATCCTTACTACTCCCAATCCTACTTGGAGTGTAGTTTATTTTTCCTGGATGATCTGGTTGTTACAGGTTAATTCTTTCAACTGGGTCCGTCTAGGATTCCTATTTGGTTTCCTCGCTTTCTTGCAAGTATATCATACTTAACCTCTCCAAGCACTTAGCCACTTGTACTTTTTACTGAGATCCTTATTTCAACTCTAGTTTTGTGATATTTCCTCTGTTGATTTTCTTAACCTGGAACTTTCCTCTTCCTTGACTCTCACTCCCTACTCTCACCCTTCTTCTTGGATCTTCCATTCGATCTCCCTACTGCTTCTTAAAAATTCTTACTTCATTCCATTTTTATACTTACGGATCTTTATATGGTTTATTCACACTGAATTCCTTCTTTTTGTCCCATATCCCCGCTTCCCATAAGTTTCCCTATGTTGTGGAATTTCTAAGAAATTATATCCCAACTCTTTCCAAGTATTATTCCCGAGGCTTTCTTGTATCTTGTCTTTTCTTAATTGCCTTAACATCCTTAATGCTCCCTATAGTCTTCTTTCCTTTTTCCCCATCAGCTTCCATTCCTTTAAATTGATATATTACTTTTCATTTTCCTTATTCCGTGAGCTTTCCTTTAATTCCTTGAACTCTTACTAATCCCATGTTTTTCTTATGCTCACTTCCCTTTGTTCCAAACTTCTCCTTCCCTTCCTTAGTTAGGATTTGTCTCCCTCGGGTGAACTCTAAGAGTCTCTTCCTTGTTGTACTTTTGAGGGAAAATCTTAAAGGTTGAGGTTAACTAGAAATAACCCAATATCCTTCCTTAGGTAATTTCCTACCTTTTACATTATTAGCATGCCCTTTTTGCTTGAATTTATCAAGGAGCTCAAAAGTTTTATCATGAAAATTTTACTTTCATTCAAGAAATATTTTCTTTCCATATTTGGCTTATTACAAAAGTTTTCTACCCCCTAATCCCTTGGGGTCATAGGCCAAGAGCTAGCCTTAGAACGGTTGTGGGACTCTTGATTAGATGGCTTTGAGAAACTAGTTGGGGTCCACTCGTATTACTTTATGAGATGAATTTCATGTATGGCCTCAACCTGTACCACCTTAATACCTCTACCTCACACTCATACGTCCACTTTATCCATTGGGAGGGATTAAAGCTAGACTGAGCAGGTGGGGGTACTTGGTGGACTTTCATGAATGTGGCATATGCATCCCATTAGTTGTCCCAAGCCTCCTTCTTGGTTGGATTCCTCTTCGATTGTTGTGGGGCTAGAGGAGGTACATGTTCCTCTTGTCTTGGAGGAGGGTATGTGATGCCCTTTGGTTCCAATAAGGCTCCCACCAGTTTTCGGTAATCTTCCACCATGTCCTTGGGTACTCTTTTCTCACCTTTTAAAAATCTTTGAATGGCTGCCTCCCTTGGGATATATATCTTGTTCAGTGTTATGTGTGGAGGATTGGATTTCACCGCGAATTTCCTAGGGATTCTCCTTCCTACATGAGATTTAAGGTTGGATTAATTTCAGGGTATAATATTGATAATGTTTCAAGGGAACTTAGCTCTAATACCACTCAAGTTGTCATGCCCTGGACTGGTTTGGTCGGATCCCTGTGATCAACTCGCCACTCTCTTGGTTCAAGAGGGGTTTCCCCCTTCTTTAATTCAAGAGGAGCCAGACGAAATCTCAACCATATTCCCTAGAATAACATATATTAATAAAAATGCAAGCTCAAGTAAATTAAGCATACCTGACAAAGGGTAAGATCTAATACTATCCCTAGCCATTTCTCTATTTTCTTAAAAGGGATAAAAAGGGTGGATGAGTTTCTACAACTCAGTGAATGTGAATTTTTTTTTAAAAAAATAAAGTTTCAACAAAATAGTTTTTTTAATTGGGGTGTGCTAGACTCCTTATCTCCTTTAAAATATTTCATCCTCAAAATCTCGATTTTCATAGTTATTTCTTATCATTAACCACAAACTGTTATTTATCAACCAACACATGCCCTTCATCATGAAAGGAACACACATTCGTTGGGCAGCACATCCAATGTACCCACTTATGGCATCGGAGCAACTTTCTCGGCCACCTAGATAGAAGCTCGTCCACTTCTACCATGAGAATGAGTGGATGTACATGACATCCGACCTTCAAACTCGTAAAGAAAACTCCATGACCATATGAGGATAGAGACTTCATCCTGACCCCACCCTGATCTCATGCGCATGAAGCTACGTCTAGCTTCCTTGATTGCTGGCACGACAATCTAGCCTTATCTCCACCATGTCGTCTAGTAGCCCCTAGGATGCATCGCTACCCTTCTTGGGTGTCTTGAAGGTCTTGTACCTCAGTGCATGCACAAAACAACAGATTTCCTCATAAGCCATTTAATTTTTAGTGTCACTGGTCCAACAGCCCCGACCCTCAACTTGACCTGCAATTGTTTGTCTCGACTGGTCCGTCACCTATCTTGTCGCACTGCCATCAGTCCATCAAATATGACAATCAAGACTTGGTTCCATGGCCAAACACATCATTTATTTAAAATTTTCATGGCTTAAACTCATGTTTTTTATGAGCTCCTACTCGTGCCAATTGGCTTTGGGCCCATTGTACGAGATATTCATAATAGGGCATATTAGCCCCCAAGGTCCAAAATCAAGGCCTCCGGCCCGTCTGAGTTATTCGAGCTCCCTTCAAGTTCTCTCAAAAATTTTAAGTAGTGGCACATAGTTAGGGGAGAGCACTTCCAACAAAATAATCTTTTCATCTATCCATCACACCAGTCAAATGTGAGGACATCTCTGCTCATAATCAATGAACGGGTTTTCTACTTCCTTCTAGGATGTTCATCATACCAATCGGGTATGATCTACTTACAACCAGTAAGTAGTTTTGCCACATAATTTCCACATCACTCGATCCAGGTGTGATTTTTAAAATTCCACTTAGTAGTGGGTTTTCATTTCCGAGGTTCTTCATCATCCCACCCTAATATGATGTAAAAATCCCATTCACCCGTGAATATCATGAATCCTTCTTAATTGGCTTTTTGTCCCTTCGTGAGCTTGCCTTAGCTGGCATTCCCGATACTTAGCATTCCTACATGATATGAATATCTTTGTTCATTATCCTTTGACTTGACAGCCTTTATTCATCATGAATGAATAAAATACCCATCTTTTCAAAAAATTGCAATTAGGTCCCTAAAGTTATTTTTCTTTAACTTTAGGTCCCTATTGCCCATTTTCCCCAAATTGAGTCCCGAAACTTCAAAATTTTACTTTGGGAACTGAACTTATTCAAAATTATAAAAAAGGAGTTCAATTTTTCCAAATTCCCAATTTAGTCTCCTATTTTTCCAAAATTACCGTTTTGTCCCTACTTTACAAAAATGGTAAAATTTACCCCAAATTTTCCAAAAATTGACCAATTGGTCCTCCAACATCTTTACCATGCCTAATTGAACCTCAATTTTAGGAAATTGCACTTTAGTCCCTCAAATTTTCGAAATCCCTAAATTTTCCCCAATTTTAACCTTTTAACTTGGCCGAATTTGATTTAATCAAATTGACCGATCAAACGAGGTTAATTGTTAAAATTGAAGTTAGATTTAAGTTCCTACACCTCCATATGATTCAATTACACTTTGAATCACATGAATAGATGCCAGAACAAGCTCAAACGGAGCTTCGTTGGAAAACTGAACCTATAGAGAGAAAGCTTCAAAAGCTAACTGTCAGGGGCGCGGCGGTTTGTGCTTTCGATCTGGGTAGATAGCTCTCGTTCTTTGGGTTCTCCTAAAATCAAGAATCACCTCAATTCATGTCGAATTGAAGGAGAATTTGGTCAGTAAAAATCTGCCAGTTCTCTCTCTAGCACTGATCGAAATTTTCAGAGGGGAGCCAAATTGGCTTACCTTTCTTCTCTAATTCGGTCATAGGAGGGCTTATGAGGTGTTGGGAGAGCTTGGTTTGGCATGAGAAAGGCTCGAATTGGCTGGTTTCAACTCAACAAAAATAGGGCAGCTTCGGTCCATTAGTTATTCTCACTCGGTTTGACCGCTTATTTCCCCGGTTTTCCTTAACTCCAAATGGCGGGGGTTACAATAACATCCCTTGTATCAACTTTGCTGTCCAATAGTCCTTAGAACTACCACTACCCTGTACTAGATGTCTCTTTAGTTTTCCATGATTGCAATAATGCACAATAGTATTTTGATTTAAAATATTTATATTTGCGCTGCTAGCCCAACATGCTATGACTTGACTTTAGCTTAGCAGCTTCAACAAGTATTATCTAATTGTGATAGTTTTATCATGCTCTTAAATCAGAACATATTTACGGGGCTGGAGCCACTTTCCATTAGCCTTGGGCCTACTTGTACGAGTTTTTAAAACATGGTATTTGGCCCACTTCACATTTCAAAATCGTGGCCTTGGGCCTACTTGCACAAAACTAGATATAGCCCACAATTATCGAGCATTGGCCTTGTCCATTTCCTGCATTGATGGTCCGACTAAACCATATCCATTGCAGTGTATCCATACTGTGTACAAGAATTGTCTTATTAACATATTTCATACTTTTTTTAAAATATAACCCCAAAAGGTTTAAGTGGTTTCATATAGATAGTGGATTATACTTATGGAAATTTGTTTTCAAAATTAAAGCGTGCTAGTAAGTATTTGTCATCGATTCAATCAAACTCGATGTTAGTAATCTCACTCACCCGAGATATGTGACTTGCTCGTCACGAACAAAATTCCAATACCATGGGTTGGATTCCCGATTGTAGGTAAAGAAAGAATTTTTCACGCCTACATAATCACAGATAATATATTCATTAATTATCCGGTAATTACACATAAATCCATATGTTTTCTTTAATTATACATAGGTCCATAAGTTTATTTTCATGAAAAATAAACTCCAAATTATTTACCATAATTTCCTAAATTTACTTTATTTGTAATTTTATCCCCAAATAATTTTCTTTAATATAAAATTATTCATAATTACAAATAAAGCATTTATTCACTTTTAATTATAATTAAATTCACCAAAAGTCATTTTAATTACAATTAAGCCTACAATTTTATTTAATTCCTCAATTTAAGTAAATTGCACAATAATCCCCAAATTTCCAAAATTTCATAAATCATCCATTTTTCAAAAATTGAAATTTAGCATCGAAATCATATTTCACCAAATTGACCTATAAAACATAGTTAATTGTCTCATATCATGCTGCTAATAAACTCTACTACCTATCCACGATCACTTCAAGATTTGGCCTAGAATTTAATTCAAACGAAGTTTCACCAAAAAATATTTCTAGAGAGTGAAAGTTTTGAATTCTTATCGACAAGAACAAAGTTACTGGAGCTCTTGATTTTGGAAGCTAGCTCTCGTTGAGAGTATACTCATATGATCAAAGTTCACATCAATTGGTTCCTTGGACATGGAGAATTCGATCAACAAAATTTTCACTATTTCCTCTATGTAATTTCACTATTTTGTAGAATGGCAATGGTAATTGCTAAACTCGAAGGCTCAAGGAGGACTAGGCTCGATTGTAGAGAGTTGTCGGAGGGTCGACCTGGCCTTAGAAGTTCTAAGGGTGGCTCAACTATACTGTGCAGGCTCATTAGTGCTTCTTCGGTGATCCTCGAGCTAAGTGGAGTCTACATTAAGATAGAGAACTTCCTCCTAGTTTGAGGGAATTCGCATTCGTGTTCGAAGGTGAAGATTTGGGTCGATGTCAAAGCTCTGGTTTAGGGATGGTCGGAAAGTGGAGTAGTTTGTCTTCTTCTAGCGTTGGAGGGATGAAGAGGATGAATGGAGGGGAGCTCTTTATATAGAGAGCTCGAGTACTTCTGTTCCTATCCATCCATCCATCAGCTGACCATTAACTCTCCAATTTACTCCCTTAATGGAGAGGTTTAATGGTAATCGGAGTTATGGCAACTTTTGGCCTCCTCTACTATTCATCTATATGAAGGAAGAAGACGACATTGTGCACACTCGTGCGAGATTCACATGGCGCTCTGTGATTTACTAGCTTCGCTGATGAGGCATAGTACTCAGCATCCGAGTCGTCTGTTGACTCGTTAACAGGAAACGTCACAACCACTCATTGATTGCTCTATCCAATGTGGTGTTTGAACAAATCTGATCGTTAGTTGACTATGACATGTGGCATCCTCTAATTGGCTAATTTAAATTCATCAATTTTCCCACTTGATGCACTATGTCAATGCCACATGTCAACCTCTTATTGTATGTGGACATCCGACATGGCTTTGCCACGTGTTGGCCTCTGATTGATTGACCAATCTCAGACATCCTAGTCAGTCGCTGACCTAACATTTTTACCACATGCCAGTTTCTCATTGGTTAGCCCTGCTAAAGAGACTTCTCCCTAGTTGACTATTGACTGAGGACACGTGTCACACTCCTATTGGTTATGTCACGCCTCGACCCGATTTGATCAGATCCCCGTGAACAGCCCGCCGCTCTCCCGGTTCAAGAGGAGTTTCCCTCCTCCTTTTACTCGAGAGGATCCATGCGTATTTTTTATCTTGTTCCCTAGAAAGACATATAACAAATAAAATGCAAGTTTAAGATAAATTAAGCATACTTGACATAGGGTAAGTCTTGGTGTTATTCCTAGTTAATTTCTCTTTTCCTGAAAAGGAATAGAAAATAGGAGCGAGTTTCTACAACTCAGTGAATGGGTATTTTAAAAATAGAGTTTAAAAAAATATTTTTAAGTTGGAATGTGCTAGACTTCTTAATTTCCTTTAATTTTTCTCCACTTTAAAATCTCAGTTTTCAAAAGAACATCCTTCATCATGAAGGTCAATCAAACAATCGCAGGCCAATACATCCATTGAACCCACTTGTGGCATCAGAGCAACTTTACCAGCCACCTAGATAGAAGTACGTCCACTTATACCCTCAGAATGAGTGGATGTTTGCGACATCTGACCTTCAATCCCGTAACAATTCTCCGTGTCTGTATGAGGACAAAGACCTCATCCCGTCCCCACCCCGGTCTCATGCGCTTGAAGCTATGTCGAGCTTCACAACGTCACCTAGTATGATTAACTGCCCTTATATCCACCAGTTCGTCTAGGGCCCTAGGACGCATCATTACCCCTCTTGGGTGCTTAAAGGTCCCGTAATCATAGTGCATGTACAATCAATATTTTCACATCATGCCATATAATTTGTGGTGCAACTAGTCCAACGACCTCGACCCTCAATTCAACCTACAACTATTTGCCTTGACTAGTCTGGAGACATGTCATGTCGCACTGTCGCTAGTTGACTGAGTATGTCGGTCATGTCTTGGTACCATGGCCAAATAATTCAATTATTCAAGTTTTCATGGCATATAATTCATGTTTGTTTACGAGCTCCTGCTCGTGCCAACTGACCTATGGCCCACTATTTGAGATTTTAAAAATTTGGCATAATAGCCTCCAAGTTTCAAAACTGAGGCCTCTAGCCTAACAAAGCTATTCGAGCTCCCGTCAAGAAGGTCTCCCAAATCGTTTAAGCAGTGGCACATAGTTAGGGGAGAGCACTTCCGACAAAAATATATTTTTAACTATCCATCATACCAATCGAGAATGAGGATATCTTCACTCATATCCGATGAACGGATTTTCCACTTCCTCCGAGAAAGTTTCATCATACCAATCGGGTATGATCTACTTACAACTAGTAAGTAGTTTTTCCGTGTCATTTTCACACTACTCTTCTAAGTTGTAATGTTTAAAATACCACTAAGTAGTGGGTTTTCATTTCCGAGGTACTTATCATCCCAATCGAGTATGATATAAAAATCCTACTCACCCGATTGTGTAGTGAAATTCCACTAAGTAGGTTTTCGTCCCTTGCAAGCTTAACCTCAGCTGGCATTCCCGATGTCTCGTGTTCCTATACAAAATGAACATCATTGTTCATCATCATTTGACTTGATCACCTCATTCAGTATGAATGACTTAATTCACAACTTTTCCAATATTTGCAAATTGACCCCTAAAGTTATTTTTCCTTTTACTTTAGGCCCCAATTGCAAGTTTTTCCCCAAATTGAGTCCCAAAACTTTTAAAATTCCTCTTGGGACTTTAATTTACTCAATTTCATAAAAAGGGGTTCAAGTTTCCCAAATTCCCAATTTGGCCCTCAAATTTTCCAAAATTACCATTTTGCCCTTCCTTTACAAAAATGGTAAGTTTTACCCCAAAAATTCTAAAATTTGCTCAATTGGTCCTCTAACACTCTTATCATGCCCAATTGACCTTCAATTTTAGAAAATTGCATTTTGGTCCCTCGAATTTGTGAAAATTCCCAATTTTCCACTCAATTTCAATTTCCTAATACAGTTGAATTTGATTTCATCAAATTGACCAATCAAACACTAATAATTGTTAAAATTGAAGTTAAAATTGAGTTTCTACATCTTTATATGATTCGATAGCATTTTGAATCGTAAGTTTCGATGCTAGAACAAGCTCAAATGGAGCTTTGCCGAAAAATAGAACGTAGAGATAGAAAGCTTCAATTGCTCACCGTTGGGGTCACGTCGGTCCGAGCTTTTGATCTGGGCAGATAGCTTTGTCTTGAGGTTCCTCCAAGGATCAAGAATTACATCAATTGATGTTGGATTGGATTAGAATTCATTCATCAAAATTCCGTCGATTCTCTCTCTAGCACCGGTCGGAAATTGCAGAGGGGAACCGAATTGGCTTACCTTTCAGTCCTACTTTGGTTGTGGGAGGGCTAAGCAAGTGTTGGGAGAGCTTGGTTTGGTCTGAGGAGGGCTCTAATTGGCCAATTTCAGCTTGTTCAAAATAGGGCAGCTTTGGTCCATCATAGCTGCTTCATTGTTCGATCAGCCGACGCTTCACCGTTTACTAGGGACATTTGTTACACTCTAATTGGTCTGCACTTTAAGACGCTGACTAAGTGGCTGATTGGGTGTGCTTCACCACGTGTCACACTGATTGGGTATTGTTGACATGGCAGGCAGTCCGTTGACTAGATGGGCCATTGACCGATTTGGTCAGACCAAGTTCAATTACCTGAAATCGAAAATCAGTAGGTTCAGACCTGATTCGACTGATTTTCTCAAAATTAAAAATTTATAAATTCATCTAAATTCATTTTCTATATATTGGTAACTTCAATTTCCCCAATTTACATTTTTAAGTCACTTATAAAAATGAATATTTGAATCGGTTCTTCTCAGTTCAACCTAGTTTTGGTATGGTTCATCTTGAACCGGTCTAGTTCTCACATTCATGTTGTAAACCCTATTTCATTATAATTAGAAAGCTAGAAATCATAATGGAAAATTTCAAAAGAAAATTGTTGTTCAACGTGAAACATAAATGATAAAGAGAAAATCAAAATGAGAATTTGGAAAATCACTATACATTAAATAATTGGGGTTATTTTTCTTTCATGATAGACTTAGTTTTCCATGCTTACTCCTCAATCTAGCTACTCTAGAGTACCTTTACCATCAGAATCTTCTTGTTCTTGAGATTTCTTTCCCGTCTCTTGAGGATTTGAATTGGCTCCACCTTATAGGATATGTTCTCTTCCTGTTCGGGAGGTGGGTGTTCTAACACCTTACTATGGTCGGGCTCATACTTTCTTAGTACGGATACGTGGAATACATCATGTATCCATTGCAAATTTGGTGGTAGTTAGAGCTTGTATGCCACAGGTCCAACTCTTTGGATAATGGGAGTAACCTTGTTGTTCAGCAGCCCTTAGAACCAACACTACCCCATATTGGGTGTCTCTTTAGTTCTGCACGATTGCAATCACACAAAATAGTCTTTTGATTTAAGACCTTTGTGCTACAAGCCCAACAAGCTACGACCTAGCTTCTTCTTAGTAGCTTCAGCAAGCATTATCAAATTGTGATAGTTTTATCAAGCTCTTAAATCATAACATATTTATGAGACTAGAGATAGTTTTCATTGGCCTTAGGCCCATTTGTATGAGTTTTAAAAACATGGCCTTGGCTTCACTTCACTTTTCAAAATCATGGCTTTAATCCCACTTGCAAAAAACTAGATCTAGCCCACCATTGTCAACCATGGGTGTTGTCATGCCCCGACCCAGTTTGGTCGGATCCCCATGATCAACTTGCCACTCTCCCGATTTATTAATGGTTTCCCTTTGTTTATAAACTGTAAAGAGTAAGGCGTCCTTTAAACCTGTACCTTTCCTGGAATAACATAAATCAAAACTGCATAAAATTTTAAACTGATCATACCTGTCTCACAAGTGTATTAGTTGATGGTCCTTAGGGTAGGCTTTCCGGGATTTCTTGAAAGGGATATAAGGGAGGGGTGAGTACAATGACTCAGTGAATGAGTTTTCAAAATTAATTTTTTGAGTGTGCCAGATTGCCTATTTTCTTTTAAAAACCTTTCATTTCAAATTTTGGTTTTTATCACCATTTTTTATTAACCACAGTGTGTCATCACCCAACACACATCCTTCATCATGAAGGTCAAACACACAATCATAGGCCAGTACTTCCACTGAACCCACTTGTGGCATCGAAGCGACTTTACCAACCACCTAGATAGAAGTATGTCCACTTCTACCCTGAGAATTAGTGGATGTTTGCGACATCCGACCCTCAACCCCGTAACAATTCTCCGTGTCCGTATGAGGACAGAGACCTCATCCCGACCCCACCCCGGTCTCATGCGCTTGAAGCTACGTCGAGCTTCGCAAGGCCTTCTGGTACGAGTAACTGCCCTTATATCCACCAGGTCATCCAGGGCCCTAGGACACATCACTACCCCTCTTGGGCATCTTGAAGGTCTCGTAAACACAGTGCATACACAATCAATATTTTCACATCATGCCATATAATTTGTGGTGCCACTGGTCCAATGGCCCCAACCATCAACTTAACCTGCAACTATTTGTCTTGACTAGTCCGGAGACCTGTCAAGTCGCACTACCGCTAGATGATTGAGTTTGTCGGTCCTGTCTTGGTACTATGGCCAAACAATTCAATTACTCAAGTTTGCATGGCATATAATTCATGTTTGTTTACGAGCTCCTGCTCATGCTAACTGGCCTAGGGCCAACTGTTCAAGATTTTCAAAATTGGGCATAATAGCCCCCAAGTTCCAAAACTGAGGCCTCTGGCCTAATAGAGCTATTCGAGCTCCTGTCAAGAAGGTCTCCTAAATGGTTTAAGTAGTGGCACACAATTAGGGAAGAGCACTTCTGACAAAATATATTTTCAACTGTCCATCATACCAACAGAGTATGAGGACATCTTCGCTCACAACTGATGAAAGAGTTTTCCACTTCATCTAAGGAAGTTTTCATCATACCAACCGAATATGATCTACTTATAGTCGGCACATAGTAGAAGGGAATCACACACGTGTGGCATCAGGGCGACTTTACCGGCCACCTATATAGAAGCATGTCCACTTCTACCCTAGGAATGATTGGATGTTCGCGACATCTAACCCTCAAACCCGAAATCAACTCCGTGTCCATATAAGGATAAAGACCTCATCCTAGCCCCTCCCTGGTCTCATTCGCATGAAGCTACATTGAGCTTCCATGACTGTTGGCAAGACAAAGTGCCCTTATCTCCACCATGTCGTTCATTAGCCCCTAGGATGCATCACTTCCCCTCTTGGCCATCTTGATGGTCCTGAACCTCAAGTGCATGCACAAACAAAATTTTTTAACACAACCATTTATCTTTGGTGCCACTAGTCCAACGGCCCTAACCCTCAACTCCACCTGCAGCTGTTTGTCTAGACCAGTCCACGACTGGATCCTGTCACACTACCGCCAGTACATCAAGTATGTCGGTCCTATCTTGGTACCATGGCCAAATCACATAAATCATTCATTAAGCATTTTCATGGCTCATCATCATGTTTGTTTACAAGCTCCTGTTCGTGCCAACTGGCCTTGTGCCCACTATACATGATTTTCCAAAACCTGTCATTTTAGCCCCCAAGTTCCAAAATCAAGGCCTTTGGCCCATGCGAGCTATTCCAACTCTCGTCAAGAAGGTCTCCCAAAAGATTTACGCATTGGCACATAGTCAGGGGAGAACACTTCTGACAAAATAAAATTTTTCCATCCATCACACCAACCGGGTGTGATGACATCTCCGCTTACAACCAGTAAGCGAGTTTTAAACTTCACTCCAGGATGTCCATCATACCAACCGGGTATGATCTACTTACAACCGATAAGTAATTTTTCCGCGTAGTTCTCACATCACTCCAACTAGGGGTGATGTTAAAATTCCACATACTTGTGGTTTTTCAATTTTGATGTGCTCATCATCCCAACTGGGTATGATGTGAATATCCCACTCACCCGATATTCACTGTGTATTCCATCTTAGTCGGCTTTTTTACCTCCACACAAGCTTATCCAGGCGTTCTGGTCCATCGTGTTCCTACACAATTTGGACATTCTTGTTTATTAACATTTCACATAATAGTTTTCGTTCCTCACGTATGAACAAGAATGCCCAAACTTTTTAGTTAATTGCATTTAGGTCCTTCAAGTTCTTTTTCCTTGACTTTAGGTCCCTAATACTAACTTTTCCCCAAATTGAGTCTTGAAACTTCTAAAATTTCTCTTTGGATCCTTATTTTACTCAAAATCATTAAAGGGATTCAAGTTTTCCAAATTTCCAATTTGGTCCCCAACTTTTTAAAAATTACCATCTTGCCCTTACTTTACAAAAATGGAAAATTGACCCCAATTATTTTTAAAAAATTGACCAATTGGTTCTTCAACACCCGTTTCATGGACAATTGATCCTCAATTTTGGGAAATTGCAATTTGGTCTCTTAATTTTATGAAATCCCCAAAATTTCCCCAAATTTTCCCTAATTTTCCCCTTTCAAACTAACTGAATTTGATTTCATCAAATTGACCATTCAATCGAGGTTATTTGCTTCAATTGAAGGTATGGATCAGTTCTTACACTTTTATATGATTCAAATGAGCTTTGAACCACATCATTTGGGTTCGAATTGAGCTCAAAGGGGGCTTCGTCGAAAAACTAAACTTAGAGAGAGAAAGCTTCGAAAGCTTACTGTCGAAGGTTCAACGGTCTGATCTCTCTTTCTGGGAAGATAGATCTCTTCTTGAGGTATCTCCTAGGATCAAGAATTTCTACAATTGATCCCGAATTGAGGGAGAATTTCATCAGTGAAATTCTATAGTTTCTCTCTCTATCTCCGACCTACAACGACTGAGAAGGGTCTAAGTCCTTTTCCATGAATTGGGGGACTTGGGTCAGGAAGGTAGAGTACAGGTGCGGTTGTCAAACGAGTTTTCAACTCCAAGAAAGATTTCTCAAAGCTGTCGTCCTATTTATACTCTACTTCTTTCCTAGTGAGGCGAGTCAAAGATGCAGCTATCTTAGAAAAATCCTGCACAAACCGTCTGTAGTATCCCTCCAAGCCTAAGAAACGTCTTATCTCCGAGGGATTCCTAGGTGCCTTCGAATCAGATATGGCTTCCACCATTGTCGGGTCTACCTTGACTCCATCTTTGGAGAATATGTGTCCAAAGAACCTTACTTCTTGTAATTAGAACTCACACTTGGAGAATTTTACATATAAGCAGTTTTCCTGTAGTATCTCCAAGGTGATTGTCAGATATTCTTTGTGCCCCAGCCTAGTCCATGAGTATATAAGATTGTCATCTATAAATACTATCACGAACATGTCCAAGTGTGGCTGGAACACTCGGTTCATTAAATCCATGAAGGCTGCAGATGCATTAGCTAAGCAAAAAGGCATCACCCTAAATTTGTAATGCCCATATCAGGACTGGAATGCGGTCTTAGGAATATCTTCCTCTCTGATTCTGAGTTGGTGGTAGCCCAACCGAAGATTTGTCTTGGAGAAGTAGGCTGCTCCTTTTAGTTGGTCAAATGGGTCATCGATCCAGGGAAGTGGATATTTGTTCTTGATGATAACCTGGTTCAACTTTCTATAGTATATGCACAGTCTCATGCTCTCATCCTTTTTCTTTATGAATAGGACTGGTGCACTCCCATGAAGACTAGCTAGGGCGTATGAAATCCTTCTCCAATAGCTCGTCCAGTTACTCCTTCAATTCCTTCAATTCTGCTGGAGCCATGTGATAAGGGGCTTGGGATATGGGGTTTGTTCCTGGGATAATCTCTATGGTGAACTCTAATTGTCAACTTGGGGGAAATCTAGGTAATTCTTCTGGGAATACTTTTGGATAGTATTTTACTACCGAAATATCTTCAGGTCCTTTCTCCTCAGACTTTTTATTGATGATTGTTGCTAGAAAAGCCCTATAACCTTTTTGTATCATCTTTTGAGCTTTGATATGGGACACCATTTGTATTTCACTCTTCCTCCAGTTTCCTTGAAATTTCAGTCCGATTATCTTGGGAGTGTGGAATGTTACTATCTTCCTTCCACAATCCATCCTAGCTAGATGGGTACTCAACCAATCCATTCCAAGGATTATTTCTACATCCCTTAGATGTAATGGAATTAAATTTGCTTCGAGTTTGATTCCTCCAATCTTTAGTTCACATCCCTTCATTTGTTTGTCCCTATTTAACCCTTATTTTAAGGGTGTTAGGATGTTGAGACTTTGTCCTAGACGGGTGAGTTCTAGAGGTAAACTTGGAATTAGGTCCTCTTTGATGAAAGATTTCTCTACTCCTAAGTCGAAGAGGACGTAGACCTTTCATCCCCACAAATGTACGTTCCTTGATTAGAGAAACACATGTTTTTAGAAGAAAAAATTTCCTTTATTGAATGAAATTTTCAAATTACAGGTTTTTCTTGATCTAGTTGGGAGGGTTTTGGGAAGTACTCGCTACAGTACTAGGGTCATTTCTAGCCTTTTCTTGGGTGAGGTTGTATACCCTAGCAAGTACTCTAGCTGTAACATCATGCACTAGGATTCGTGGGGTTCCCTTGGGGTGGTACAAGCATATTCCATTGCTTGTTCTCCCTCAGAGTGGGGCATTCCTTTGCAAAGTGTCCCACTTGTCCACATGTAGAATAGGACAAGCAAGCTCTCTCGTGGTACCTTTGAGACCTTGGACAGTGAGGGTTTCCTTGTGGCAGGATGGGGATTACTCTCTAGGGAGGTGGGGGTGCATCCTTCCTCTTTTGAAATCCCACTTTATTTCCCCATTTTGGACCATTATGCTCCCTCTATGCTCTATGATGGCTTTGGCCCTTGTCCTCCTTCCAAGTGCCAACTCTATTCGGCGGCGTTGAGTATGCACCAGTCACTCACATTCGTGAGCCATACTGATCACTACTACCAGATTCGTGGGGCATCTTAGCACTCCCATACGGTCTCATATGTCCATAATAAGACCATCCACAAATTGTTGGCATATGTCTGCCAGTCCAGCCAAGTCAAGAACAAGGGGTCTTAACTCATTGAATTTCATTTCATACTCCATTATAGAGTTAAGTCCTTATCAGAGTTGGAGGAAATCCTGCTTCTTCTCATTAATTAGATGAGGAGCTTGGTACTACTCTGCATACCTTTCCTTAAACTATAAGCAATATAGAAATTTACAACTTTCGGGTTATCCAAATGGTTTATTAAACCTTGGAAAAGAAACTTAAGACAAACTAGAAAACAAAAATCAAATTGGTTCAGGTGAACTAGATTCCATAATAGCTTTAAAGTTAAGCGTGCTTGCCTAAAAGTAGTGTGAGGATGGGTGACCTCCTGGGTGGGAAGTATAATTTTTTTGTAACCCGAAATTTCGGTCAAAACTTTTTATGCGTACGGCTTATCATAAATAGCCATAAATAAAAATATATTTAATTATTGTAATTAATACCAATAATTTAATACCTAAATTAAATTATTGTAAAATTAAATTATTGGTATTAATACAAATAATTTAATACCGAAATTAAATTATTGGAATTAATACCGAAATTAAATTATTGGAATTAATACCAATAATTTATGGCAATATTAATACTAGTAATAAATCTTGTCCATTTAATACACGGGTTTTACGTCTATATAAAGAAGTCATCCCCATTTCATTCTCCTCACACCTTAACACTTTTCTCTCTCTCTACTGCTCCATTTCCCGGTAAATCTCGAACCAGAGCTTCAACTTGAACAAAGGTTAGGCTCTTTAGAATCGGGGAGAAGACAACTATCTGATAGCAAACTCCAGTCAATCCGAGAATCGTTGGAGAAGCGCCGACATGATGGAATGGTGAAGCAACTCCGGCGGACTGAAGCTGCCCTATTTTGGCCAAGCTGAAATCGGCCATTTCAAGCCCTCCCAACACTTCCTTAGCCTTTCCACGGCCGAATTAGGACCGAAAGGATGAACCTCAGGACGACCTATCTGCCCAGATTGAAAGCTCGGACTGCCGTGCCTTCACCAGTGAGTAATCAAAGCTTTCTCTCTCTACAGTCTATTTTCCGGCAAAGCTCCGTTTGAGCTCATTCCGGTGATAAAATCTGCGATTCAAAGTTTCTTAGAATAGTATGAACATGTAGGAACTCAATTTCAACTCCAATTTCAATAATTATAAGTGTTTGATCAATCAATTTGATGAAATCAAATTCGGTAGTGTTGAAGAGTTGAAATTGGGGGAAAATTTTGGGGATTTTCGAAATTCAAAGGGCCAAAATACAATTTGATGAAATTAAGGGTCAATTGGGCATGAAAATAATGTTGGAGGACTAATTGAGGAATTTTGGAATTTTTGGGGCAAAATTTACCATTTTTGTAAAAGAAGGGCAAAATGGTAATTTTGGAAAAATTGGGGGACCAAATTGGAAATTTGGGAAATTAAACCCCTTTTTGGTGAAATTGAATAAATTGAGGTCACAGGATAAATTTTACAAGTTACGGGACTCAATTTGAGGAAAAAAATGACATTAGGGACTTAAAGTTAAAGAGAAATAACTTTAGGGACCTAATTACAAATAACTAAAAGTTTGGGTTTTCTCATTCATTGGAAATGAATGAAGACTGTTATGTCAAGTAATAATGAACAAGGTTATTCATATCGTGTAGGAACACGAAGTACCGGGAACGCTAGCAAGGACAAGCTTGCGTGAATACCAATAACCGGTCTAGTGGAATTCACGGCATTAACGGGTGAGTGGGTTTACTAACATCATACCTGGTTGGGATGATGAGCACAATTTAAAATTTTAAAATAACTTACCGGTTGTGAGTGGGTTTACTAACATCATACCCGGTTGGGATGATGAGCACAACTTAAAGATAAAAACCACTTACTAGTTGTGAGTGGAAATTTTATATCATACCCGGTAGGGGATGATAAGTACCTTAGTATAAAAACCCACTATTTAGTGGTATTTTAATCATCACCACTTAGAGAAGGCCCGAGTGTCCTCCCCTAGCCTCTGCTCCTTGACTCCTTGGTTTGGGGTTTATCATACAAAAAATCATTGGTGGACCAGGCTGTTAACCTTAGTGCTTGGGGGTCCCTAATCCCCTCGACTCAATTATCGTTTTAGAGGGTCTGCCTTCTCCATATATTCTTTAGAAGGATTTTAACCCTCTTTGGTAGGAAGTTCCTTTTTTTCATGTCCTTGTCAATATAGAATTCAAATCTTGGCATAAAAGTGGAAAACTGCTCATTTATTGATAGGAAGTTGCCATAATTAGCTTATTACATGGCCTAAAAGTATTCAACTCCCTCTCTAATCCCATATATTAGCCGATCAAGAGTCCACCTTCGGGGAGTTGTGGGATTCCTCATCTAATGGCTCGGATGTTGACGCCCACTTTCGAGGCAAGCTTGGGCTGACGTAGTGCCTCTCACATCCCTTATACAAATTTAGGCTCGGTTCATTGTACCGTAATGGGGATGCCTTGTTTGGTGTTCCCTGGGCTCTGACTTCATGAGTCACAGAGATCTCGTACCTTTCTAGTACCACAACTTCAAGGTTATAGGCTTGCCACATAAGATTCATGATTTTTAGGCTAATTCAGACTAGTGGGTGCTTGTGGAATACCCTTACATAGTTGGTGTATGCCTCCCAGTAGTTCCTTTTGGCTTCCTCCTAAGCTCGAGCAAGTTCTGATTTTTGCAGTTTTAGGGAGGCGTCTTATCTTTCCTAGGAGGCATCCTTTTTGTTGGGTCGTCATTCCTTTTAGGAGGAGGGTTGAGTTTCTTGAACATCCTCTTGAATTGCTCATAGAGCTCTTCCTTCACTCGGGGGTCAATCCCAGATGTCCTGGTTTGGGCTCTTCTAAGTTTGGGTGCTCCCGATCTACCTCGTTTGTCTGGGGTGGAAATCTTCATGGGTTTGGGGGCTTTATGGGTTCATTTGACTACTTTCCGTGGGGCCATATTTCTACAAGGTGAAGGGTGGTTATTATTGATGTTTCAGGACTTAGTTTTGAAACTTGTTGTGAAAACCCAGGCTCTGATACCACTAAAGTTGTCACACTCCAACCAGATTTGGTTAGAACCACGTGAGTAACCCACCATCTTTCCTTGCTCCATCCGGATATCTCTACTGTAGTAATTATTTTTCGTACCTTATACGTGTAGGCTTCTCGCTTGACTTTTCTCACTCTTTAGTGTATGTGCTTCCCTGAAAGGGATAAGGGAGGGGGTGAATTTTCATAACTCAGTGATGGGTTAAGCCATCAATGTAATTAAACATTCCTAATGTTTATTGAGTTGGTATGTTCGATTAGCACACAATCATCCACCCCTCTTATCATCAAAGGGGATGACACGTTATAGAACAGTCCTCGACTATTCCACTTGTGGACTAGAGCGTCACTATCATCCACCCTTGTAGAAGTCCACAACATCTACCAAAGTTTGTGTGGGCATCCATTACCCAATCCCCAAACTCAAATTCGTACTCCGTGTCCTCAAGGTGGGACAAGACCTCTCTCCTTACTTCCTTGGTCTCAATGCACATGAAACTCCCCAAGCTTCCTAACTCATCAGATGATAGACTTCCCTTATGCTCCCTAGGTCATCTAGTAGCCCTTAGAACCACCAATACTCCATACCGGGTGCCTCGATGATTCCATATTCTCATACATACATAAACAACTGGTCCTTTTAGATAAGACCATTTATCTTTGGTGCTACCTGTCATGCCCCAACCCAATTTGGTCGGATCCCCGTGAACAACCCACCAGTCTCTCGGTTTATTAAAGGGTTTCCCCTTATTATAAATCGTAAAGATTAAGGCGTTCTTTAAACCTGCACTATTTCCTGGAATAGCATAATCAAAACTGCATGAAATTTTGAACTTTACATACCTGTCTTACAGGCATCTTAATTGATGGTCTTTTAGGGTAGGCTTTTCGGGATTTCCTGAAAGGGATATAAAGGAGGGGGTGAGTACAACTACTCAGTGAATGGGTTTTTAAAGGTCTACTTTTAACTTTTAAGAAAAACATTTATATGGAGTGTGGCAAACTTCTTTTTTTTTTCAAAAATCCGTTCATTTAAAAATTCGGGTTTTTCCATCATTTCTTATTTACCACGGTGTGTAATCACCCAACACACATCCTTCATCATGAAGGTTACACACATTCGCAAGTCAATACAACTACTAAACCCACTAGTGGCTTTGGAGCGACTTTACCGGTCACTCGGATAGAAGCATGACCACTTCTACCCTGGGAAAGAGTGGATGTATGTGATATCCGACCCTCAATCTCGAAATTGCTTCTTCATGTCCATATGAGGACAGAGACCTCATCATGTCCCCACCCTGGTCTCATGCACTTGGTGCTACTCCAAATTTCGCACAGACACCTAGAACAACAATCTGCCCTTATACTCACCGGGTTATCGAGGGCCCTTAGGATGCATCACTATCCGTCATGGGCATCTTGATGATTTCGTACTCATAGTGCATGCACAAACAATATTTTCTCATATTGCCATGTAATCTTTGGTGCCACTGGTCCAACAGACCTGACTCTCAACTCCACCCGCAATTGTTTTTCTTGACTAGTCCGTCAACCTGTCATGTTGCACTGCCACTAGTTGACTGAGCATGTCGGTCCTATCTTGGTACCATGGCCAAACAATTCAACTATTAATTTATATGGCACATATATCATGTTCTTTTACGAGCTCCTGCTCGTGTCAACTGGCCTTGGGCCCACTGTATGAGATTTTCAAAATTGAGCATTTAGCCTCCAAGTTCCAAAACCAAGGCCCCCGACCTATAAGAGCTATTCGAGCTCCCAAAAAGTTTAAGCATTGGCACACAGTCAGGGGAGAACACTTCCGACAAAATAGGTTTTCATTGTCCATTATACTAACCAGTATAAGGACATCTTCGTTCATAGCCGATAAACGGGTTTTCAACTTCCTTCGAGGAAGTCTCATCATACGCACCAGGTATAATCTACTTACATCTGGTAAGTAGTTTTTCCGCATAATTTTCACATCACTCTCTCTAAGTGGTGATGATTAAAATAACACTAAATAGTGGGTTTTTATACCTAGGTACTTATCATCCCCAACCGGATATGATATATAATCTCACTCACAACCGGTAAGTAGTTTTTAATTTTAAGTTGTGCTCATCATCCCAACCGGGTATGATTGCTAGCATTCCTGGTACTTCGTGTTCCTACACGATATGAACATCTCGGTTCATTATCCCTCAGCCTAATCGCCTTCATTCATTCCAAATGAATGAGAAAGTCAAACTTTCATTTATTTCCAATTAGGTCCCTAAAGTTATTTATCTTTAACTTTAAGTCTCAAATGCCGGTTTTTCCTCAAATTGAGTCCCGAAACTTCTAAAATTTATCATAGGGCCTCAATTTATTCCATTTCACAAAAAGGGGATTAATTTCCCAAATTTCCAATTTAGTCCTCCAACTTTTCCAAAATTACCATTTTGCCCTTCCTTTACAAAAATGGTAAGTTTTGCCCCAAAATTTTCAAAATTTCTCAATTGGTCCTCCAACATTATTTTCATGCCCAATTGACCATAAATTTCATAAAATTTCATTTTGGTCCTTCAAATTTTGAAAATCCCTAAAATTTCACCAATTTTCCCCCAATTTCAACTTTGCAACACTGCTGAATTAGATTTCATCAAATTGACCGATCAAACATCTCTAATTGTTGAAATTGAGTTCCTACATGTTCATAAAATTCTAAGGAACTTTGAATCACAGATTTTAACGTCGAAACGAGCTCAAACAGAGCTTTGCCGAAAATAGAATGTAAAGAGAGAAAGCTTCGATTTCTCACCGGTGAGGGCACAGCGGTCCGAGCTTTCAATTTTGGCAGATAGCTCTCATCCTGAGGTTCATCCTAGAATCAAGAATTGCATCAATTGATGCCAAATTGAGTTAGAATTTCAACATTGAAATTCTGCTGGTTCTCTCTCTAGCACCGGCTGAAAATTGCAGAGGGGAGCCGAATTGGCTTACCTTTCAGTCCTAATTCGGCTGTGGGAGGGCTGAGAAAGTGTTGGGAAGACTTGGTTTGGCCTAAGGAGGGCTCGAAATGGCCAATTTCAACTCGACCGAAATAGGGCAGCTTCGGTCCGTCGAAGCTGCTTCACTCTTTCATCACGTCGGCGTCTCGCCGGCAACCCTCGGAGTGAACGAGGCTACAAACGTGAAGCTGACTTCTCTCCGGTTCTAAAGAACCCAATCTCACCTTGTTTGGCTGAGAAAAGACCCCATGTCATAGCTCTGGTTCGAGCTTCACCGAAAAATGGAGCAATTGAGAGAGAATGGAGTTTTTAGGTGTGGAGAGGATGAATGGGGAGGGGCTCTTTATATAGGGAGCTCGGAGACCCGTTGGCCATCCATTTGGCACCATTATTACTGACATTGATGAATAGAAACGCCCCGAATAGAAGCGTTTCTTCTTCACCGGCGTTTCTTCAATTTTCCAGCGAGTGAACAGTGTTGTCATCCTAAGGAAGAAGATGACACTATTCTAAATCGGACCAGACCGATCCGAACCGGGTTCGAAACTTAAACAAGACAGTTCACCCCTCATTCGACCGAGTTTTTCAAATATAAAAATTTCTAAATTCATTCTCTATCCAATGGTGGCCTCAAATCACCAATTTGAATTATTGAAGCCACCTAGAAAAATAAATTTAGGATTCGGTTCAATAGTGATTCAAACCGGTCCGAATCCGGTTCGGATCCGGTTCACCTGAACCGGTTTGGTTTTCATCCCCAATTCCTTCACAAGTCCATTTCCATGTCTTTTGTGATTCCTTGGGTCACTTAGGGTCCATAAAATTCCCAGTTTACCATCTCTTTATCGATTCCAGTTCATAAACCGGCTCAATTTTTAAACATGGTTTAATCCGGTTCACTCAAACTGGTCTAGATTTTCTCTCCCACTTTGTTCTAAGGTTCCTTCCCATGGTTTGTGAATTTCTTTGGAGTAGAATGGAGTTGAATTTCTCTGATTTGCTCGATCTCCATCAGTTCTAGTTCATGAACCGACTCGATTCATAAACCAGTTCAATCCTTTTGGACCCAGTTCATCCAAACCGGTCTAGTTTTTCTCTTCCAATTCATCCTAAGGTTCTTTTCCATGGTATTATGAACCCTTTGGATCACTTGGGAGTTCTAAATTCCCACATTGCCCGTTCAAAATTGATAGGGTTTATGAACCGGTTCGGTTTTCTCACTTGATTTGACCGGTTCCCTTCCCGATTTTCCTTAGCTCAAAAGGGCGGGGTTTACACTACCGGCCGTCATGAGCTTGCTGACCTGGCTTCGGCTTGGTAATGCTATCCCAATGGTTCAACAACTCAATTTTGGCTTGGTGATCCCTAGCCCAATGAGTTTGACAATCCTGGTCATGGCTTTGTAGCTATCACACACAATCATCCATTATATGAGTATTCATGGATTTATTACTCATTTATTTTTCTACTAGCTTAAGCCCGGGCCCATCAACATTGGGCCCACTCGAGCAAGACTAGCTCTAGGTATTTCATGATTCATGCTTTCTTCAGAAAAGTCTACCAAAATTTTTAAGTGGTTCATGCAGTTATGGGAGAGCAATTCCGAAAAATAGCTTTAAATTTGTGAAGGTGCATTCATCAGCCCAACCAGACATGATGCTAAAACTCACTCACACGATTTGTCTTGACTTGTCCTGGACTAGATCTCGACCGGCTACTTGCTCCTCTACACCGGTCCTCAAATTGCCCGTCCTACACAGTTGGAGCATTCACAATAGAAAAAATTGTATGAAGGCCCTTAATCATGCCTTAATCGAAATTAGGTCCCTAAATTTCTCTTATTTTCATCCAAGTCCTCCATTATTCCATAATTGCCATTAAGACCCCAAGTTTATACTTAATTGCATTTAAGTACATAATTTCACCAAAATTACCCATTGGCCCTTAATTTCTTCAAAATTACCAATTGGTCCCCAATTTTCCTCAAAATTACCAATTGGCCCTCAATTTCACCCAAATTGCCAATTAACCCTTCAATTGAAAGTAAATTCCACAAAAATCCCCTAATGTTTGCCCAAACTTCCCAAATGTTCATATTAGTCCTAAAATCTTGTTTCATCAAATTGACCCACAAACTTGGTTAATCGATTTCTAACAAGCCACTAATCATCTTTCCCACCTTCCTATGATCTGTTCATGGTTTGAATCGTCTCATTTGGCCCCAAAATAAGCTCAAACGGATCTTTACCAAAAAACTAAACTTAGAGAGAGAGCTTCAAAATCTTACCGGTCATATGGCAGTTGCTAGAGATCTAGATTCAGAAAGTTAGCCCTCATCGGGAGGGTCCTTTGAGGATTGGAATTTTCCCCAATTAGTGTCCTAGGTGGGGGCAATTTGGTTAGTATGTTCCTGCCACATTCTCTCTCTAGAATTTCACTACTCTGATGAGTAAAGGTGGAATGTACTTACTTGAAAGCTCTAAGGAAGTCAAGGGTCTGCCAAGAGGAGTCGTGGGAGGGTTGTTCTAGCTGTAGAAGGTCGGGGGTGGCCGAAATTGGGTTCGATAGGATTTCATCCCTTTGTAGTAGTTGGAGCAGCAACATTGTACAGGCTTGTCAGAGGTCCTCTGGTGGTCCTCAGGTCAAATGGAGGGTGCAACTCGGTGGAGAACTTCCTTTTGGTTCCAATGACACCAATTGGAGCTTCAGAGCTTGAGGAAATGCCCGATGTTGGAGCTCTAGTTTATGTCTCGCCGAAAAATGGAACACTTCTTCTTCTTCACTCGCTGGTGGGATGAGGAAGGTGAGGGGAGGGGTGCTCTTTATATAAGGAGCTCTACAACTAACCAGTGAACCATCTGCCTAAGACTTAGCCCTCAACTCCACCACCGGCGGTCATACCAGAGCATTCTTCGGTCGCCAAAGACTGACAAAGCTTCCTACTCAACAACCTAGTCATCCTTTGACCAACTGTCTGTACACGTGGCAACCTTCCATTGGCCGCTCAAGCTGCTGACTGTATTTTTGTCGACTGTTGACCATGACACATGGCGTCCTGTGACTGGTCCATTTAAATACGTAAGATTCCCCATAACACAGTGTCACTGCCACGTGTCAACCTCTGATTGGTCAAGGCTATCTGACGTGGCTCTACCACGTGTCAACCTCTAATTGGTTGGTCGTTTCTCTGATACCATAGTCGGACAATGATGTGGCACCTATGCCACATGTCTGCTTCCCATTGGTCAGTTTGGCTGACTAGGCTTCTCTGACATTGACCGCTGACCGCGGACACATGTTGCTCTCCTATTGGTCGGTTGTCAGACGTGGATTTTTCCTCTTCTAAACAAGGCACTAACCGAGTGCTTGAAGGGGCGTGCTTCACCATGCGTCATGTGCTGATTGGTTGCGTCTGCTGACTGGACGATGACCTAGCAGGCAGTCCGTTGACTGGCTGGACTGTTGACCAGTTCGATCAGACCGAATTTGGTTACCCAAATTCGAAAATCGGCCGTTTCATGCCCGATTCGACCAAATTTATGAAATTTAAAATTTTCTATCCAATGGTGGCTTTAATATCCCAAATTGATGTTTTCAAGCCACCTAGAAAAATGAATTTTTGAACTGGTTTTATATGGTTAATCATAGTTCAATACAGTTTAGGTATGGTTCACCCGGAATTGGTCTAGTTCTCAAATCCAATTTCATCCATGGTTCATTCCCATGCTTTTTGGGTATTTATTGCACACTTCGTACTTTCCAATTCCCCATTTTGACTCTTATTTACCATTTCTGATTCGCATTGACCCTGAGTTTTCTCTTGAAATGTTTTGGTTCCCATCTTCGGTTCCTTGGTTTGAGAGGGTAGGGTTTAAAATGGGTCTTGTCCATTTCCTGCATTGACGGTTGGACTAAATCATATCCATTGAAGTGTATCCATACACTGTAATGGGGTTGTCCTATTAACATACTTCATGCTTTCTTCAGAAATATAATTCAAAATGGTTTAAGCAGTTTCACAAAGTCAACAGATTATACTTCTCACAATCTGTTGTCAATATTAACGCATGCTTGTAAGTATGAGTCATTGGTCCAATCGCACTCGATGTTAGTAATCCTACTCACCCAAGATCCGTGACTTGCTTGTCCCAGACAGAATTTCGATACCTCGGGTTGGATTCTTAGTTGTATGTAAAGCATTTATTCAATTTTAATTGTAACTAAATTCATAAAAACTTTAATTGCAATTAAGCATATAATTTCATTTAATTGCTCAATTAACCCTCAAATTATGTCAATTTCACAAAAATCACCAAATTTCATAATTTTCAAAAATCCTCAAATCGTCTAATTTCTTCAAAAATTGAAATCTGGCCTTGAAATTACAATTCACCAAATTAACCTATCAAATTGGTAAATTGCTTCCTATCATGCTCATAATCAACTCCCCTAACTCTCCATGGTTATTTCATGCTTCGAATTGTCCAATTTGGCATAGAATTTTATTCAAGCGAAGCTTTGTCGAAAAATATTTCTAGAGAGAGAAAGCTTTGAATTCTTACCCGTAAGGACGTAGATGATGGAGCTTTTGATTTGGGGAGCTAGCCCTCGTCAAGAGGATGCTCCTAAGATCAAAGTACACCTCAATTGGTGCCTTAAACAAGGAGAATTCGGTAAGCAAAGGTTTCATAGTTTTCTCTTAGTAATTCCACTATTTCGACAAAGGGCAACAGTGATTGCTTACCTGAAAGGCTCAAGGAGGACTATGCTCGGTCGTGGAGAGTCACAGAAGGGTCGACCTAGCCTTAGAAGGTCTGAGGGTGACCCACTTTCACATCAAATCTCCTTCTCAAAAGTCGACAACCGGAGCAACTGTACTATGCGGGCTCACCGGCACTTCTCCAATTATACTCGAGCTGAAGAGAGTGTGAAGCAAGATATAGGACTTCCTCCGAGTTACAGGGAACTTGAATTCATGTTTGGAGGTGAAGATTTGGGTCGATGTTAGAGATTTGGTTTAGAGATGGTTGGAAACTTGAGTATATCATCTTTTTTAGGCTTTCGAGCCATGAAGAGGATGAATAGAGAGGAGCTCTTTATATAGGGCGCTGAGGGACTTCTGTTCCTCTCCATCCATCCATCAGCTAACCATTAACTCTTTGATTTACTCCCTTGTCATAGATGTTTAATGATCGTCAGAGTTTTGGCGACTTTCAGCCTCCTCCACAATTCAGCTGTCTAAAGGAAAAATACGACACTATGTGGAGACATTCAGGCTTCACACATGCGAGATGCCACGTGGCGCTCTATAATTTTTTGGCTTCATTGATGAGGCATTTTACTCAGTGTTTGAGTCATTTGTTGACTCATAGGTCAGACATGTAGCGACCTCCCATTGGTCTCTCTATCCAATGTGGCGTTTGACCTAATCTGACCATTAGTTTACTATCACACGTGGCATACTCTAATTAACTGATTCAAATTCTTTAGCTCTCCCACCTGACAAACAGTGCCAATACCACGTGTGAGCCTTTGATTAATTTTGGCCATCCAACATGGATTTGCCACATGCCAACCCATTATTGGTCGACTAATCTCCTACATCCAAGTCAACCGCTAACCTAGCATTTTTTCCGCTTGTCAGTTTCTCATTGGTTAGCTTTGCTAACGGGGCTTCTCCTTAGTTAACCATTCACTGAGGACATGTGTCACACTCCTATTGGTTAGCTTCCAATGACATGGATTTTCTTCATCTCACCATTGACCAAGGTCGAGTGTCAAACTATGATTGGTCAGTGCTTTTAGACTGACCGAGTGGTCGACTGAGTGTTGGCTTGGTAGGCGGTCCATTGACTAGCTAGATCGTTGAACAATTTGGTTAGACCGAGTTCGGTGACCTAAAATCGAAAATCGGCCCCTGAGATCTGATTTAACCAATTTTCTTAAAATTAAAAATTTCTAAATTTATTTTATACACATTCGTGATTTAATTTCCCAAATTTACAATTTTAGATCACTAGAAAAATGAATATTTGAATTGGTTCTTCTCGTTTCAACCCGGTTCAAGTCCGATTCACCCTAAACCGATCCGGATCTCACATCCAATTTGGTTCATGATCTATTTCCATTATTTTTTTATATTAATTGAACATTTGAGATTTTTCAAATTCCCATTTTAGTTTTCTTTTTATCTTTTTTTGTTTACCTTGAACCACAGTTTTTTTTTTAAATTTTCTAATGCTCATACTAAGGAAATATGGTTTACAATTACACCATACTAATTTCATTTATCTAGAATGTAAGTTTGAAGATATATAGTGATTTCAATTTTCATAAGAAATTTAAATTTTTTTTATAAATATAATGTAATATTTAAAAATATCCATATTATCGGTAAAGTAAACAAGTGTTGGATCTTGTTGCATTATATAGATATCAATATCTTTGGTTCGTGACTATTGTTTTGACTCTCATTCTTTTTTTTACCCTTTCAACTTTCGTGAAAATATGTTGGCAAATTTTTAAGTAACACTCCATGAGTAAAATGATTAATACTTGTTGTTTATGTTATCAATAATGGTAATTACTCAAAATAACTAATACAAAATATTTATTTGGCAAAAACCAATAATCTTTAAAACATATATTTTCCAAAATAATAAGTTTGTTTGAATTTAATTCCCGGACGAAAAATCCAAATGATTTTTGTTTCATTCAAGTTTTCTTTGACGTCTAGGACACATCACTACACCTCTTCGACGTCTTGATGGTCTTGAACCTCAGTGCATGCACAAAATAATAGTTTTCCTCGTAAGCCATTTAATCTTTGGTGCCAGTGGTCCAACGGACTCGACCCTCAACTCGACCTATAGTTGTTTGTCTTGACTGGTCCATCGACTTGTCTTGTCGCACTGCCGCCAATCCATCAAGTATGTCGGTCCTGTCTTAGTACCATGGCCAAACACATCATTCATTAAAGATTTCATATCTTAATATCATTTTTATTTATGAGCTCCTGCTCATGCTAACTTGCCTTGGGCTGACTATACGAGATTTTCAAAATCAAGCATTTAGCCCCTCAAGTTCCAAAATCGAGGCCTCCAGCCTATCTCAACTATTCGAGCTCCCGTCAAAAAGGTCTTCCAAAATGTTTAAGCAGTGGCACATAGTCAAGGGAGAGCACTTCTGACAAAAATAAATTTTCATCTGCCCATCACACCAACCGGGTGTGAGGACATCTCCGCTCATAATCGATAACCGGGTTTTCTACTTCCTTCTAGGAAGTTCATCATACCAACCGAGTATGATCTACTTACAATCGAAAAGTAGTTTTTCCTTGTGTTTTCTCACATCATCCCATCCAGGTGTGATGATAAAATTCCACTTAATTGTGGTTTTTAAATTCTAAGGTACTCATCAGCCTAACCGGGTATGATGTGAAAATTCTCACTCACCCATTAAGTGCAGTGTATTACTCTTGATCGACTTTTTGCCTCCACGCGAGCTTATTCTTACTGGTGTTTCCAATCCTTCATGCTCCTACATGATTTGGACATCCATATTTATCAACATTTGGCATAATAACCCTAATTCCTCAAGTATGAGCAAAATGCCCAAACTTTTCAATTATTTACATTTAGGTCGCTAAAGTTCTTTTTCCTTAACTTTAGGTCTCTAATGCAAAATTTTCCCCAAATTGAATCCCAAAACTTCTAAAATTCACTTTGGGACCTCAATTTATTCAAAATCACTTAAGGGGTTCAAGTTTCCCAAATTTTTAATTTGGTCCCCAACTTTTCAAAAATTACCATTTTTCCCCTACTTTACAAAAATGGCAATTTGACCTCAATAAATTCCAAATATTGACCAATTGGTCCTCCAATAACTTTTTTATAGCCAATTAGCCCTTAATTTTGGGAAATTGTACTTTGGTCTCTCAATTTTATGAAATCCCTAATTTTCCCCAAAATGTTCCCACAATTTCCCCCTTTCAAACTAGTCAAATTTGATTTCATCAAATTGACCATTCAATCGGGTTTAATTGTTGAAATTGAAGGTAAACATGAGATTCTACACATCCATACAAAAAAACTAAACTTAGAGAGAGAAAGATTCGAAAGTTTACCGTTGGAGATGTGGCAATCCGTTCTCTCTATCAGGGAAGATAGTTCTCTTCCTAAGGTAACTTTTAGGATCAAGTATTCATAAAATTGACCCCAAATTGAGGGAGAATTTCGTTAGAGAATTTCTACAATTTCTCTCTCTAACTCTAACCTACAACGACTCAGAAAGGCCAAATTGGCTTACCTTTAAGCTCAATTGAGGTCGTCTAAGGGCTGTGAGGATGTTGGGAGAGCTAGGTTTGGCTGGAGGACGGCTGAATTTGGCTAATTTTAGCTCAGCTGAAATAGGGCAGTTTCAATCCATCGGACTTGCTTCACTATTTGATTATGTCGGCGATCCTCTGATCGAATGGAGGTTGCTATTAGATAGCTGACGTCCTACAAAGTCTAACGAGCCTGACCTCGTCTTCTGAGGTTAAGAAAAATGCCCTAGTCGGAGCTCTGGTTCAAGCTTTACTAGAAAATGGAGTAGTGGAGAGAGAGAGGAGTTTTCAGGTGTGAGGAGGATGAATGGGGAGAAGCTCTTTATATAGCTGTAAAATTTATTTTAAATGAGGAAGATTTATTACTACATTATGGGTATTTATTGGTATTAATTCTCATTAAATTAGGAAATTGATGGGTATTTATGGGTATTAATTACAATAATTTAATGTAGGTATTAATTTATGGGTATTTCTTTAATAATGGTATTAATTCTTTAACTCTTGAATTCATTTCTCCTTTATATTTGTTTGGAAATTAATTTTGTACATGTATATATACCCTTATATGTAAACATCTCTTCAACATTTATATATATATATATATACATAATTAACAATTATGTATATAATATTTAATTTCCTATTAAATTCAATGAAAAAAATTTCGACCTTTTTAGGAGTTTTGTCACCAAAACTTATTTAACATTCTTTGCATAGGAAATAACTTCCCTTGATGTCAACTTGGAGTTTGCTTAACTTGTTAACTCTTCGGTTATTCTTTCAGTTGGCCCCTTTTTATATCATTTACTTAAGGGATTTCTTTCCTTTCCATTGTTTACTCACTCCGTGGAGTTTACATAATTAGGCATGTCTTACCCACTACTCTACTGTACATCCTTAAGTTCACTTCCTACTCTACTTAGGGTAAGATTCTTCCTCTTAAGGGTTCTTGTTCAGAATTTCATGATTTGAAGTTTCAAGCTACCCAATTGTTCCCTTGTCTAGTTATATTCTTGGTCATTGAAACCCTTATCTTTGTGTCCTCTCGAGTGCTACATACTTGCTTTCACGAGTTTCGGTGTTATCACCCTTTTTGTCTTATTTTGACCCTTCCCACATCTGTTGTTTTGTACAACTACGGTCCAAATTTTATATTTGAGCTTATCATGCTTACTGACTGACTCTTCCTTACTCGAGTCACATTTTCCTCGGGACTGTTGGGCTTACATGCCACTTATAGTCATGACATTTTCTAGAACATGTCTTTGTCCATTAGATTTCTAGAATACTTCCTTGAGGGTCATTCTAATCTTTCCAAACTTTTAGGAATCGTATAACTTCATCCCTCTTTTCGTTTGATAGTATTCCTCGACTACCTTTACCGTTATCCCCTCATTTGTCTTGCCTTTGACGTCTTGTCTAACATAACCCTATCGATTTTTCTTACCTACTCGTCCTTTCCCAACTTATTTACTCGGTCTTTCCAATTCCAATCATTGGGTTTCCCGATGACTTACCAACCTACGAGGATTCTTCCCTTCTTATCTCCTTCCTCTTCTTTAGTGGCATCCTTATTCAAGGACTTTCTTTTTCCTTAATCCACTCTTACTCACTCTTGACCATTTCATGATTCATTATTTCGCGTTGATCCCATTTTGGTCTATGTGTTGATTATTTTGTTTGGAGAGTTCCTTTCTTAGGGTTTCATTCTCTACTATATCCCTCAAAGTAGAGATTTTTAACCTTAAGAGCTACATGCTCAACCTTATTAACATTCCTTGAAGATTTCTTCCTTCATTTCCTTACACCTTCTTCTATGCTGAGGCATATGCCCACTTTAAATCCTTACTCATCTTAAAATTCCATTTCATCCCTTATTCCTTATTTGTGGAATTTCTGATTATTGGTCTTATTGCGTGTATTCCACACGCCCAACCATCAATTCTTTAGGCTCCATTAAGTGAGTGTGGACCACGACCCATCCTGTTGTCAATGGCCATTTCCCTAATTCACTTCTTAATTGAGGGCTTACTTTTCCAAGGTTTCTCATACGATCTTTCCTTTATTCCCTTATTATTGTAGTCCATTCATTCCTACATGTTATGGGATCTTTTGATGCTACCACCCTATTTACTCGTTCCTTGGATTTAATTTACTTCTTGGGCCCTCATGAGTATTTTTCATTTCTACTTGTTCTTTCCATCTCAATCATCATTCATTGGTGAGCTTATCTTTCTTTCCACTTTGGTTGGTTCCATTACCTCTTAGTTGGGATATGTATACCTTTTCGAGGCTTCCTTCCTTGGTAGGATTCTTTCCCTTTCTCCCAGAATTCCTTTTTCATTCATCCTTTGGAAGTATCTAATCATTAAATAACATCCTTTGATGTCGTCCTTCCCATGCACCCTTCCTAAGAAATATGGTGGTACATCCTTGTACCATTTCCTTAATTCTACTTGTATCCCGCACAAGTTTTCTTCCTTGAGAAGGGTTCAGACACAGTTTGTTTTAAGACCTCATTGTGCAAGGCTTACTTAATCCTCCTCATGGCTTGAGTATGGTCCCCATTCCATTTTCGACCATAATTTCCTTTAAGGATTTCCTTCATCCTTTTTTTTCCAACATTTAGCCTTTCCACTTCTCTCTTCTTCGCCCGGGTTTAAATCCATAATTCCTACGAGGGTCAGTTCATTAACTGTCACGTTCCAACTACTTTCCTTGTTTACTTGTCTTAGGTAGTTGCCCCTCGAGTTCACTTGTCATTGGTGCCTATCCTATCGCCCTTTTTTGTGTGTAGTCTTTAATACTTTCTGATACATCCTAGGGCGTCTCCTCCTACAATTACTAGTTACATCCGTTCGCTAGATTTTTCTTGGCTCCTTTGCTTTTCCATAGTAGGTTACTCCTTGCTATCTCGAAGCATCCTATTTGTCTCTCAACATTCAGGGCTTGTCTTCTCTAGTGGAGGTGCTTCCTTCTTTGCTCCTAGATGGCCTATGGTTCTCTTGTAAGGGTAGACTCCTTTCATCTATATTATATCTTGTTTGCGGTTTGTCAAGGTCCTACCTTCAGTCCTTCTTGCCTTCCGTGGCTTTGGATTTTTTTTTGTAGTCAATGTGTTTCTCGGGAGGTATTGCCCTAAATCCATGGGGTTTGGGATAGTCCTCCATTACCTATCCTATCCCCCTACGGGTTAACTTGATACCTATCCTTAGTAGGGTTGGGCACTTCTTCAAACAGTGTCCCTATCGTTCATACTTGTAATTGTGTGGACTAAGTGCTTCCTCTTAGTATCATTCTAGGGAATTGCTGATTTTGGTGCTTCATCGTCCTTGAGTCTAGATACCTTGAGAGTTTTCTTGTGGAGTCTTATTTTCCAAAGGATCACTCTAACAGTCCTCCTAGATTTCTTGATTCCCTAATTCAATTTCCTTAACTAGGATGGGATTATCCTTAGTTTCTATGGTAGTACAAGTTTGTTTGGTTACTTTTCTTGGGGCCATCTTCCTAGCAAGATCACATCCTTTGAGGGATATGGTTTTTTTAGGAATTTGGAGTATTTCATTAATATAAGAGAACAATATGTTGGGGTTTTATCCCTATTACAAAAAGTGGTCACAGAATAAATAGGGAGCTATGGGATTATTCATAAGCATCTTCCTGGGTAAGGTTATACTCCCATTATTGGTGTTTTTGGCTTTAGGCTTGGCTCCCTTCATACTTAGAGTTGTGACCTCAACAGGTCCTGGCACCATCCTCCTAGATACTTCCCCATTTGGTTTTCGAGACTCCTACTATGCGTCGAGCATAGTAGGAGCTTCAAGGGTTGTTTTCCTATGAGAACATATTGTAGGGTAATGTTAGCAAAATCAATCCTAGTTTTCTTGGTTACTCTCTTGGGAGACATCTGGAAATTTTAAAACTTTCTCTTAGTTACAATGTTATATAGTCTTGATAAAGTATTCAATTAAACATGCTCTGATACCACTCAAGCTGTCCCGCCCTGACTCCATTTGGTCAGATCCCCGTGAACAACCTGCCACTCTCCCGATTTATAAAAGGTTTTCCCCTTCTCTAAACTGCGAGGAGTAATGTGTCCTTTTCTCTTGTATCTTTCTTGTAATAACATTAATCAAAACTTAATATAAATTTTATATACCTATTTTAAGGTTCATCTACACCCATTCAACTCTGTGAATGGGTGTTCGGTGCGAGTTTTCACAAAAAAATAACTTTAATCGGAATGTGCCAAACTTCTTATTTCCTCAAATTATGGTTTTCAAAACCTTTTTCCAAAGTTTACCAATTCTTTTCCAAGGTTTATCAAATCCTTTCCAAGGTTTTTATAACCTTTTTCCCATTTCCATATTAGGTGTGTTTCACAAACAACACACGCCCTTCATCAGGAAGGGTACACACATATTCGCAAGATGCAGTTACCCTGACTGCACCCACTTGTTGATCGGAGCATCTTTACCATCCACCCAGATAGAAGTCCTTGACTTCTACCCGGAGTTTGAGTGAATGTCTCTGATGTCCTACCCTCAGACCCAAAATACTTCGTATACATATGAGGACAGAGACATCATCCCGACGCCACCTCGGTATCATGCGCATGAAGCTACGTCGAGCTTCCCTATCACGCCCCGACCCGGTTTGGTCGGATCCCCGTGATCAACCCGCCACTCTCCCGATTTACTAAAGGGTTTCCCCTTATATTATAAACTGTAAACAGTAAGGCATTCTTTAGACCTGCACCTTTTTCCAGGAATATCATAAATCAAAACTGCATGGTAATTTAAATTAATCATACCTATCTTGCAGACGTTTAATTGCGCAAGTCTTTTAAGGTTCAGCTTTTCGAGACTTCCTGAAAGGGGTATAAGGGAGGGGGTGAGTACAACTACTCAGTGAATGGGATTCAAATCTTTTAAATTTCAAGAAAAACATTTATATGGAGTGTGCCAGACTCCTTTATTTTCAAAAATCCCTTCATTAAAAAAAATTCAGGTTTTTCCATTATTTCTTAGTTACCGGTGTGTCATCACCCAACACACATCCTTCATCATAAAGGTTACACACATTCGCAAGTCAGTATCACTACTGAACCCGCTAGTGGCTTCGAAGCGACTTTTCCTACCACCCGAATAGAAGTACGACCACTTCTACCCTAGGAATGAGTGGATGTACACGACATCAGACCCACAATCCTGAAATCACTTCTTCATATCTGTATGAGGACAGAGACCTCATCCTGTCCCCACCCTGGTCTCATGCGCTTGGTGCTACTCCAGATTTCGCACAAACAACTAGAACGACAAACTGCCCTTATAGCCACCTAGTCGTCTAGTGCCCTTAGGACGCATCACTACCCATCATGGGCGTTTTGATGATCCCGTACTCATAGTGCATGCACAAGCAAAGTTTTCTTAAATTTGCCATATAATATGTGGTGCCATTTGTCCCAACGGTCCCGACCTTCAAGTCAATATGTAGATGTTTGTCTCGACTAGTCCAGAGACCTGTCATGTCACACTACTACTAGTTGACTAATTATGTCAGACCTGCCTTGGTACCATGGCCAAACAATTCACTTATTAAGTTTTAATGGCACATATATATCTATCACGAGCTCCTGCTCATGTCCATTGGCCTATGGCCCACTGTTCGAGTTTTTCAAAAACTGGCATTTTAGCCCTCAAGTTCCAAAACTGAGGCCCCCAGCCTATAAGAGCTACTCGAGGTCCCATCAAGAAGGTTTCCCAAATAGTTTAAGCATTAGCACACAGTCAGGGGAGAACACTTCTAACAAAAATAGGTTTTTACTGTCCATCATACCGACCGGTATAAGGATATCTCCATTCATAACCAATGAACGGGTTTACAACTTCCTTCGAGGAAGTCTCATCATACCAACCGGGTATGATCTACTTACAACCCGTACGTAGTTTTTTCACATCACTTTCTCTAAGTAGTGATGATTAAAAACACCACTAAGCAGTGGGTTTTTATACCGAGGTAATTATCATCCCCAACCGGGTATGATAAAAATTTTCACTCACCCGATAGTGCAGTGAAATTCCACTTAGACGGGATCCGTCCTTATCAAGCTAGACCTCGACTGGTGTTCCTGATGTCTCTTTCTCCTACACGAGATGAACATAATTATTCATTATTCTTTGGCCTAATAGCCCTCATTCATTCCAAATGATTGCGAAAACCCAACTTTACATATATTTGCAATTAGGTCCCTAAAGTTATTTTTCTTAAACTTTAAGTTCCTATTACCGGGTTTTTCCTAAATTCGAGTCCCGAAACCTTTAAAATTTATCTTAGGACCTCAAATTATTTGATTTCACACAAAGGGGTTTAATTTCAAAAATTTCCAATTTGGTCCTTAATTTTCCCAAAATTACCATTTTGCCCCTTCCTTAGAAAAATGGTACATTTTTTGCCACAAAAATTCTAAAATTTCTCAATTGGCCCTCTAATATTCTTAGAAATGACCAATTGACCCTCAATTTTAGAACATTACATTTTGGTCCTTCGAATTTTCAAAAATCACAAATTTCCCCAAATTTTCACCCAATTTCAACTCTTCAACACTGTCGAATTTGATTTCATCAAATTGACCAATTAAACCCCTCAAATTGTTGAAATTGGAGTTTAAATTGACTTCCTACATGTTCATACAATTCTAAGGAACTTTAAATTACAAATTTTAACACCGGAACGAGCTCAAACGGAGCTTCGCCCAAAAATAAACTATAGAGAGAGAAAGCTTCAATTTCTCACCGGTGAGGGCGCGGCTGTCAAAGCTTTCAATCTGGGTAGGTAGCTCTCCTCCAGAGGTTCTTCCTAGGATCAAGAATGACATCAATTGATGTCAAATTGGATTAGAATTTCTTCATTGAAATTCAGTCGACTCTCTCTCTAACAACGATCTGAAATTGTAAAGGGGAGCCGAATTGGCTTACCTTTCTGTCCTAATTCGGCCAAGGAAGGATTGAGGAGGTGTTGGGAGGGCTTAGTTTGGTTTGAGGAGGGCTCGAAATGGTCGACTTCAGCTTGGCCGAAAAAGGGCAGCTTCGGTCCGCCAGAGCTGCTTCACTGTTCCATCATGTCGGCGCTTCTCCAATGATTCTCGGATTGACTAAAGTTCGCTATTAGATAGTTGTCTTCTCCCAGTTCTAAAGAGCCCGACCTCTCCTTCCGAGGTTAAGAAAATGTTCAAGTCGAAGCTCTGGTTCGAGCTTCACCGGGAAATGGAGCAATAGAGAGAGAGAGAGAGAGAGAGAAGTGTTATGGAATCTCGTTCACTTGAACCAATTTGGTTTCTAATTTGTCTTAAGTTTCTCTTTCAAGGTTTAATGAACCCTTTGGATTATCCAGAAGTTGTAAATTTCCAAATTGCTTATACCCAAATGATCGGGTTTATAAATCGGCTCAGTTTTCTTACTTGGTTTGACCGGTTCTTTTCCCGGTTTTCCTTAACTCAAAAGTGCGGGTTTTACATTCGCTGTCTATTGGCACGACAAACTACCCTTACCTCCACCATGTCGTCCAATAGCCCCTAGGACACATCACTACCCTTCTTGGGTGTCTTGATGGTCCTGAACCTTAGTGCATGCACAAAACAATAGTTTTCCTCATAAGCCATTTAATCTTTGGTGCCACTGGTCTAATGGCCCCGACCCCCAACTCGACCTGCAACTGTTTGTCTCGACTAGTCCACCAACCTGTCTTGTCGCACTACCGCCAGTCCATCGAGTATGTCGGTCATGTCTTGGTACCATGGCCAAACACATCATTCATTAATGTTTTCATGGCTTAATATCATGTTTGTTTACAAGCTCATGCTAATGCCAACTGGCCTTGGGCCCATTATACGAGATTTTCAAAATCGGGCATTTTAGCCCTCAAGTTCCAAAATGAGGCCTCTAGCCTATCTAAACTATTCAAGCTCCTGTCAAGAAGGTATCCCAAAATGTTTAAGCAGTGGTACATAGTCATGGGAGAGCACTTCTGACAAAAATAACTTTTCATCTGCCCATTACACCAACCGGTTGTGAGGACATCTCCGCACATAATCAGTAAGCGAGTTTTCTACTTCCTTCCACGAAGTTTATCATACCAATCAGGTATGATCTATTTACAATCGGTATGTAATTTTTTCTCGTGCTTTCTCACATCACCCCATCTAGGTGTGATGTTAAAATGCCACTTAGTAGGGGTTTTTAAATTCTGAGGTACTCATCAACCCAACTGGGTATGATGTGAAAATTCTCACTCACCCGTTAAGCGCAGTGTATTCCTCTTGATTAGCTTTTTGCCTCCACGCAAGTTTGTCCTCACTGCCGTTTCTGGTCCTTCGTGCTCCTACATGATTTGGATATTCTTATTTATCAACATTTGGCATAATAGCCCTAATTCATCAAGTATGAGCAAAATGTCCAAACATTTCAATTATTTACATTTAAATCCCTAATGCAAAGTTTTCCCCAAATTGAGTCCCAAAACTTCTAAAATTCACTTTGGTACCTCAATTTATTCAAAATCACTTAAGGGGTTCAAGTTTCCCAAATTTCCAATTTGGTCCCCAACTTTTCAAAAATTACCATTTTGCTCCTACTTTACAAAAATGGCAATTTGACCTCATTAAATTCCAAAAAATGACCAATTGGTCCTCCAATAACTTTTTCATGCCCAATTGACCCTTAATTTTGGGAAATTGCACTTTGGTCTCTCAATTTTATGAAATCCCCAATTTCCCCAAAAAGTTTCCCCCCAATTTCATGCTTTCAATCTGGTTGAATTTGATTTTATCAAATTGATCATTCAATCGGATTTAATTGTTGAAATGGAAGGTAAAATTGAGTTCCTACACATCCATACAACTCAATTGAGTTTTGAACCACGTCATTTGGGTATGAATTGAGATCAAATAGAGCTTTGCTAGAAAACTAAACTTAGAGAGAGAAAGCGTCGAAAGCTTTTCGTCAGAGGTGTGGCGGTCTGATCTCTCTATTGGGGAAGATAGTTTTCTTCTTAAGGTATCTTCTAGTATCAAGAATTCCTACAATTGTCCCCAAATTGAGAGGGAATTTTGTCAATGAAATTCTATAGTTTCTCTCTCTAAATCCGACCTACAATGACTAAAAATGGCCGAATTGGCTTACCTTTAAGCTCAATTGAGGTTGTCTAAAGGCTATAGGGATGTTGGGAGAGCTTGGTTTGGCCGAAGGAGGGTTGAATTCGGCCGATTTCAGCTCAGCCGAAATAGGGCATTCACTATAATATTAGAAGGAACCACAAGAATAGAAGTTGATCGAGAAGAAAAAGAAATAAGTATAGAGACCACCGAGGAAAGATAGGAAGAAAGTAGAATAACAGGAAGGCCTAGGTGTAACAACTACTTAATAAACTAAGATACAATTCCTTAAGAACTTTTTAAGAGAGAAAGACTTGTGGAAGGCAAAAGTATGGATCAAAAGAGGAAGAAAAGCAGGAGTGGATAAGCCATACAAGACCCTTAAGTTAGGAGAAGATTTAAAGGAAAGAATTTCTAAGGAACCGTAAGATGATTAAATAAAAAGGATATCCCATAATGGAAGATACTAGAAGGAGGATAAAAATAAGAAGTTGGAGCGAGGAAGGAGAAAGCTCCAGGTCAAGATAATCAATCGAGGGAAGATTACAAAACTGGAGTTGAAATAAGGTCCTTAGTAAGAAGTACGAGTGGCTAAGTGAGTGTGTTAGGAGGTTGAGCGTGATCTACTACGAGAAGACTTGTAAACCCAAAAAGAAACTCTAGATGGTTCCGATTTAAGGATATAACTTATATGGACCAAGGCAATCAAAGGAGTAAACGAAGTCTAATAAGAGACGGGGAGTAGTAAAAGAATACACCCTAACTAAGACAAAGAGGGGGATACCAAGGACACGAAGATACGGAAGGTTTGTACACAATAAGGATGAGAGGTCCACCTCAAAGGAATAAACAAATGTAGGAGAAAGTGGGAATGAAGCATGATAAACAGAAGATACTCATGGATCCAAAGAGTAAAAGTAAGCTAGTGAAGATATTGGTAAAAGACATTTCTGAATCTTATGATTTTAATGGTAAAACTAGAAGGAAATTACGAGAGAAAGGGAATGTGAAGCTCGCTAGAGAAAGGAATCTTAGGAAGACATGGTGTAACATGAAGAGGAAATGGAACCAGTGGAATAAGAAAGAGAATAAACACCTCAATAATAGGATACTGGAGATGAAAGGATCAAGTACAAGGGGAAGGATATCGTAAAGAATCAAGGGATAAGCTAAACCCAAGTAACGTGTAAGTAGGTGGACGAAATCAAAGGATGCCACATGAGCAAGGATGTATTTGGAAAGAGAAGAGATCTTAAAGAGGAAGGACACCAGTAAGAATGAGGAATGAGGTAAGAGATCAAAAGCTTTAATATGTCAAATAGTATCAGAAAGTTCAAGGATTTGAAGGTTGAATGAGCAAATAAAGAAGTTTTAAAAAAAAAAAGAGAGATGAGTAAGTACGGAAACTAATACTGCTAAAGTGACATAAAATCAAAGACATCATGAAGAATGTCATGCGGTAAGGGGCATGTAAACCCAACTGACTCGAGGAAATATGACTTGGGCAAGGAAAGTTCTATAAGTAAGGCATAACAAAGTTAAGCATGAAGTGATAACCAAAGAATGAGGAAGGTATCCATGCATGATGAAGAGGTGATAAACGCCAAAATCTATGGAAAAAAAAATGACAGGAGCTCGTAGTTCTAAAATTTGTGGTTAAAAGAAGCTTGGAATGGAAAATGATGCCTTAGGAAGGAAGATGTAACTAAAGGAAATAATCCTAGTTCTTCAAGGAAGATATTCTAGGCTAAAGTAAATTCAAGGGAATGAGGAAAGGATGAGAATGAGATGAAAATCTTAGGTATGTGATGAAAGAGATGAACGGAAATAACTGAGAAGTTTGTGAGAAGATAAAATAGAAAATTTAATAACAATAAAAAGTTTAAGCCAAATACACAAATAGTGTGAAATAAGTTTTTGGGACAAAACTCCTAAAATGAGAGGAGAGTTGTAAACCCCACTCTTTGGAGTTTAAGGAAAACCAGAAAAGAACCGGTTAAACCGAGTGAGAAAAATCGAACCGGATCACAAACCCGATTTATTGAGAAATGGGAAAATTATAGAAATTTCAACTCCCATTTGACCCAAATAGATTCATAAACCTTGGAAAAGTACTTTAGGACAAATTTGAAGAGAAAAACCAGACCGGTTCAGGTGAACTGAACCCGAACCAATTTGGATCGGTTTGAACCACTATTGAACTGGATGATAAATTCATTTTTCTAGGTGGCTTAAAATTTTCAAATTTGATATTTGAGACTACATTGGATAGAAAATAAATTTAGATGAATTTAGAAATTTTTAGATTTGAAAATTTTGGTCGAATCAGGGGTGAATCAGGCGGTTTAAGCTTTAAACCTGGTTTAGATCGGTCTGGTCCTGTTCGGAATAGTGTCGTCTTCTTCCTTCAGATAACAGCACTATTCACATGCCAAAAAATTGAAGCAGTGCCGACAAAGAAGAAATGTTTTTATTTAGTGTATTCCATGTCGTCAATGACTGTCATAAAGGTTCCAAACGGACGACCGACGAGTCCCCGATTTCCCTATATAAAGAGATCCTCTCCATTCATTATCTCCACACCTAAAAATCTCACTTTCTCTCGGCTGCTTAGTTTTCCAGCAAATCTCAAAATAGAGCTCTAATATAGGGTCTTTTCTGACCCAAAGAAGGCATGGTTGGGTTCCTTAGAACCGGTGAGAAGTCAGCTACATGGTGGTAGCATCCATTCACCACAAGGGTCGCCGGAGAAGCGCAGGCATGATGAAATAGTGAAGCAGCTCAAGCGGACCAACGCTGCCTTGTTTCGGCCGAGCTGAAAATGGAAAATTAGAGCACTCCTCAAGCCAAACCAAGCTCTCCCAACACCTCTTCAGCCCTTCCACAATTGAATCGGAACTGAAAGGTAACCCAATTTGACTCCCCTCGGTAATTTTCGACCGGTGCTAGAGAGAGAACCTATAGAATTTCGATGATGAAATTCTAACTCAATTTTGCATCAAGTGATGCAATTCTTGATCCAAAGAGAAACCTCAGAAGGAGAGCTATCTGCCCATATTGGAATCTCGGACCGTCATGCCCCCAATGGTGAGCAATTGAAGCTTTATCTATCTACGTTATGTTTTTCGATGAAGCTCTGTTTGAGCACGTTCCAACATCAAAACTTATGATTCAAAGTGAAATTTAATCATATGAAAATGTAGAAACTCAAATTTAACTTCAATTTCAAAATTAGAAGAGTTTGATCGGTCAATTTGATGAAATCAAATTCGACTGTATTTAGAAGTTAGAATTTGGAAAAATTAGGGATTTTCAAAAATTCGAGGGACCAAAATGCAATTTTATAAAATTGAGTGTTAATTGGGCATGATAAGAGTGTTAGGGGACCAATTGAGCCAATTTTAGAATTTTTGAGGTAAAACTTACCATTTTTGTAAAGGAAGGACAAAATGGTAATTTTGGGAAAATTGGGGGCCGAATTGGGAATTTGGGAAACATGAACCCCTTTTATGAAATTGAATAAATTGAGGTTAGAAGGGGAATTTTAAAAGTTTCGGGACTCAATTTGGGAAAAAACCGTCAATTGGGGCCTAAAGTGAAGGAAAAATAACTTTATGGACCAAATTCAAATATTTGAAAAGTTGAGAATTTAGTCATTTATAATGAATGAAGGTCATCATGCCAAATGATAACGAACAACAATATTCATTTCGTGTAGGAACACGAGACGTCGGGAATGTCGGCTGGGATTAAGCTCGTAAGGGATGAAAACCAACTAGAGGAATTTCACTACACGATCGGGTAAGTGTGATTTTTATATCATACTCGGTTGGGATGATAAGCACCTCAGAAATGAAAAGCCACTGGTAAGTGGTATTTTAAACATTACACCTAAGACGAGTGATGTGAAAATCACGCTGAAAAACTACTTACCATTTGTAAGTAGATCATACCCAGTTGGTATGATGAAACTTCCTCAAAGAGAGTAGAAAACCCATTCATCGGTTATGAGTGGAGATGTCTTCATGCTCGCTTGGTATGAGGGTTAGTTGAAACTTATTTTGTCAGAAAAGATCTCCCCTGACTGTATGTCACTGCTTAAACAACTTGGGACACCTTCTTGACGGGAGCTCGAATAGCTCTATTAGGCCGGAGGCCTCGGTTTTGGAACTTGGGGGCTAATATGCCCAATTTTAAAAATCTCAAACACTGAGTGTAAACCCCACCCTTTTGAATTGAGGAAAACAAGGAAAAGAACCGGTCAAACCGAGTGAGAAACATTGAACCAGTTCACAAACCCGATCATAAGTGAATGGGCAAATTGGGGGATTTACAACTCCCGAGTGACCCAAAAAGAGTTCATAAACCAGACCAGCTCAGATGAACCGGATATGAACCAAATTGAACTAGTTTATGAACCAAGCCAGTTTATGAAGTGAAACCGATAGAGAGAGGGCAAACTAGGGAAATTATGGATCCCAAGAAACCTAAAGAGTCACGTAAGTCATGAAAAAGGACTTATAGATTAATTGGAGATGAAAATCAAACCGATTTAATTGGTGAACTGTATTCGAATCAGATTGAATCGGTTTGGACCGATTTGAATCACTATTGAACCGAATGTTAAATTCATTTTTCTAGTTGGCTTAAAAAATTCAAATTTGAGATTTGAGGCCACCATTGGATAGAAAATGAATTTAGATGAATTTAGAAATTTCTAGATTTGAAAATTTTGGTCGAATTTGGGGCAAACCGATCGGTTTAAGCTCTTAACCCAGCTCGGAGCGGTTCGTTCTAGTTCGGAACAGTGTCATCTTCTTCTTTCAAATGATAGCACTATTCACTCGCCAGAAAATCACGCAGCGCCGGTGAAGCTGAAAAGTCTTTGGCCAGAGATTTTCAGGCAATGAATGATGACCATTAAGGCGCCAATCGGATGGCCAAGAAGTCCTCGAGCTTCCTATATAAAGAGCCCCACCTCATTCATCGTCTTCACACTAAAAAACTCTAATCTCTCTCAATTGTTCATTTTCTGGTCAAGCTCGAACCAAGCCAAACAAGGTGAGGTCTGATTCTTTAGAACCTAGGAGAAGTCAGCTACACGCTTGTAGTCTCCATTTGCTCCAAGAGTTGCCGGAGAAACTTCGGCGTGATAGAATAGTGAAGCAACTCCGATGGACTAAAGTTGCCCTATTGTGGTCGAGCTAAAATCGGCCAATTCGAGCCCTCTTCAGGCCAAATCGAGCCCTCTCAACACCTCCATAGCCCTCCTATAGCTGAATTAGAGCTAAAAGGTAAGCCAATTCGACTCCCCTCTATAATTTCTGACCGGTGCTAGAGAGAGAACCGATAGAACTTCGATGATGAAATTCTCACTCAATTCAGCATAAATTTATGCAATTCTTGATCCTAAGAGGAACCTCAAGACACAAGCTATCTACCTAGATCGAAAGCTTAGACTGTCACACCCCGACGGTAAGCTTTCGAAGCTTTCTCTCTCTAAGTCCAGTTTTTCAGCGAAGCTCCATTTGAGCTCATTCCGGCACCAAATTATGCGATTGAAGCCACCATTAGATAGAGAATGAATTTAAATGAATTTAGAAATTTTTAATTTTGAGAAAATCGGTCAAATCGGGCTTGCACCATCCGATTTACGCATAAAACCCGGTCAGACAGGTTTGATCCGGTTCGAAATAGTGTCATCTTCTTCCTTAAGATAATAGCACTATTCATTCAATACAGAAAATGGATAACATCGATAATGGAAAAATGGCTTCGATCATGCCATTTTAAGGTGAGGATAAGCTCGACCAAAAAGGAAAGTTGTCGAGCAGAGGGTCCCCGAGCTCCCTATATAAAAAGCTCTTCTTCGTTCATCCTCCACACACCTAAAATCTCCATTCTCTCTCAACTACTTCAATTTCCAGTAAAACTCGAACCAGAGCTTCAATATAGCCATTTTTCTCAGCTTGAGAAGGCAAGGGTTGAGTCCTATAAACTTTGGGGGAAGTCAGCTACGTGATAGAACCTTCCTTTCAACCCGAGGACCACTGGAGAAGCACCCGCGGAATCAAACAGTGAAGCATCTCCAATGGACCGAAGCTGCCCTATTTTGGCCGAGCTAAATTCAGCAAAATTTAACCCTCCTCTAGCCAAACCAAGCCTTCCCAACATCCCCACAACCCTTACACAAACTCAATAGAGTTGAAAGGTAAGCCAATTCGGCCCTACTCAGTCGTTGCAAGTTGGAGTTAGAGAGAGAAAGTGCTAAACTTTACTGATAAAATTCTCCCTTTATTGGACATCAATTGTAGCAATTCTTGATCCTATAAGGAACCTCAGGATGAGAGCTACCTCCCCATGTCGAGAGCTCGGACTGCCGCACCTCTAACAGTAAGCTTTTGAAGCTTTCTCTCTCTATAAATAGTGTAAACCCCATCCCTTAAAGATAAGGAAACCGAAGAAAGAACCAGTCAACCCAAGTGAGAAAACCAAACTGGTTCACGAACCCCAACCATTAGAGAAAGGGAAATTGAGAAATTTACAAATCCCAAATGACCGTAAGAGTCAAAAAAATCATGGAAAGGGACTTTGGGTCAAATTGGAAGAGAAAACCAGACCGGTTCAGGTGAACCGGATCTGAACTAGATTGAACCTGTTTAGACTGGATTGAACTGGTTTGGACTAGTTTGAACCATCATTGAACCGATTAATAAATTCATTTTTCTAGGTGGCTGAAAATATTCAAATTAGGGAATTGAAGCCACCATTGGATAGAGAATGAATTTATATGAATTTAAAAATGTTTAATTTTGAAAAACTCGGTCGAATTGGGCCTGAACTAGCTGGATTAAGCATTGAACTTGGTTCAGATCGGTCTGTTCCTATTCAGAACAGTGTCATCTTCTTCATTTAGATGATGACACTATTCATTCAAGAGATGAATGGATGGTGCTGGTGAAGATGAAATGCCTCCATTCATGACATTCTAGGTCATGAATGAGCACCATCAAGATGCCAAACGTTGGGGCAGAGAGTCCCCGAGCTCCCTATATAAAGAGCCACTCTCCATTCATTCTACTCACACCTGAAAACTCCATTCTCTCTCAACTACTTAGTTTTTTGGTGAAGTTCGAACCAGAGCTTCGACATTGGGGTTTTTCTGAGCCTTAGAAGGTCAGTTCGGGTTGTTTAGATTTTGGGAGAAGTTAGCTACCTGACGGCAATCTCGATTCGATCTGAGGACCGTCGGAGAAGTGCCAGCGGAATCAAATAGTGAAGCAGCTCCAATAGACTAAAACTGCCCTCCTTCGACCAAGCTGAATTCGGCCAAATTCAACTATCCTTAGGCCAAACCAAGTCTTTCCGACACTCTTACAGCTCTCACACGACTGTAATAGAACTGAAAAGTAAGCCAATTTAGCCTCACTCTATCATTTCTGATCGGCATTAGAGAGAGAAACTATGAAAATTTCACTAATCGAATTCTTCCTCAATTCGATATCAATTGTATCAATGCATGATCCTAGGAGTAATCTTAGGACAAGAGTTACATGTCTAGGTAGAAAGCATGGACTGTCACACCTCTGACGGTAAGCTTTCGAAGCTTTCTCTCTCTACGTACAGTTTTTCGGTGAATCTTCGTTTGAGCTCATTTCGGCCTCAATTCATGCAATTCAAAGCTCAATTGAATCATATGGATGTGTAGGAATTGAATTATAGCTTTAATTGGAATAATTAACCAGGATTAAATGGTCAATTTTTTGAAATCAAATTCAACTAGTTTGAAAGGGGGAAATCGTGGGAAAGTTTTTGGGAAATTTGGGGATTTCGTAAAATTGATGGATCAAATTGAAATTTCCCAAAATTAAGGGCCAATTGGCCATGAAAAAGATGTTGGAGGACCAATTGGTCGACTTTGGAAAGTAAGGGCAAAATGGTAATTTTTGAAAAGTTACGGACCAAATTTGAAATTTGGAAAACTTGAGCCCCTTAAACAATTTTGATTAAATTGAGGACACAAAGTGAATTTTTGGAAGTTTTGGGACTCAATTGGGAGAAAGTTAGCATTAGGGACCTAAAGTCAAGGAAAATGAACTTTAGGTACCTAAGTGCAATTAACTGAAAATTTTGGGCTTAGTCGTTCATACGTGAGCAACAATGGTTGTTATGCCAAATATTAACAGATAAGGATGTCCAAATCATGTAATAAACACAAGAGACTGGAACGCCAACAAGGATAAGCTAGCGTGGAAGCAGAAACCGACTAGAGAAGTATACACTTCAGTTATCGGGTGAGTGGGTTTATTCACATCATACCGATTGGGATGATGAGCACCACGGAAATGAAAAATCACTCATATGTGGGATTTTAACATCACACCCAATTGGAGTGAAGTGAGAACTAAGTGAAAAACTACTTATCGGTTATAACTGAAGAAAATCATACTCAGTTGGTATGATGGACTTCCTTAAAGGAATAAGAAAACCCGCTTGCTGATTGTAAGCGGAGATATCATCACACTCGATTGGTGTGACGAATTGAAAGATGATTTTGGTAGAACTGTTCTCCGGTGACGGTGTGCCAATGCTTAAAATTTTTGGGCGACCTTCTTGATGAGAGCTAGAACAACTCAGATAGGCCAGAGGCCTTGGTTTTGGAACTTGTGGGGCTAAATACCCAATTTTGGAAAATCACGTGCAGTGGACCCAAGGCTAGTTGGCATGAGCAGGAGCTCATAAACAAACATGAGATATTTAGGCCATGAAAACTCTTAATGAATGGATTATGTCATTTCATCAAGGTACCAAGACAAGACCGACATACTCAATTGACTGGAGGCAGTGCGTTAGGGCTAGGTCGATGGACCGACCTAAACAAACAGTTGTAGGTCGAGTTAAGGGTGGGGCCATTGGACCAGTGGCACCAAAGATAAATGGCTTTGTGGAAAAATTATTGTTTCTGCATGCACTTGAGGTTCAGAACCATCAAAACACCCAAGAGAGGTAATGATGTGTTCTAAGGGCTACTGGATGACATGGTGGAGATAAGGGCAGTTTGTCGTACCAGCAGTCAGGGAAGCTCTACGTAGCTTCATGCGTACGAGACCGGGGTGGGGTCGAGATGAGGTCTTTTTCCTCATATGTACATAGAGTTGCTTTTGGGTTTGAGGGTATGATGTTGCAAACATCCACTCAAACCAAAGGTAAAAATAGACGTGCTTCTATCTTGGTGGCCGGTAAAGTCGCTCCAAGCCACAAGTGGGTGTAGTGGTCGGGCTGCCCTGCGAATGTGTGATTCCTTCCTAATGAAGGGCATGTGTTAACTATTAAACACACCTAATGTGTAAAATGAGGAAAAAGTGTTTTCAAAATTGAAATTTTATCCATAAAGGAAATAAGGAGTCTCGCACACTCCGATTAAAACTATTTTGTTCATAAAAACTCACTTCCAACATTCCTTCACTAAGTTGTAGAACTCACCCTTCTTTCATATCCCTTTTTAGGAGTAAAGAAAATGACTAAGGAAAACACTCGGATCTACCTGTTGTCAGGTATGCTTAAAAGTTATTTTAAGCTCACATTTTTATTGATTTATGTTATTACAGGGAACAATGTTAAATTATGCTTGGCTCCTCCTGATTAAAGAAAGAGGAAAGCCCTTTTAAACCAAGAGAGTGGCAGGTTGATCACGGGGACTCGACCAAACTAGATCGGGGTGTGACAAACAGTTTTTTGGTGAAGCTCCGTTTGAGCTCAATTCGGACCTAAAATGTTGCGGTTCAAAGCTTAATTGAATTATATGGAAGTGTAGGAATTGATCCATACCTTCAATTTGAGCGATTAACCTTGATTGAATGGCCAATTTGAAGAAATCAAATTCGGTCAATTTGAAGGGGGAATTGGGGGAAATTTGGGGATTTTAAAAAATTAATTAACCTCTTTGCAATTTCCCAAAATTGAAGGCCAATTGGCCATGAGAAAGATGTTGGAGGACCAACTGGTCAATTTTTGGAACATTTGGGGTCAAATTACCATTTTTGGAAAGTATGGGCAAAATTGTAATTTTTTAAAAGTTGGGGACCAAATATATGTTATAAAAAGATTAATGGGATTAAAATCTAATCATAAAACATAAGAAAACGTCACGGAGTTTAAATAAAAAGTCATACTATAAATTACCAACACACAAAACCATGTGTGGTGCATGAGTATAAAGGAAGGACTGGATGAAGGATGAGACTCTAGAGAATGAGAAATATGGGTTTAAAATACCAAGAAGGGTAACCCCAGAAACTTGTATTGTGACACTAAGATGGGACCACTTGACCCAACTAACAAATAATGGAGGTAAAAATTTATGAACACCAATAGAACCATGGAAAACATTATCCTATAAGGAATATTAAGGAAGAATTAGTCATATTTTATCTTAAGTGACTCAAGTTGAATGACGGGGTAAGCATGGGAGGTATGAAGTAAGACCCGGGTAACATCAAGTCCTTTAGATAAGGAGCAAATTTTAAGTGAATAAGTTAAATTATAACCATAAAATGGTTATGAAAAAATAAACAAATACAAAAGTGTAAGTATGTGGCGAATATGGTACTTCTCGAGGATGCTGTGTAAACCCCGTCTTTCATAATGAAAAAAACCGGTGAAAAAACCAGTCATTTTAAATTTAAAACAGAGTCGGTCTGCAAGTTCGATTACTAGGAAACGGGCAAATTAGAGAAATTACAACTCCCATGTGACTCAAAATGGTCCATAAACCTTGGAAAAGAACCTTATGACAAATTGGGGGAGAAAAATCGGACCAATTCGAGTGAACCCGATCCGAACCGGATAGTACCGCTTTATGAACCGAGCCGATTTGTGAAGCAAAACCAATAGAGAGAGGGTAAAGTAGGAAATATAGGGGCCCTAAGTGACCTAAGGAGTCATAAAAGTCATGAAAAAGGACTTTATGATGAATTGGAGATGAAAACCAAACTGGTTCAGGCGAACTGGAGCCAAACCAAATTAAACTGGTTTGGACTGGTTTGAACCACTATTGGAATGAATAATAAATTCATTTTTCTAGGTAGCTTAAAATTTTCAAATTTTAGATTTGAGGCCACCATTGGATAGAAAATGAATTTACATGAATTTATAAATTAATAAATTTTTAGATTTGAAAAATTCGGACAAATCGAGGGTGAACCGGTCGGTTTAAGCTTTGAACCCAGTTCAGAACAGTGTCGTCTTCTTCCTTCAGATGATAGCACTATTCACTCGCCGAAAAATCGTGCAGTGCTGGTGGAACTGAAAAGTCTCCGGCCAGGGAGTTTTAGGCAATGAATGACCACCATTAAGGTGCCAATCAGACCGCCAAGAAGTCCTCAAGCTTCTTATATAAAGATCCCCTCCTCATTCATTCTCTCCATACCTGAAAAGCTCACTGGCAAAGCTCGAACTAGAGCTTTAATATAGGGTTATTTCTAAGCTAAAGAAGGTGAGGTCAGATTCCTTAGAACTAGGGAGAAGTCAGCTACACGGTGGTGACATGCATTTGTTCTGAGAGTCATCGAAGAAGCGCTGGCGTGATCGAATAGTGAAGCAGCTCCAACGGATCGAAGCTACCCTATTTTGGTTGAGCTTAAATTGGCCAATCCAAGCCCTCCTCATGCCAAAACAAGCTCTCCCAACACTCCCTCAGCCCTCCCACGATCGAATTAGAACCGAGAGGTAAGCCAATTCGGCTCCTCTCTACAATTTCCGACCGGTGTTAGAGAGAGAGTCGGTAGAATTTCAATGACAGAATTCTAATCCAATTTGACATCAATTGATGTCATTCTTGATCCTAGGAGGAACCTCAAGAGGACAGCTACCTACCTAGATAGAAAGCTCAGACTCTCGCGCCCTCATTGGTGAGCAATTGAAGCTTTCTCTCTCTACTGTTTGTTTTCCAACAAAGCTCCGTTTAAGCTCATTCCAATGTTAAAGCTTGCAATTTAAAGTGCTATGGAATTTTTTGAACATTTAGAAACTCAATTTCAACTTCAATTTCAACAATTAGAAGTGTTTGATCAATCCATTTGATGAAATCAAATTCAACTATGTTAAAAAGTTTAAATTTGGGGAAATTTTTGGGGAAATTGGGGGTTTTCAAAAATTCGAAGGACCAAAATACAATTTTATAAAATTGAGGTTCAATTAGGCATGATAAGAATATTAGAGGTCTAATTGAGTAATTTTAGAATTTTTGGGGCAAAACTTACCATTTTTGTAAAGGAAGGGCAAAATGGTAATTTTGGAAAATTTTGGGGTCAAATTGGGAATTTGGGAAACTTGAGCTCCATTTTATGAAATAGAGTAAATTTAGATCCCAAAAGGAATTTTAAAAGTTTCGGGACTCAATTTGAGGAAAAACCGGCATTTGTGACTTAAAGTTAAAAGAAAAATAACCTTAAGGACCTAAATGAAATAAAGGAAAAGTTGGTTTTTCTCATTCGATTGGAATGAATCAGGGCTATTAGGCCAAAGAATAATGAACAACTATATTCATTTCATTTAGGAAAATGAGACATCGGGAATGCTAGCTGAAGATAAGCTTGCTAGGGAAGGAAACCGACTAAGTGGAATTTCACTACACAATCGGGTGAGTGGGATTTTATATCATACCCGGTTGGGGATGATAAATACCTTGAAATGTAAACCCACTACTTAGTGGTATTTTAAACATCACAACATAGAGGAGTGATGTGAAAATGACGAGGAAAAACTACTTACAAGTTGTGAGTAAATCATACCCAATTGGTATGACGAAGCTTTCTCAGAGGAAGTGGAAAACCCGTTCATCGGTTATGAGCGAAGATATCCTCATACTCAGTTGGTATGATGGATAGTTGAAAATTTATTTTTGTCGGAAGTGCTCTCCCTTGACTGTGTCCCACTACTTAAATGATTCAGGAGACCTTCTTGACGGGAGCTCGATTAGCTCTTATAGGCCGAAGGCCTCGATTTTGGAACTTGCGTACTAATATGCCCGATTTTGAAAGTCTCGAACAGTGGGACCTAGGCCAGTTGGCACAAGCAGGAGCTCGTAAATAAACATGAGATATATGCCATACAACTTTAAATAAATGAATTGTTTGGCCATGGTACCAAGATAGGACCAACATGCTCAGTCAACTAGTGGTAGTACGACATGACTAGTCGACGGACCAATCAAGACAAACAGCTGCAGGTTGAGTTGAGGGTCAGGGCCGTTGGACCAGTGGCACCACAGATTATATGGTATGATGTGAAAATACTGATTGTGCATGCACTATGTGTACGAGACCTTCAAGATGCCCAAGAGTGGTAGAGATGTGTCCTAGGGCCTTGGACGACCTAGTGGGTATAAGGGCAATTCATCGAACCAAGTGACCCAGCGAAGCTCAGAGTGGCTTCAAGCGCACGAGACCGGGGTGGGGATGGGATGAGGTCTCTGTTCTCATACGGACACGGAAAATCGTTATGGGATTGAGGGTCAGATGTCGCAAACATCTACTCATTCTCAAGGTAGAAGTGGACATGCTTCTATCTAGGTGGCTGATAAAGTCGCTCCAACGCCACAAGTGGGTTTAGTGGATGTACTGGCCTGCGAATGTGTGTTTGACCTTCATGATGAAGGATGTGTGTTGGGTGATGACACACCGTGACAAATAAGAAATGGTGATAAAAAACTAAAATTTTGAAATGAAAGGATTTTTTAAAGAAAATAACTAGTATGGCACACTTTAATATAAATCTTTTTCCTAAAAGTTAAATTTCGAAAACTCATTCACTGAGTCGTTGTACTCACACCCTCCCTCATATCCCTTTTCAGGAAATCCTATAAAGCCTACCCTCAAGGACGACCAACTAATACGTATGTGAGATAGGTATGTTTAATCTAAAATCTTGTGCAGTTTTGATTTATGTTATTCCAGGAAAGGTAAAGGTTTAAAGGACACCTTACTTTTCATGGTTTATAACAAGGGAAAATCCTTATATAGACCGGGAGAGTGACGGGTTGATCATGGGGATCCGACCAAACCGGGTCGGGGCATGACACGATTTCTCGGCATGCCATGACATAAAGAAAGGTATGATGGTGGACAATAAATGCACTAATAATTAAACCAAAGAGTATATTGCATGGTAGACTCAAAGGATGCTATTATATCTATGTAAAAAGGACCCATAAAATAAAGTGGGAAGAAATAGGTCAATGGTGGATACATGAGCTAGTGGAAATTTGCTATGATCCTCCAAAGACCTTCATTGTTTCAAAAGGTATCAAACAAAAGTTATAAGGGAAATGAACAACTATAGCTCGCTTGAAGAGACAGTTGATTGGTTTGAATAGAATTCACAATCAACATTGAAAATATTCTATAAGAGGATCGCAAAAGTAAATAACTGAGGAATAACTTTACCAAGGAAGCTTTAAGTATAACTACGGAAAAGATTACTAATGGTCACGAGTGTTCTGACACATAAACCTCAAGGGTGGAAAACTATAGGCATGGAAAGTTAGTATCTACATGAAGAATTAATATCAACTTATGGCACACCAAAACTCAATCAAGTGCATAAGCTATCACAAGTGATAATTAAGGGAGAAAAAGTTAAAAGATAGAGCACAACTTTAATGCCACAAATGTTATAAACGGTAATGATGGTATGAATTTGTGAATAAAACACTCCAATAGTGGAGTGAAAATGAGGGAATGGACATACAAGGTAAAGTTTCATGCACCCGCCATTTCAATATCCATGAATGGATTAGTAAGATGATAATAAAGGATGTCATTAGAGAAAAATGATTTCAAAAGGATGGAGTATATCTATTATCCTTAATAAGCTAAATGAGAATATTCATAGAGTAAATTGTGATATCTAGACAAATTTTTGGACGAACCTTTTTCCTACAAAAACTGAGAAGCATGTATTCCCCGAAAAATGTGCTAATGAGATGGAAAAATGAAGGATGGAATGCCAAAGCAAAGAGAAAATTGAATCTATATATTGAGTTTGGACCTCTAATAATGATTCCATATACAACTCTTGACACAAGTCTTGATACTAAAGAGACCTACATGAAATTCACCCAAGGTGGAAAGAGGAACTTAAGGTAGAGGATCCACCCCATAGGAAGTGGGGTAAGCCGATACTACAAAGGAGTCAAAAGAAGGTGCTTGATAAAAATAATTTCTAACGAAGTTCATCTACATATAGATAGTAAAAGCTAGGCAGTAAGAAATTACTAAGGAGAAGAAAAAAGAAGGAAATTCAGTAAATAACGACTCAGCATGAAACTAGTTCTCATGGAGCACATGAAAAATACTCATAACAACAAGGGATCTAGTTTGGTAACAAAAGCTAACATGATAAAACTTTATCGATAAATGATTGGTTGAACAATGCGAAGGAACACCTTTTGGGTGAGTACCCAAAGACACGAAATGTAGACAAATGACTTGGGATTAACAAAGCTAAGACAACCAACTAACAGAATGATCATTTATTTTTTGAGACAGTCAAATACTACCTTATTGGATGAATATGATGTGAAGAATAGGTAAATTGCATAAAATACCTATAAGAAAGAGGGTGAAATGAAAGACAAGTAGTCATAAACAAGCATTACAAAAAGCGTGGTGGTATGGTTAGCTAACAAGTACCAAAATGGTACGTATGGATAAAAGAGACCATGAATAGAGAATATTCATTAACCTAAAATGAAATAAGATATTATAAGGACAATAGACCCGAAAGGCGAAATATGGATAATGGAATATCCATTACCAATAGACATGGTTAGTGTTGCAAGAGAAGACATAACCATAAGCGATTGAATGGGATACATAGGTTAACTTTGGAAATTGGAACTAATGTTACAAAAGTTTTGAGGACAAAAATTCTAAAAAAGAAATGGAATAGTTGTAATACCATATTTTTTTAACCTGAAAATTTCGATCAGAAATTTTCAATACAAACGAAATGAATCGATAATTTATATGATTAAGTGATAATCATACAAATAATTTAGGATCAAATAGAGTAATTTTGATTTGGAAACTAAGTTCATTTGGATTTGAATCAATTTTTTGGAGTAAGTTGGATCACCCTTAAAACGAGTCGAGTTAATTAAGCTAGAGACACCCGAATTGAACAAGTGAAATTTAATAATTAAATGGATAAAATATATGTGTATGTATATATATATATGTGGATTTTAATAGGTGGACACGTTGGGGATCTAAATTCAATCCATACATAACGTAAAGTAAAATAACAAAGCCATATTATTTGAAGGATTAGATGATGATGATAAATAAATACCAATGTAAATGTCTATACATATATAATTAACTCATAGTAAATAGTTGTAGCCTTATAGTAGGTCCAATCCATAAACATGTTCACATGTCCAACAAGGAAAACAAAATAAAAGTTTACAAATCAAATCCAAATATATGAAGCTCAAATGAATGGTCCATAGATAGAGAAAAGGCCTATACAAAATTTATATATAGGTAGGGGCCTCACAACTATAAGCTCATATATAAATTATCAAGAAGTAAAATTACATAAGGCTATCTTAAGGCCTTATATTTACTAATAAAAAATAGAATGAACATAGAAGAGCTCAATCCGTCAACAACCCAAACCAAAGGATCAGCCCTGAAATATAAATTAAATACAACCTAAAGACATGGGATTACATGGACCCTTGGGTGAGCTAAACTCATTAGACTCCTCAAGAACCTAAAGCTGAGCATTAGGAGACTTTTGTCTCAAAAGCTTGAACATGTTGTTGGACCTACAAATTGGACTGGGAGTAAATGTTATCAGATTAAACAAGTCCCATAAAAATACTTGAATAATCATGGGATTAAAATGAAAATTAGATGGGTGATAAGCTAATCTGATAGACCAAACCTCTCATGGGAATTATGGATACTTCAAACTATGTAAGAAGCCAATGTAATCTAGCCACATTTCCAACATTATAGCCCCATCTCCATACCATCATCATCCTCCTAAGAAAATCAAGGAAATTTCAATCAAAATATATACACATAATATATATGTCACAAGGTCAAATAAACAACACGTTACGATAATGACATGATTAATGCAAGGCTAGAGTAGAGAGGTAAACCATGAGTGGCTACATGAAATTTTATCACTAATAAACTAGGATATTAAAGAGATAAAATGTAGACCATCCAAATGGAAAAGGGGACTAAAAGTTTACATGGCCTAAGTAGCCTCATACCAGGGTAGTCAGTAAAGGTGCTATATATCATAAGTGAGAAAGATGAATTTATATTCTGCGAAGGTGTGGTCTCTTTTATTATGAAAAGGGTATTTGGAATGTTGATTGTTTGTCTAATACAAACCCATAACAAATAAAATAAGTGAGAAGCCCTTCTAGGTAGGAACAGGCATGCAGTTAGCTTGTCCAATACAAGATCATGAAATAAAACCCCGAATAGATAAAATATGTGGAAAGTACTTTCATGTAGGAACAAATGTGTGGTTAGTTTGTCCAATACAAGCCTATAATGAAAACTGTGAAAAGTCCATCAAGGATGGAACTAATATACTAATTAGCTTATTTGATATAAGCCTGAGAAATAAAACTCTAAACATATAAAGCCTATGAAAGGTTCTTCCATGAAAGGACAAACAAATTGGTAGCTTGATTTATACTAAAACTATAAATCCTTTTTGGTAATCTTGAGAAAGGATTTTGTAAAGTAACCGTATAACCATTTTAGAGTATGTGTTGAATCGTGGGTATGACATCATGATGGCAGCCAATCCTACTCCCTAAGTTATGAACTCACTCCCCTTCAAGGGGAGATAACACTAGTCCAGTACGTCGAGGACTCTGAGAGTCATATGCGCATCAAATCTAGTGAAAGAGAAAGGTCTAATCCCTCAATAGCGGATATCTTGTTTGATATGTCTAGGTTGGGCAATTGTGCTCACACACATGATCTGACATTGACACCTTAGTTTGTCAAACGTGTGGCTGGGGATGAGTTTTCATACCAACGTGGTTGGTAAAATCGCTTCGAACCACAAGTGGAATAGAGGGGAACTTTATTATGTAGATGTATGATCCTTCCATAATGGAACAGTTGTCATATGATGCATGCTTGTCCATACAAGATTCAGGTATGTTGAAAATACTTGAAACCTCAACCTTTCTTATGATTGAAATATTGTCTAAATATTTCCTAAATGAATTATACTTGCATCTCATGTTTTAGAGTATATGTTGAATTATGAAGATGATGTCACGATGTATGTCAATCCTATTAACTAGGTTTTACAGCTCACACTCCTCCATTACCCCTTTCATGTAACTAAAGCGTATAAGAGACACATCTAGGTTATGGAAAGTCATAATAAACCAAAAGTATGTATTTCATTCAATACGTAGCCCTGGTATAGTTTATTGAAATATTTTTCATATTTCAAAATAATATTTTAAAATTTTTATTTTAACAAATTGTTATTCTGAGTCTTAAGTCATGTCAGGTTTACAATAATTAGATGCCCACCTTTGTAAAATCGGGAGGATGTAGTAGTTATCTGCAAGTTCGACCGAAGAATTGGGTTAGGGTGTGACACCTATACTCGTGTGTGTAGCAGGAGGGGGCTTCCAGAGTATACGGATGATCGAGGGTACAACCTCGACATTCTTGTGAGGGGTCGGACACTTATAATACACACACCCTCATAAACCTAATTGTGTGAGTGTGATGCATTCGAGGACATGGTTATAATATATGTAAGACCAAGAAATCCCAACTTGATAACCAAATCGAGTTGAACCGAAAAGTGGGATCGAACTAAGAGAGTAATGTTAAACTAGGAAATGAAAATGAATAGGAAAGAAAGAAGGGATTAATGGAGAGGCCAAGAAGGATGAGACGGGGTCATGAGAAACCCTTAGAAGTGTCTCGCGACACGGAGTAAAGGATTGGAAGAAAACCGGGAGAAAACCGGTTTGAACCGAGTTTAAGTTGTGTGTAGTCACAAAATCACCCAAATTTTTAAGGGATCAAAACAAATCCAAATGGAGTGGTTATTGATTCCATTCAATAGGAAATTGAATGTATAATTTTTAGATATTTTTATTTTTCTAATAACTGGCACAAAAAGGGTGAATCAGGCCAAAAACCATCGAACTGGCTGAGAAATTCATTAGAAATCAGTTTGTTACAGTTCAAATCGGGTGGCATGTAACACCTGGAGCACGCACGTGCGGCTATGCGTGCGTGTCATCTTCCTCGCCTGACTTTCATACTCGGATCCCCTGTTTTAACCCGATAGTGCACAATTGACCACCAACTCCACCACTTGGGGAAATTAATTCATTGTCACCACCACAGGCTATGGATTAATGAGAGAAGGTTATGGATAGATAGATGTGCAAGTCTAGATCATGCCCATTTAAATTGGGGTTATTCCCTCATCAAATTTTCCTCAGAATTCTCTCTCAACCACCGATTGCATCCAACTTCGATGACCTTGCTACTAGAGAGCCTAGCTCCTCCATCTGACCACCTCTTATGACCGTCTAGGTACCCCTCGAAAGCTGAGTACCTCAATTTTCATTGCACCTCTCTCGACCCTGAATTCTACCTCTACCAACACTGACAAGATCGTACAGTAACCGATCTCCAACGACCCAAAATAGGACAGTTATTTCAGAGCTCAATTCGAAGGGCCTCAATGGCCTTCATGAGCAAAGAAACATTCATTGAGTCTCTTTTACTACAACTTTCCATAGCCTCTGGCCTTGCCCAATTTGAGCAAGATTTGAGGGAGAATTAAATCGTTGAAATCTCATATCGCACACTAAGTGGTCCAACTAACTAAAACATGAATGTCAGGAGGAATAGAACATCAATTAAAGTGGCCACAAACTCCTTAAGGAGTCAGCTTTAAGATACCACTATCCTCAATGGTCGACGAGCCTTTTCCCATGAGTTCCTAGCTTTGACCCAAATTTTACTTGTTGGTGCGCAAGTTTCTAATCAAGCCTTATCGGAGTAACTTCGGCCGACTCCAGCCAAACTAAGTTAATGACAACCTAGAGGAAGGCCAAGGGGATCTCCCCACTTAATTTGATAATATTTAGAGATACTTTGTTAGTGGATCAAAGTGCGTCAAAGCTCAGGGACTAAATTTTAAAGATTTGAAAGTTAGGGGACTCAATTTCTATTAAGCTTTTTATGTAGTTGTCACGCCCCAACCCGGTTCGGTCGGATCCCCGTGAACAATCGGCCACTCTCCCAATTTATTAAAGAGTTTTCCCTTATTATAATCTGTAAAGAGTAAGGCGTCCTTGAACCTGCACTATTTCCTGGAATAGCATAATCAAAACTGCATGAAATTTTAAACTCTACATACCTGTCTTATAGGCATCTTAGTTGATGATCTTTTAGGGTAGGCTTTCCCGGATTTCCTGAAAGGAATATAAGGGAGGGGGGTGAGTACGACTACTCAGTGAATGGGTTTTCAAAGGTCTACTTTTAACTTTTAAGAAAAATATTTATATGGAGTATGCTAGACTCCTTTCTTTTCAAAAATCCCTTCATTTAAAAATTTGGGTTTTTCCATTATTTCTTAGTTATCGGTGTGTCATCACCCAACACACATCCTTCATCATGAAGGCTACACACATTCGCAAGTCAGTATCACTACTGAACCTGCTAGTGGCTTCGAAGTGACTTTTTCTGCCACCCGGATAGAAGTACGACCACTTCTACCATGGGAATGAGTGAATGTACGCGACATCCGACCCACAATCCCGAAATCACTTCTTCATGTCCATATGAGGATAGAGACATCATCCCATCCCCACCCCGGTCTCATGCGCTTGGTGCTACTCCAAATTTCGCACAGACACCTGGAACGACAATTTGCCCTTATACTCACCGGGTGGTCGAGAGCCCTTAGGACACATCACTACCCCTCATGGGCATCTTGATGATCTCGTACTCATAATGCATGCACAAACAATATTTTCTTATCAAGCCATGTAATATGTGGTGCCACTAGTCCAACAACCTCGACTCTCAACTCAACCTACAGTTGTTTGTCTTGACTAGTCCGTCGACCTGTCATGTCGCACTGCCGCTAGTTGACTAAGCATATTGATCCTATCTTGGTACCATTGCCAAACAATTCACTTATTAAGTTTTATTGCACATATATCATGTTCGTTTACGAGCTCCTGCTCGTGCCAACTAGCCTTGGGCCCACTGTAAGAGATTTTCAAAAAACTGGGCATTCTTGCCCGCAAGTTCCAAAATCGAGCCCCCCGGCCTATAAGAGCTATTCGAGCTCTCGTCAAGAAGGTCTCCCAAATAGTTTAAGCATTGGCACACGGTCAGGGGAGAACACATCCGACAAAATAGGTTTTCACTGTCCATTATACCAACCGGTATAAGGACATCCCCGTTCATAACAGATGACGGGTTTTCAACTTCCTTCGAGGAAGTCTCATCATACCAACCGGGTATGATCTACTTACAACCAGTAAGTAGTTTTTCCACATAATTTTCACATCACTTTCTCTAAGTGGTGATGATTAAAATACCATTAAACAGTGGGTTTTTATACCAAGGTACTTATCATTCCCTACCGGGTATTATATAAAATTTTCACTCGCAACCGGTAAGTGGTTTTTATCTTTAAGTTGTGCTCATCATCCCAACCGTGTATGATGTTAGTAAACCCACTCATCCGTTAACGCAGTGAATTCCACTTGACCGGTTCTTTGTATTCACGCGAGCTCGTCCATACTGGCGTTCTCGGTATTTCGCGTTCCTAAATGATATGAACATCCTTGTTCATTATTACTCGGCATAACAGCCTTCATTCATTTCCAATGAATGAGAAAACCCAAACTTTTAATTATTTGCAATTATGTCCCTAAAGTTATTTCTCTTTAAATTTAAGTCCCAAATGTCGGTTTTTCCTCAAATTGAGTCCCGTAACTTTTAAAATTTATATTGGGACCTTAATTTATTTAATTTCACCAAAAAGGGGTTTAATTTTCCAAATTTCCAATTTGGTCCCCCAATTTTTCCAAAATTACCATTTTACCCTTCATTTACAAAAATGATAAGTTTTGCACTAAAAATTCCAAAATTCCTCAATTGGTCCTCCAACATTATTTTCATTCCCAATTAACCCTCAATTTCATAAAATTGCATTTTGGCCCTTTGAATTTCGAAAATCCCCAATTTTCCCAATTTTCCCCCCAATTTCAATTCTTCAACACTAACGAATTTGATTTCATCAAATTGACCGACCAAACACTTCTAATTGTTGAAATTAGAGTTGAAATTGAGTTCCTGCATGTTCATACATTTCTAAGAAACTTTGAATCGTAGATTTTAACACCGGAACGAGCTCAAACAAAGCTTCGCCGGAAAACAGACTATAGAGAGAGAAAACTTCGATTTCTCACCGGTGAGGGCACGGCGGTCTGAGCTTTCAATCTAGACGGATAGCTCTCATCTTGAGATTCATCCTAGAATCAAGAATCGCATCAATTGATGTTGAATTGAGTTAGAATTTCATTATTGAAATTCTGCCGATTCTCTCTCTAGCACCGACCAGAAATTGCAGAAGGGAGCCGAATTGGCTTACCTTTCAGTTGTAATTCGATCGTGGAAGGGCTGAGGAAGTGTTGGGAAGGCTTGGTTTGGCCTGAGGAGTGCTCGAAATGGCCAATTTCAACTCGACCGAAATAAGGCAGCTTCGGTCCACCGGAGCTATTTCACTGTTTCATCATGTTGTCGCTTCTCTAGTGATTATAGGATTGACTAGAGTTTTTTATCAGATAGCTTACTTCTCCCTAGTTCTAAAGAGCCCGACCTCTCCTTTCGAGGTTAAGAAAAATGTTCAAGTCGAAGCTCTAATTTAAGCTTCACTAGGAAATGGAGCAGTAGAGAGAGCAGTAAAAATCATACTTCCCAAGAGGTTACCCATCCTCACAATACTCTCATACAAGCACGCTTAACTTCAAATTTCTTATAAAATCTTGTTCACCTAAACCAATTTGGTTTTTGTTTTCTAATTTTTCATAAGTTTCTTTTCCAAGGTTTAATGAACCATTTGGATCACCCGAAAGTTGTAAATTTTCATATTGCTTGTTCCCAAATGTAAATCGGCTCAGTTTTCTTACTCGGTTTGACCGGTTCTTTTCTCGGTTTTCCTTAACTCAAAAGTGCGGGGTTTACAATAGTCTTCCTAAAAGGTAAAGTAATGGGACAAAGGGGCAAAATGGTAATTTTGCCAAAGCTTAGGGATTTTTTAGGAATTCATGGAAAATAGAATTTTGAATTGTTCCAATGTCTATTTGGGACCATAATAGCTTTGAAGGAAACCTTAAGAACCCAATTGAAAGACTTAGGAAAGTCTAGGGTCCAAAAATAGGATTTTGTAAAGTATAAGGGCAAAATGGTAATTTTTCTCAAAGTAAGCACCAAATGGTAATTTAGGGAAAATGAAACCACTAGGTGGTGACTAAAGGAATGTGGGCACTTCGATAAGTGCTAAGTAAAAAGAGAATAAACTTAGTCCTGAGAGGTTAACCTTAGACAAGGTTAGACCGAGGGTCGAGTTACCGACGAGTGAGTTGAGTAACCTAAGCCGAAAGGGCTTAACCGTGAAGTTGTAGGAAGAGTACGGTCGATGAAATAGTGAAATGGTTAGAAGTGGAACTGACCCTATTATTGCAAATCCTTGTAGAGAATGCAAGAAGCACTCTAGTGGAATCAATAGTCGATTTCGAAAACCTTGCTGAACCAACGAGTTTCGTGTTGTGAGGTGAGTGGGCATTAACAGTAAGTCCGATTGGACCGACCGAAGCAAAAGATACATGCTTGATTGATTGAGTGCATAGGAGTAGAAAGCTAGCATTTGAACTCATATAAGAAGTACAAAATGACAGATCATGCTCATTAAAACAAATGAAATTTTAAGGGTAAATGAAAGAATCGGTCTTGGGACCGGGATAAATGGCACAAATACAGTTCTGAGGAACCGGCAAAATGTTTTAGGCCTTGAGCCATGTTGTGACCTGGGGAGATGGCTGAGTGACCATTTGGTCTCCCAAACAAGTGTCACTGCCATGGTGTATGCTAACTTAGCGACTAGGGCACAGAGTATATGTCGTGTGACCCCTGGTATGGGGCCTGAAGCCCACTATGTGATATGAGGAGACAGCCGAAAGACCGGTCGAGCTCCCGAGATTGTTATATTTTGTGGGGAGTTGGTACAGTCAGGGACTAGACTCCCAAGTATATCCATGTTATAAGCATGTTGATTTTTTCATATAAATTGGAGAGTCAAGTGAGTGACGCATCGAGCTCCCAAGTAATAAGATGTGTTAAGCACCATTATGTAACCCTGCCATGAGTGTCAGGGGATGACCACGAGTCATGATTTATCTTGTTGTGAATACCGATATAGGAGAGGGGGTGACGAATGGACGACCGAGTAGTCGTGTCGTCGCCCGAGGAAAAATGGAAAGGAGATCGGGGAGTATTTTTATGTAATCTTCCATGTTTTTCGAGCACCTGGGTGATGTATGGGTACCATTCCAGTACACTGCTATAATGAGACGATGGCGGAATTGAGTCACATGTGTATGGGGCATGGGCCGACGAGTGGCGGTAATACGGCCATGACCCCGGGTGCTTAGACACCCAAATGTGAGATGACACTCGAAGAGTGTCGATTGTGGTATCGTCCAAGCAGCAATACACTTTGGGGATGATATAAATGTGGGGCCTGAGTAGTCCATTTGTGTGCAGGCCTGAGTTACCCACTGTTGGGTGAGGGAGTAGCAGTGAGACTGCCATGAGCCCGAATGCTAAGACACCCCACTGCAAGACGGCATCCAAGGAGTATCGATTGTGGTAAGAGTGCATTGGCGACTCTCACACTCTAGTTTTCTGGTTTGGTATTGTACAAGAGGCGGTACACTCTAGGGTATGTTGTTGTATTATGGGCCTCAGTAGCCCATTGTGTTTAGGGCTTTTATAGCACGGGATGAGGCGCGGGTCATGAGTAACCCGGAAGTGTCAACGAGTGTAGGGCATCCATTGTGTGTAAAATATGAGTTCCCGGTGTATACATGTAGTAGTAATACATTTTTTTATTAGGGAAAACCAAAGGGGGAGACCGAGTATATCCTGACTATAGCATAGACTACGAGCCGAATAGCCTAAGACCAATGTCTCCAAGGGGCAAAGTAAGCAATGGGACTCGGAAGTGTTAAGTACGAGTAATATGATAGAGAATCATGCTAGGTGATTTACGGGGAACATTTGGGTCGTAATCTATGTAGTAACACAACGTCAGTATCTCATTTACTGAGCTGTGAGCTCACTCCTCCCCTAAACATATTGTAGGCTAAGCCCAAAAAGCGTGAGGTAGAGAAGATAAGGAACATCCCAAGACGCATACCTGCCCAAGATAACCTCGTACCCTACTCATAAATAATGTTTACGTTTTATCATATTTCTAAAATTTTTGGGACATTTGATAAATTATTTTATGGGCTCCCACGCAAAACTTTGAAATAAAATTTATGAATTTTTGCTACATTTTACAAGTGTTTTGTCAAAAGACTTGGTCACTCCGGTTCTCACTATAGTAAATGTACAAACCATAGTGGTTATCAACGGGAACAGGTGGAGGGGCACAAGTCTCCGATCGAAAAAATCAGGTAAAGGCGTAACAATATACATGTATGTTAAGTTGGAACTCTCATTGGAAATTAATACTTTAAAAGTGAGATAAAAGGTATAAAATTAGGGTAAAATACAAGGATGAATAAACAATATATAATACTTGTCCATTGTTATTATTCTCAAGATTTATACATTAAGTTTGTATACAATTTAATTATTAAAGAAAGTTTCATTTTTTTATGAAAAATATGACGAATGTTTTATATTGAGTACCCATTATTATAGTATCGAGTGGGTATATCAGGTTGTTATTAAACACTAATCAACAAAATCTAGTTAGAATGTGAGATGCACCCTTCATCCAATCAAGAGTTCTTATTTCACCAGTCTTCTTCATCCGCTGCTCCGTAGAGGTGCAAATGCATATATCAGTTAGAAGGGTTCAAACTGCAAAGTCCCGATCCTCTAGAAATTGGTGAGAAGATAAGGTTGAGGATAGTATACATTCAAGGGGGAGATTTTATAAAGGGAGTGTGAGGTCTATGTCAATAATGGTGTTAAAAAAAGACAACAATTGAGTGATCCTCCATAGAAATGAACGGGACGACTATATCATCTAGAGAAGTAAGTTAAACTTATTTGAAACGTTCAGCCTTCCCCTTCATTCCACTAGTGACTCAAAGTTTTCCCCCTCCCACACAAACGAGCGGGTATTATAAAGGAAAGTTTTATCTCCATCAACTTTCTTAGAAAGAAATTCACGAAAAGGAATTCCATCAGCTCTCATAGAAAAATATTTTCAAGGGGTAGTATTCATGGTACCAAGTTTTCCCTGGGTTTTGGATATATGCAGGAACATATCAAACTCTCCTCCTATCAATGGTCGCACTTCCAGAATAGAGTCGGCAGTCTATGAACAATGGCATACAAAGTCATCTCCTCGACACTTTGAAAAACGCTAACTCATTGGTTGTGGAGCTACTAATTCACGCCATAGTGTTGCCACAATTGGCCGATCCAACAAGCTCTCGTGACATTCCCTGGTTAACATGTTCCCACTCCCCCACAAATTAATATGGATTTATTTTACCATCATCCAAGAAAAGAAATTTGGAAATTTTGAAACGTTACATTCAATGGAAATTAACCTTTGGCTTTGATATAAGTGAAAGGCTCCACTTAAACGGAAGGGAATGTTAGGGATTTCACGGATGGATTGGCTCCTCCATAGGGAGTGCGACCATTGTAATAAAAATGCGACATCGATCTAAATTTAACATAATTGGAGTTTTTGGATCAATCACCAAGAAGTGGGATCATTACCGGTAGCAAGAGCTAGTATCTTTACCAAAATTGAACTGAAATTAAAATTTATTGTAATAGGGATGAAATGGCTTAACATTCCAATGTGAAGGTCTGGTAAGAAATTAATAGAGGCCTAATGAGTCCTTATTTCCCGATTGGAGTGAAGGTTGGAACCCAGACCTTGTGCAATGGTAACAGTCCCAAGTGCACATGCACTTAATTGCTTGTAAATCAATTTCAAATTGATTTAATTAATTTAAAATTACAACTAAAAAATAAATTAACCCTTCAAATATATAAAAAAGTTAGTATATCAAAAAAGATTTCACATTTTTTTATATTTAACTTTCGACTTCTACCTTTTAAGATTTATGCATGTATTCACATCTTTTTTATTATCATTTCAAAATAAATTAAATAATAATAAATTATATATATACTACACATTCAAACATAACCCTAATCTTTTAATTTCACCTATAATTTTCAATTATATGTGGTACACCTACTATATCAACTCCTACATATTCAACTTAGTGCCCCAAAACTTAAAATTTCACATCTTTTCCCTCACCTCCTTTCTCTTCCATTTCCCTCAACAGTAAACATATGAATACCATGCATATGATATCATTTGCAAGTGTTCATCATTTGCAAGTGTCTTCTTCACTGATAAAGGCAACCGGAATTCTTTATTCTACAATCGGAATTGCACAGAAAGCATCACATCGAAGACCAATTCACAGAGATAATAAGTTAAACGGAAGCAACAACTTATTGATCAGAAGTCAGAGCAGCGGCCCTTCTGCTCCCAATCACCGTACCTGGTCGGCTCGGGCCCTCTCGGTCCGCCGACCTCTCCTGTCTCACGGTTCACATGTACATCCCCTTCATCTTCGCCGTCGCCCCTGTTTTCTTCTCCGTCCTCGATCTTGCTCTGACTCTCCTTGACAGCGTCCTCCTCCGGCCCCTTGCTGCGCATCGCCTCCTGATCAGATGAGCCGAACAGGCGGATCCCGGCGGGTTGAGCCACGGCTAGATGTGCGGATCCGATGCCGGGGAGGGCCAACTTCACAGATAATAGACGGCTTAGATTTAATGTCATCACTTTTATGCTCGTCATGTCCTGCTATAGGCGGCCGGCTTGATTGGAAGCGAAAAATTGGTCGCCTGGTAGGGATTGAAGAGCAGAGTGTCTGAGAAAGTGGGAGAGAGAGTGGGAATGATTAAAATAGTAAACAAAAAGTTGGAGAGGCTTTAAGCCCAATGAGAATGGGCGGGCCGATAGTAAAAAAATTAGGCAAAAATATTAAATAAAATATTATAATTTCAACAAAATATCAATTTAAAGAGGAAAATTTGATATAGAGCCATAAACAAGAGCTTGCTGAGATCTATCAAGAGAAGTAATCAAGCAGAGAAGGATAGTGCAAGAAGAGGAAGAAGAGGATGGGAGGAGCAGGTGAGCTCGTGAGGAGAATCCCGCGCATCAGATTCCCCCAGAGGCACCCCAAGACCTCTTCTGGTTCAGGTTCAGGTTGCTCTATTTCTCTGTCGTACTTGGTGGTTAGGTCCCTGGTGATAAATCTTGATTCGGAAGGGTTAATTTTTTTGAATTTGTCCCAATATCGTGACCCTTGCGTTTGTTTGTTGTCTCTTTGATGTTTGATTCTTCTTGAGATGTTCGGCAATTGTACCCTTTTGGGTCTGCTTCGATTGTAGATTGGCAAAAAATGGGATCAATTATCTGCAGGTTGATTATGCTTCCTGTGCTGTAGAAAGAAATGAAACATTAATATATTAGTAAAAAAGGAGCAAATGAATCATAATTCAGATTGTTAGTGCAATTCTGTCTGCAGCATCAGGAACTGCTGATGCAAAGAACATCTCAGTGCCGATGTCAGATGTGCCTGCAGCTCCCAGTAACATGGCTGTGGGCGGGAAAGCTACACTGCAGCCAAAACGGACACCTGTGTCAGACCGGGAGATTGAAGCCATTCTGGTGAGTCCTAAAGGAACTCCTTCCTAGTGCAGCAATTTTGTTTTTGGACTAATCTTCTTAAAAGGTGCCATAAACTATTGTTACATGAGAACGAAATCTGTATCTTCAATCCTTGAGGTAAAGTAGACCAATTTCAAAGACCTAACTTAGTTCTGATAAGTGACACATTTGCATTTGGGATGGTTGAAGCAAGTTTATGATTAGGTAATACCAAGTAGAGAAGAAGACATACTTTTCAACAGAGGAGCTCAATGGAGGTTTTGGTCTGAGCAGTTTAATATCTCTAGATTGAGGGGATTTGGAGGGATGTGGGGGGAGAGTGAGTGATTCAAGTTTGGATTAGGAGGGACAAAGCTAATTTAACCAATTCATCCTCTTAACTCTATAACAAAAAATGATTAATTAGGACATTATAGACTAAAACACCATCTCTTCCTTCTCTTTCATAATTCTATCCAAACAAGGTTATCTTATTCCTCCATAAGTTCTACTTTCCCTTCCTTTCCCCATTAAATCCAAACTTACCATCAGATTATAATATTTACAGTTGGAAATTTGATGATGTTCATGTTTCATTCTGTCTTCGCAGTTAGGAGGGTGCTTCTAATATTCTTCAGGAATGCCAAGAACTAGCAAACATGGAATGGACGCGGAGGCGGAGATTGGTGATGCCGTGGAACTCCCAATAAATCCCAATTTAGCCTTAGGAAATCTCAATCCAACCTTGGTGTGTTTAACCGAGCTGAGAGTGCGTTGCACTTTCAGCTCAAGAGTGATTTTGCCAGTTGCATTTTTAAATCTCGGGAGTGATCGAAATAATGGAATGGAATTCTTCTGATGTTTTAACTACAAATTTTGTAGACTATGATGGCTGAGAGTTGCGTGGTGTGGTGAAGAATTAAAAGACTAATAGGCTCTCCAATTTATTAACTAGTCATAGTAATTAACTTAATTGATTAGAAATAAGAAATCAAATTAAAGAGTATAAATGGAAAAGCACCAAATTAGTTTAAAGGAACTAACTGTACATTATAAAAATAAGGTCTTTAACCAACACCACAAACAACATATGAAAGAGTTTTAACATTGAACACAACAGAAGAAACTTTGCCATTTGCTGTCCCAGTAAGAAGCATACCCTGGCCAAAGTAACTATATAATGAATTTAAATCACGGCCATGGAACCTTTCCTTAGAGATGTCAGTTTTATAGCATTAAGATATGCATCCGCCTGCGTGTTTTCCTTCCTCTTCAGCAGGTCAGGAGTCGGGAAAAGGTATGCATCTTGTTGTATCAGCGCACTACTGTGAATTTGCTGCTCTGAGTGGAATCTTGCTGCATCCCACTTGAGTTATCCCCTTGAGACTCCAGCTCATTTTGCCCTTCCTCCTGGGTGAGATACTTGTCGACCTGTGCAGCAGCTTGTCTACCCTCGGAGATGGCCCAAACCACCAAAGACTGACCCCTTCTGCAGTCACCGGCCGCAAAGACTCCTGGAACACTGGTTGCAAATCTACCATAGTCGGCCTTGAAGTTCGATCTCCCATCTCGCTCCAATCCCAGCTTCTCTGCTATCGTCTGCAAGGAAATTGGCATGTTAAATCAGTCATGGCAACACGGGCAGTGAGTGAGGAATTTTGTAAGTAATCACAAGTACTAACCACTTCAGGTCCCAGAAATCCCATAGCCAGTAAGACAAGATCAGCTTCAATTATTTCCTCAGAACCCTTGATCTCCTGGAACTGGAATTTCCCACTGGCATCCCTCTCCCAGCGTACACGAACCACCTCAATCCCCTTAACAACCCCATTGTCATCCCCGATGAATTGCTTGGTTAACACTTCATATGATCTTGGGTCCTTGCCAAACTTCATTGCAGCCTCTTGGTGACCATAGTCAACACGGAAGATACGAGGCCACTGCAAGTAACAACAAAATGAAAGAAAAGAAGTGAAATGTGGGGGTAGAGTGACGAGTAATTAAGATGTGAAATACATTTGACACCTCTGAGGGGGTAGAGTGACGAGTAATTAAGATGTGAAATACATTTGACACCTCTGACCCATTTTTCTTTGTTCCTAGACATTAAAAGAATAAAACCAGGCATCCACAACAAGCTTTTAGCATCCATACCTGCGGCCAAGGGTTCCCTGGAGCCCTAGTCATTGGAGGTTGAGGGAGAAGCTCCAGATTTACCACTCTACTACATCCATGCCTGATGGAAGTTCCAATACAATCAGTGCCAGTGTCGCCTCCCCCAATGACCACAACGTTCTTTCCTTTTGCTGAGATGTATCTACCATCTTCAAGATTGCTGTCGAGCAAGCTCTTGGTATTTGCATGGAGGAATTCCATGGCAAAATGAACGCCAGATAATTCCCGTCCAGGAACTGGGAGGTCCCTGTTAGAAAGAGTCATTAAGATTCAGTCCTTGTCCATCAAAAACTATCCTTACAAAAGATATGCATTCACTTATCCGGGCGTTCTTTCCCAATTCCAATATGATATACCTAGGCTTAGTCGCTCCAACTGCCAAGACAATAGCATTGTTATCCGCTCTTAGTTGTTCAAGAGAGTATGTAGGATCATTTCCAACATTGGCATTCACAACAAAGTTCACGCCTTCCGCAGCCATTAGGTCAACCCGCCGCTGAACCACATCTATTTTGTCAGCTTTCATGTTTGGAACACCATACATCATAAGGCCCCCAATTCTGTCAGCCCGCTCATACACTGTGACATGATGACCCATTCTGTTGAGTTGATCAGCAGCTGCCAGCCCAGCAGGCCCACTTCCAACTACTGCAACTTGTTTCCTGAAATTTATGAAAAGAAATATAAGTAAAGAAAACCTTGAGAGATTTTTTCTTAACTTGTAACCTTAATATTAGTGTACCCTGTCCTCTTGAGTGGAGGACGCGGCTTCATCCAGCCTTCCTCAAAAGCCTTGTCTATGATAGCGCACTCTATGTTTTTTATTGACACAGGATTCTCGATTATGCCCAGAACACAGGAACCTTCACAAGGAGCAGGGCAAACCCGCCCAGTAAATTCTGGAAAGTTGTTTGTCTCAAGCAGCCGGGCTAACGCTTCCTTCCACCTGTTCTGGTACACCAACTCATTGAACTCAGGAATTTTGTTTCCCAGAGGGCATCCCGAGTTTTCCTGCATTACTAAGACACAAATTATGAGTTTATGTTGGAAGTAATTTACACACAACACACAGGGTTTAAGGATTAGTGACCTGATGGCAGAATGGAGTTCCACAATCCATGCACCGAGCAGACTGAGTATTCAAGAGGGGACCTGGATTGGTCTCCACCATAACTTCCTTCCAATCATTGACACGAACATTGGGATCTCTATATTGAATGCTCTTTCTCTCATACTTCATAAAACCACCATGTTTCTTGGCACCAGTAACTTCAGTAGGCCGTTCCTGAAGCTTCTGGGACGATGCAGCTGCTTCTACCTTCTGTGAGACACCATAAAGTTTATTTTAGAATGCCTTTTCTTTCCCAGATCACATGAACATATGCAAGGAAATGGGAAAGGATTCCATAAAATGAAAAAATTCTGTTGTATCTAGATCCCATCCCAATAGAGTAAATTTCATACTATTCACATCCTTTGTTAGTTGTATTTTCCAAATATTATCACTTATGCTATTACCTGACTCGTTGTATAGTTAGTTTCTTTAGCAGCCATTTTTTTAAGCTCCTCAAATGCATCTTTGTCCATCGACTCTGGTTCATCTGGTTGCTCGGCTTCTGAAATATCATTTTCCTTGGTATTTTCAGCTTCCTGTCCCTTCATGCTTTCAAGGACACGCTTGTAGTCTCTTGGGAAAACTTTAACAAATTTTGGCAAAAGGCTATCAAAGCTGGCCAGCACTTCGATTGCTAATTTGCTCCCCGTGTGCCTCTGATGTTGTTGAATTAACATTCTTAGAGTCATAATATCATCCTCCTCTTCAACCTTGTCAAGATCTACAAGTTCAACATTGCACCGTGACTGGAAATTCCCATCTAAATCAAGAACGTAAGCAATTCCACCACTCATTCCTGCAGCAAAGTTCCGCCCTGTCTTTCCAAGCACAACCACAGTCCCACCAGTCATGTACTCACATCCATGATCTCCAAGACCTTCCACCACAGCCTTTGCTCCGGAGTTACGAACACAGAATCTCTCAGCAGCCATACCATTAAAGTAGGCCTCCCCACTTGTGGCCCCATAAAGAGCCACGTTCCCAATCACAATATTCTCTTTGGGGTCAAATGTGCTTGCCCTTGGAGGATAGACTACAATCTTGCCTCCGGAAAGTCCTTTTCCAACATAGTCATTGCTGTCTCCTTCAAGCTCAATGGTGATTCCAGGACAAAGAAAAGCCCCAAGACTCTGCCCAGCACTTCCTGAGAACTTAACATGGATCGTATCAGAAGGAAGCCCTGCCATTTTGTAACGCTTTGTAACTTCATGGCTCAGCATTGTTCCAACTGCTCTATTCACATTGCAAATGGGCATTTCAATATATACTGGCATGCTCTTCTCAAGAGCAGGTCCAGAAAGCGGTATGAGCTCCTTATCCAAAGCCATATCCAACCCATGGTCCTGCTTATGGACACAATACTGTGCAGCGTCAGGCCTAATATCAGCAGCAGGCCTAAGAAGGAGAGACAGATCAATGTTCTCAAGCTTCTCATTGTTCTGAGTTACTTCCCTGTCAACCTCAAGCATGTCTGATCGCCCAACCATCTCCTTCATTGTTCTAAACCCAAGTTGAGACATGATTTCTCGCACCTCTTCTGCAAGCATGAAGAAGAAGTTGATAACATGCTCAGGCTCACCAGCAAACTTCTCACGGAGGATTGGATCTTGTGTAGCGATCCCCACAGGGCAGGTATTCTTGTGGCACTTCCTCATCATGATGCACCCCAGGGTGATGAGTGGTGCAGTGCTGAATCCAAACTCCTCAGCCCCTAGAAGGGCAGCAATGGCCACATCCCGGCCTGTCTTGAGCTGTCCATCAGTCTGAAGGACTGTTCTGCCACGAAGGTCATTAGCAACGAGGGTCTGGTGGGTCTCTGCCAATCCAAGCTCCCATGGAAGCCCAGCATTTTTTATGCCAGTCCATCGAGAAGCTCCTGTTCCACCATCATGCCCCGAGATCAAGACGTGGTCAGCATGTCCCTTCACAACTCCACTTGCAATTACTCCAACACCGGCCTCAGAAACTAATTTGACACTGATACGGGCTGAAGGATTTGAGTTCTGCACAAAGATTTAAAAGAATCAAACATTGGCTACAAATTCCTTGATATTTTTTCAGGGATTTACCTTCAGATCATGAATTAACTGGGCCAGATCTTCAATGGAGTAGATATCATGATGAGGAGGTGGACTTATAAGCCCTACACCTGCAGTAGAATTCCTGGTAACAGCAATGTCCCCAATAACCTTGTGGCCTGGAAGCTCACCTCCTTCACCAGGTTTCGCACCCTATACAGATGGATCAAGGTGAACTCAGCATAAAAATAATTATTTAGGAGCATAACTATTTGGTTTGTTTAGTCTCACCAACTGGCAAACGTGGTACCAATATCACAGCATCATCTGCCATGAACACAACTAAATAAAGAAGCCAAACCTATGATCTTTCCAAAACAAGTAGACACAGAGATTTCATATTCAAAAAATTAGTTGGTTAGGACCCGAAACCAAAAAGAAAGTTTAGGAAAACATTTATTTACCTGGGCCATTTTGATTTGCAGCTCATCAGCATTAGTAAGATAATAACTTGAAACCCCAAATCTTCCACTAGCAACCTGCTTGATAGCGCTCCTCTTTGGGTTCATTGAACCATCAGGAAGAGGCTCCATTCGAGATGGTTGCTCACCTCCCTCACCTTCAACATAAATAAATAAATAAACAAGAAAGTTTAGTTTAAGGCCTGGTTCAACCGAACGGGAGGTGATTAAGAGAAGATTCTTCTACCTGTGTTTGATTTGCCTCCAAGCTTATTCATAGCTATTGCCAAAGTAGTATGAGCCTCCAGAGAGATTGAACCATAACTCATGGCCCCTGTGCAGAATCTTTTCACAATCTCGCTGGCAGGTTCAACATTTTCCAAAGGAAGTTTAATCTTTGCCTCCTTAAATTTCAAAATTCCCCGAAGGTTGCAATTCTTGTTCAGCTCCTGAATTCTCCTTGAATACTCCTTATAGGCAGCCACACTGTTACTCTTTGCAGCTTCCTGAAGTTTTGCAATTGCAAGAGGATCATTCAGGTGAATCTCACCATTCTTCCTCCAGTGATAATCCCCAGGGTTTGGAAGAGCAACAGCTTCAGCACTCCCAGGAGGAAAGGCCCGCTTGGGGAAGGCCATCTCATGCAAGTGCAGAGCATCTGCTGCAAGCATCTCGAAGGTTGCTCCCTCTACCCTGCTTGGAGTTCCGGCAAAACACTTTTCAATAACTTCTGATGAAAGGCCCAAAGCTTCAAAGATCTGAGCACCCTTGTAGGAGGCCAAGGTTGAGATACCCATCTTCGCAAGTACCTTCATCATCCCATAGTTGCTTGCTTTAAAGTACTTCTTTACCAGTTCATCCTTCGAGTGGAATTTACCATTTGACAATTGGGGGATCTTCCCATCAACCTGTAGTCTCCAGATTGCCTCAATCGCCAGGTAAGGGCAAATGGCATCAGCTCCAAACCCAACAAGAGTACAAAAATGGTGGACCTCCCGTGGCTCTGCAGATTCTATAATAAGTGCCACTCGAGTTCGCTCAAGCTTTTTTACCAAGTGGTGGTGCACACAACCAACAGCTAACAGGGAGCTAACAGCAACTCGTTCAGGTGAAAATGCTGACAAAGATATAAAGAATAAACCATTTAATTATAGGAAATATCTCAATTTTATTTTAGAGTGGAAGGGCAAATCATTGTCAATACCTCTATCAGATAGGACGAGAGTTGTATAGCCTTCTTTAATGGCATCATGGGCTTCAACACAAATCTTGTCCAGGGTCTCCTCTAGTCCTTTCCTACCTCGACTCTTTCTATAAGTTATGTCTATGACCTTGCTCCTCCATCCTCTGTAATTCATCTTCTTGAAAGCCTCCATTTCTCCAATGGAAAGAAGGGGGCCTTTCAGTGAGAGGCGGTGACACTGTTCCTCTGTGGTTTCAGTGAGATCACCTTCTGGACCAACCATGCATTCCATGGACGTCACAATCTTCTCCCGTATAGGATCTATTGGAGGATTTGTAACTTGAGCAAACATCTGCTTGAAGTACTCAAAAGTGAGCTTTTCTCTATTAGACATGACAGCTAATGGTGCATCGTTTCCCATTGAACCAAGTGCCTCAGTGCCATCTTTTGCCATAGGAAGCATCAACATCTCTAATGCTTCAACTGTGTAACTGCAGAGGGCAGGAATTTAAGAATGCGAATAGAATAAAAGTACTAGCAATAACGAGTCCCAAAAAGAAAAATTGAGTACCCAAAGGCTTTCAGTGGCGCCAATAGACCATGGATTCCCACGTTCTCCATTTTCTCATCATCATTAGAAGCCTGAAAAATAATTAAACATAAGGTGCAAATTCCATAACATTTTAAATGACTAATAGTATCAAAGCACAGTAGAAGTTGCATAGATATCTATCCTCCAATTGCATAAAAAATAGGATCTAGAGTTTGAATTTGAGTAAAATTATATTAAAATGACAGTTTCCTTCCTTTATCCCAAAATATAGGGTATAATTACCAAAAAAGCCCGGACTTCAGGGCTATTTCCAATTTGGCCCAAACTTTTTCTAATAATTTAAAAATACCCAAGCATGGACTATGATACCAATTTTGATCCAACATCATATTTGGCATATATTAATAATAATTATTATTATTTCTATATAATAGAAAATGAAAGAAAAACATATTCCTCTTATTCGTTCAATATTTCCTTTTCCAGAGGATCAATTTCCACATTTAAATTAGTGTTGCTGACTTAATATTTAGGTTTTGACATAACAAAGCTTGCACAGTCTTTACTCTTTAATTGAGCAAAAAAAATCTTTACTCTTTAGCTGTGCATTTTAATGTCAAATATAATTTTGGGCCATATTTAGTATCATAGTCAAAGTTTATGTATTTTTCAACTCATGGAAATAATGTGTCAAAATTGAGAATATCTATTGGTCAAAAACAATTGAGAATAACTAATTCTGGTGTTTTCAGTAATTTTTTCATAATATGATAAGCCATGTTTGGATATGGAATACAGGTAAAAAAAGTTTTTTCCTTCTTTCAGGAAATTGTTGAATAAAAGAAATTAAAACAGTTTTTTTCTATTTTCTATGAAAGGAGACAATTATATTGTCATAAAAATAATAACAGGGCAGGGCACCAGGATGCTTACTGAGACAGTCCCACATATGGGAGGGGCAACCATTTCAGATGCAGCAACGGAGTCAATTATGTCCTTAAGTTCTATAGTCTGCCTCTTAAGCCACTCTCCGTAGGGTCTTGCCTCTGAATATTGCTGTTTTAAGGCATCATCATCCACAACAATATGTTTATCAAAATCCACCAATAGCATCATGCCAGGATTGAGCCTTCCTTTCCTAGCCACATCCTCAGGGGGGATGTCAGCAACACCAACTTCACTAGCCATGATAACTCTTCCGCTGTGGGTGATGTAGAACCGACCAGGGCGAAGTCCATTTCTATCCAGTGTAGCCCCCAGGTAGCGACCATCCGTGACTGAGGTATATAAAATATAAATGTGAAGCAGATAATTAAAAGTATCTCAGATTAAATAATTTGCTGTCTGTTTGTGGTTCACACCTATGGGGTGTTTCAATTTCCAGCTTTTCCTTTGCTCACTTTAAATTAATGAGACTAAGGGAGAGAATAAGTCTGTATGATATTAGAAGTTCTCTATTGATCCAACAGATCTTGTCAACAGACTTTTCTGCTTTGCACTCTAACAATAAGATTAATAACGGAAGAGGTAATTACATGATATTAGAGCAGGACCATCCCACGGCTCCAACAGAGCAGAGAAGTATCTGTACAGGTCCTTTCGCTTGGGATCCATGTTCTTATCATTTTGCCAAGCCTCAGGAATCATCATCATAATAGCTTCAGGAAGGCTTCTACCAGCACGAACCAGAAGCTCAAGGACACCATCAAAAGCTCCTGTCCAGATGGAGAATTAATAGCAAATGAATCGATATGATGGAAAATGGCAAGATATTATAATAGTACACAAAGGGAAATTGCATGTATAGATATGCAATTGGCAAATAGTTGTATATATAAGTTTCACCTGAATCAGAACTACTGGCATCAACAATGGGTAGAAGCTTCTTCAGCTCATTCTTTGACAAACCAAGCTCCTGGCATTTTAGGAGGCCTTCCCGAGCTTTCATCCTGGGAAGAAGATATCATAACAAAATAGTGCAACATAGATTATTGTGAAATACTCAATAGGCGAGCTAAGTATATTAAGAGTAATGGAGAATCAACAAAGATCTGCTTTTATAAGTTACCAGTTCACGTTGCCTTGGAGAGTATTAATTTCCCCATTATGACCCAAGACACGCATAGGCTGTGCACGATCCCAAGTGGGAAATGTATTTGTAGAGAAACGAGAGTGGATCTGAAATAATTGAGAGTTCCAACTCCATTTAGGTTAGGTTCACATAGAAAACACAATAAAATGATGCTGCTACAGAATCTTAGTGTGGGGAGGCTCAATGAACATTACCGAGTGGAATTTGTTTTTTGGGGATTTTTTTCAAATATAGGGGAAATCCGACCATTGAACTGAACTCTACTTTCAACTATAACTCATCTCTTCCTCAGCAGCTGAGTTACTAGTAATAAAGTTTTCCTTACCGACTAAACAAATGCAGCCAATAAGGTAGTGGAAGAACTTAAGGGATCATTCAAACCTCAAGGCCTCAGAAGACATTCCTCAACCTTGCGTCCTGACAGATTACTTGTTCCCTTGCTGTTTGTTGAAGTATTATTATGAGTTAGTGGGGAGAAGATAAGTGAATGGTTAATATATTTACCAGGGCCATGTAGCTCCTAAACCTTTCATTGCCTAGATCTGCATAATAGTAATCCTTCAACTGAACTGGCTTCAGTTGACCCTTGTAGACAACAGTTCTAAGAAAAAACAGCAATCAACATCAGATGATTGGTCTAAACAAAAAGCAGTTGGAGCAAACTAGACATACACCACCATTCTATGTCAAGAAAAGAATAATAACCTTGAGGAAAGAGAACATATGTAAAAGTCCCGGACACCACCATGCTGGAGGTTCAATGCTGCTCTAATAGCTACCATTGAGATCCTCCTTAAAATGTACATCTGCAAATAGAAGCAAGAGGAAACAGTTGCAATAAATATAAAGGGAAAGAGTGAAGCAGGAATTCAGATTATTATGCAGAAATGGTCTAATTTGTACGAAAATAAAAGCCTTTTGGAGATAATTAAAACATTAGATGGCCAATCTAGAAGAGTAGGACTTGTCCATACTTTTTTCTTGTTGAAAAAGCTTAAGCATTTTGTCCTCAAAACATAAATTTTGAAAGCATAATGGATACCTGTCTTTCCAGGTCAACTTTGGATCTGGGACTAGGGGTGAGAAATACTTGCTCGATGACAGGCTCTGTTTGAATTGCAGACTTCCCCAGATCCGAATTGTCAGTTGGAACAGATCTCCATCCAAGGACTGTATGTCCTAGTGACTCAGAAACCTTCGTGGAAAAATTAAGGACGGTAATCAAAGCTACAAAAGATTTAAAGAAAACATGCAGGTACGGAGTGCAGACAAAAAGCTCTGGAATTCCCTGTCTGATCTTGTTCTATTACGTATACATATCTTCCCAAACCGTTGAGTGGGAATGCCCCTGCAGACTGATGAATCTCTATGGTTTTTTATTAAATATATGAATACCATATTTCCACCAAAAAAAATATGTACCTTTGAGAAGACATGTTTGCTTTCCAGCCTCCTACTCTCTGATGTGGGCAAGAAGAACATGCCGACAGCATATTCCCCCGGCGGGGGTAGCTCAAACCCGTTCTCAGTGGCTACCTGAGACAAGACAATGTAAAATTCATTATCTCAAAAATACCCAACTTGGTTAACAAGCCCATGCAGCAGAAAAAAATAGTAATTTTTCTTTGGTTATTTCTAAAACTTGGGCATACACCAAATTCCTGATCTAGTCTTTGCATATTGGACCTCAACGTATCATTCTCGGAAAATTTTCTGGATACAGAACATAAATATGAAGTAAGATTCACAGCAAAATGAAGTAGAAATCCACATCTACTGGGTATCAAGAGAATAACTCAATCCTGAAGAAAAGACTGTCAAAAGTCACAATAAGATTGGCTTTCTCTAGAATAACAAGAGAATCTGAATCATACTTCCTGGTAAAACTCATGCGGCAGGGCAACAAGAATCCCTGCTCCGTCTCCGGTATTGGACTCGCATCCACAGGCACCTCTGTGTGACATGCGAACAAGCATCTCTAAAGCATCCGTCACCTGTAATAAAAATATCCAGAAAGAGTCAATCTTCTCTATGAGCAGATTCCGAAAAATCAGTATGAAAGTCAGCTGAACGAAAATAATGCGTCAAAAACCCACCGTCTTGCGACTGCATTCGCCCGACAATTCCGCAACAAACCCAACTCCGCAGGAGTCTTTGTCGAACTTGGGGTCGTAAAGCCCAAGCGGCTTCTCGGGTACTGCAGAGAGGGATGACTGTACAAGTAGGGATCTCTTCGACCGCTCATGACTATCTGCTTGCGATACGCGAGGAAGTCCCTCAGTTCCACGGAGTCGCGGTCCGAAGAACCGCTTCCCCAAGGGACCAGATGTCGGTGGCCTCTTTGAGGCAGAGCATCTCTTCCCTCTCTTCAGTAAAAGACTCGCACTAAGCTGAGGGGTTATATACGGCTTGCTGAGAGACGATGGCAGAGCTGAGCTCTGAACGGAGGCCATTGGGGAAAGTCAAGGAGCTGATGTGATTAGTGTCACGCACAAGCCTTACACCAACCACCAGATCCAAATGAACTGTATCACCTGAATCAACAAACCGCCAGATCCAATAAATTGTTTTGCCTCAAGCGAAAAACAGTGCCCGCTCGACAGATCTGACACTCAAAAGAGCCCCAATTCATATTGAAATTATATAGCATAAAAAGTAAGAAGTGAGTGGAGACCTTATTGCCCGGATTATGGCCAGAACAAATGCAGAGACAGACGGACAGAGTTGCAGAAGATGAAATGGAGGGCGGAGGCTAGATGGAGAGAGGGGGGAGACAAGAAGCTGATAGCCACGATGGATTTTATAGAGCAGAAAAGGGAGAAAGGAAGGAGAGAGGAGAGAGATTGGTGGGTGGGGTGGGTGGGACTGGGATGGGAGTGTGGGCCCACAAGATTAGAGGGTTTGCCGAAATTGCCCAGATGCGTATTTAGGGAGGCTGACAGCTCACTATTGGACCGGTCTGCCACGTGTGCAGACTAACTATGCGGCAAGCTACAGCCGCCCGGCCCCTGTGGGCCCCTCCTCCAGCTCCTTGCCAGGCGCGACTCGTAGCCGCTTTCCTCGAACTCAGGCTTTCGCTGACTACCCATCCATCAACGCCCCCTCTCCCCCTCCCACTCCCCGGCTCGGCTACCAGCCGCCGCGCTGAGAACAACAAATTTAACAGTCATGCCTTCATTTGACTATTCAATTAAATCTTAAAATGCACCCACACACTTGTGGGGCAAAAAAATTGCTTAAAAGACCATTCTTATTACTCTTTTTGCTTAAAAAAATTGATATTGATGAACTGCAAAAATACTAAAATTGAAATTAATATTATTATTTGAATATGAGAACTGAAATTATAAGCTTATATTTTAACCTTATTTGAGATATTATACTTTAATGATGTTTAATTTATGTATAAAATAATATTAAATGATTAGGAGGAAGAGAGAGTGATATAATTTGAGATAATTTCATACATCATACCCTTATAATATTAATTTATTTTAGGTATAATTTTAACATTTAATAATAAGAGTTTGTTTTTTAATTGCACCTACCACCAACTATAAACTTATTCATCTTGACTATTCAAACAAATATTAAAATGTAACCGCACATTTTGTGCCACAAAAGAATAGGAAAAGACCACACACTTGTTAGAGTTTTTACATATAAAATTGATAATGAGATAATGCGATATAGTAGACAGTTGTGAGATTATGAGTTGAAACTAATACTCAAACTAAAATTGATATTAAGAGTCGAAAATGTCAGTGATAATTAGAAGTTTATATTTTAATTATATCACATATGTGATATCTTATAAATATTTACTAAAAAGATAGAGAATAGATAACAAAATTTAAAAAAATAGCGAAATATTTAAGAATAAGTCTGCCTCAATTTTCATAAATTTATTTTTAGGCGTAATTTTAATTTTAATAGGTATATATAAATTTAATAAGGTTATACTAGCTTATCTTTTTTCCAAAAAACACACTGAACATTTAGTTTATCGAAGAAGAAAAAAAAGGGGAAAATATACTATAGTGCACATATTCAAAGCTAATATAAAAAGGCTAATATTCCAAATAAGGTAATAGTTTTAATTTAAACGATTAACTTATTATTTAACTTAATTTAAAGATGAAAACTTTGATGGACGACCCAATTTGTATACTTTTTATTTGGTATAATTTTGACTAATACTTAATTTCATATATATTCTTTTATTTAAAATATTATTAAATTGACATTTAATGAAATATTATTTGAACTATTAAACTCTTCGTGTAATACAATACGTTCCAATGAAATATTTCATGGGAAACGATGCACCATTAGCTGTCATGTCTAATGGAGAAAAGCTCATTTTGAGAGTTACAAATCCTCCAATAGATCTTATACGGGAGAAGATTGTGACGTCCATCGAATGCATGGTTGGTCCAGAAGGCGATCTCACTGAAACCAAACCACGGAGGAACACAACAGTGTCACCGCCTCTCACTGAAAGGCCCTCTTCTGGTTTATTTACTCTCGCACACATTATATGCCAGGACATGGATCTGATCTCCCGTGGATCTATTGGTAAAATAGTGCTATTTTTTTTTTTCATTTTCCCGGAGTGCCGAGCCCGTATTTCTGATCGGGTATGGTATGGATGAGAGAGATCAACCGCATATTTCCAATGCTTTTTTTTTGCACTGAATTTCCAACGCTGATTGTCACTCCAAAAGTCAAAGGAACAGCTTTTATTTTACCAAAACTAGCCACATCTGGTGGTTGGTGCACGCCGCCAGGTGTCGAGTAATGGCGGTCGCCTCTCTTGACCAATTATTATATTATTATATTTAATATCAAAACACAGAATATGGGAGTAATGAATAACAAAAAAAATGTCCACCAGCCTCCGTTGCTCCAGCGTCAAACTAGACGTGCAAAACTCTCCGAGTCTTCCGGCGAAGTGATGCGGAATCTCCCAAGTCACACCCTCGAATCCATCGATGTCATGAAGCACTGCTCGGAAAAAAAACTGTTGGGCAAAAAAGAGGACAGAACATGCGTGCCCATCTTGTCTTCTATATAAATTTATAATTAATATTATTCGAACTAAAGCTAAAACAAAGCCCCTTTCATTTTTTATACAATGGCAAAAGGAATTTTTCATACCTTTCTCTAATCACCGACTTTGTATTTTCCGTCTACTCCTCTTACATTGGAGTAGTTATATTATTTGTGTATGTATATATATATATACACACCATTTAACTCTATATTTAAACAAAAAGAATCCTTTATACGGCCATCCATAGAATATCACCGATAAAAAAATAAAATCATTTCTCAAATATTTTTGAAATGATTTCTTAAAACAAACATACCCTTCAAGATTTTTCAAATGAATGGACAATCTTACATTTCTTTTTATTTATTTGTCCAATAAAACAGTTTTATTATGCATTTCCCATTCAGCTATGTGAGTATAAAAGTTGGAATGATTTAAAGTTTTTTTCACATACACTAAATAATGCAGATGATTAAATTTATTTAAATTAACTACAAGAAATTGTGACCTCCCAACCGCCTAGCCTATCTCATGTTCCCCATAGAATCATTGGAATTCACTTTGGTTCTAAACCCAAACAACCATCGTATTCATAATTACATTATTCTCTTGTAATGCTGAAGAAATTCATAAATTAATAGTAAATTTGGGTCATATCTTATAATCTTATGTCACTATTCAACCTACTTAAAGTAAACATATATCAATTAGAGTACTAAAATGACACAGAATCAATTTTATCTGAAAAAAATCTAGGAACCTAGTTATAGTATATATATATATATATATATTATATTTTTTTATAGCAATAGGGAATAAACAATGTTCCTATCCCGTATAATTAACATTGCACCAACGAGATACAATTGTAAAGGTTAGTACAAATGGAAAAATATATATATATATTTGTACAAATATATAAATCATATAATTAATCCTAGTTTAAGGAATCCAAGAACATGGGTTTACATCCTCTCTCTCTAGACCATGCTATTTCTGATGCTACACCACGGGGTGGGATAAATCAATATTGGATGATGATTATCCAATTGATGTGATGGAGCTTTAAAATAGTCCGTGGGATCAACATTTTTTCTTTGAAAATGGGCTAAAAAAGTGAATATCTCTTTTGGGAAGAGTTCACATCACAGTTGAACACGAAATCTTTGTATTTTTATGGTGGTCCCTTCTTCCTTTTTTTCGCATAAAAATGCCATTAGAGCAATTAGTTCGGTTAGAATAATGGAACTCGCCTATCATTTTATTATCCTATTCCAACTCACTTTGGTTTATATAAGGTGAAAAACTGGCAAGCTTATCATCACTTGCCATCCATGATTGTATTTCCAAAATTGGCTTCAATCCCAAAAGAAACGGCACAGCTCTAAGATCAGACATATCATGCAGTAAAAGATATTATAGCCCATAATTGTTTTTTAGCTTCATCATTAAGTTTGCTCTTCACCCAATTTAGAAAACCAAGGTCCCTATTACAATGGACAGCCACAAAGCATGTGCTCCACAGATCATCCATAAAATAAAAGTTGCATTTAGGATCTTGAGATATTTTCCTTTTGCAGAGGTTGTCACCATGATATTAGATGCAACTTTTCATACAAATGTTATAGTATTTGGCCGAGAGTGTCACCGTACTAGATGGGATTCTAGTTCTAGAAGGCAACAACAACTCCCATAAAGACCCATGTAAAGTGAATGAACCAAGGAAATATATACACATGGCACGATTCTTAACAGTTAATTGTATTATTTTGTTATATAAGAAATACTCCACTCATAGAAATTAGGTGTTTGCACATTCCATTGCACCATTTATGCACAGTAGATATTAAAATATTTCAAAAATATGCTTATTTATGTATGCTCATATGAATTAACCGATCCACTAACCAGGCTCAACCGAATATTCATGAAATTTTAATATGCTATATGAATTCCTGAATATAAGTTTGGGGTGCGATTGGTTAGTTATTGGAATCCGTCTAAAAAATGACATGCAGCTGCCCACAGTTTCTTTTGGGATAGCTTGGATATTGACATGTACCACTTTAGAACAAAATAAAACGACCCCATCCGTGATCTGGAAATTCCAATAGTTATAAACTAGGAGCTTCACATCATATATAAATTAATTACATAATAATTTTTTATGGGTCTAAATTTATATTATATATATTTTATAAATTATATAAATATCAAACATTAAATTTGGTATAAAAATACCCAAAAAAATCCTGAATTTCCAAATATTCACGCACAAAATTTAATATAAAAATTAAATAAGCCATTGCATGCTCTGCTTCACGATCTAAAGTTATTAGACGCCAAAATATAACAACAAAAGGTGTCACATGGAAAATAACCAAAAGGGACTTTTATGAACTACCGAAAAATGTCCTTTTGTGGACCACATGGTATATATCCATCCATCTAGCACGAAATAATTGAGGGAAACAATTATCTATATAAGTGGGACCTGTCAAAGAAAAAAAACAGTAAACTTTGTGGTCCTAAATCACGTTCACATGATCCCTCTGAAAATAATGCGCAGCGTCCATAGAATTGTGTGTAAATCCACGGACTCTCAACTATCATACATCATTGATGCATTTGTATGCTTTTGTATTCTAATTAGACCTTCATATATATATTAAATAGTTACTTGTATTTCATTGTTCGTCTGTAATATGTATATTAATTAGATTATCTAATAACACGCACATCAAATAAATACACAATTATGCTCATTTGTCCATTATTATTAATAGTTAGCACTAATTAATTATTTTATCAATTAAATAAAATTTAAAGATTATTATATGTCCGTCTGAATATCTTTCTTTTCATTAACTTTATTTCTTTACTAATTAACTTAATTAAAAAACTTAAAAAATACTTTAATAAAAAATATATTAATTAAAATTACATAATTGGTAAAAAAATATTTTTATTAGGGAAAACTCCTAAAAACTATAAAAAAAGGAGCACCACTATTGGGGAGGGTGGTGGGGAATGAGTGGGCTCACGGTAGCCCCTCCTCCTACCCTCTTTCCGAAAGCCCACCGTCCCTGCCGTTCAGAGAGAGGGAGCTACTCACTTTCAGTTATTTAAAATTTTTTTATTAGTTCCCCTTTTACTTTTTTTTTTGGTTAAAGGGAAAAGGGAGAAATTGATGTTTATAAAAGCTACTCTCAACCACAATTATGGTCTAAATGATGATGGTTTACCACCCACCGTACACACCTTGTCAGTGTACCACCACCCCACCACTTGATATCTATCATGCAAAATTAAAATACTTTTTACAAGAAATTGTTGTCATCTAATGCACTTACTAAATATCACACAACTAGCCAATATTTTTTAAATAAACATAGCGAAGATGAATGGAATTTATACATGCAGAATTGAACTTCTTAATAAATTGCACGTGAGCTTATTTTTTGAACTACTAATCGGATTCTTAAAAGAATTTAATATGAAAATAATGATTCTCTTGGCTGTCTTTCCTTGTTTTAATTTCCAGTCCCTTTCCTTAATCTCCCTCCTCCCTGTCATTGGAGTCAAAGGAAGGACAAGTGGGCTGTTTGATCCCTTAATTTTAGAGATACCATTCATATAAAATAAAAAGATGTCTCGGTCCCTCTAAGTTAGCCTTGTTTTGATTATTTTTTACGCTTTATATTTATTATTTACTTGACACCCATCTTCTATACACACATATGCATATACCTTTGCAAAATTCAACATTTGAAAATACAAGTAGAATAAAATAAATAGATAATAATTTTTTTTTCTGGTAGTTAGTTGAGTGTCATCCAACATTAAGTTTCATACAGAGGATGTGCAAGGGTGAATCCGCCATGCGCTTATCGAACATGGGTGAAGGCTAGACAAATCGAGGGTAGCTAGATTTAATTCAGAAAATTATTTTTTTAGTGTTTTAAAGTGACAGATTAACTAATTCGTTCAAAACCCGACAGGGTGTGTGAGTTCTATCGCTGTTTTCATGTGCTATCGGGTCAGAATCAGACTGATCAGAAGATTGTTTTTTGTTTTGAACCGACCAATAAATCAAATTTTAATAATTAAGGTTAGTACTCTAAACCATATCTATATATGTATATATATTCTTTTTTTATTTCTTTGCCTTCTTCGTGTTGATTTTATAAGAACAACTGCCACGTGGGAGACAGAATCCCGCGAGGTCAGGAAAGATTTGATCCTGCTTATTTGTGCTCTAACCTACGATGTTATGATGTAGATTCTGAAATTAAATTATAATATTATCCCGAAAAATAAATTATAATTATCAATCTGCTGTTGCAGTCAATATTAAGCACCATCGAGATTGCGGCTTCTAGCTGCCGGAGTGGAAGGAGAAAGTGCGTGCATGCATGACTAATTAAGATCCCCAAATAAATGAATTATTAAAACCTGGTTTAATTTATGTATACATTTTAATATATACATATATAACTTGTATTTTAAAAATATTTATATAGTGGAAGTTTTAATTATGAACATAATTATCCGTAAAAAAAGATGCACATCAATATATTTGTACAAAATTGAATTAAATAAAATATTTACATTTTAATTAAAATATTTGTACCAATAAAATTGAAGAGAGTATATGATTCAACTTAAGAGTTAAATTAAAATATTGTGGCAACTATTATGTCAAAAAATTACATAAAAATTTCCAGAGTTTATGGTGATAATGGCTTCCACGCTTCCTTCAATCTGTCCCTTAGAAACTTGTATTACTATTGGCCACCTCAAAAGCATCAAACTTAATGCACTTGAAGGAGAAATGACGGAGAAGTTGAGTGAGGATATTCATGGGAGTCCATTTTTCCTTACTATATAATATAATATACTGCTAGCTAGCTAGATCTATTGGTTGTAGGGCTAAACATGTCCTTAGTGGGGGGTAGGGGAGCCAAGGGTTTGTCGCATATATGTTTATCTATATATACACTATGGGTAGAGATTGGTTGATGGAGAAAGACAATGTGCACTTTTTGGCTGTTGAGTTGGCTGAGGAGTTAAAGATGAGTACTGAGGACTTGGCCCTTGAATCTCGAGTGAGCCATGGGAAAGGCCAAAAGACATCTCTATCTCTCTCCCTCGCTTATTTATTTTTTTATCTCATAAATAATTTTGGTATAAAATGAGCCTTTATTAATACATTTTCAGTATCAAATATATTATTACTTCAGCCATCCTAGCCTTGATTATTGACTGAATAATGGACCGTAGTTAGAAGCATCGAGTGGAGAGCGGAACTGGATAATGAATTATAGTTGAGGGACCTTGATGTGAAATTCCACAACTTTGTGATCAATAATGATAATAAACAATTAGAAAAAATAGGACAAACAAACTAACATGGAAGAAATATAATACAATGGGTGGTAGAAAGATCTCAAGGGAAATAAGATATGGTGATTGGATATTCTAGTCTACATAAATGAGGAGAGCATGTACCAACAATGAGAGTCATCCCAAGTAGAAGATCACATAATTCTATAATTGGACAAATAATTGGTAATAATCGCACACAATATTTGAGAGGCTTGATAGTGCTTATCGTTATGTAAAATGTCAAATCACATACTCATGTAATCAAGTAGTCCACATAGGACTGGATAGACTCGAACCAGTCCCACTTATCTTATAGTACTATGTATGAAAAACCAACATAGAAGACACGGAAATTTTACATTCCAAGACAAGTGGCTCTTGCACGAAGGATGCCCAAGTGAAGTGGTACTTGCTTGGAGACAAGTACCAACAAATGAACTAAAATAACTAAGTGACAAACTAAGCTATACAAGAGATATGCTCATCGATCGGAGCGGAGCACACAGAAGAAGACCAAACTAAATAAAGTTGATGAGTTAGTTGCCATCAATCGACAATGATAATCCATAGTGAAAATCTAAAAAAACCAAGACTAGTTAAATATACTGATATACTATGACGTGAACAGAAAATATTTTGGTAGCAAATAAAACATATTAAGTAGTTAACTGAAGGAGATAAGAATATGAGGTTTTGGATAATAGTATTATTCAAAGACGGGTTAAGAGAAAGATAATGAAAATCAATGATGCAAATAAAGATTAAGTATGTAAGGGTATCCTAAAAGCTTAATTAAAAAGCGACCTCGGGCCCATTTGTCCATCTCTCCATAATGCCTTATGCATCATGGAATCCGGTCTGAAAGACAACACTCTCCCCACCTTTATCCTCTTTTCCCTTTTCCTTTCCCGATTCTGACTGGCGGGTTGCTTCTTGAAAACATGCCCCGAACCTTCATCCTCCATGCAACAATCCATTCCTCTTCAGTCTCCAATTACTTTTCCATCATTTCCCTCAGTAGCGTCTGTGACTTTTCGCGTGACTCCAATAGCTGATTCTGTTAGGCAAGTAGGGGTGGCAAATGAACCCGATCATATTCCATCCATTACCTGTCTCTAATTCGATTTTGACCTATGCAATCGAAACCCGACTTGGGTTCTATCGATTACCCGCATTTGATTCGATACAAACCTGGGCATTTGAGACCCGACTCCGGCACAATCGATTTAATGAGGTCTAAATTGAATACCCGGTGGATCCAAGACCCAAATCGGGTAAAACTCGATCCGGTTCAAATCGAATCGAACTCAATCACGTGTTATAGGAATCGGGTTCCCATACTACCATTGTATCTATATATGTACTATGATAAAAATATTCTTCTAACAACAAAAATTAAGTAAAATCAGAAACCAAATCTATATTTTATCATAAGACAAGCAAAGTTTCTATATGCCTGTTTAGCCGCCAAGAACACTAGAATAAAAGTGTAAGTGCATACAACTTTATAAGTAAAGGAAATGATAGAAAAAAAAGAGTAGAGAGAAATAACACACCGATAGATAAGATTGTATTGTATTATTTACTGTACTATAGCATTCTATTTATATACAATTTAATAATAAATAATAAACCGTTATAAATACGTTAATATATACAATAATTAAGTAATATTTTGGTTATTACTCCCCCACAAGCTCAATGGGAGTTCACGGATATTGAGCTTGTCTCGTAAAATAGAGACACGGGTAGAAGGGAGATCTTTGGTGAGCAAATCCGCCAATTGAGTTGTAGTTCCTATAAAACGAATACTGAGTAAACTTTGACACGCTTGTTCACGAACAAAATGAAAATCAATTTCAATATGTTTTGTGCGAGCATGGAAGACGGGGTTGGCAGTGAGATAAATGACTGAAAGATTATCGCATCACAAAACTGGAGAATGAGTGGAAGAGATACCGAGTTCTTTAAGAAGAGAATGAAGCCAGATTAGCTCATCGGTTGCATTGGCAAGACTTTTGTACTCGGCCTCAGTGCTAGATCGAGTGACTATTTGTTGTTTCTTATAACTCCATGAGATAAGATTGTGGCCAAGAAAAATTGCAAAACCACTAACAGAACGTCAATCATCCGGATTTCCGGCCTAGTCATCGTCAGAAAAATAGTGAAGACCAGAAGGAGGATGTTGCCAGAGAGTAAGACCATGATGAAGTGTCCCTTGAAGATAGCGGAGAATGCGCTTAACAGCAGTCCAATGAGTAGTGGTGGGACGATGCATAAATTGACAAACCTGAAGAACCGCATATGGGATGTCAGGTCGAGTGAGAGTGAGATACTGTAGAAAGCCCACAAGTTGACAATATTCAATAGGATTAGGAAGAGGAAGACCATCATATTGTGAAAGTCGGGAACCAGAGGCAACTGGCGTGGAAATGGGCTTACAAGTACTCATGGCAGCCTGGGAGAGAAGATCACGAATATACTTCTGTTGTGTGAGATATAAACCATGAGAGTGAGTAGTAACTTCAATGCCTAAAAAATGATGAAGTGGACCAAGATCCTTAATAGAGAATTCTCTATGAAGGGCATGAAGTATGTTACCAATGGGTGTAGCAGAAGAACCAGTGAGAATGATATCATCAACATAGATAAGTAGAAAAATAACAAACTCACTCGTGCGGTAGATAAATAGAGAGCTATCAGCAACAAAGCTACAAAAACCAAGTTGATGAAGATAGGAACTCAGGCAGAAGAACCAAGCACGAGGACCTTGTTTGAGACCATAGAGAGATTTACGTAGGCGACAAACATGGCTAGGAAAGCAAGGATCAACAAATCCAGGGGGTTGATCCATATAAACTTCCTCATTAAGATAACCATGAAGAAAAACATTATCCACATCAAGCTGACGAATGGTCCAATTGAAAGATACAGCAAGGGAAAGAATTACCCATATAGTAACAGGTTTAATAAGGGGTTGAAGGTATCATCATAATCAAGACCAAGACGCTGTGAGTAGTCCTTAGCGACAAGATGAGCCTTATATCGAGCCACTGAGCCGTCAGAATGATGCTTGATTTTGTAAACCCATTTGCACCCTACAATAGGCCGACCAGGTGGAGCGAGCACGAGATCCCAAGTCTGGTTGTGAAGAAGAGCGGCAAACTCAGTATGCATAGCCTTAACCCAAAAGGAGTGATGAGAAGCTTGGGAATAAGTACGGGGTTCCATAGAGGCAATGAACACTGTAGGATCAATAGTGAAGCACCGTTGAGGTAGACTGCCATCTTGAGAGCGAGTCACCATACGCGAAACTGGAGGTGGAGTAGGAGCATGATCCAATGTAGGAGAGGAAGATGGTGCAGCATGATCATCCTCAACATAAAAAATAGGTGAGTCAACTTGTATTTGTACAGGAGATTGGGGCAACATACTTGAGTCCGGAGGTGGAGACGGGACGGGTGTGGGGAGATTCACCATAGGAGGGTGCACGGTAGGAGGAGGAGAAGGCATACATGTGGAACTCGAGGAGGCAGATGGAAAAACAAATTCATCAAAATGGACTGTGCGACATAGAAATATGCGTCCTGTTTGAGTATTAAGACAACGATATCCGAGATAATTGGAGGGATATCCAAGAAACACACAAGGAGTTGAACGAGGTTGAAGTTTGTGAGCAAGATAAGGGCGGAGATAAGGAAAGCAACGACAAACAAAAACTCGAAGTAACTTATAATCAGGAGTAGAATGGTGAAGTACCTCATAGGGGGATCGAAAGTGGAGAGATCTTGTGGGAAGGCGATTGATAAGGAAGACACCGGTCTCAAAGGCAAACGACCAATATTTGGTGGGAACATGAGAGTGAATAAGAAGAGTAAGACCCATATCGATAATGTGATGATGCTTACGTTCAACAGATCCATTTTGTTAAGGTGTGTGTGGACAGAAGATCCGTTGGAGAATACTTGCGGATTGTAACTTAGATCGGAAAGCACTAGAAAGAAATTCTTTAGCACCATCAGATTGGAGAGATTTAATCCGTTGACCAAGTAAATTTTTAACTTGTAAACAGAAGGCACGAAAAACAGAGAGAACATCAGATCGTTGTTTCATAACAAAATACCATGAAAATTTGCTATAATCATCCAAAAAATGAACATAATAGCGATGACCTGTAGAGGAAATAATGGGGGATGGTCCCCAAATATACTTCTCAAAAATAGATCTTCGATCAAGCTACCACTAACTAAGGATTAGAGAAGAGGACATCCCTAAGACGGCGTTTCGATCCAGATATGGACATTATGAATTTCGAGTGATGCCATTCGGATTGACAAATGCCCCTGCAGCTTTCATGGACCTGATGAACCGCGTGTTCCAACCTCATCTGGAAAGGTTCGTGATAGTATTCATAGATGATATCCTTATATACTCACGAACCAGGTCGAAACACGAAGAGCATCCGACAATTACATTGGAAATCTTGAAGAAAAACCAATTATATGCAAAGTTTTCCAAGTGTGAATTCTGGTTGCAAGAAGTAGGATTCTTAGGGCACATCGTATCTAAGGATGGAGTTAAGGTGGATCCAGCCAAGGTGGAAGCTATATCAGAATGGAAAACTCCAAGGAATCCTACAGAAATTAGAAGTTTCTTAGGATTGGCAGGATACTATAGGCGGTTTGTGCAAGACTTTTCTAAAATAGCAACTCCTCTAACTCGACTCACCAGGAAGGGAGTTGAGTATAAATGGGATGAGGATTGTGAAAAGTCTTTTCAGGAGTTAAAGACTCGACTAACGACCGCACCAGTACTCTCCTTACCCGATCCTACTGCAGGAGAGTACATAGTCTATAGTGATGCCTCGGGACAAGGACTGGGATGTGTTTTAATGCAACGAGGGAAGGTTATCGCATATGCCTCGTGACAATTGAAGATACATGAGAGAAATTACCCGGCTCACGACTTGGAATTAGCTGCAATAGTGTTTGCCTTGAAGATATGGTGACACTACCTTTACGGGGTTAAGTGCAGGATATACACAGATCACAAGAGCCTTAAGTACTTCCTAACTCAAAAGGAGTTAAATCTTCGTCAAAGGAGATGGCTAGAATTAGTGAAGGACTATGATCTTGTGATAGAATACCACCCCCGAAAGGCAAATGTGGTAGCAGATGCCTTAAGTCGCAAGTATCAAACTGAGGTGACACAAGTCAAGACAAGCTACTTACCTTTGTTGCAACAATTGGGAAGAATGAAAGTGAGTATGAGGATGGACCGACAGGAAAAATGCTTGGTGGAAAATGTAGCGATAAGGCCCAGTCTAACCGAGGAGATAAAGGCCCAACAAAAGATTGATAAAGAACTTCAGTCCTACTTGGATTCAACTAACAGAGAAAGGAAACCGAACTACGATTTATGAGGTGACGGAGTACTGACCTATAAGGGTAGGGTATGTATGCCTCAAGACAAGGAGTTACGGAGATTAATATTGGAAGAGGCACACGATTTAGTGTATGCTATGCATCCGGGCAGTACTAAAATGTACCACACCCTCAAACAAGGATACTGGTGGAAGGGTATGAAGAGGGACATTGCTGAATATGTAGCCCGATGCTTGTCCTGTCAACATATAAAAGCAGAGCATCAGAAGCCGTCAGGACTACTACAACCCTTACCAATTCCGGAATGGAAATGGGAACACATCACCATGGATTTCGTCACGGGCTTGCCGGTGACCAGAAAAGGTCGAGATGCAATTTGGGTAATTATGGATAGATTGACCAAATCAGCTCATTTCATTCCTATAAGAGTGACGGACATAGTAGAACAGCTGGCCATCCTATACATGAAGGAAATAATAAGACTCCATGGTGTCCCGGTGAGTATAGTATCGGATAGAGATCCGAGATTTACTTCCAGGTTTTGGCCGAGTCTGCAAAACGCCATAGGAACCAAACTCCACATGAGTATGGCATTTCATCCTCAGACAGATGGTTAGTTTGAGCGAACCATCCAAACCTTAGAAGACATGCTAAGGGCATGTGTACTCACCATGAATAAAAGCTGGGAGGAGTACTTATGCCTGATGGAATTTGCGTATAATAATAGTTATCAGGCCAGTATCCAGATGGCTCCCTATGAAGCTCTTTATGGACGACCATGTCGTACCCCTTTGTTTTGGGAAGAAGTAGGCGAAAGGAAGTTAGAGAAAACTGAGATAATAGAGGATGCCACAAAGAAGATAAAATTAATAAGGAGTCGTCTTAAGACTGCACAAGATAGGCAAAAAAGTTATGCAGACAATCGAAGGAAGGATTTAGAGTTCGAAGTGGGTGATTAGGTATTCCTCAAAATCTCTCCATGGAGAGGAATACTTAGGTTTCAGCAAAGAGGAAAGTTAAAACCCAGATATATCGGTCCATATCCCATTATTCAAAGAATAGGACCAGTAGCATATAAATTAGAACTGCATCCTGATTTGCAGAGAATACATGACGTATTCCACATTTCAGTACTTCGAAAATATCAGCCTGATCCTAGTCACGTACTGGACCGACCTCCAATGGAATTGGAAGAGAACCTGACTTATCAGACAGAGCCGGTACGAATCACCGACTGGAGAGACAAGAATTTAAGGAACAAGAAAATCCCTATGGTTAAGGTGTTGTGGCAAAACGGACCCATGCAGGAACAGACATGGGAAACTGAGTCTCTAATGAGGGATAGTTATCCTCAGTTATTTAACGTGTAACTGTTTTGGGGACAAAACCCCTAAAAGGAGGGGAGAGTTGTAAAACCCGCATTTTTTTAGTTAAGAAAAACCGGGAAAAGAACCGGTCAAACCGAATAAGAAAACCAAGCCGGTTTACATTTGAGATAAGCAATATGGAAATTTACAACTTTCGGGTGATCCAAAGGATTCATTAAACCTTGGAAAAGAAACTTAAGACAAACTAGAAAAAAAATCAAATTGGTTTAGGTGAACTAGATTCCATAAGAACTTCAAAGTTAAGCGTGTTTGCCTTAGAGTAGTGTGAGGATGGGTGACCTCTTCCTGGTAAGTATGATTTTTTTTGTAACCCGAAATTTCGGTAAAAATTTTTTATGCAAAAGTACAACTTATCATAAATAGCCATAAATTAATATATATTTAATTATTGGAATTAATACAATTAATTTAATATCGAAATTAAATTATTGGAATTAATACCGAAATTTAATTATTAGAATTAATACCAATAATTTTTGGTAATATTAATACTAGTAATAAATCTCGCCCATTTAATACACGGGTTATACGCTTATATAAAGAGGTCATCCCCATTTCATTTTCCTCATACCTTAACACTTCTCTCTCTCTCCCTACTACTCCATTTCCCGGTGAAGCTCGAACTAGAGTTTCAACTTGAACAAAGGTCGGGCTCTTTAGAAACGGGGAGAAGATAGCTATCTGGTAGCAAACTCTAGTCAATCCGAGAATCATTGGAAAAGCGCCGGCATGATGGAATAGTGAAGTAGCTCCAGCGGACCGAAGCTACCCTATTTTGGTCAAGCTGAAATCGGCCATTTCAAGCCCTCCTCAGGCCAAACCAAGCCTCCCCAACACTTCCTCAGTCCTTCCTCGGCCGAATTAGGACCGAAAGGTAAGCCAATTCAGTTTCCCTTTACAATTTCAGATCGTTGTTAGAGAGAGAGTCGACTGAATTTCAATGAAGAAATTCTAATCCAATTTGACATCAATTGATGTCATCCTTGATCCTAGGAATAACCTCTGGAGGAGAGCTATCTGCCCATATTTGAAAGCTCCACCGCCACGCCCTCACCGGAGAACGAGACATTGGGAACGCCAGTCGAGGTCCAGCTTGCTAAGGACAGAACCCAACTAAGTGGAATTTCACTGCACTATCGGGTGAGTGGGATTATATATCATACCCAGTTGGGGATGATAAGTACCTCGGTATAAAAACCCACTGTTTAGTGGTATTTTAATCATCACCACTTAGAGAAAGTGATGTAAAAATTATGCGAAAAAAACTACTTACCGGTTGTAAGTAGATCATACCCGGTTGGTATGATGAGACTTCCTTGAAGGAAGTTGGAAACCCGTTCATCGGTTATGAACGGAGATGTCCTTATACCGGTTAGTATAATGGACAGTGGAAACCTATTTTGTCGGAAGTGTTCTCTCCTGACTGTGTACAATTGCTTAAACTATTTGGGAGACCTTCTTGACGGGAGCTTGAATAGCTCTTATAGGCCCGGGGCCTCGGTTTTGGAACTTGAGGGCTAAAATGCCCAGTTTTTGAAAAATTCGAACAGTGGGCCATAAGCCAATGGACACGGGCAAGAGCTCGTAAAAGAACATGATATATATATATATATATATATATGTGCCATTAAAACTTAATAAGTGAATTGTTTGGCCATGGTACCAAGGCAGGTCCGACATACTCAGTCAACTAGTAGCAGTGCGGCATGACCGGTCTTTGGACCAGTCAAGACAAACAGCTACAGGTTGAGTTGGAGGTCGGGACCGTTGGGACAAATGGCACCACATATTACATGGTAATTTAAGAAAACTTTGTTTGTGCATGCACATGAGTACAGGATCATCAAGACGCCCATGAGGGGTAGTGATGTGTCCTAATGGCCCTGGACAACCCAGTGAGTATAAGGGCAGATTGTCGTTCCAGGTGTCTGTGCGAAATTTGGAGTAGCACAAAGTGCATGAGACCGAGGTGGAGACAGGATGAGGTCTCTGTCCTCATATGGACACGAAGAAGCAATTTCGGGATTGTGGGTTGGATGTCGTGTACATCCACTCATTCCTAGGGTAGAAGTGGTCGTACTTCTATCCAGGTGGAAGGAAAAGTCGCTCCGAAGCCACTAGCTGGTTCAGTAGTGATACTGACTTGCGAATGTGTGTGACATTCATGATGAAGGATGTGTGTTGGGTGATGACACACCGATAACTAAGAAATAATGGAAAAACACGAATTTTTAAATGAAATGATTTTTGAAAACAAAGGAGTCTGACACACTCCATATAAATGTTTTTCTTGAAAGTTAAAAGATTTGAATCCCATTCACTGAGTAGTTGTACTCACCCCCTCCCTTATACCCCTTTCAGGAAATCTCGGAAAGCCGAACCTTAAAGGACTTGCACAATTAAATGCGTGCAAGATAGGTACAACTAATTTAAATTACTATGTAGTTTTGATTTATGATATTCCTGGAAAAAGGTGCAGGTTAACGCCTTACTCTTTACGATTTATAATATAAGGGAAAACCCTTTAGTAAATCGGGAGAGTGTCGGGTTGATCACGGGGATCCGACCAAACCGGGTCGGGGCATGACAGGTTGAAGGTATCATCATAATCAAGACCAAGACGCTGTGAGTAGCCCTTAGTGACAAGATGAGCCTTATATCGAGCCACTGAGCCGTCAGAATGATGCTTGATTTTGTAAACCCATTTGCACCCTACAATAGGCCGACGAGGTGGAGCGAGCACGAGATCCCAAGTCTGGTTGTGAAGAAGAGCGGCAAACTCAGTATGCATAGCCTTAACCCAAAAGGAGTGACGAGAAGCTTGGGAATAAGTACGGGGTTCCATAGAGGCAATGAACACTGTAGGATCAATAGTGAAGCACCGTTGAGGTAGACTGCCATCTTGAGAGTGAGTCACCATACGCGAAACTGGAGGTGGAGTAGGAGCATGATCCAATGTAGGAGAGGAAGATGGTGCAGCATGATCATCCTCAACATAAACAATAGGTGAGTCAACTTGTATTTGTATAGGAGATTGGGGCAACATACCTAAGTTCGGAGGTGGAGACGGGACGGGTGTGGGGAGATTCACCATAGGAGGGTGCACGGTAGGAGGAGGAGAAGGCATACATGTGGAACTCGAGGAGGCAGATGGAAAAACAAATTCATCAAAATGGACTGTGTGACATAGAAATATGCGTCCTGTTTGAGTATTAAGACAGCGATATCCGAGATAATTGGAGGGATATCCAAGAAACACACAAGGAGTTGAACGAGGTTGAAGTTTGTGAGCAAGATAAGGGCGGAGATAAGGAAAGCAACGAAAACAAAAAACTCGAAGTAACTTATAATCAGGAGTAGAATGGTGAAGTACCTTATAGGGGGATCGAAAGTGGAGAGATCTTGTGGGAAGGCGATTGATAAGGAAGACACCGGTCTCAAAGGCAAACGACCAATATTTGGTGGGAACATGAGAGTGAATAAGAAGAGTAAGACTCATATCGATAATGTGATGATGCTTACGTTCGACAGATCCATTTTGTTAAGGTTTGTGTGGACAGGAGATCCGTTGGAGAATACTTGCGGATTGTAACTTAGATTGGAAAGCACTAGAAAGAAATTCTTTAGCACCATCAGATTGGAGAGATTTAATCCGTTGACTAAGTAAAATTTCAACTTGTAAACAGAAGGCACGAAAAATAGAGAGAACATCAGATCGTTGTTTCATAACAAAATACCATGAAAATTTGCTATAATCATCCAAAAAATGAACATAATAGCGATGACCTGTAGAGGAAATAATGGGGGATGGTCCCCAAATATCTGTGTAAATTAATTCGAGAGGATGGGTACTCTTATGGTGAGTGACTGGAAATGGTTGTTGAGTAATTTTAACACAAGAGCATGAGTCACAAAAGGGTAAGGAAGAAATATTACTCATTGATAAATGATTTGAAAGCACATGACTCATAATTTGAAAAGAAGGGTGACCCAAACGTTGATGCCACCTAGGAACAGACTCTATGCGATTAATACAAGCAATAGAAGAAATATTACAACGAGTGCGCAAATAGTAGTGACCGTTCCTATGACTCCCGTGGAGCAGCTCTTGATGAGAAAAGAGATCTTTGATAAGAAAATGAGTGGAATAGAATTCAAAATAGCAGGAATTGTCTTGAGTGAAACGAGACACAAATAATAAGTTGAGAGAAATTTTGGGAACATAATAAATATTAGTAAGTGAGAAACGTCGGGAATATGAAGTTAAATAGGTAGATCCAGAAGAGATAATAGGTAAACCTGTCCCGTCTTCGATTGTGAGGTGCTTAGGGAGTGTCGAATCATCCTGAATAGAAAAATGTGACAGATCATTAGTAATATGACTCGTACCACCTGAATCGACATACCAGTCTAGATGATGTGGACTGAGTTTATGTCCATAAGAAGAATGAGCCTGAGTAGTAGAGGATGTGGGCTTTAATTCGAATGATGGACAGTGATGGGCTGAGTGGCCAATGAGCCCACATAGCTGGCATATCATACTGTAGGAAGAGGTGGGCTTAGGAGAAGTGGGCCGAATTGTAGAATGTGTGGTGGATTGGGCATCCATCTGACGTGAGCTGAAATGTGGTCCAAATCCGCGTAGTTTGAATCCCTGTAAAGAAAAATTTCCATGATTTTCAAGAGGTTTTCCCCAGCCTCTATCATTTCCTCCATTGCGTCCTCCTCTACAATTATGGTTTCTGATATCACTGAAGTGAGGACGGGACGGAGTTGGAAGGAGTCCTCGTGGTCCGCGACTAGAGAAGGCAGCAGCATGAGATGCAGACTTAGAAAAATCTCTGAGTAGGCCAGAGAGCGGTGCACTACTGGAGCTGGAGTCAATACCATATTTTTGAACTCGTCGAGCATCCTGAGCAAGGAGAAGGGCCTTTAGCGAATCAAGAGTCATTGCTTCGAGAACTGGTGACATTGCAAGGGTAAGAGCTTCCCATTCCCTATCTAAACCATCAAATAATTTGTCATTGATTTCATGATCTGGTTTTAGACGACCAATTTGAGCAAAAGAGGTAGCTAAGTTGGAAATGGTTGCCAAATAAGATGCCATAGGCTGTTCTCCCTTCTTTAACTCCCTCCACTGTTGATCAAGGATATCCTTTTGAGCACGGGTTTGGGAGCTATACAAAATTTCAAGTCGGCTCCAGGCGTCTGTAGAGGTAACAACTCCGATTATCTGTAAATTCACCTCAGTAGATAAGGAGGCAATTATAGTTGTTAAAGTGAACTTATCCCGGATAGTCCAGGCTTCATATTCCGGGTTGATTATTTCAAGCTCAGTATCTCCTTCTTTCAGCATCACAGTGGATTTGGGTTGAGGGATACTACCATTTGCATATCCAAATAACTGATATGCTTGCAACAAATTTGTGATATTGTTTCTCCAAAGATAGTAATTAGTATTGTCTAACTTGGTAGGCAATGTAGGGAGTGAAGTAGGAAGGATTACTATGGTAGAGGAACTCATATTTGTAGAGAAGGATGAGAATATTGATAGCACGCACGGAGAAGATTGGTTTTGAATAGAAGGTGGTTGCTCAAGAGTCTTCAATAGTAGGCAACAAATGTGTTCTGGATCTTAAAAGCTGGAACAATGCTGCGAAGCTTTAGGCTGGCTCTGATACCATAAAGGAAATGAAGAAATTTAGAAAAGAAAGAGTAGAGAGAAATAGCGCACTCGATAGATAAGATTGTGTTGTATTATTGACTGTACTATAACATCCTATTTATATACATCTTAATAATAAATAATAAACCATTACAAATACGTTAATATATACAATAATTAAGTAATATTTTGGTTATTAATAAGAAACAAAAAACTGACCTGTACGTAGAATAGTACGTATCCTCTTTCTTAGGATTGTCTTTCTCCATGCCATAGAGAAAGTAGAAACAACTTACTCCATCACATAGTAGGATTATATCCATGGAGATTATTGATACCAAGCAAACATGGCTACCCATTGGACAAGGTAACCGAAAAGTTTCTCCCTTACTAGGGATTTGTTCCCTTAGTGACATAGATTCGAGTTATTGACTTGCTGTCAAATACCGTATCACAATGTTCACAAGACTTTGCATAAATCTTATTACTTAGATCCTACCACCGAATCTAGGTTTTGGACCTACTTGTAGATGCTGAGTCAAAAAATGGAGGGTGAAATCTGATCACTAGGTCTACCTCTTATGGACCCAAACCCCAGGTTCCTTTGGACCTAGTGGGACTCGATCGAGTCCAGTTGAGTTCGGGTCTGACTAGGTTGTTTTCCCACCCTCGCATGCAACGTCCACTAACCTTGACAAAGGATTCTAATAGGCGCACATGATCTATATCATCCTCTCCTACTATCATTCATCCATTGTCAACTGTCGATATTTCCACACTAGCATTTAGGGATCGAACCCCTTCTACGTAGCCCATCTCTAAGTTGGTTGTTCCCGCCAGTGCAATGGCCACTAGGGTTGGACGTAGCTAGATAGCCATCGGTCATCTTTCGACTTAGAGAGGGCCATATGTTAACATATCAACTGGGCAGGGTCATTAGAGCACCTATTACTGGCTCAAAGACATGGACACACCGCCACTAGTGGGAATCCCCAAAGAACCATGATGAAAGATCCATATAATCCCTCTGGACCCAACAACCCTAGTGCCTAATTATAGAACTGACCTGTTAGTGAGGGTGATATCTAGTCGAAATATAAGTCGGGGCACCCATTCAAGAGCCGTGAAGTGGTATTGGATTGGTTATGAGACTATGAAAATCACTCCCATGGGCAAGAATTTCTTTTGTTTTGTGTTTAATGATGTTGTAATGGCTAGGAAGGTTTTATGTGAAAAACCTTGTAATATAGATAATATTGAATACAATAATAACACATGAAGAGATACCAGTTATAATGAAAAAAAAATGAAGCGATAGTGGTTACAGTATTATTAATGGGTTGTATTTAATTTTCTAGCAATATATTGTACACCATCTATCTTGAATGCATGTGATAAATTGTGATTTTATATTTTTCTATAACTTCTTTCATGCTATCAGAGCTTTTTTTGAGTAAACTCCTAGTAGTACGATCCTTGGGGGGTCGGGTGAAAACCTGACCCTAGAGTAATATTTTCTTTGGTCGATTTGTTGCCTTCTGCATTATTTTACATCAGAACTACACCCACTTAATCTACCATTCTCCAACACTGCTGCATCAAGATTTTCAGTATTAATTTCCGTGGAGAAGGTTCTCTATTGTTGTTCTTCACTAGATTTTTGACTTTACTCAGACCAATCTCCAACACTGTTGCATCAAGGTTTATAGTATTAATTTTCATGGAGTAGGTTCTCTCTTATTGTTCTTCACTATATTTCTAGCTTTCCTTAGAGTTATAATCATCATTCCCTTCAAAATCTGGCTAGTTTTTCTCGGTGACACTATCTGTTGAGTGGTTCTCTTACTGCTTATGTCATGCCCCGATCCGGTTTGATTGGGGTTCATGATCAACCACCACCCTTTCTAACATCATACAGGTATTCCTACCCGAATGATATAGGGAAGGTAAAGGCGTGTTTACGTTTAAACCCTTACTTTATGTTGGGGGTAGGAAATGTACCTCGATGGTCCAAGCGCGTCTGGGAACTTTCTGTCCTGGTACTAGCCTGAAAGGGGGAGAGAAGGGGAATGAGTACAAAATACTAAGTGAGGGAAACTACTATAATGTTTAGTTTGATTCATTCCTTTATCCATTTGTCATTGTTCACGTGATTCACATGATCAACAACCGCCCTCCTATCATAGGAGGGATCACACATTCGTAGAATGATACTCGATCGTTCCACTTGTAGACCGTAACACCTTTACCGTCCACACTAATAGAGGTGCACTGTCTCTATTCGGAGTTTGAGTGAACATCAATAGTCCTACCCTCAAACCCTGATCACTTCTTCATGTCTGCATAGTGGAACAGGACCTCATTTCCCCCTACTACCTTGGTTTTTGTGCGCATGAAGCTACTCGAGCTTTACAACCTACTAAACGACATTCCGCTCTTATGCACCCTAGGTCGTCCAGTAGTCCTTGAGCTCCATCACTACCTCATGCCAGGTGTCCTGATGGCTCGAACATCACAGTGCATGCACAATCAACAGCCTTTTTAATTATAACCTTTATCTTTGGCCCTCTAGTGCAACGGTCTATCGACTTGGCTTCGACCCACTCATATTAGCCCAATAAGTTCGACGACCTAGCTTTGGCACAACAACGGTTTGGCCCAACAAGCTCGACAACTCAAACTTGGCTTGATGGGTATCACAAAAATTTCCCATTATTTGGATCTTTTAGCTTCATTCATCATATACAAGTTCTTGATGGGTCCACGCCCGTATCCATCGGCCTTGGGCCTACTAGCATACTGAGCCTAAGCTTAAAATTAGCTTATAAATATTTTAAGCAGAGTCACTCAGTTAGGGGAGGCTAGTTTTGAGAAAAATTATTTTTAAAGTTGAACAATTATTCCAATTGGAATAGACGTTATAGTGGTTCCCACTCACTCAGTAATCTCAACGGGGCCATCTCGACGAAGTTTGGATTCTCAGTGTTCTTCTAGAAGCCGACGCTTGAGTAGTCTCCTCCTACATGACAAGAATATCCCGATTAGGGTACTTGATTAAGGGACCACCTCTCTTTGAGCATTTGCATATGGCCCTCATATTTTACCTTAATTGTACTTTGGTCCCTAAGGTTTGTGCATTTACCTTTAAGTCCTTATTTGCTCCTTCCTTTTAATTCAACCCCTAAGTTTTCCAATTTTCTTTCCGAGGTCCTTAGTTTTATCAAAATTGCACATAGGCCCCTCAACTTTACAAAATTGCCCTTTAGGCCCCAATTTTTCCCAAAATTATAATTTGACCCCAAACTTCTCGAACTTTGCAAATTGGTCCCCCATTTTATCCAATTGACCCTCAATTGGGAGGAAGTATCATGAAAATGCTCTTAATTTTATCAATTTGCCATTTGGTCCCCAATTTTCAAAAAATCCCCAATTTCCCCAAATTTCTCAAAATTTGCATTTTAGCTCCCGAATCTCAATTTTATCAAATTGACCATCAAAACTTGGTTAATTGTCACCCTTCATGATTTGGATCACTTCCTTTATGTTTTCCTTGTCATTTAAAGCCATGAATCACTTTATTTAGCTAAAAAATGAGCTCAAACGGAGTGTCGTCGGAAAATACAATCTAGAGAGAGAAATCTTCAATATCTTATCAATGGGGGACGATGGCCGGAGCTTTGGCTACCACTGTGTTGCTCTCGTCATGGGGATCCTCCCTGGATCAAACCATGCCTTATTTGATGACCTAAGCAATGTGAATTTTAGCGTTAAAGTTTTTATAGAATTTGACTATGAATAGTATTTTCCAGCGAAGTGTGACGGAGAGAGCTTACCTTCTTAGCTAGGGGGAAGGTCGGGACACCTCCAGGTGGAGCGTAGGGGGTTTGGTTTGGCTACAATTGGCCGTGGGGAGGCTCAAAGTGGCTGTAGGGGTTGGACTGTTCTCTGGCTGAGGAGCGGTTGTACTATTCGAGCTGCCTCGTTCCTCCTCGGCAGATCTCAAGCTGAACGAAGGGTGTGGTTGGGTAGAGAACTTCCTTGTGATTCCAAAGACACCAAATGTGGCTTCAGAGGTTGAGAAAAGTCCCGTTGTCGGAGCTCTGGTTCGCTCCTGCTCATGCCAACTGGCCTTTGGCCCAATGTACGAGATTTTCAAAATTGGGCATATTAGCCACAAAGTTCCAAAACTGAGGCCTCCAGCCTATTTGAGCTAGTCGAGCTCCCGCCAAGAAGGTCTCCCAAAAAGTTTAAGCAGTGACACATAGTCAGGGGAGAGCACTTCCATCAAAAATAATCTTTTGATCGTCCATCACACCAATCGAGTGTGAGGACATCTTCGCTCATAATCGATGAACGGGTTTTCTACTTCTTTCTAGGAAGTTCAACATACCAAGTATGATCTACTTACAACTGATAAATAGTTTTTTCACATAATTTCCACACCACACCATTTAGGTGTGATGTTTAAAATTTCTACTTAGTAGTGGGTTTTCATTTCCAAGGTGCTTATTATCCCAATCGGGTATGATATAAAATCCTACTCACCCGTTAATGTAGTGAATTGCTCTTAACCAATTCACTGTCTTCATACAAGCTTGTCCTTGTTGGCATTCCTGTTACTTTGTATTCCTACAGGATATGAACATCCTTGTTCATTATCGTTTGGCCTAATAGCCTTCACTAATCGTGAATGGATGAAATACTCAAACTTTTTGATTTATTGCAATTAGGTCCCTAAGGTTTTTTTTCTTTAACTTTAGGTCCCTAATGTCGATTTCCCCCCAAATTGAGTCCTGAAACTTCTAAAATCACCTTAGAACCTCAATTTATTCAAAATCACAAAAAGGGGTTCAAGTTTCCCAAATTTCCAATTTGGTCACCAACTTTTCCAAAATTACCATGTACCCCTACATTACAAAAATGGTAAGTTTAACCCCAAAAATTCAAAAAATTGGCCAATTGGTCCTCCAACATCTTTACCATGCCCAATTGGCTCTCAATTTTATGAAATTGCACTTTAGTCCCTCGAATTTTTGAAATCTCCAAAATTTCCCCCAATTTCAACCTTCCAACTTAGTCGAATTTGATTTAATCAAATTGCTCGATCAAATGAGTTTAATTGTTGAAATTGAAGTTAGATTGGAGTTCCTACACCTCTATACGATTCAATTACACTTTGAATCGCACGATTTGACACTGAAACGAGCTCAAACGGAGCTTTATTGAAAAATTGAATGTAGAGAGAGAAAGTTTCGAAAGCTTATTGTCGCGGGTGTGGTGGTTCAAGCTTTCAATCTAGGTAGATAGTTCTTGTCCTATGGTTCTTCCTAGGATCAATAATCACCTCAATTCATGTCGAGTTGAGAGAGAATTTGGTTAGTAAATATCTGTCGGTTCTCTCTCTAGCACTGATCGAAATTTACAGAGGGGAGCCAAATTGACTTACCTTTTCGCTCTAATTCAGTTGTAGGAGGGCTGTGGAGGTGTTGAGAGGGCTTGGTTTGGCCTGAGGAGGGCTCAAATTGGCCATTTTCAGCTCGTCCAAAACAGGGTAGCTTCGGTCCGCCGGAGCTACTTCACTGTTCTATCACGCTAACATTTCTTTGGCGATCCTTGGAGCAAATGGAGACTATAGGCATGTCGTTGACTTCTCCCTAAATCCAAAGAATCCGACCACACCTTCTTTGGCTTAGAAAAATGCCCAAGTCAGAGCTCTAGTTCGAGCTTCATCGAAAAATGGAGCAGTAGGAAGAGAGTAGAGTTTTCAGGTTCGAGGAGGATGAATGAGGAGGGGCTCTTTATATTGGAAGCTCGGGGACTTCTTGGCCATCCGATTGGTGCCTTAATGGCAGTCATTCATTGCCTAAAACTTTCTGGCCAGAGACTTTTAATCTTCAATGGCGCTGCTCAATTTTTTGGCGAGTGAAGAGTGTTGTCATCTGAAGGAAGAAGACGACACTGTTCCGATATGGACCAGACAGGTCTGAACCAGATTTAATGCTTAAACCGGCCAATTCAGGTTCGATTCAACCGAGTTTTTTAAAATTAAAAATTTCTAAATTCATTCTCTATCCAATGGTGGCCTCAATTCTCCAATTTAAATTTTCTAAGCCACCTAAAAAATGAATTTAACATCCGGTTCAATAGTGGTTCAAACTTGTCTAAACTAGTTCAATCCAGTTCGGATCCAGTTCACCTAAATCGGTCTGGTTTTCTTTCCTAAATTATCCTAAAGTCCCTTTCCATGGTTTTTATGACCCTTTGGGTCAATAAGAAGTTGTAAATTTTCCAATTTTCCTGTTCTTTAATGATCGGGTTTATGAACCGGTTCCATTTTTCTCACTCGATTTGATCAATTTTTCCCTGGTTTTTCGTAGCTCCAAAGAGTAGGGTTTACAACTCTCCCCTCCTTTTAGAAGTTTTGTCCCCAAAACTTAATTAGCAACCTTTGCATCATGAATAAATTCCTTTGGTGTCAACTTAGTATTTGCTTGACATGCTCACTCTTCGGTTGTTCTTTCAGCTAGCCCTTTTTACATCATTCACTTAAGGAATTTCTTTTTCCTTTTTATTGTTTGCTCACTCCATGGAGTTTATCGTAATTAGGCATGTGTTACCCACTATTACAAGGTACATCATTAAGTTCACTTTCTCATTTACTTAGGGCAGGATTCTTCCTCGTAAGGGTTCTTACTCAAAATTTCAGGATTGAGAGTTCTAAGCTGCCCAATCATTTCATTGTCTTGTTATTCTCTTGATAATTGAAACCCTTATCTGTGTCCTCTCGAGTGCTACATACTTGCTTTCACGGGTTTTGGTGTTATCACATTTTTGTCTTATTTTGACCTTTTCCTCGTGTCCAAAAACTTTTCATCTTCGCCGGCGCTGCTCGATTTTTCGCCAAGTGAACAATACTGTTATCTAAAGGAAGAAGACGACACTATTTCGAACAGGACCGCACCGGTCTGAACTGGGTTTAATGCTTAAACCAGTCAGTTCAGGCCCGATTCAACTGAGTTTTTCAAAATTAATAATTTCAAATTTCATATAAATTCATTCTCTATCGTATTGTAGCCTCAATTCTCTAATTTGAATTTTCTAAGCCACCTAGAAAAATGAATTTAGCATATGATTTAATAGTGGTTAAAATCGATCTAAACTGGTTCAGATCCGGTTCACGTGAACTGGTCTGGTTTTCTTCCCGAAATTATTCTAATGTCCCTTTCCAAGGTTTTTATGACCCTTTGGGTCACTTGGGAGTTGTAAAATTTCCAATTTGGCCATTCTTTGATGATCGAGTTTGTGAGCCGGTTCAGTTTTTCTTACTCGGTTTGACCGATTCTTTCCCTAGTTTTCCATAGCTCCAAAGAGCGGGGTTTACAAGCCCCAACACTCGACCTGCCCTGGAGCTATTTGCCTTGACTAGCCCGCCCACCTGGTCTGGGTGCGCTGCCACTAGCCCATCGAGCTTTATCAGCCCTACCTTTTCACTGTGGCCAATCACACAGTTTTTTGAGAGTTTTTATGGTTCTTATAGTTCATGTTTGTCTATGGGTCCGACTTGTGTACACTGGCCTTGGGCCCACTTCGCAAGTTTTCCAAAAATAGTTGGGCCTTCAGCCCTTTCATTTTCAAATTCGAGTCCCCAAGCCTATTGGAGCCATCCCGGCTCCTATAAAAACGTCTCTCAAAATGTTTAAGTTGGTTCACGCAGTTAGAGGAGACCATTCCTGAAAAAAAATGATTCTCAAGTTTTAAAATGACTCTCATCATCCCCAACCGGGTATGATGCTTAAAATACCACTCATCCAGTGATAATGACGTGACCGTCTCGGTGAGATCTTGACTCGTGGTGCGCTTCCTTGCACCGATACTTTTAACGATCAATTCCTGCATGGTTTGAGTACCCTTATTAGGAGAATCGACATAAGAGACCTCATAGTCCTTGGTATTTGTGCATAGGTTCTTGTATTATGCCTAAATTACATTTTGGTCCCTCAACATTTTTAACCTTACATTTAGGTCCCTAAATTTTCATTTGATCTTGATTAAGTCCCTGGGACTCCCAATCATTCCTCATGGTCCTTAAACTTTCCAAAATTATAGATTGGTCCTCAATTTTCCCAAAATCACTAATTGGTCCTTAACTTTCCAAAAATCGCAAATTGGTCCTTAAACTTTTAAAAATTGCCAATTGGCCCTCCATTTCATCCAATTACCCATTTGGATCCCAATTGGATGTTAATTTTATGAAAATGCCCCAATTTTCTAGAAATTTCAATTCGCCCCCCAATTTCCCAAAAATCCCCAAATTGTCAATATTCTCAAAAATTGCAATTTTGTCCCCGAATCACAATTTTATTTAATTGACCTCCAAAACGAGGTTAATGGTCTCAATTGGTGATCCGAATCACCTTCCCTACATCTCCTTCATCAATTTAAGCTTTGAATCGCTCGATATGGCTTAGAAATGAGCTCAAACAAAGCTTCATTGGAAAATTCAATATAGAGAGAGAAAGCTTCGATATCTTACGGGTGAGGGTCCAGTGACCGGAGCTCTTGCTTTCTCTGGATTGCTATCCTCTCGGGATCCTCCTTGGATCAAACCATGACTCAATTGGTGGCCTGACCAGTGCGAATTTTAGTGTTAAAGTTTTTGCTGAAATTGGCAGTGAACAGTGTTTTCCGGTGAAGGGTCTTACCGTGTTAGCTCAGGGAAAGGTCAGGGCACCGTAGAGGGGGGGGGGGGGGGGGGGAGGGGGGGGGGAGGAGGTGGGGCTGGGGCTTGGTTTGGCTGACATTGGCTCGGGGATAGCTCGAGTTGAGCTCGAGCAGCTCAGGCTCCTAACGGTCGAGGAGTAGTGTTACTATTTGAACTTCCTTGTCCTTCTACGATGTCTCTTGTGTAGAATGGAGGGTGCAACTGGATAGAGGACTTCCTCCCGGTTCTAATGGTACCAATTGCAACTTCTAAGGTGGAGAAAAGCTCCCATGTCAAATGTCACGCCCCAACCCGATTTAGTTGGATCCTTGTGAACAACCCAATGCTCTTTCTCGGTTCAAGAGGAGTTTCCCCCTTCTTTTACTCGAGAGGAGCCAGAAAAAATTTGAACCTTGTTCCCTGGAAGACATATATCAAATAAAATGCAAGCTTAAGGAAAAATTAAGCATACTTGATAAAGGGTAAGGCTCAGTATTACTCTTAGTCATTTTCTCTTTTCCTAGAAAGGGATAGAAAAGAGAGGTGTGTTTCTATAATTCAGTGAATGGATTTTTCAAAAGTCTACTTTTATCTTTTAAGAACAATATTTATATTGGAGTGTCCCAGATTCCTCACTTTTAAAAAATCCCTTCATTTAAAATCTCAGGTTTTTACACCGTTTCTTATTTTTCACGGTGTGTCATCACCTAACACACATCCTTCATCATGAAGGTTACACACATTCACAGGCCATCACAACCACTGAACCCACTCAGAGCGACTTTACCAGCCACCTAGATAGAAGTACAACCACTTCCATCCTGAGAATGAGTGGACGTACATGACATCCAACCCTCAATCCTGAAATTGATTCTTCATGTCCGTATGAGGACAGAGACCTCATCCCGTCCCCACCCCGGTCTCATGCGCATGATGCTACTTCAAATTTCGCACGGTCACTTGGAACGATAAACTGCCCTTATACTCATCGGGTCGTCCATGGCCCTTAGGATGCATCACTACCCCTCATGGGCGTCTTGATGATCTCGTACTCATAATGCATGCACAAACAATGTTTTCTTAATATGCCATGTAATTTGTGGTGCCATTAGTCCAACGGTCCAGACTTTCAACTCAACCTGTAGCTATTTGTCTTGACTGGTCCGGAGATCGGTCATGTCACACTACTGCTAGTTGACTGAGAATGTCGGACCAACCTTGGTACCATGACCATACAATTTACTTATTAAAGTTTTATGGCACATATATTATGTTTGTTTACGAGCTCCTGCTCGTTCCCATTGGCCTATGGCCCACTGTTCGAGATTTTAAAAAAAAACCTGGCATATTAGCACCTAAGTTCCAAAACCGAGGCCCCCGGCCTATAAGAGCTATTCGAGCTCCCATGAATAAGGTCTCCCAAATTGTTTAAGTATTGGCACATAGTCAGGAGAGAACAATTCCGACAAAAAGATGTTTTTACTACCCATTATAGTAACCCAATATAAGGACATCTCCATTCATAACCGATGAACGAGTTTTCAACTTCCTTCGAGGAAGTTTCATCATACCAACCGGGTATGATCTACTTACAACCGGTAAGTAGTTTTTCCACAAGGTTTTCACATCACTACTCTAAGTCTTGATGTATAAAATACCACATAGTAGTGGGTTTTCATTACGATGTGCTTATCATCCCCAACTGGGTATGATATAAAATCCCACTCACCTGATCGTGCACTGAAATTCCACTTAGTCGAATTCCATCCCTTGCACGCTAGACCTCAACTGGCATTCCCGAGGTCTTGTTCTCCTACACAAAATGAACATAGTTGTTCATTATTCTTTGACCTAATAGCACTCATTCGTTCCAATGAACGAGAAAACCCAACTTTATATATATTTGCAATTAGGTCCCTTAAGTTATTTTTCTTTAACTTTAAGTCCCTATTGCCGGGGTTTTTCCTCAAATTGAGTCCTAAAACTTTTAAAATTCATCTTAGGACCTCAATTTATTAAATTCTGCAAAAAGGGGTTTATTTTCCCAAAATTTCAATTTGGTCCCTCAATTCTCTCAAAATTACCATTTTACCCTCCAAAAAATGGTAAATTTTGCCCCAAAAATTCTAAAATTTTCCAATTGGCCCTCTAATATTCTTATTATGACCAATTGACCCTCAATTTTAGAAAATTACATTTTGATCCTTCGAATTTTTGAAAATCCCCAAATTTCCCCAAATTTCCCCCCAATTCAATTCTTTAACACAGTCAAATTTGATTTTATCAAATTGACCGATCAAACACCTCTATTCGTTGAAATTGTGTTTCTACATGTTCATACTATTTTAAGGAACTTTGAATCGCAGGTTTTAATGCCGGAACGAGCTCAAATGGAGCTTCGCCGGAAAATAGACTATAGAGAGAGAAAGCTTTGATTTTCACCTATGAGGGCGCGACGGTCTGAGCTTTCTATCTGGGTTGGTAGCTCTCCTCCAGAGGTTCTTCCTAAGATTAAGAATGACATCAATTGATGTCGAATTGGATTAGAATTTTGTCATTGAAATTCAGTCGACTCTCTCTCTAGCACTGATTAGACATTATAAAGGGGAGCCAAATTCACTTACCTTTCGGTCCTAATTCGGCCGTGGATGGGCTGAGGAGGTGTTGAGAGAGCTTGGTTTGGCCTAAGAAGGACTCGAATTGGCAGATTTCAACTCGGCCAAAACTGGGCAGCTTCGGCCCGCCGGAGTTGCTTCACTGTTCAATCACTCTAGTGCTTCTTCGATGACTCTCGGAATGAATGGATGTCACCACCGTGTAGCTGACTTCTCCCCGGTTCTAATGAACCCGACCTCGCCTTCTTTGGCTCAGAATTGACCATATATCGGAGCTCTGGTTTAAGCTTTGCCAAAAAACTAAGCAATTGAGAGAGAGTAAGCTTTTCAGGTGTGGAGAGGACGAATGGAGAGGGGCTCTTTGTATAGGGAGCTCGGGGAGCCATTGGCCGTCCGTTTGGCACCTTTATTGTAGGCATTGAAGACCTGAAACGTACCGAACAGAAACATTTCATTTTCACCGATGCTGCTTTGATTTTCTAGTGAGTGAACAGTGCTGTCATCCTGAGGAAGAAGATGACACTGTTTCGAACTGGACCAGACCGGTCCGAACCGGGTTTGAAGCTTAAGTCGGTCGGTTCACCCCTCATTCGACCGAGTTTTTCAAATCTAAAAATTTCTCAATTCATTCTCTATCCAATGGTGACCTCAAATCTCCAATTTGAATTATTTAAGCCACCTATAAAAATGAATTTAGGATCCGGTTCAATAGTGGTTCAAATCGGTCCGAACCGGTTTGGTTTTCATCCCCAATTCCTTCAAAAGTCTATTCCCATGTCTTTTGTGACTCCTTGGTTCACTTAAGGTCCATAAAGTTCCCGATTTACCATCTCTTAATCAATTTCGGTTCATAAACCAGCTTAGTTCTTAAACTGGTTTAATTTGGTTCGTGTCCGGTTCACTCGAACCGATCTGGTTTTTCTCTACCACATTGTTCTATGGTTCCTTCCCAAGGATTATAAACCTCTTTGAATCACAAGGGATCCATAAGCGTCTTGGTTTACCCCTTCTCTATTGGTTTCAGTTTATGAATCAACCCGGTTCTATCCGATTCAGATCCGGTTCTTTCCGGTTCAAACCTGGTTCTATCTAGTTCAGACCCGGTTCTCTTAAACTGCTTCGGTCTTTCTTCCTCATTCCATCCTAGGGTATTTTTTCCAAGTTTATGAACCTTTTTGAGTCACATGGGAGTTAGAAATTCTCAATTTTGCTCTTTCCCTAACAACCGGGTTTTTAGATCACTTTGGTTTAAAGATTCAAATTGACCGATTCTTTCCTTGGTTTTCTCTTTACTAATGGATGGGGTTTACATCAGAGATTTGGTTTGCTGCTCACCGAAAAACTAAGTAGTTCACCTTCTTCTGTCGATTGTGGGATGCTGAGATCGAATGGAGGGCTGCTCTTTATATAGGGACCTCAATAACTGTTCAGGCTACCTGCTAGTGTAAGACTCATTCTTCGACTTGATTGCTGGAGACTCCAACTTTTCTGGCGACTCTTTCTTCTCTCTATGAGCGGCTGGAGGTTAAAGACGATGACGTGGTGGGTGTGCCATGTGGCACACTATGATTGGTAAGTTTTTCTAATGTGGATTGCCAACGTGGCTGCCCTGTCAGCCATTGACAGTTGACCGTTGACCATTGACTAGTTGACAATTGACCAGTTTAACCATTTACTAGTCCGATCCGACCGGGTTTAGTGACCCGTATTCAAAATTTGGCCGGTTCGGACCTGATTCAACTAGTTTTCTGAAAATTTTAAATTTAAAAATTTATCTAAATTCATTTTCTATCTAATGGTGGTCTCAATTTCCAAAATTAACATTTTTAAGCCACATAAAAAATGAATGATTAAAGCAGTTCACTATGGTTCATCCCGGTTCAATCCGGTTCACTCCGAACCGGTCCAATTCTCTTATCAATTCCACTTCCTAGTTCTTCCTAACCACGTGTTAGGTTCTAATTGGCCAGTCATTCTCCAACATCCTACTCCCACATCCTAGTAGAACACTAACGAGGCCCCTTTGCCACATGTCACCACCTCATTGGGCAATCTTGCTAACGAGGGTTCTCCTTAGTTGACTGTTAACTAAGGAAACATGTTTTTCTCTCATTGGTCAGTCTTTGGTGACGTGGCTTTTCCTTCGTTTGACCATTGACCGAGGATACATGTCACGTTCTAATTGGCCAGAGCTTCCAAAAACTGACCGAGCATCTGATTGGGCACACTTCGCCATACGTCGCACAATGATTTGTCTCGCGCATTGACCTGGCACTAACCTGGCACTAGATTGTTGATCGGTTGAGTCGGAACTGGTTCGGTGACCCAAAATTGAAAATTAGCAGATTCAGGCCTGATTCGATCGATTTTCTAAAATATAAACTTTCTAAATTTGTGTAAATTCATTTTCTACACCATGGTGACTTCAATTTCCAAAATTGATGTTTTTAAGTCACCTAGAAAAATAAATCTTTGAATTGGTTCTACATAATTCAATCCGATTTAATTTAGTTAAGTTCCAGTTCACCTTGAATCGGTCCAGTTTCCTCATCCAATTCCATTTTTGTTTATTTTTGATGATTTTTTGGTCTTTATTGACCATTTGGAATTTTCCAAATTCTCGTTTTGGATTCTCTATACCAATTCTAGTTTACTTTGAACCTTTGTTTTCTCTTGAAATTTTATGGTTCCCATTTTCGGCTTACTTAAGCTTGGGAGAGCAAGCATGAAATATCAGATGAAAATTCGTGAGAGTACCATTTAATGGATGAAATGGTGTGGATTTGGTACAAGGATTGTCTGAATAACAAAAAGTGGAAATGTATGTATAGACCATTTGGATTATGCTCAAGATATTTGAGGGATACTACCAAGTAATATAGATAGATGGAGTCCTATAATTTCTTACGGATTGAAAAGTGTACATTGATCAGGAAAATGTTCTAAGAAGTATATCGGATGAAAGCATTCTAATGTGCTAAGGTGACATAATTCCAAACTACTAAAATGGTATGATCCATGGGAAGAAAGGTCATGCATTAGACCATGAATATGTCAAAAGAAAGTCTAGAGAAGAACCAAATGCTTATAAGTGAAATAAGCAGCCTTTGAGATATAAAGCTAAAAATGGGTAAAGGGATAAAGTTACAAGTCCCTAAGGGAATGACTTTCAAATAAAAAAAAGATTACATATACAAATTATTCGAGATGAATAATTAAAGCTTTAGGTTTGGATAAGGCATGAAGTTCTCGAGTAAATGAGATTTCATCCACATTAGATATGTGAAAAATGAAAGGGAAGGACTTGAAACCTTTATCAAGGATCATATCATCAAGATGACGATACAAGCTAATGGAATGCAACTCCAGATGGATTGGATGTGCATATTACACCGCACATAAGGATATCAGTAAGATCTTAAGGAAAGGTGATACAACCATAAGTAAAAAAGGGTATGAAAAGTTCCAAAGAGGGGATCTCAAAATTTATAGTGCCTTAAAGTAACTCCCGAGAAAAAAAAGGATAGAGAAAAATCCCCAAGGTAAAGAGGAGGAGTTTCATGAATGATTAAACTCGAAGGGATCCTATGAAGTATGTCATGTTTGAATTAAGAATTGGCAAGAAAAGAATCTTAATAAAGAAAAAAATTCTAATGGTAAAATTATTCTGGCACTATGGTCAGATCGAGAAAGGAACGTGAGAAAAGGATCATATGAAAAGGGAAAATTGTTTCTGACTAAATGAAGTATAATGAGTTTTGGGGACAAAACTTTTTCAAATGAGGGAGTAGTTGTAAACCTCGTTCTCTCAAGATAAGTACCAGAAATGATAACCAAAAAATTTCGAGAGAAAATCGTGATTGAAAGTGTGCTAGAATTGGTAGAAACAAAATCAAAATGAGAATTTGACAATCCCAAGTGTTCAATGGTGATCCAAAAATAATGAAAATGGATTATGAACAAATTGGAGGTGAGAACTAGATCGGTTTAGGATGAATCGGACTTGAACCAGTTTGAATCAAGATTTGGTTCAAATATTCATTTTTCTAAGTGACTTTATAATGTTATTTTGGGAAATTGAAGTAACAACTATTTAGAAAATGATTTTAGATAAATTTAGAAAACTTTATATTTTATAAAATCAATATAATCGGGCCTGAACTGTCCACTTTTCAATTTGGGTCACCAAACCTAGTGGGACCGAACTGGTCAATAGTCCAGGTGGTCAATGGACCTCCTACTAGGTTAGCTATCTAATTAACACTCTCAATAAATCAGTGTGTCATGCGTGGTGAAATGCGCCAAACAACTGCTTGGTTAGCATATAAAAGTGCTGACCAATCAAAGTGCGACACGTGTCTCTTGTCAATGGGTAGACGAATAAAATTCACGTTATTGGAAACTAACCAATAGATGCGTGACATATGTCCTTAGTCAAAATTCAACTAAGGAGAAGTCTCGTCACCAATGCTAAGCAATGAGAGGCAGACACGTGGAAAAAGTGTCAGGTTAGCGACCGACTAGTATATCAGAGAAATGTCGACCAATCAGAAGTCGACATGTGCCCAAGCCACATCAGATGGCTATAACCAATTAGAGGTTGACATGAGGCAGTGTCATAGTAAGTAAGGTGGGAAACTAACTAATGTGAATCTGACTAAAAAGATTACGAATTCACAAGTCCAATCAATCGAACCTGTAATGGAGATGAACAGTTTATCACCAAATGAGATGAATGATCATTTGAGACTGCAAAAAGCTTTATATGGGTTGATTAAAATCCAAGTGGATGCCCAATAGAAGAGCCCAAGAAAATCCCAAGAGAAGGTTCATATTTAATTAATAATGAGAGATTTATTATTATAATAAATGTTTTAGGATATTAAATAATAATATTAGATATTTAATTAGTTAAATTCATATTTTTAAAGCATTTATTAAAATATCTTAAATATTTAACCATAAGATATTTTTCCTTATTTTTAGGCTATTCATTTGTTATTTGTGCCGATAAAAGGCATACTCCACTACATTGGAGGAGACACTTTTGTAATTTAATTTTGTGAGGTTTTATCCTCTCTCTCTTGATAGAACTTTTTAACTTATCAGGTTTTTACTTGCGACATTCAAGCAATTAGACTTATCACTAAGGTTTTCTAAGAGTTCTTCTTAGAGGATTTGGGTGTGGCGTCTACATGGCCTATACCTTGTTTCTTAAATAGACAAGGTATATTCCATATTTTCATACTCGCATTGTGAAAGTCTTGGGGTATTTGCCATATTTGTTGTAGGGTGTCGTCAATATATTGGCGAGGTTTGCATTACTTGGTATCAGATTACACGGTTGCACGACAAGTTTCATCATATCTGGTTGTTTTTTTATCATCTCTATCTATTTCTATTCTCTATAATAAAAAAGAAAAAAGTCCCATCTTGTTCTATCTATCTTCTTTTCAGTAAGTGCAAAAAAAGAAAGAAAAAAAGCCAAAAAAAATTCGTGCAAAAAAAAACAAAAAAGAGAGCAAAAATATTCGTGCAAAAAAGGCCAAAAAAGGCATAAAATTCTATTTTGAGATTCACTCTAGTCTATGTTTTATTATTTGTTATCGTTTGTGTTTCATTCGTCATTCTATTTGAGTTTATTATTCATTTTAGTTTATTTATGATTCATTCTTGTCTAAGTACATTATAAGCTCACACTTAAATTCCTTTGGAATTACTTTTTGAAACTCTTATTGATTTGTCTTGATTGTTCCTCAAGTTGAACTGCTTCATAAACATGATTTGTTTTTAAGTTCAATTAAAATTGAAGGAAGACAAATGAGTGGAAAAAGGCAAGAGTGTTTTGAATTTATCAAAAAAGCCATTTTAGTGTGAAACACGAGTGTTTAAGTGAAACATGAGTGTTTGAGTGAAATATGTAAGGGAGAGTTGCAAGGTTCTTTTCTTTATAACAATTGACAGGATCACAAGGTCCAACGACAATGAAACACTATGAAAGAAGAGGGTTCCATACTGCCCATTCAAAACCTATAGTGGAAAGCAATGAAGAGTGAAATGAAACAAGTAGTGAAGTCTGAATTTGAGCCACTTCATGCGCGAATGGATCGCTTGGAGGAAGGTGTGAGACGACGCTCACATCAACATACTTCCACTAAACAACCATGGAGCATTCGATCTCGATGCTTCGATCCACATGAACTGGGGGAGTTCGATGATCTCCAAGTTAATCGCGACAACCTCAAGCTCAATTCCTTTGATCAACATACTACTTGGTATAGACCATGGATTGATGATATCTTGGACAACCAACGTGAGAATTTATTTCATACTTGTTGTTCTATGAAAAATAAGGTTTGTTCTATTATCATAGATGGGGAAAGCTGCACTAACTTTGCTAGCACCGAGTTTCTAGAGAAGTTGGCATTACATACAATGAAGCATACAAATCCTTATAAAATTCAAAGGTTGAATGATCAACCCAAACTCAAAGTAACCTAATAGGTGATAGTGTCCTTCTCTATAGAAAAATATTAGGATGATGTATTATGTGATATAGTACCAATGCATGCATGTCATATTCTATTGGGAGAACCTTGGAAGTTAGATTGTCAAGTTACATATGATAGATTAATAGATAGGTACTCATTCATGATAAATAATAGACCAATATCTCTTGTACCTTTGACTTTACAACTAGTTTTTCAAGGTTAGTTGAAAAAAAAAAGGTAAATGAAAAGAAAATAGCAAAAGAACAAGAGAGAAAAGCTAAGATTTAAGAGGAAGGGATAAAAAGGCAATATTGAAAAAGAAGAGAGAAAAATCAGAGTTGAAATTGAAGAGAGAAAAGCCAAAGTTAAAATGATGTGAGAAAAGGTAAGGCTGAGAAAGAAGAGAGAAAAGCCATAATAAAAAGTAAATAGAGTAAAAATAATTTTATGGAGAGAAAACATGAGATCAACAGAGATATATATTCAAATTCTATCCTTATAGTACTTGTGTACAATGATTTATATTTTACTAACCATATTGTCTGATATTTGTCGAGCATTAGTATATCTCTTTTGTAGGAATTCAAGAATGTCATTACTAAGAAGATAACTCTTGGTTTCTCACCAGTTCAAGAAATCAAGTATCAAATTCAACACAAAATCCTAAATTTGAAAAATCTAGAATATGCATAGGATAACATGATTTCAGTTGTTGTGAAAATGTCTAAGAAAGATGAAATTTGGCGAAAGTGTGTTGATTTTCAAATCAACAACCGTATGAAGGTAATATATCTTCACCCTATTCCTCGATTAAATATTATGGTAGATGAGTTGCATGGAAACTGCTTGTTTCCAAAATTTGATCACAATAGTGAAAATTCTCAAATTCGATTGAAAGGTAATTTTATATTGAAAATTACATTAAAAGTAAAGAATGGTTTATATGAATGGTTTGCTTATGATTTTTTGTTTGACTAATGCATTGAACACTTTGTGAGGTTAATAAATTATGTCATACGTGCTTTTATTTAAAATTTTGTTGACATATATTTTGATAAAATCATAATATACAAAAATTACTTAGATAAACATGAAGGATATTTAAAAATTGCCTTGCAAGTTTTTAGAAAAAATCAGTTGTTTGCCAATTTGATGAATTGTATATTGTGTTCGGACAAACTTGTATTTCTTGGATATGTTATAAGTTTTGAGGGTATTGGCATTGATAAGGAAATTAAGGCAATTCAAGATTGGTGAATGCATATTTCACATAATTTATGATCGAATGAGTTTAAGATTCACACAAATCATGAATATTTTAAGCACGTTAAGGGGCAACACATGCTGAATAAACATAATGCAAGGTGTGTGTAATTCATTTATACATTCACTTATGTGATCAAGTGTAAGCAAGGTATAAAAAATGTAGTTGCTGATACATAATCTAGAATGTACGTTTTGCTTACAATCATTTATACTAAATTGCTTAGTTTTCATTATGTTGGGAATTGCATGCAAATGGTTTTCTGTGAAGTTATTGAAACTAAATTTGAAAAGATTTATTTTCAAAATGAGTATCTATTTTGGGAAAATAAATTATAAATCTATCAATTTTCTTTATGTGAGTTACTTGTGAGTTCCTTATTTAACCATGATGTGTCATCACCCAACACACATCCTTCATCATGAAGGTCAAACACACATTCATAGTCCAACACGACCACTGGACCCACTTGTGGCTTCGGAGCGACTTTACCGGCCACTCGGATAGAAGTACGTCCACTTCTACCATGGGAATGAGTTGATGTACGCGACATCCGACCCTCAATCCCGAAATCGATTCTTCGTATCCATATGAGGACGTAGACCTCATCCTGTCCCTACCCTGGTCTCATGCGCTTAGTGCTACTCCAAATTTTGCACGTTCACCTAGAATGATTAACTGCCCTTATACTCGCCAGATCGTCTAGGGCTCTTAGGACACATCACTACCCCTCATGGGCGTCTTGATGATCCCGTACTCATAGTGCATGCACAACCAATGTTTTCTTATTATGCCATGTAATCTATGGTGTCATTAGACCAACGGTCCCGACTTTCAACTCAACCTGTAACTGTTTGTCTTGACTGGTCCGGAGACTGGTCATGTCGCACTGCTGCTAGTTGACTGAGGATGTCAGACCAGCTTTGGTACCATGACCATACAATTCTCTTATTGGCACTTATATTATGTTCATTTACGAGCTCCTGCTCGTGCCCTTTGGCCTATGGCCCACTGTTCGAGATTTTCAAAAAAAATGGGCATATTAGCCACGAAGTTCCAAAAAAAAAAACCGAGGCCCCCGGCATATAAGAGCTATTCGAGCACCTGTCGAGAAGGTCACCCAAATTGTTTAAGCATTGGTACCCACTCAAGGGAGAACACTTCTGACAAAAATAAGTTTTCACTGTCCATTATACCCACCCGATATCAGGACATCTCCATTCATACCCTATGAATGGGTTTTCAACTTCCTTTGAGGAAGTTTCATCATACCAAACGGGTATGATCTACTTACCACCGGTAAGTAGTTTTTCCGTATGATTTTCACATTACTACTCTAAGTCGTGATGTTTAAAAATTCCACATAGTAGTGGATTTTTAATTCAATGTGCTTATTATCCCCAACCGGGTATGATATAAAATCCCACTCACACATTAACGCAGTGAATTCCACTAGACCGGTTCTTTGTATTCACGCAAGCTTGTCCATGCTGGCGTTCTCGGTAGTTCGCATTCCTACACAATATGAACATCTTTGTTCATTATTACTCGACATAACAACCTTCATTCATTTCAATTGAATGAGAAAACCCAAACTTTTTAGTTATTTGCAATTAGGTCCCTAAAGTTATTTCTCTTTATTTAAGTCCCTAATGTCGGTTTTTCATCAAATTGAGTCCCGAAACTTTTAAAATTTATCTTGGGACCTCAATTTATTCAATTTCACCAAAAAGGGGTTTAATTTCCCAAATTTCCAATTTGGTCCCCCAACTTTTCCAAAATTACCATTTTGCCCTTCCTTTACAAAAATGGTAAGTTTTGACCCAAAAATTCCAAAAATCCTCAATTGGTCCTCTAACATTTTTTTCAGTCCCAATTGACCCTCAATTTCATATAATTGTATTTTGGTCCTTTGAATTTAAAAAATCCCCCATTTCCCCCCAATTTCAATTCCTTAGCACAGTCGAATTTGATTTCATCAAATTGACCAATCAAACACCTCTAATTATTGAAATTGAAGTTAAAATTGAGTTCCTCCATCTTCTTACGATTCAATAGCACTTTAAATCACAAGTTTTGACGTTGGAATGAGCTCAAACGGAGCTTCGTCGGAAAACGGACTATAGAGAGAGAAAGCTTCGAAAGCTTACCATCGGGGGCACGACGGTCCGAGCTTTTGATCTGGGTAGATAGCTCTCGTCGTAAGGTTCATCCTAAAATCAAGAATTACATCAATTGATGCCAAATTGAGTTAGCATTTTATCATTTAAATTCTACTGGTTCTCTCTCTAGCACCGGTCATAATTTGCAGAGAGGAGCTGAATTGGCTTACCTTTCAGTCTTAATTCGGCCGTGGGAGGGCTGAGAAAGTGTTGGGAGGATTTGGTTTAGCTTGTGGAGGGCTTGAAATGACCAATTTTAGCTCGGCCAAAATAGGGCAGCTTTGGTCCGCCGGAGCTGCTTCACTGTTCCATCACGCTGGCGTTTCTCTGGCAACCCTCAAAGCAAACGGAGAATACAGGTGTGTAGTTGACTTCTCCCCGATTCTAAAGAACCCGAGCTCATCTTGTTTGGCTCAAAAAAGACCACATGTTGGAGCTTTGGTTCTAGCTTCGCCAGAAAATGGAGCATTTGAGAGAGAATGGAGTTTTTAGGTGTGGAGAGGATGAATGGGTAGGGGCTCTTTATATAGGGAGCTTGGGGAATCATTGGTCATCTGTTTGGCACCGTTTTGATTGACATTGAAGACCTGAAATGCCCCAAACAGAAGCGTTTCTTATCCACCGGTGTTTCTTCGATTTCTCGGCGAGTGAACAGTGCTGTCATCCTAAGGAAGAAGATGACATTGTTCCGAACCGGACCAGACCAGTACGAACCGGATTCATGCTTAAAGTAGCTGGTTTACCCCTCATTCGACCAAGTTTTTCAAATCTAAAAATTTCTAAATTCATCTTAATCCATTTTCTATCCATTGGTGGACTTAAATCTTAAATTTGAATTATTTAAGCTATCTGGAAAAATAAATTCAGGATGCGGTTCAATAGTGGTTCAAACCGGTCCAAATCGGTTCGAATCTGGTTCACTTGAATCGGTTTGGTTTTCATCCCCAATTCCTTCACAAGTCCATTCCCCTGACTTTTGTGAGTCCTTAGGTCCATAAAATTCCCACTTTACCATTCCTTTATCGATTCCGATTCATAAACCTACTCGGTCCTTAAACTGGTTCAATCCAATTCGGGTTCGGTTCACTCGAACCGGTCTAGTTTTTCTCTCCCACTTTGTTCTAAGGTTCCTTCCCATGGTTTATGAATTTCTTTGGAGTACAATGGAGTTGAATTCCTTTGTTTTGCCCAATCTCTATCCATTCCGATTCACGAGCCGACTTGGTTCATAAACCGGTTGAATCCATTTGGACCCGGATCATCCAAGCTGGTCTAATTTTCCTCTTCCAATTTGTCCTATGATTCTTTTCCATAGTATTATGAACCCTTTGGATCACCTGGGAGTTGTAAATTCCTAAATTGCCCATTCATAATTTATCGGGTTTGTGAACCGGTTCAATTTTCTCTCTTGGTTCCCTTCCCGATTTTCCTTAGCTAAAAAGGGCGGGGTTTACACTACATTTGAGGAATGAACGGTTTATGGATAGAAAACTATCAAAATTTCTTAGATTAGAGGTATTATTTAAAGTGTTAAAACTCATTAGTAATAATTATAACAGGAAGTTATCTAACAAATATATTGTTAGCTATAGCATAAATATTTCTAATTTAATTTCTTTTAATGTAAGTGATGAAGGAATAGAAGATTTGAGGACAAATCATTTTTAAGAGGGGGAGAATGATGTGAATCTGACTAAAGAGACTACGAATTCATAAATGCAATCAACTGAACCTGCAATAGAGCTGAACAATTTGTCACCAAATGAGATGAATGGTCATTTGTGATTACAAGAGGGCCCAATCACAAGGTTAAGGGCTAAAAGATTCAAAGAAGCTTTATATAAGTTGATTAATGAGATCGTAGAAAATTCAAGGGGATGCCCAATAGAAGAGCCCAAGAAAAGCCCAAGAGAAGGTCCATTTTAATTAATAAGGAGAGATTTATTATTATAATAAATATTTTAGGATATTAAATAATAATATTAGATATTTAATTAGTTAAAGTTAGATTTTGAAAGCATTTATTAAAATATCTTAGATATTTACATTAGATGAGAAGTCATATGGTTGACATGTAATCATAAAATATTTTTCCTTATTTTTAGGTTATTCATTTATTATTTCTGCCTATAAAAGGCATACTCCACAACATTGGAGGAGAAACTTTTGGAATTTAATTTTGTGAGGTCTTATCTTATTTCTCTCTTTAAAGAACTTTTGAACTTATCAGGTTTCTACCTGTGGCGTTCAAGCAATCAGACTTATCACCAGGGTTTTCTAAAACTTCTTCTTATTGGATTTAGGTGTGGCATCTACATATCCCATACCTTGTTTCTCACATAAACAAAATATATTCCATCTTTTCATACTTGCAAAAGTCTTAGGGTCTTTGCCATATTTGTTGTTGGGTGTTGTCTGCATATTGGCGAGGTTCACATCACTAACGAATTTAAATTAGCCAATCAGAGGACACCATGTGTTATGGTCAATTGGGGGTTAGATTTGGTCAGCGACCACTTAGGGGAGAGCGACCAATGGGAGGTCGCCACGTGGCCAGTCAATGAGTAAACAAATGACTTAGATGCTGAGTTGGAGGTGGTGTCAGCAATGCCAACCAATCACTGCACGCCACATGGTAGCTCACATATGTGCATAGACTGTCGTTTTCAACATTTGGATGATTGGAGAGAGAAAGGCCATACTATGACCATTACTTCGGTGGCCAATAAATCACTTAGAAAAATCCTTAAATCGAAGAGTTAATGGTTGACCTATGGAATAATGGATAGAATGGCCACTCTCCAAGCTCCCTATATAAAGAGCTCTCCTCCATTCATCCTCATCATTCCTCGAAAACCTAAAAAAGTTGAACCACTTTAATTTTCGACCATCTCTAAACTAGAGCTCCGATATCGACCCATTTCTTTACCTCTGAACGCGAAATTGGCTTCCCTAGAATCCGGAGAAAGTCCTCTACCTTGCTACATATTCCCTTCAGCTTGAGGATCACTGGAGAAGTGCTAGTGAGCCTGCATTGTGTAGTCGTTCCACTTGTCGAGTTTGAGTAGGAGTTTTAGAGTTAAATTCAGGCCACCTTCAGACCTCCAAAGGTCAGGCTGATCCACACAAGACTGTCCATGCCCCAACCTCATCCTCCCTGATTGTATTCTCCCTACTCAGGGCACCAATTGAGGTGACATTTGATCCTAAAAGGATCTTCACGATGAGAGCTAGCTCACCAGATCAAGAGCTCTAACAACTGCACCATTGCTGGTAAGAAATCAAAGCTTTCTCTCTCTAAGAAATATTTTTCCAGTGAAGCTTCTCTTGAGCTCAATTATCACACAAATTGGATTATTCAAAACTTGGAATGATCGTAGTGAGATAGGGATATGATTAGCAGAATAATAGGAGGCAATTAACCGAGTTTAAGTAGTCAATTTGATGAATTGATATTTTGGGAGCCAAAATGCAATTTAGAGAAATTGGGCGATTTGGGAATTTTTGGAAATTTGTGGATTTATGTGCAATTAACATAAATTGTGGGTGAATTGGTAAATAAGAAGAGTTTAGGGACTTAATTTCAATTTAAAATTATTTTTAAGAATTTAATTGCAATAAAAAATGAATATAATGCTTTATTTGTAATTTTGGATAATTTTATTTTAAATAAAACTATTTGGGGATGGAATTGCAAATACAGTGAATTGAGGAAATTATGGCAAATAATTAGGAATTTATTTGTCAATAAAATAAACCTAGGGACTTATGTGTGAATGAAAGAAAACATAAGGATCTAAGTAAAAATGTCGGATGATTGATGGATCCATTATCTGTGATTATGTAGGTGTGAAATGAAGATCTTTACCTAAAGCTGCGAGTCCAATCCGAGTTATCGGAAATCCATTAGAGGTGAACAAGTCACGAATCTCGGGTGAGTTGGATTTTTTGCATCAAGTTCGATTGGATAGATGATGCATACTTGCAATCATGCTTTATTTTTAAAAAATAAAATTCTAGAAATATAATCCCCTGAATGTGTAAAACTGCTCAAATCATTTTGGATTATCTTTTTGAAGATAGCTTAAAGAATGATAATAGAACTACCATTTGAACAGTGTATGGATACACTTCAAAAAATGGTCTAGTTTCAATCATCGATGTAGGAAATGGGCGAGGCCCATTGTCGAAAAAAGCTTGGCTAGATCTAATTATTTGAAATTGGGACCAAGGCCACAATTTTTAAAAGTAAAGTGTGCCCAAGGCTGTGTTTTGAAAACTCATATGAATGGACCTAAGGCCAATAGAAACAAGTCAAACACGTAAATAAGTTATGATTTAAGAGGTTGATAAAATTATCACAAATTGATAATCTTTTCTAAAGTTGCTGAGTTAGAGTCAGGTTAGAGCTCATTGGGATTGCATCACAAAGATAAAGGTCTTAAATTAAAAGACTTATATATGTGATTGGAATCGTTCGGAACTAAAGAGATGCCTAGTATAAGGTAGTGTTGGTTCTAAGGGCTACTTGATAGTAAGGTTGGTACAAGGAAAGCTATGTTGATCCAATATGTCTTGAAGCTCTTGGAGATTCGTGCACATTGAGACTGAGGGGATAGAAGAGTGAGGTCTCACCCTTCTATATGGGGATCGATGATTCGATGAGTTTGGGGGTTGGGCCAAGGTGCTCACACAAATGATGTGGTGGAGGTTGTGGCCTCTCACTAGGGTGGATGATAAAGACACTACAAGCTACTAGTGGAACAAATTGAGGTTGTAGCCTCTGAGGGTATGTTTTGCGATCGTTTGATCTCTTTAATGAGAACGGGTGTTTGTGTGATACAAAACGGTGTAAATCCACCAAATATGAAATATGAGAAATTCTTCCAACTAGGAAGGAACTTGTTTTAAAACTTGTTTGAGGTAAGTAGTGGATTTATCTAAGAAAACCTTTTCAAAATGATAAGACAAGTTCTATTTTGTTTATCAGAATATTTTTAACTATTTTGTTATGAAATGGTTAAACTTTTGAGTATGGAATGACTCGTCGATAGGAAGTCACGATGTTAGTAGAGACCTTCACCGAGTTATGAACTCACCCCCTCCCATTACCCCTTTCAGGTCCTAAACATGTGATAAAGAATGTTAGAGGATGAGCTACCAATCTAGTATGTGAATAGTTTCCTTAGAATATTTATGTACTACAACATATTTTTGGAAAACTTATATGATGCACTGTTTTCCTTTCGACCTTGATCCTTGCTTCTGCCAATACTATGAATATGGAAATGGTTCCAATTATAGTATTAGGAGAAGTGACGAGTTGTTCAAATGATTCCGTCCAAATCGGATTGGGGTGTGACATTCATGGTTTAATCTTGTGATATGTTTCCTAAAATACCCCTACTGTTTTATAGTATGTGTTGAATTGTGGACATGACATCACGATGTCACCTAATCCTACTAACTAAGTTGTTAACTCACTCCCCTCCAATTCCCCTTTTAAGGAACTAAGGTGTATAAAGAACATGTTAAAGTTATGGAAAGACACAATAAATCAAAGGTACCTTTTACATTTAATATTTGGTCCCTATATTATTTGTTAAATTTATTTTCCAATTTCAAATTAATATTTTTGGAAAAGTTCCTAATGAGTTTTATTATGAGTTTTAAGTCATGTTGGGCTTATAATGATGAGGTGTCCATCGTTGTAAAACCCTGGAATGTTGCGAGTTGTCTGTTGGTCCGACCGGTGAAACAAGTCAGTTGTGACAAAATAAGTCTAGAATGAGTGATTAAGGATTTCCTGACATATCCTCAAACCTACTAAGATACTTTCAAGAATGAGAAGAATAAAAAACTCCTAAAATATTTTCATATCCCAAGAAGTCAAACTTAAAATTGAGTTGAGAATAGTATGGGAAGAATCATGGCCATGTTCGAATTTCCAAATCCCGACTTGCATTCCATTCCCACCTCGGGGCCTCATCCCTGATTTTGGCTTTTATTTTTTAATCGAGATTACATTCCTGATTTTCACTCCCATCATGGGTCTAGAATTTCATTCTCAAATTTGGTTCTTATTTTAACTTCATGATCCCATTTCCCAACTTATGGTTTTATTCCTAGTCCAGGATTTTATTTCTTGTTCACACTCGGTCTTTGGTCCACTTGGGCTTAACCTGGGTTTTGGAAGTTTTGATGTTACACTTGTACTTTAACTCGTTGGGTACTTATAGAATTTCCACTCGGGTCATACCACTTGAGGTATCTACCCCTTTCTGACTCTCTTGGAGGATTGCGAAAGCTTCCTCCTTATTCATTCACTGAACTCCATTGAAAACCATCTTAGTAGTACACTAGTTTCTGGGACACTACTTTACATCCTTTAATAACCTCCTGACTATGGTCCTTCCTTGTTACCATAGTTCAACCTAGCCCCTTATTAACTTTCCTAATGCACAATCATATCTTACTCGTATGTTATGTGGTAACTACCCTTCTACCATGACCTAGTTATCCATGGTTCATGGATGCTAGTTCTTTTCCAATGATACTTGAGCAATTTTCGGACCATTGAGGTCTTATGTCTCCATTTCCTACTTTATTCCATAATGATATGAAATGTTTTAATAACTCTCGGTGCTTGGTCCATCTCACGACTTTGTAGCCACCATATCACAGTATCTATAGTTTATCACATTTTTCTTGTGATTGACCATACCTTATTCTTTGGTCGGCTAATTCGAGATGTCGTTCATTACCTTGTTCTCTTTAGGACATGCATCTTCTCGACCTCTCCTAGTTTTAAGGGATCATCCTCACATATCCTACCTATTGACTTTTTGGGTGCCCCAAGAATCCATTCCATTTTCATAATGCTACAAGTGTGAAGTTCACATTCAACACATTATCTTTCCATCTTGGGTAATTTATTTCTCATTTTCTCCTCATCTTTTGACGAGTTCCTTGCCATAGTTTGGCATAAGGGCATTTTTCACCATGTCCATACTCCTCATTGGTACACTTTTTAAATTTATGTGATATCCCATTGGGTCACTTGTGGTTCTTTATAACCACTTTGCCCATCCACTCAAACTTACCCAATTCCCATTTTTTTCCGAAATGGTTGGGTCTGTAGTTCTCCAAAACGCACCTTAGTTAGTCCCACAATACAAAAGCATTATTCTCTTATGATAGGTGGTTTTTCCTTATTTTGGCATGGCATGTACCTATTACGGGTAATAGTTCAATATCCCTTAACGGATTGCACTACCTCTTGCAACTCCTAGCCTTTTCTTTCTACCGATCTTGCTCTTGTCGGTTTGTATCATTTTTTCATTATCCCTCTTATACAAGGATTTCTAATCCCTCTAGTTCTCCTTGGGGGTATCTCCTTGACCTATGTTGAGTTTCCCTTTTCCATTGACCATCCATGATCCTAGTAATTAGTTTGATGCTTTATTTATTGACACATCTTAGTTTATCTTGACCTCTCGTTCAATAGACTATGCCCTACCGTTGGCATTCTTTACTGCATATAGGGGTTTCCCCATATCATGTCCCATTTCAGGGTGCTACCTGAGACATTTTTCAACATCTACTAGAGCTTGCATTTTTGTTTCCCTTCAAACATCCTCAGATTTATGTCTTTCCCTGGTATTTATATTACTGTTATAACCCTCTTACTCCCATTCTCCTAGAATGGGTTTGATGTTTCTTCAAACTCCTTCCACTACTTTGTTTGATGTAACGAGCTCTCCTTATGAAGATTATTTTTTTCACTATACCACTAGGGTCTTCACTTCCGGGAAGGGAAACACTATTATTAATTTCCCAATTGCCCTATAATAGGCTTAGGGTTTTCCTCCTTCCTATTGGTCTCACCTTTCCTATTATGATCTCCTAACCATCATTCCTCTTATATACGAGTTAGGCCTACGTCGGGTGTATGAGTCTCGTTTCCCTGCAATCCTTATGCCTTTAGACGTCTTTAGTTCACCTCGGAACTATCCTCATTGGCTCTTTCCTCCTTATTGGGTTGGTCCCTGTGAGTTCTCCTCCCTACATTTGCACATCAAAACCCTTTTCCCATTACTCACATTTCATTACCATGTCCGTTCTTGGTGGTGTATATTACCTATTTTGTCTTTGCAATAGTTGATGGATCTCATATGCTTCCCTGGTCCTGAGGTCTCCTTTAACCCCTCAAACTCAGCCTGTATTGTCTGATGTTGAGCTCACAATACCAGGGTGATCCCCTTTTCCTATATAAATCACGCTCCTACGACTCCCATTGTGGATCTTCCTACCCGCTTCTTATTGGTCGAGTTACGACTTGCCGGGAATGGACTTGGTGGGGATGGAGTGGGTGATGTCTCGCATACTAACTCCTCCCTTAACTACCACTGATTCATTCTAGGGTTAATAAGAAAAGGTCTCTCATGTTATTTTCCCCACATGTAAGCCACGAGTTTATGCATGACTAGGTTCAATTCATTACCTCTTTTTCCCTAGTTACACACAAAGCTAATAAGCCATAATAAGACAAACATGTAATTTACATTACAACATGTTTTTACCACATCACAAAGTTCTTACAACGTAAGGGAAACCAACTTCCCATATATTATCTTCGTTATATTTTTTATACATATTTAGGGTACTTACCCAAAACTATAGTAGAGAAGTTATACACTACCAATTACCTCTAAGAGTCCCCATCGGTGTTGTCTTCCTCATGGCTATCTTCCTCTTCCTCTTCCTCCTCCTCATATGTACCTAGGGGACACTTAACTATGCATTTACACTCATATGCCATGTCAATTATGGTTTGAATATCCATATGGGGGCCATAGTCTACTTAGGAAGCACCGGACGACTCAGTTGAACCCTTGGATGAACCGCTGGCATATAGTACTTGGATGCAACCATTCTAGGGCAAAGCACTATAGTTCCATGAACTCCTTTGCATAGTTTTCTACTAATCTTGTTCCCTACTTTAGCATTGCCAGTCAGTATGCATTCTCTCATTCTAGGACATGGGTAAGTACTTCTCAATAAACCTCCCCTTAAATGTGGCCTAGTGGGGATACTCTGTATCATAATACAACTCCCTTACTTCGTTCCACCATCTTAGGGTTTCCCCACCTAAGAAAGCTACAACCTACCTCTCTCTATTTGGGTGTCGGATTTGTAGGGATTCTATGTACTTATTACAGTTGGTCAACCAGCTCATACCCTTTACGTTGTTGGTTCCTCTCTAAAACTATCCAATTGTTTGCACAAGGCCTGACATCTCCCGCTCCCCTCGGGTTGGTGGGGTATTCCCATGTCCACTCACTCAGCTGCCCATGTCCGGGATGAGGGTATTCTCTAAGCTATTGGAGTCCTGAGGATAGACAAAGTCCTTGGAGTTCACCACTGGTCTTTCGGGAGCCCACAATAATCGTACTCACCTCCTAAGTTGGTTGGCGGTTCTCTTAATGGGTGACATATCTACAATAGTTTTTCTCATTGATTATTTGGTGAAGTGATTTCTTCACTTTAATCTTATAAACGAAGGTCTTATCAACACACATTTTATCAAGCACAATTCACTACAATAGAAGAATTTAACACAACATCGGGCGCTCATGGCCCACACATTACTAGGCTACTCATGGCCCTCATACATGGACATTTCACTTGTCCTCATTCATTGTCAAAGGGTATTTCACGATACTGATCAGATCTAAGAGCGTTTGTGTCACGTCTACTATTCCACAACCGATGACCCTCGTGCTCGTCTCTCTCTCTCTAGATACCTTCGCATTCCCGAGGGTGACGACTAACATTCCCACCGATAGCCTCGCTCATTCCTGCTTACACAAGCGATTCAATTCTGCCTTCTCATCCTAGTAGTGTAATTAGGATGGTACTTGTATATCAATCGAGTGTATTGGGAAATCTGGAAGTTTTATTTCAATCACCCCTTACTCCTCTTCCAATTTCTCTTAACATCAACACTAACTTAGTAGGTGTCCTGTCAATTCCCACACCACTTCAAACTGGTATATCAAAATACAATGAAATAAATAATCAATTTCACAAGTTTTATTCTAGCCTTTTTCCTTATTTATCTATGAGCATTGTCTTATCATGGCCATCTCTTTCCAGTTCATTAAGCAATTTAAACAAGCAATCAATCTCACAAGTTTTTGATCTGTCCCTCGACCAAACTCCGCTCAATCACACCAAATAGGCACATAGTCCCCATCACTTTGGCCTATCATGCCACTACAAGCGATTATTCAGTCCTTAAGACCCTTTTCTCATTCTCTTACTTTTCAAATGCTATTTTCATTAGGTAACATGCCATTTAGTCATTTCACACTTCTTATATAAGTTTCAAAATTTGTGTTTCATGCTCTTTACGTAATTATATTAAAAAAATAATCAACTTACTCCAGTCGGTCCAATCAAATTGTTATCATTACTCCCGACTCATCGTGAATTCATAACTTATTCATTCTAGAAGGATTTCGTATTCTTGCTCTCGGGTCCCGCTCGAGTGACTTCTTGTTTCTTCTACAATCTTTAGCAAAGAAGAAAATTAGTTTCAAGCAATATAGTATGCTTAATTGTACATTGTATTTCTCTTAAAACCTTACGATTTTGCCCTCATAGGCTCGATTTACTCGACCTACTAGCTGAGTAACCGTACTTGCAATAATCCTCTCTAAGGTTATTCCCTAGGACTTATGGTCTTGGCCTCTTGAGCTACACTTTACTAAGTTTTCATAATTCTCTTGTATGCCACTTAGTGTCCTTACTTTTCCAAATTTACAATTTGGTTCTTAACTTGGACAAAATTACAATTTTCCCTTTATAACTTAAAACTTTCCTTCTTTAGACTTTAAACTTTCCTAAGCCATTCATTTGTATCCCCAAGTTTACTTGAGTCTCATTTTGGTCCCCAATAAGTCATAGAACACTTCTAGGCCTTATTTCTCATTAATTATTAAATGGTACCTAAGTTGGGCAAAATTACCATTTTCCCCCATTCTTTATAACTTACTTTCAGTGACTCGTTTGTTACTCCATTTTTTCATTGAGGTCCCTTGACCTTCTTTAAACACATTTAGGACCTTGGACTACCCAAACATCACACTTTAGGTCCACAAATACCATTATTTATATTTAATTCCTTAAATTTCTCTTTTATTACATTTAGGTCCTTAGACATCCCAAAGATGCCAACCCATCACCAATATTTTGCCAATCTCTCCGATCATTCCTAAAACTTTATTTAGCCTATTAAGAAGACCTCACTGAAAGCTTATTCATAATTGGGTCCTCTAACTTTTCCTTATTTATGTTTTAGTCCCCGACCTTTGGTTCCTAAAAAATGACCGCCAAATATTCCCAAACATAGGTATGGGCTCCTCCTAGCCTTCGCTTAGGCCATCGTGGTCTCTATTTGATCGAGCTTGACCAGAACAATGATGATCAACTTTAATTAAAACTACCCCACACAATAAATTGAAATTGGGTCAAGGTTGAGCACTCACCGGAGATGGTGCCTCGATCATCGGCACTTGTGCCATTGAAAAGCAAGTTCCTAGAGGAGTTAATAGACACCAAGATCAACCCCAACAGGGGTCTAGGGTCTGGGCTGCTGCAATTCGCATATTATCAATATTTTTATTTTCTGAAGAAAACCTCATCTTTAATGATTTAATTCAGTCTCTACACTTACCCAAAATATGTATGGTCGGTGGTGTTGGAACGTTGAGACTTCAAGGAGCCGCTTGAATGTTTCTTGGCCTTAGTTGGTCATCGGGGCCGCTGAAAATGACCCTCGATGCAGATGCTATGTTTTCGACTAGAGTGGGTTAGGTACTATTCAATCTTATTGATGCTAATAGAGTGATCGTCAATGGCCAAGAGGGTGGCATTGGAAAGTTGACTCTCTCAACTTTATAGGGATACCAAGAACTCCAATGTTGGTGGTAGAACAAAGGAGTGGTGCTCTCTACAAGTGCACTCACTAGAAAACGGGCCTCCTTGGCTCTTAGAGGAAATTATGAACTCTCATAGTTGAGGGAACACTGGAGCTTTATATGATCATATTCTAGACTAACGTGACTATCTATCCTTAGCTTCCATGCATCAAACCATAGCATGTTGCTCTCTAAATAGATTATATCCCAAATTAGTGGGTTTTGGATTATCGGACAGGGAAAACTCGGGTTTTTATCTGATTCAGATGCCTTAGTCGGGTGAAGGAGACAACATGCTCATGCGTGCTTGCGCATATAGCGTGTGCATGCACCCAATGTGGCATGCCAATTGATTTGCACTGTATCCACTAATTTCTGGCGAATTTCTCGGTGATTCAGCCATTTCTTGGTCGGATCATCCCTTTTTCGACCGGTTCTTGGGAAAAACAAATACCTTAAATTTTTCATTCAATTTTCTATTGAATTGACTTAAGAACAACCCCATTCCGATTTGTTTACCCCTATAAATATTGGGGATTTTTGTGACTTAAGTCAGCTTGAACCCTATTTGAACCATTTTTTTCCCGAGTCTTTCATGATCCTTGATTTCCAACCTTGTGATATTTTCTAAGGTCTTTCATGACCCTTCTCATCATCTTAAGGTTTTTTCTTGAATCCATTTTCTATTCCTGTTTGTTTCGGCTTGGTTCATGGTTTAGAGATCCAAACTTGGTTTCAGTATTGTTTACCGTTCGGGATTTCATTTATGATTTATGATCCCATTCGAAGTTTAGAATTTTATTCTTGGTTTTGGTTCTTTTTTTTTATTTCGAGTCTCATTTCCCGACTTAGGTCTTATTATTAGTTCAAGATTCTATTCCTGATTTACATTCAGTTTAAGGTTCACTTGGGTTTAGCCTAAGTTTTGAAATTTACAATATTACAAATATAATATCGGTAATTCTACCACAAAAGAAAAACGTTAACTAATTGAGAGGAAGGAAGGATTGCAGAGAGAGAATGCATAAGATTTTTTTTTGCACATGAGAGAATGAATAAGATTAAAAATATTGTTTTTCTTTTTTTTTTTGAAAAAAAGTTTAAACTTGATGAAAGTGCATATTATTAATCAATTAATCATTTGATATGATATGGGAGGCACAAACCGGAAAAGTAAGTATTAGTATCTTATGATATGATGATTCTATTCCATGGGCAAAATGCACATCATTAACCGTGCATTTCCTCCATTAAAAAAATAATTATAATCTTTTTCTTAAGAGTATTCAATCTTTACTACCAATGAAATGCTTATGTTAATGTGAAAAGGGAAATGGCTTAGGGATGAACGGGAATAAATCATCTAATATTTTATAAATTTATTAATTATATTAGTATTAAAGTCATATTATTATAAATACTTTATGACATGGAAATATAACATCACCCAATGTAATTAATTACATTTTGTAACTATTTAATTTAAATAAAATTTAAAATATTAACTCTTTTAAATTCAAGTTTTTTTTGCACAATATTTTAAATTCAAATTTAACAAGTGATTTAGAAATTAAATACTTTCTTAAAAAAATGATATGTTTTACTTAATTCGAATAATTCAACTTTTTAGGAATAACTAATATGTTAGTTTTCTTTATAAAATTATGCTTCCTTAGTCATGATTAATATATAATATTGTATTTAATAATGTTCAACCTTAATCATATCTTTCTCATCTATACATATACATATGATGTCACTAGGACTAAGTGACCTAATAGGAAATCAAGGTTTCAAGGGCAACCTAATCCATGACAGTCGGTACAAGTAGGGGACTCATCCAACTACCTCATGGGAATCGAACACAATTTGACCAATCTAAAATTTCAATAGATATGTTTGTGTTTGTTCAGCAGAAGTATCCAAAATCGCAATCAACAAAGGGAATTCCCGAAATTGGGTCAACCACACGGTATTTGAAAAAACAAAAATCTAGTACATTACATAACTACCATGCAATTAAAACTAGCTAGCTATCACCTATGCAAAAATAGGACATGCTAAAGTAAAAAAAAAAAAGAGATGCTATCGGACCATTCCTTCATTTCCCTCGAAGCAATTGGAGCAAAAGAAATGCAGATGCACCACCAGCAACATATACGCAGACAAATTGACATGTTGTTGCATTATTCAACAAAGTACCCCATATGAACTCTTCCCTAAAAAAAAACACCTAAAAGAAGTAAACTATGGACATGTAAAACAGCAAACTCGTGTATTTATGCAATGGAAGATGCACAAATCTAACTCAAATGGGCCCATGTTGGCATTTTATTTGTTCCGTTATGTTTTTTGCCACAAATGATTTTGACGGTGTGTTTGCCTAGGCGTCCAGCTCGATTCAGAGTGTGCTATGAATCAAGAATGATGGTCTATGAAACTTATTTGGATGTATACAACTGGTTTGAACAAGTTGACCAAATCAAATAGTCGAGACATTTCGATTAGTACATATTCTGTTAAATATTGCTCATGAGAGCTTTCGGATACGGCAGCTGGGGAAGTTTCCCGAGCGTCGTTACGGCCTCCGGCAAGTCCCTCTGCTGTGTGGGTGGTTGCACGGACACACGGGACGCTGCTGTCACAACCGGAGCTACCGGAACGGCCCTCGTGACATCTGCAACGGGTAAGAGACAGTTTGCGAACCGCGCCATCCCAGGGTTGTCGGTGAAGTGACTGCCCCAGTAGTATCTTGGTGGTGGGAAGCTATCCGCGGCGTCTAGGTCGATCTCAAAGAGGTCGTCCTCATCGTCGATCTGCAGGAGATTTGGGATGCTCGCTGGAAGTTTAGCTACCACAGCCATGGCGCCTATGGGTGGGAGAGATATTGATGATCAAGTTGAGGGATGACAAGGGACGCAGGAGGCGTTTTTATTATGGGTGTTCGCCTATAATGGGCTTGAGCTCGTGATTGGTGGCGGGTAAGTGGGAGGCCGCTCATCCAAATCTCCATAGATCAACCACGTCCTTGACTTTAGTTATGAATATGAAGGTTTTGTTGCACTCACTTTTTGTTTTTTTTATAAACATAAATCACAAGGAGGTTTGAGAAAAAAAAGACACAAAATAGACAATTGTTTTTGAAATAGATATAAATTATAGATAGTAGTAACAGGAAATACAATTATGGGGAAAATGTGATTACATATTGAAGAATTAAGAAAATTATTACTGATATATAATAAAATGCTTCAGATAAAAATGGGTGTTCAATATTTGGTGTACTCAGAAAATTTAATATGGTCCTGGACCCATTAGTTGAGCTACTAATTTATTAACTAGGCATAAATGTAGTGATTGAATATCATATTGTTTATTTCCTTTCAAATATACCAACATTTGGCCATCACTAATCCAATTATCCATCATTCTACTAAAATATTTAGTGTTCATTATATTATTATGTAAATTCCAAGCATCAAGCCATATTATAAGTTACGGTCAATAATTTCAATCTCATCACTATATACATTAATTAGTACAATTAAATATTATAATAACCAAAATTTTCTTAGTAGTGAGATATTTTTATAAGCTCTCCATTAAAAAAAACACTTTATTTTAGGTTAAAATTTATGTTGGCACGAGGTACATACATTTTTGACATGGGTTGAGAAGTGAATACCACTACATGAATTGGTCGTCCCCATTTAACCCCAACTTCTCTTACCTTATAGCAAAATAGATGCTAATTTGATAATAACCATCATTATTAGTATTTTCTATTTCCCATATCCATTAGTATATTAATGAGCTTACTCATATATGATAATAATTATCTTTCAAGGTTCAAATTTTCAATTTGGTTTTCAACTTATTAAAAATTATAATTTTTTCTATACTTTAAATGGTAAATTTGACCCCAATAATTCTACAAATCGACCAATTAGTCCTCTAACATTTTTTTCATGGTTAATTGACCCTCAATTGGAAAATTGCACTTTAATCCCTCAATTTTACGAAATTCCCTCCAATTTCCCCCTTTCAAACTAGCCGAATTTGATTTAATCAAATTGACCATTCAATCGGGTTTAGTTATTAGAATTGAAGGTAAAATTGAGTTTCTACACTTCCATACGATTCAATGAAACTTTCAATCGCGTCATTTGAATTTGAATTGAACTTAAACAGAGCTTCGCTGGAAAATTGGACTTAGAGAGAGAAAGCTTCAAAAGCTTACCGTCGGGGATGCGATGGTCCGAGATTTTAATCTGGGCAGATAGCTCTCGTCTTAAGGTTGCTCCTAGGACCAAGAATTGCATCAATTCATACCGAATTGAGGGAGAATTTGGTCAATGAAGTTTCACGAGATCTCTCTCTAACACTAATAAAACATTACAGAGGGCCGCCAAATTGGCTTACCTTTCTACTATAATTCAGTCGTATGAGGGTTGTGGAAGTGTTAGGAGAGCTTGAAAGGCTCAAATTGGTCATTTTTAGCTTGGCCGAAATAGGGCAGCTACGGTTCGTCGGAGATGCTTTACTATTCGATCACGCTGGTGCTTCTCCGACAATCCTAGGAGCAAATGGAGAGAGACGACGGCCTCAAGATAACTTGATAGGAGAATAATAGGATTGGGGTAGTTAACGAATTAACCCTTGGGAAGATTGTAAACATAAACTCCAGTAAAGAAGGGAGAGGTGGAGATGCCAAACATTTAGTAAATAACGATGAAGGAAATCCTTAAAGAGATTAATGACCAAGATCGGATTAACGACCAAACGAAGGCCATGAGAAGGTTAAGTAAGCCTCTCATAGGATGATCATGAGATCTTGAAATAAGGAAGATGTGAATCCCATCTAAAAGAAATAGATGGAGATAGGTAAATGAAGATGGGGTATAAAAAAAGTACATTTAAGTTCTCAAAAGAAATGTAAGCAAGAGAGGATAACATCAGAGTATACCCTTTAAGGCTAGAGGTTCTAAATGGCAAAATTGGAAGAGAACCTCGAGAGGAAAGAGTATAAACCACCGAGGAAGGAAATCTTGGAAGGACATAAGTGTCCTAATAAAGGGGTGATGGGACCAATAGAAGTGGAGACGAGACAAAATCATCCAAGATATTCTGGTTGAGATGGAAAGATAAAGTACAAAGGAAAGGTACTTAGGAAGATCAAAGGAGTAAGTTAAGTCCAAGTAATGTGTAAGTAGGAAAAACAGTATCAAAAGATGTCGTGCACCATAAAAGAGGATACAGGGGAGAGCATACCTAAGAATACATGCAAAAGTAAACCCTACAGTTAAGAAGTGATTAAGGTAAATGATCACTAATATTAGGACTAATGATGGTCAATGCTCAATTGATGGAGCCTGAATAAAGGACAATTAGACATAGTGTGGAGTACACGGAATAAGACCAAGAATCGATAATGTTTAGTAAAGAATAATGGATAAAACTGAAAATTTCAGTTAGAGAAGGATTCAAACGGGCAATTACCGTAATAAAGAAAGGAGTATGAAGAAAGGAAGGAAAGAAAACTTCAGGGAATGATAAAAAATCTTGAGTATGTAATTCCTAAGGTGAAAGTCTCTATGGTGAGGGACATAGTTGAGAACAAAACTGTAATACGGGAGCTTTCCCAAACAAATAATCGACACTTAGACCGAAGGAGATTAACTCAGGATAAGAATCATGAAATGATCACGAGAGAGTAAAAGTGAAATTAAGAGAAAGGAAAGTACTTGAGAAAAGGACGCCACATAAAATGAGGAAGGACATAGGAAGGGTCAGAACTAGATAAAAGAAGTTAACACCGAAACCTATAAAAGCAAGTAGGTAGAACTTGAGAGGACACCGAGCTAAGGGTTTCAATGATAAAAGAAGTGACTACACACGAGAATGATTGGACATATTGGAACTCCCAATCCTGAATTCCTGAGTAAAGAACTTCAAAGGGAAGAATTTTACTTCAAGCAAAGAAATATGTGAATCTACGGATATACCCTTGAACTCTCAATTAAGGTATTCTAAGCTAGGATAAGCTCCATGAAATGAGTAAACAATGGGAAGGAAAATGAAATTCCTTAAAGTGTGTGTTAAAGGTGGGCTAAGTGAAAATAACAGAAATATCAATATGTCAAACAAACTTTGAGCTAACATCACGAGAAGTTATTTCCTATACAAAGGATGTTGAATAAGTTTTGGGGACAAAACTCCTAAAAGGAGGGGAGAGTCGTAAACCCCGTCCCTTGAAGATAAGGAAAATGGAGAAAGAACCAGTCAACCTAAGTGAGAAAACTAAACAGGTTCACGAACCCCAACCATTAGAGAAGGGGAAAATTGGGAAATTTACAAATCCCAAGTGATCCAAAGGGACTTAAAAACCATGGAAAGAGACTTTTGAAAAAATTGGAATAGAAAACCAGATCGGTTCAGGTTAACCGGATTAGAACTAGATTGAACCAATTTGGACCGTCATTGAATCAGTTACAAAATTCATTTTTCTAGGTGGCTTAAATTATATAAATTGGGGAATTGAATCCACCATTGGATAGAGAATGAATTTAGAAAATTTTAATTTTGAAAAAACTCTATCGAATCGGGCTTGAACTGGCCGGTTTATGTATTGAACCCAGTTCGGACTATCCGGTCCAGTTCGGAACAATGTCATCATCTTTCTTCAGATGACAACACTGTTCAGTCGACGATAAAATGAACAAAGTCAACAAAAGATAAATGTTTCCATTCAGGATGTTTTAGGCCATCAATGAATGCTATTAAGGTGCCAAACGAATGAACAAAAAGTCCCCAAGGTCACTATATAAAGAGCTCCTCTCCATTCTTCCTCCCTACACCTAAAAACTCCACTCTCTCTCAACTACTCCATTTTTTGGCGAAGCTCAAACCAGAGCTCCGACATTGAGGTTTTTCTAAGCCTTAGAAGGTGAGGTCGGGTTTCTTAGATTCATGGAGAAGTTAGCTACTTGACGGTAGTCTCCATTTGATCCGAGGACCGTCGAAGAAGCACCAACGTAATCAAACAGTGAAGCATCTCCCGCGGACCGAAGCGGCCCTATTTCGGCTGAGCTGAAATCGGCTGAATTCATCCCTCCTCAGTACAAACCAAGCCCTCCCAACATTCCCACATCCCTCACACGATCGAATTAGAGCTAAAATGCAAGCCAATTCGGCTCATCTATGTACTTTCTAATCAACGTTAGAGAGAGAAACGATGAAACTTCACTGACCAAATTCTCACTCAATTCGATATGAATTGTTGCAATTATTCATCCTAGGAGGAATCTCAAGAAGAGTGCTACCTGCCCCGATCGAAAGCTCAGACCACCACACCTCCAACGATAAGCTTTAGAAGCTTTCTCTCTCTATGCATAGTTTTTCGACGAAGCTCTGTTTGAGCTTGTTTCGGCCTCAATTCATGCGATTCTAAGCTCAATTGAATCATATAGATGAGTAAATTGAGGAGCTAAAGTGAATTTCGGAAGTTTCGGGACTCAATTTGGGGAAATGTTAGCATTAGGGACCAAAATGTAATTAATTGAAAATTTCGGACATTTTTGTTCATACGTGAGGAATGAAGGCTATTATGCAAAATATTAATAGATAAGGATGTCCAAATCATGTAGGAGCACGAGGGACCGAAACGCCAACAAGAGAAGCTCGCATCGACTTGGGAAACTTAAACTCCAGTAAAGAAGGGAGAGATGGAATGTCCAAATATTTGGTAAATAAGGATGAAGGAAATCCTTAAAGAGATTAATGACCAAGATCGGATTAACGACCAAACTTAAGCCATGGGAAGGTTAAGTAAGCCTCTCATCAGATGATCATGAGATCTTGAAATAAGGAAGATGTGAATCCCATCTAAAAGAAATAGATGTATACATGAAAATGAAGACGAGTTATAAAAAAAGTACATGTAAGTTCTCAAGAGTAATGTAAGCAAGAGAAGATGGCATTAGAGAATACCCTTTAAGGCTAGAGTTTCTAAATGGGAAAACTGGAAGAGAACCCCGAGAGAAAAGAGTATAAACCACTGAGGAAGTAAACCTTGCAAGGACATAAGTGTCCTAATTAAGAGGTGATGGGACCAACAGAAGTGGAAACGAGACAAACTCATCCAAGATATTCTGGTTGAGATGGAAAGATCAAGTACAAAGGAAAGGTACTTAAGAAGACCCAAGGAGTAAGTCAAGCCCAAGTAATGTGTAAGTAGGAAAAATAGTATCAAAAGATGCTGTGCGAGTAAGAAGGGGTGGACTACCCATAAAAGAGGAAATAGAGGTAAGCATACCTAAGAATACGTGGAAAAGTAAACCCTCTAGTTACGAAGTGATTAATGTAAATGATCACTGATATTAGGACTGATGGTGGTCAACGCTCAATTGATGGAGCCTGAAGAAAGGACGATTAGATATAATCTGGAGTACACAGAATAAGACCGAGAATCTGTAATGTCTCAAGTAAAGTGTAAGGGAAAAAACTGAGAATTTCAAACGGGCAATTACCCTAATAAAGAAAGGAGTATGAAGAAAGGAAGGAAAGAAAACTTCAGGGAATGATAAAAAGGTTGATTCCTAAGGTGAAAGTCTCTACGGTGTGGGACATAGTTGAGAACAAAACTATAATACAAGAGCTTTCCCAAACAAATAATCGACACTTAGACCAAAGGAGATTAACTCGAGATAAGAATCGTGAAATGATCAAGAGAGTGTAAAAGTGGAATTAAGAGAAAGTAAAGTACTTGAGAAATGGAGGCCACATAAATTGAGGAAAGACATAGGAAGGTTGAGAACTGGATAAAAGAAGTTAACACCAAAACCTATAAAAGCAAGTAGGTAGAACTCGAGAGGACACCGAGCTAAGGGTTTCAACAATAATGGAAGTGACTGTACACGAGAATGATTGGGCATCTTGGAACTCCCAATCCTGAAATCCTGAGTAAAGAACTTTAAAGGGAAGAATTTTACTTCAAGCAAAGAAAGATGTGAATCTAAGTATATACCTTTGAACTCTCAATTAAGGTATGCTTAGCTAGGATATGCTCCATGGAATGAGTAAACAATTGGAAGGAAAAAGAAATTCCTTAAAGCGTGTGTTAAAGGGGGGCTAAGTGAAAATAACCGAAATATCAATATGTCAAACAAACTTCGAGTTGACTTCACAGGAAGTTATTTCCTGTACAAAGGATGTTGAATAAGTTTTGGGGACAAAACTCCTAAAAGGAGGGGAGAGTTGTAAACCCCGTCCCTTGAAGATAAGGAGACCGAAGAAAGAACTGGTTAACCCAAGTGAGAAAACCGAACCAGTTCATGAACCCCAACCGTTAGAGAATGGGCAAATTGGGAAATTTACAAATCCTAAGTGATCCAAATGGCCTTAAAACCATGGAAAGGAACTTTTGGACAAATTGGAATAGAAAACTAGACCGGTTCAGGTGAACTGAATCTAAATCAAATTGAATTGGTTTGAACCATCATTGAACCGATTACTAAATTCATTTTTCTAGATGGCTTAAATTATTCAAATTGAGGAATTGAAGCTGCCATTGCATAGAGAATGAATTCAGAAATTTTTAAATTTAAAAAACTCGGTCAAATCGGGCTTGAACTGGCTAGTTTAGGCATTGAACCCGGTTTGGACCCGATTTGACCGATTGACAAAATTTAAAAATTTTTAATTTTGAAAAACCCGGTCCAATTCGGAACAGTGTCATCTTCTTCCTTCAGATGACAACACTGTTCAGTTATAGGAAAAATGAATAGCGTTGATAGAAGAGAAATGTTTCCATTTAGGACATTTCAGACCATCAACGAGTGCCATTAACGTGCCAAACGGACGGCCGAAGTGTCCCCAAGCTCCCTATATAAAGACCTCTTCTGCATTCATCATCCTCACAGCTGAAAACTCCACCCTCTCTTAACTACTCCATTTTCTGACGAAGCTCGAACCAGAGCTCCAACATTGAGGTATTTTTGAGCCTTAGAAGGTGAGGTTGGGTTTCATAGATTCATGGAGAAGTTAGCTACCCGACCACACTCTCCATTCGATCCGAGGATCGTCGGAGAAGCGTTGACATAATCAAACAGTGAAGTAGCTCTGGCGAACCAAAGCTGCCCTATTTTAGCTGAGCTAAAATCGGCCGAATTTAGCCCTACTCAAGACAACCAAGCTCTCCCAACACTCACACAACTCTCACATGACCGAATTGGAGCTGAATGGTAAGCCAATTCGACACCCCTCTATAATTTCCGATTTGTGTTAGAGAGAGAAACAATGAAACTTCACTGGCCAAATTCTCACTCAATTCGACATGAATTGTTGCAATTCTTGATCCTTGGAGGAACCTCAAGATGAGAGCTACCTGCTCCGATTGAAAGCTCGGACCACTGCACCTTCGACGGTAAGCTTTTTAAGCTTTCTCTCTCTACACACGGTTTTCCGGCAAAGCTCCGTTTGAGCTCCTTTCAGCCTCAATTCATGTGATTCAAAGCTCAATTGAATTGTATGGATGTGTAATAATTCAATACCTTCAATTTCAACAATTAACCTCGATTGAATGGTCAATTTGATGAAATTAAATTTGGCTAATTTAAAAGGGAAAATTGAGAATTTCGTAAAATTGAATGTCCAAATTGCAATTTCCTAAAATTGAGGGCCAATTGGCCATGAAAAGGATGTTGGAGGACCAATTGGTTGATTTTTGAAAATAATTGGGGTCAAATTGCTATTAGGGGTAAAATGGTAATTTTTGAAAAGTTGGGGACCAAATTGAAAATTTAGGAACTTGAACCCCTTAAGTGATTTTGAGTAAATTGAGGAGCCAAAGTGAATTTTGGAAGTTTCGAAACTCAATTTGGGGAAAAGTTAGCATTAGGGACCTAAAGGCAAGGAAAAAGAACTTTAGGGACCTAAATGCAATTAACAAAATAATTTGGGCATTTTTGTTCATACGTGAGGAATGAAGGATATCATGCCAAAGATTAATAGATAAGGATGTCCAAATCTTGTAGGAACATGAAGGATCACAATACCAGGAAGGATAAGCTAGCGTGGAGGCAAAACTCGACTAAGAGGGACTACACAACAATTATCGGGTGAGTGGGTTTATTCACATCATACTCGGTTGGGATGATGAGCACTTCAGAAATGAAAAACCACTTCTATTTGGAGTTTTAACATCACACCTAGTTTGAGTGATGTGAGAACTACGCATAAAAACCACTTACTGGTTATAAGTAGATTATAACCGATTGGTATGATGGACTTCCTAGAATGAAGGAGAAAACCCGCTAAGCGGAGATGTCATCACACCCGGTTGGCATGATGAGTGGAAAGATTATTTTGTCAGAAGTGGAGATTTTAGAAGTGTGCCAACACTTAAAACTTTTGGGAGACCATCTTTATGAGAGCCAGAATAGCTTAGATAGGTAAAGACCTTGGTTTTGGAACTTGAGGGCTAAAATGCCTAGTTTTGGAAAACAATGTATAGTGGGCCTAAGGCTGGTTGGCACTAGCAGGAGCTCGCAAAAAAACATGATGTTTAATCCATGAAAATTCTTAATGAATGAATTATGTGATTTCTCCATGGTACCAAGACAAGATCGACATACTTGATGGACTGGCGGTAGTGCAACAAGACCAGGTCGACAGACCGGTCTAGACAAATAGCTGTAGGTCGAGTTGAGGGTCAGGGCCGTTGGACTAGTGGCAGCAAAGATAAATGGCTTGGTGGAAAACTTCTGTTTGTGCATGCACTTGAGGTTCGGGACCATCAACACACCCAAGAGGGGTAGGGTAGCTAGGGGCTACTAGACGACATGGTGGAGATAAGGGTAGTTTCTTATGCCAGCAGTCAGGGAAGCTCAACATAGCTTCATGTGCATGAGACTGGGGTGGCATCGGGATGAGGTCTCTGTCCTCATATAGACACAATGTTGATTTTCGGGTTTGAGGGTCGGATATCACGAACATCCACTCATTCCCAAGGTAGAAGTGGACAAGCTTCTATCTAGGTGGCCAGTAAAGTCGCTCTAATGCCACAAGTGGGTGTAGTGGATGGGCTGCCCTACAAATGTGTGATTCTCTTTTTGACCGACCCTTGACCCCTTGGAACCTAGAAGGTTAGCTAATTTTGCCTAGATTTGTTGGAGTAGTAAGGTTGTAGAAATTAGAGCACTAAAACTTCTCTCATCAAATTGACTTTGCTCTTACCACTAATTTACTCGCTTTTTGATCCTAGAAGGACCCCTTGGATGAGCCCTAGCCGTCCATATCTAGAGCTCCATCCACTGGTAAGAAAACCAAGCTTTCTCTCTCTAGAAATATTTTTTGGCGAAGCTCCGTTTGAGCACAATGGTGAGCTAATTGATGTTGTTCAAAAGTAAGAATGCTTGTAGGGAGATTGGGAACACAATTAATAGCATGATAGGTGGTAATTAACCAAGTTTAAGCGGACAATTGAATGAAATGAGAATTTGGGGATCAAAGTGCAATTTTTGGAAAAATTGGGCGATTTAGGAATTTTTGTAGAATTGTGGGCAAAATTGTAATTAAAGGAAAATTGGGGGAATTTTGTGAAATTAACTTCCAATTGAGGATCAATTAGAAATTTGGATAAAATTGAGGGTCAATCGGTGTTTTTGAGGAAAATTGGGGACCAATTTTAATTTTAAAAAAAATTAAGGACCAATTGTTAATTTTGGGAAAATTAGGGACCTAAGAGGAAAATTGGAATCCTCAAGGGTCTAATTAAAGATAAATTGAGCATTAGGAACCTAAAGGAAAAATTATTACCTTTTGGGACCTAATTGGAATTACGGCATAATGCTAGTAACAATGTGCAAATACACGAAATTATAAGGTCTCTTATGCCAAGTTTTTTCTGATGAGAATACTTAAACCATGTAGGAGCCGATGGTTCAAGTATCTGTGTAGAAGAACACATCATGGATCAAAATCTCACCATGAAGATCATGCCACTATTACTGGGTGAGTTGGATTGTGTAACATCATACCCGATTAGGGTGATAAGTTCCGTTTTTTAGTTAAAAAACCATTTTCCAAGAACGTACTCCCCCGATTGTGTGAAACTGCTTAAATATTTTTGAAGACATTTCTTATGATAGTTGGAATAGCTCCATTGGGTTGGAGGCCTTGGTTTTGAAACTTATAGAGCCCAAGGCACCATTTTTGGAAAACTCATGGATGGGCCCAAGGCCAATGGGCATGGGCCGAAGTCCGTAGACAAATAAGCTAAGAAATATTTTCACAATCAGTAAATTGTGTGAACTCCCACTGCGTCGAAGCCGAACCATCAACTTGATGGGCTAGTAGTTACTTAGCCAAAACCAGGTCATCAAACCTGTTGGACATAGCAATTATGGAGCTGAAGTCGGGTGTTAGGATCATTGGGCCGGTAGCCTCAAAGACAATTACAGAACCAATTGTTTGTGCATGCACCAATTACAGAACTACCGAGACACCTAATATAGGGTAGTGTTGGTTCTAAGGACCATTGGATGATCCACTGAGCATAAAGGAAGTCTCATTATTCAGTAAGTCTCGAAGCTCGAAGTAGCTTCCTATGCACTAAGATTGAGGTGGAAGGGGAAGAGGTCACGTTCCACTATAACAGACACGAAGAATTACAGGACATGGGGTTAGAAAATTAATGTCCACTCTAACTTAGGGTTGAAGTCATGGATTTCTATTATGGTGGACGATAAAGATGCTACAGTCCACAAGTGGAGGCAGTTGGCGTACTGTATCTACGAATGTGTGAACTCTTTTTGATAAATGGTGTGTGATTTTATGCTAAACGAATCACGAGCAAAGGGAGAATTGAAATGTTTTCTAAGAATAATAAAAGAAAATCTGTAAACATAAAAGATTTTTCCTTTATGAAAACTCATCCTAATAACCACTCTGTAAAACCCGTTCTCGGGGACTAAGGAGAACCGTAAAAAGAGCCGTTAAATTTTCATGTGAAAAATTGAGCCAATTAATTAACATGGGAAATTGGAAAATCTCAAGTGACCAAAAATTCACAAAAATCATGAGAAAGAACCATAAAGTGAATTGGATGAAAGAACCGGATTGATTCGGGTTACACTGGACCCGGACCGTACTAAACCACATTGAACCACAAAGAACCGATTCAATGATTCATTTTTTCTAAGTGGCTTAAAAATGGTAATTTGGGAAATTGAGGCCACCATTAGATAGAAAATGAATGTAATTTAATTTAGAAATTTTTAAATTTCATAAACCAGTCAAATCAAGTGTGAACGGTTCAATTTTTTAATTTAGGTAACCGAACCCGATCAGACCGGACCGGTCATCGGTCTAGCTGGTCAACGAACCAAACCGGTCAACAGTCCAAATGGTTAATAGACCGAACCGATTAACAGTCAACATCACCCAGTAAGCAGCCACGTAGACACGAGCAGCCAATGGGAGGCTGCCATGTATCCGAAAAATGGTCAGTGGTCAACCTGACAACTTGCCATACAGACACGAGTAGCCAATGGGAGGCTGCCACGTGTCTGGTCAACAACTGATGTGGTGGTTGAGTTAGATTATCACATCAGAAAAACCAGCCAATCACAGCGCACTATGTGGCACGCCCCCGTCACGTCATCGTTTTCAACCTCAGTTTACTAACGGAAGAGAAAGAGGCCAACGAAGGGGGAAGTCACTGACGACTTAGAAAATGCTCCGGTTAGGTCACCGACGAGTGGGGCAGGGGCCAAGTCTTACGTCGTCTGGTAGCCCAAATAGTTGTCGAGGTCCCTATATAAAGAGCACCCCACCATTTATTCTTAGCATCCCACAATCGAGCAAAGAAGAAGAAGAAGTGTACTAATACCACAACTCTGACAACGGGACTTTTCTCGACCTCATAAGCCACATTAGGTGTCTTTGGAACCAGAAGGAAGTCCTCTACCAGGCTGCACCTCCCTTTTAGCCTGAGGACCATTGAGGAAGAGTGAGGAAGCTCAAATAGTGCTGCCACTCCTCGGCTAGGTAGTAGCCCGAACCTCTAAAGCTCAATTTGAGCCATTCCTCGGCCAATTCTGGCCAAACCAACCCCCCTACCCCCTTCCCCCCTTCCCCTCTCCCCCCCAAAAAAAAAACATCACCTAGAGGTGCCCCGACCTTCCCCCGAGATAAGAAGGTAAGTTCCCTCCATCACCCTTTGTCGAAAAACACTATTTATGGTGTATTTATGTAAAAAACTTTAGTTAAGGAATTCATGCTCCTCATATCAACAATTGAGGCGTGGTTAGATTTAGGGAGAATCCCCATGACGAGAGCAACTCCGTGATGGCAAAAGCTCCGGTCGTTGGATCCTCACCGGTAAGATATCAAAGCTTTCTCTTTCTAGATTGCATTTTCCAATGAAACTCCGTTTGAGCTCATTTTTTATTCAAATGAAGTGGTTTAGGGCTTGAAATGACGAGAAAAACATAGGGAACATGATTCCAATCAAGAACGGTGGCAATTAACTAAGTTTTAGGGATCAATTGAACAAAATTGTGATTAGGAGACCAAAATGAAATTTTTGAGAAAATAAGCAATTTGGGGACTTTTAGAAAATTAGGGGTCGAATGGTAAATTGATGCAATTAATGGCATTTTCTTGTAATCACTTCCAATTGAGGTCCAATTGAACAATTTGGATAAAATGGAAGGCCAATTGGAAAATTTTGAGAAATTAAAGGGTAAATTAGCAATTTTTGGGAAATTTGGGACCAAATAGCTATTTTAGAAAAATTGAGGGCCACTTGGCAGTTTTTGTAAAATCAAGGACCCAAGAAGAATAATTGGAAATCCAAGAGGCTTAATTGAAATAAAGGGGCAAGTAGGGTCCCAAATGAAAAAGGACAAAATTCAAGGACCTAAACGTAATTATGGCATAATATGAGGGCCTATGCACAAATAGTAAAAAAATGTGGCCTCTTAGGCAAAGCATCCTAATATAGATATTCATGCCATGTAGGAGTAGACTGCCCAAGCGCCGACTTCAAGAAGCGCGCAGCAAAACAAGGTTCCGCCGGGACAACCCCTTCGCGATTACCGGGTGAGTGTTAATTCTATAATGTTGATTCCGGTAGGAATGATGACAATCTTTAAAATAATTTTTCTCGAAATTAGCCTCTCCTAATTGGGTGACTCTGCTTAAAATATTTGGGAGCTTATTTTGGGGCTTAGACTTGGTAATACCAGTGGACCCAATGCCGATGGACACGGGTGTGAACCCATCTAGAATCAACATGTGATAAATATTATTAAAAGTACTAATAATGGGTAATTGTGTGTGATACCCACCGATCTAAGTCTGGGATGTTGGGCTTGTTGGGTCAAATTGCTACTAAGTTGAAGCCAGGTCGTCGAACCTATTGGGCCAGTACGCGTGGGCCAAAGCCAAGCCAACAGACCCTTGAGCTAGAGGGCAAAAAATAATGGCTACAAATGAAAAAGACACTTGATTGTGCATGCACTATGATGCGAGGTCATCAGGATACCTGGTATGAGGTAGTGGTTTATCCTAAGGGCTACTGGATGACCTAGGGTGCATAAGGGTGGTTTGGCGTCCAGTATGTCGAGAAGCTCGGGGAGCTTCCTACGGACTAAGATGGAGGTAGTAGGGGAAATGAGGTCTCGTCCCACAAAGCGGACACCATGAAGTGATTAGGGTTTGAGGGTCAGATGGGCAATGTCCACTGAAACCGAAGGTAGAGGTTGTTAAGCTCTATCAAGGTGGACAATTCTAGTGCACAAGTAGAGCGGTCGGGGACCGTTCTGCAAACGTGTGATCCCTCCTATGATAGGAAGGGCATGTGATTGTGTGTGAAACTTGAGAAGGGGCTGAACGTGAAGTGTTAAAAATCCTGAAAATTACCTAATTAAATATTTCCCTAAGATCTCTCCCACTCATTGAGTTGTGGAACTCACCCCTTCCCTCTAAACATTTCTCAGGAAAGAAGAAAATTCCGCGAGAGCTTTCCTTCACCAGAATTTGAACCAGGTACAAATTAAATTTTGAGTTTTGTTTAATGCTATTCTGGGAAAACAAGACAGGTACTACGCCCGACTGTTCTTAACCCCGGGGAGGAATCCTCCTCGAGGGATGGAAGAATAGCGGGTTGATCACAAGGCTCCAACCAAACTGGATTGGGTCATGACAATTTGAGTAGTATCAGAGCCTGTGTTTTCCTGGATACGTTATCAAAACATTATAAACTAAATACTAATAAAAAATGTAAACTATCCATGGTGCCAAAGCAAGGAGCAAAGAGAATGAGGATGGCAATCACAAATTCTGTCGGAAACCCCCTCCTAGAAGTAGAATTCCTGGGGCACAGCCGACCCCACAGGGTTTCTGCTCAAAACACCAAAGGCTGTATGAAGAATTTACCAGGGTGTTCCTAGAACCCCACCTCAATAACAAGCCCCACCTAGAGTTCGAATCCCAAACTCGACCCGAAGAGGTCCAATCCCAATCCACTTCCGCCCTAGCCCCAACCCTCTTCGACATCCCCAAATATCTGAAGACACTATGACAATTGGGGTGCAAGCCCCTCCAAGGGGAGAAGGATGTTTAGGCCTTCATGGATTGGCTGGCCAGCCTCAAGAAATTCATGGGGATCATAAGGATGCCCTCGGAAGAAATGGTGACATTGGCATAGTTCTTTCTATAGTCCAGCACAAAACTATGGTTGGATAACGTGAGGAGTCTCTCCTTTGTCACCCCCACCTAGAAGGAGTTCGAAGAGAGGTACTCGGAGGAGTACCTGGCTCCCCAATTGATCATCAAGAAGAAGGTAGAATTTTTCCAGCTCTGCCTAGGAGCAAGCACGGTCTTAGAATATGAGACCAAATTTAATGAGTAGAGACCCTTCGCTCCCGATTTGGCGGGACCAACAAACATCTGCCAAAAGTTCATCAACGGTCTTAATATGGGCATGAGAGATCGGATGTGGGTTTTAGGACGTGCCACCGATTTGGCTGCCACCATCAGCATGGCCCACAAATGTGAGCGGCTTGTCCAAATGAGGCATTACAGGATAGAGCAGAATGAGCGAAGGGAAGAAAGAGGTCAAAGAAGTAGAGGTAGCCCAAGGGAACAAGGTAGGCCATGATGGGAAAACAGACCAAAGTTCCCAAAAAGGGAGGAGGGCTATCCAGCCCAAAGGGAGGTGAATGCACTCCCTCTGAGGAAAGGCCCCTACTGCCTTAGGTTCTAGAAAAACCATGAAGGGGTATGTGCAATGTGCTATGAATGCGGGCAGCTCAGGCATTGTAGAAGGAATTGCCCAATGCCACGGAACAACACCTCGCGAAATGCCCCCAAACCACCACCCAGAATTTAGAGGGCACCCAATGGGGTGAGGGAGGTGCCCACCCGAGTTCCGGCCTGAGTCTACAATCTAACCCAAGACGAAGCCTAGAAGGACCCCATCATAGTGGTTGGTACGTACCAACCTTTCCTTTGAATCGAGTATGTAGTCTCATATCATGTAGCCCCCTTTTGCTGATTTAATAAAATGAATTCCCTCAAAGGTTTTGTTAAATCTCCCTCAGGTTTCGTACAAATGTTTGGGAAAGAGATATACACTCTCTTCGATTTATGGGTGGAGCATCCTTTATCAAGGAGACCCTAGTTCCAAACCTCCCTAAGAAACTCTCTCCTCTCACACCACCCCTTAACATCCTCACGCCATTAGGAAGGCACTAGTGCGACACGATCTACTTAAAGCATGTGGAATACAAATAGGAGGAATAACCTTAGAACTCAACTTGATTAACCTCCCGCAAAGGGAAGTAGATGTCATCCTGGGAATGGACTGGCTAAGCACACATCCAGCCCAGGTAGACTGCATGAATAAGAGGATAACCTTCCATGCTCCTCGAAAGAAGGAGGCTGTATTTGAAGGGGACAAGGGAAGGGCAGGAATACACCTAGTGTCCTGCATGGAGGTGCATGACTTACTATGAAAAGGGTGTAAGGTATTCCTTACCCAAATCACTTGCAAGGATTCGCCGGTGAAATGGCTGTAAGAAATTTCGATAGTCAACCGTTACCCCAACGTCTTCCCAAAAGAACTACCAAGCCTACCCCTGGATCGCCAACTAGAGTTCATAATTGAAGTGGTGCTAGGAACCCACCCCATATCACAAGCTCCCAACCGTATGGCGCCTGTTGAACTTAAGGATCTAAAGGACCAAATGGACAAATAACTAGAGAAGGGCTTCATATGCCCGAGTCAATCCTCGTCGAGTGCACCGGTTCATTCATCAGAAAGAAGGACCGAAGTATGAGATTCTACATCGACTATCAGAAGTTGAACCCGATGACCATTAAGAATAAGTACCCTCTCCCCAAGATAGATAACTTATTGGGCCGGCTAGGAGGGGCTGCCTATTTCTACAAGATTGACCTATGGTTTAGTTACCACTAGTTGAATATTTGGGAGGAGGACATACAGAAGACTGCGTTCCGATCACGATATGGACAATACGAGTTTAGGGTAATGCCCTTCGAGCTGACGAGTGCACCCGCAACCTTCATGGACCTGATTAATCGAGTGTTCTAGCCATACTTGGACAAGTTCATGATCGTGTTTATAGACAATATCCTAATATACTCCTAAACCGGAGAGGAACACCAGGCACACCTAGAGATCACACTAAGTACCTTGCATGAAAATTGGCTCTACGCCAAATTTTCAAAATGCGAATTTTGGCTACAAGAGGTGGGCTTCTTGGGACACATAGTGTCAATGGATAGGGTAAAGGTGGACTCGACTAAAATAGAGACTATCTCCAACTGGAAGTCACCCACCAGCCCAACCAAAATACGTAGTTTTCTCAGACTCGCTGGACACTACCGAAAGTTTGTGAAGAACTTTTCAGAAATTGCAGCTCCATTAACTCGCCTCACGAGGAAGGGAGTGGAGTATAAGTGGGATGCTATGTGTGAGGAGTCTTTCAAGGAGCTCAAGTCCCGATTGACGACGGACGTAGTGCTGCCCTTATCCGACTCAAATGTCGGGGAGTATACGATGTACAGTGATGCATCCGAATAAGGATTAGGATGTGTCCTAATGCAGCAGGGAATGGTCATTGCCTATGCCCCGTGACAACTGAAGCCCCACAAGAGGAACTACCATACCCATGACCTCGAGTTGGCAACAATAGTATCCATCCTTAAGATTTGGCGTCACTATTTGTACGGGGTAAAATGTCACATATACATCGACCACAAGAGCCTAAAATACTTCGTAACAAAAAAAAAACTTAAGTTGCAACAGCGGAGGTGGCTGGAGTTAGTAAAGGATTATGACCTGACGATCAAGTACTACCCCGAAAAGGCCAACGTGGTAGCCGACATGCTTAACCACATGTACCACACAGGAGTGGCCTCGATGAGGACCAACTACCTACCCCTACTGAGCCAGCTGCATAGCTTGAGAGTGGACCTCATCCCTAACAAGGGCCGAGGTAGCCTAATGGATAGCTTTGTAAACCTCATCACTTTATAGATAAGAAATTCGGGAAAAGAACCGGTTGTTTCAAAAGAGAAAACTGAGCCAGTTCACAAATCATAATTGATAGAGAAAAGGGTAAAATGGGAAATCGACAAATCCCAAGTGACTCAAAGTGTCATATAAAAATCATGGAAAAGGACTTTGGGACAAATTGGAAGAGAAAACCAGACCGGTTTAGGTGAACTGGATTGAAGCGATTTGTACCATCATTGAACCAGTTTCTAAATTCACTTTTCTATGTGGCTTAAAATATTCACATTGGGGAATTGAAGCTACCATTAGATAGAGAATAAATTTAGATAAATTTTAAAATTTTTAATTTTCAGAAAATCGGTCGGACCAGTCCGGTCCAGTTTAGAACAGTGTTGTCTTCTTCCTTCAGATGACGACACTGCTCATTCAATGCATGAACGAAAACACCGGTGAAGAGAGAACGTCTCTGTTAAGGGCATTTCAGGGCGAGGATAAGCTTGACCAAGATGTGAAATGGTTGGGTAGAGAGTCCTCGAGCTCCTTATATAAAGAGCTCCTCTCCATTCATCTTCCTTACATCTGAAATCTCCATTCATCTTCCTCACATTTGAAATCTCCATTCTCTCTCAACTGCTCCATTTTTTGGTAAAGCTCAAACCAGAGCTCCGACTTGGGCAGTATTTCAGCCTCAGAAGGTGAGGTCGGGCTCTTTAGACTCTAGAAGAAGTCAGCTACTTAGCAGCAACTTTTGTTCGACCCGAGGACCACTGGAGAAGCGCCGACAGAATCCAACACTGAAGCAGTTTTGAAGGACCAAAGTTGCGTTGTTTCGGCCGAGCTAAAATTGACTAGATTCAGCCCTTCCAACATGCCCATAGCCCTTAAACAACCTCAACCGAGTTGAAAAATAAGCCAATTCGGCCCTTTTTAGTCATTGCATATTGAAGTTAGAAAGAGAAATTACAAAAGTTCACTGACAGAATTCTCCCTCGATTTGATGTCAATTATAAGAATTCTTGATCCTAGAAGGTACCTTAGTAAGAGAGCTACCTTCCCTGATAGAGAACTTGGACTGCCACACCTCCGACGATAAGCTTTCGAAGCTTTCTCTCTCTACGCACAGTTTTCCGGCAAAGCTTCGTTTGAGCTTGTTTTGACCTCAATTCATGCTATTCAAAGCTCAATTGAATAATATGGAAGTGTAGGAATTGATTTACACATTCAATTGAACCAATTAATCCCGATTGAATGGTCAATTTGAAAAAATCAAATTCGGCTAGTTTGAAAGAGGGAAATTGTTGGAAATTTTACGGAAAATTTAGGATTTCATAAAATTGAGCTACCTCTTAGCAATTTCCCAAAATTTAGGGCCAATTGGCCATGAAAAAGATATTGGATGAATAATTGATCGATTCTTGTAACATTTGGGGTCAAATTGCCATTTTTGGAAATTAGGGGAAAATGATAATTTTTGAAAAGTTGGGGACCAAATTGGAAATTTGGAAAACTTGAGCCCCTTATACAATTTTGAGTAAAATGAGGACTCAAAAGGGAATTTTGGAAACTTTGTGACTCAAATTGTGCAAAAGATGGCATTAGGGACCTAAAGTTAAGAAAAATAAACTTTAGGGACCTAAATGCAATTTATCGATAAATTGTGAGCCTAGGCTTTTATGCCAAATCGTAAGTGATAAGGCTGCCCAAAATCGTGTAGGGACGTGTGTGACTAGAATACAAGAAATAGCAAGCTCGCGTAGACTTGGAAAACCGATCGAGGATGAACACGTCACAATTATCAGGTGAGTGGGCATATTTAACGTTATAACTGGTTGGGGTGATGAGCACTTTTATTAAATGAAAACCTACTTACCGGTTGTGAGTGAGACCATTTATACTTCATAGCTGGCTGGGATAATGAGCACTATTTTAGCGAATAAAACCTACTTACAGGTTGTAAGTAGTGATAATCATACCTAGTTGGTATGATGAGTTCCTTGAGGAAAGGAGAAACCTGCCCACCAGTTGTAAGCGAAGATATCATCACACCCAGTTGGTGTGATGAGTTAAAAATGGATTTTGTCAGAAGTGTTCTTCCCTAACTGTGTCCCAATGCTTAAAACCTTTGGAAGACCTTCTTGACGAGAACTAGAACAACTCAAATATAGGCCAAGGGCCTCCATTTTTTAACTCCTAGGCTAGATAGCCAGTTTTGGAAAAAAACACATGCAGTGGGCAAGGGCTGAAGCCTACAAACAAATATGAATAGGAAGAGTCATGAAAACTCTCATTAAAAGTGGAATTAACTATGTGATTCACTACGGTACCAAGTTAGGACCGACAAGGCTCGATGGGCCAGTGACAGTGCGTCAAGACTAGGTCGACAGACCAGTCGAACAAACAACTACAGGTTGGGTTGAGTGTCAGGGCTGTTGGACCATTGACACCAAAGAGAATGGATAAGAAAATGAAAACTATTGTTTGTGCATACACTTATGGTACATGACCATCAAGACCCCCTAGGGGGTAGTGATGGGTTCTAAGGGCTGCTGGACAACATGGCGGCAATAAGGGAAGTAGAAGCTACTATGTTTGGATTTCTTGTCGTATTAGTTAGTCATGGAGTTTCTATGTTTGGACTCCATGGAGTTACTATGTTGGGACTCCACGGAGTTACTGTGTTTGGACTCCATGAAGCTAATGTGTTTGAGCTTCATGCGCACGAGAATGAGGTAAGGTCTTTGTCCTCATACAGACATGTAGTAGTATTCGGGTCTGAGGGTCGTGTGTCAAGAACATTCACTCAAACGCAGGGTAAAAGCGGACATACTTCTATCTTGGAGGCTGGTAAAGTTGCTCCGAGACACAAGTGGGTGTAGTGGACGTGTTGCACCTGCGAATGTGTGTACCCTTCCTGATAAAGGGCATATGTTGTTTGCTAAACACAACTAACATAGAAATGGGAAAAAGGTTTTGAAATCCTTGGAAAGTATTTAAGAATCATTAGGAAAGAATTGGTAAACCTTGGAAAGAGATTTTTGGAAAAGAATTTGAAATTGAGGAAACCCTGTTAAAAGAAAAATGTCACCCTTGGCATGGTAAAGGTTTTGAAAAACTAAACTTGGAGAAAAAACTTTCTTTTTTAAGAAATGATAACCTTGGTGTGTCTATCTTTAAAACTCACTCCCAACACCCGCTAATTAAGTTATAGAACTCACCCCCTACCTTTACCCATTTTAGGTAACCTAGGGAAAACCAAATTTAAAGACCACACTGTAATGAGATTGTAAGACATGTACGTCAAATTTAAGATATTAAGTTTTGTATAATACTATTCTAGGAAAGATAAGAAAGAAGGACACCTTACTCCTCGTGGTTTAAAAAGGGTGAAACCTTCATGGACCAAAGGGAGTGGCGGGTTGCTCATGGAGATCAGACCAAACCGGGTCGGGGCTTGACAACTTGAGTGGTATCAAAGCTTGTTTCCTTGAATACATTATCAAGACTATATAACGTAGTAACTAAGAGAAATAAATTTTAAAATTTACAGATGGCTCCCAAGAGAGGAACCAAGAGAACTAGAGCCAACAACCCCTCCCTATGGAAACTCCCCGAGAAGCTTAGACAACCCTACCTGGACTAAGCTTAGAGCACCAGAAACTATACGAAGAGATCACCCAAGTGTTTGGACGGCTTAACCTTGCCACTAAGGTGGACACCAACTGTCAAGATGAGCCCGAGGAAGTACAATCTCACCCCCTCATACTAACGTTCCTCCTTCAGTTGACATCCCAAAATACCTCAAAACCCTCCGCTAACTAATATGTAAGCCTTTCCTAGGAGAGAAGGATGCTAGGGCTTCTATGGATTGGCTGGCCAGCATCAAGAAACTCATGGGGATAGTCAGGATATTACGAGAGGATATGGTAATCCCGGTAGAGTTTTTCCTAGAAGCTAGTGCAAAGAGGTGGTGGGATAATGTCAGAAGCTTGCATGCCACCACCCCCACATGGGAGAAATTTGATGAAAGGTATACGGAGGAATACCTAGCTCCACATCTGATCAACAAGAAGAAGCAAGACTTCCTCTAACTTCGACAAGGGATTAACTCTATCTCAGAATATGAAACCAAATTTAATGAGTTAAGATCCTTTGCCCCCGACTAGCCAGACCTACAGAAGTTTGCCAATGATTTGTGGATGGTCTTAATATGGACATACGAGATTGAATGGGAGTACTAGGATGCCCCACAGATTTGGCTGTCGTCATCAGCATGGCCCATGAATGTGAGTGTCTGGTACATACGAGATGCCGCCAGTTAGAGCAGACCAGCAGGAAGGAAGAAGGATGCCATAACAATCAGGGAGGACAAAAGGAGCCTGGTGGGCAGAAATGGGGAAAAAGAATAGGGTTCCCTAGGACAAGGGAAGGTTTCATACCCAAAGGGAGGCAAGTACAGCTCCACAAAGGAGAAGCCCCTATTTCCACAAGTGCTAGAAAAGCCATGAAGGTCCATGCCGAGTATGCTACGAATGCAAACAGCTTGGCCACTTTGCGAAGAGGTGCCCAACATTTAGGGACAATATACAACAAAGTACCCTACGACCACCACAAGGAAACCCAAGGGCACTAGATGGAGGGCAAGACATAGCCACTACGTCGATGGTACCAACCATAGTATACAACCTCACTTAGGATCCTGGTACCATAGCTAGTACTTACAAAAATTCCCCTGAAGAAATATAGCACAAATCTTGTAAATTGTTATATAAATGAAAGTTCTATTTCATATAAAACAAATAAACTTGTTATGAGATACAAGAAAAAATCCAAAGAACGTACTCACCAAATTTCCAAAGAAAGGGAAACAAGAAGAATGGCATTCAAGGATGTCATGAAGCAGATTTAAGGTTAGATGCCCTCAAGGGCAAAAAAGGGATTCTGAGAAAAAGGGGAACAATCCTACCAAGGAAGGAAACCCTGGAAAGGGCATATGTATCCAAACTAAGAGGTAATGGAACCAAGTGATGAGGGATGAGGAGATGAACTTGCAAATGAAGTTCATGCTGAAGTGAAAGAACCGAGGAAAGCATACTAGGAGGACCTAGGGAGTATGTTAAACCCAAGGAATGGATAAGTAGAAAGATAAAATCAAAAGATTTCATACGAGTAAGAAAGGGGTGGACTACCATAAAAAGAAAATAGAGGAAAGAACATCTAAGAAACCTTGGAGAAGTAAGCCCTCCAGTTAAGAAGTGATTAAAGGAAATGACCATTGACATCAAGATTGGTTGTGGTACACACTCACTTGATGGAGCCCAAAGAGTGAAAGGCTAAGCATTGGGTGGAATACACGAAATAAGACCTATAGTAGGAAGTTCTTGGATATGGAATAAGGAATGAAATGGAGGTTTAAGACAATGGAGGATTCAAGGTGGGAAATTGCCCCAATGTGGAAAGGGTGTAAGGTGATGAAGAAAGTAAACATTCAAGGAATTTGTAGAAGGTTGAACATGTAGCTCCTATGGTGGAAATCTCTACTTTGAAGGACATAGTAGAGAATGAAACCATAAAAATGGAACTCCCCAAACAAAGTAATCAAGACATAGACTGAAAGGGATCAACTCAGAATAAATAATCGTGAAATGGTCATGAGTGAGCAAGAGTGGATGGATGAAAGGGAAAGTCCTCGAGTAAAGGATACCACTGGGAATAAGGAAGGACCTAAGAAGGGAAGAATTCCAGTGTGTCGGTAAGTCATCGGGAAACCCAATGATTGGCATCGGAAAGACCCAATAAGGAAGTTAGGAAAGGATGAGTGAGTAAGGAAAATTAACACAGTTATGCAAGGCATGACATTAAAGGCATGGAGGATGATTGGACAACGGTAAAGGTAGTCGAGAAATACTACCATACGAAAAGAGGGATGAAGTTATACAGTCCCTCAAAGGTTGGAAAGTTGAGAACAACCCTAAAGGAAGTGCTATAGAAACCTAATGGATAAAGATAAGTTCTAGAATAGGTCATGTTGTAAGGGACATGTAAGCCCAATAGTCCTGAGGAAAAATGTGACTCAAGTAAGGTAGAGCTAGTAAGCAAGATGAGGTCAAACATAATTTGGATCGAAGTTATAATAAATAACAGATGGAGGAAGGGTCGAAATAGGACGAAGGGGTGATAAAATCAAAACCTATGAAAATAAGCACGTAATGCTCGGAAGAACATTGAGCTAAGGATTTCAATGATCAAGAGAATAACTAGATATGAGAACGATTGGGCATTTTGGAACTCCCAATCCTGAAGTCTTGGGCAAGAATCCCAAGAGGAAGAATCTTACCCTAAACAAAGGAAGAAGTGAATCTAAGGATGTGCCTTGGGAATAGTGGGTAAGACATGCCTAGTTATGATAAACTCCATGGAATGAGTAAACAATGGAAAGGAAAAAAATTCCTTAAGTACGTGTTATAAAGGGGCTAAGTGAAAGAACAATAGAAGTATTAGCATGTCAAGAAAACCCCAAGTGAACATCCAAGGAAATTGTTCCCGAGGCAAAGGATGCTAATTTAGTTTTGGGGACAAAACTTCTAAAAGGAGGGGAGAGTTGTAAACCTTGTCCCTTTATAGATAAGAAAACTGAGAAAAGAACCGATTTTTTCAAAAGAGAAAACCTAGTCGATTCACATTCCATAACCGAAAGAGAAAAGGGTAAAACGAGAAATTGACAAATCCCAAGTTACTCAAAGAGTCATAAAAATCATGGAAAATGACTTTGGGACAAATTGGAAGAGAAAACCAGACCGGTTCAGGTGAACCGGACCTGAACCAGATTGAACCGGTTTGAACCATCAATGAACCTGTTGCTAAATTCATTTTTCTAGGTGGATTAAAATAATTAAATTGGGGAATTGAAGCCACCATTGGATAGAGAATGAATTTAGATGAATTTAGAAAATTTTTAATTTTGAGAAAATCGGTCGAATCGGGCATGAACAAACCGGTTTAAGCATTGAACCCGATTAACCAGCCCGATCCGGTTCGGAACAGTGTCATCTTCTTCCTTTAGATGACGACACTGTTCATTCAATGCATGAACAAACAATGCTAGCGAAGAGAGAATGTCTCTATTCAGGGCGTTTCAAGGTGAGGATAAGCTTGACCAAAATGTGAAATGGTCGGGCAAAGAGTCCTCGAGCTTCCTATATAAAGAGCTCCTCTCTATTCATCCTCCTCACACATAAAATCTCCATTCTTTGTCAACAACTCCATTTTTCGGTGAAGCTCAAACTAGAGCTCTAACTTGGGTAGTTTTCTCAGCCTCAAAAGTAGAGGTCGGGTACTTTAGACTCTGGAGGAAGTCAGCTACCTGACAGCAACTTCCGTTCAACCCGAGGACCGCCAGAGAAGCACCGACGGAATCAAAAAGTGAAGCAGCTACGAAGGACCGAAGATGCCCTGTTTTGGCTGAGCTGAAATCATCCAAATTCAGCCCTCGTTTGACCAAACAAAGCCCTCCCAACATCCCCACAGCCCTCATACGACCACAACTGAGCTGAAAGGTAAGCCAATTCGACCCTTCTCAATCGTTGCAGGTTGAAGTTAGAGAGAGAAACTATGAAATTTCATTGACAAAATTCTCCCTCAATTCAATGTAAATTGTAGAAATTCTTGATCCTAGAAGTTACCTTATGAAGAGAGCTACCTTCCCCGATAGAGAGCTTGGACCACCGCACCTCCGACGGTAAGCTTTCAAAGCTCTCTTTCTACGCACAATTTTTTGGTGAAGCTCCGTTTGAGCTCGTTTCAACATCAATTCATGTGATTCAAAGCTCAATTGAAGAGTATGGAAGTGTAGGAATTGATTTACACCTCCAATTGAAGCAATTAACCCTGATTGAATGGTTTATTTGAAGAAATCAAATTCAGCTAGTTTTTTTTGCACAATAAGTTCGACTCTTTTGAAAGGGGGAAATTTGGAGAACATTTTTGGGAAAATTGGGGATTTTGTAAAATTTAGGGACCTCTTTCCAATTTCCAAAAATTGAGGGCAAATTGGCCATGAAAAAGATGCTGGAGGACCAATTGGTCGATTCTTGCATCATTTGGGGTCAAATTGCCATTTTTTGAAAGTAGGGGCAAATGGTAATTTTGAAAACTCTGGGACCAAATTGGAAATTTGGAAAAATTGAGCCCCTTTAAAAATTTGAGTAAAATGAGGACTCAAAAGGGAATTTTGGAAACTTTGGGATTCAAATTGGCCAAAAGATGGCATTAGAGACCTAAAGTTAAGAAAAATAAACTTTAGGGACCTAAATACAATTTATCGATAAATTGTGAGCCTAGACTTTTATGCTTAACCATAGGTGATAAGGCTGCCTAAAATTGTGTAGGGATAAGTGTGACTGGAATGCAAGCAAGAGCAAGCTCGCGTAGACTTGGAAAACCGATTGAGGATGAACACGTCATAGTTATCAGGTGAGTGGGCATATTTTACGTCATAACCGGTTGGGGTGATGAGCACTTTTATTAAATGAAAACCTACTTACCGGTTGTGAGTGGGACCATTTATACTTTATACCCGGTTGGGATGATGAGCACTATTTTAGCGGATAAAACCTACTTACTGGTTGTAAGTAGTGATAATCATACCCGATTGGTATGATGAGTTCCTTGAGGAAAGGAGAAACCCGCCTACCGGTTGTAAAAAATGATTTTGTCAAAAGTGTTCTTCCCTGACTGTGTGCCAATGTTTAAAACATTTGGGAGACCTTCTTGACGGGAGCTAAAACAGCTCAAATAAGCCAGGGGCCTCAATTTTTGAACTCATGGGACTAGATGCCCAGTTTTGGAAAAAAAACAGGTGCATTGGGCCCAAGGCCAGTAGGCACGGGCTGAAGCCCATAAACAAACATGAATAGGAAGAACCATAAAAACTCTCATTAAAAGTGGAATTAACTGTGTGATTCGCTATGGTACCAAGTTAGGATCGACAAGGCTCGATGGGCTAGCGGCAGTGCGTCAAGACCAAGTCGACGGACTAGTCAGACAAACAATTGCAGGCCGGGTTGAGTGTCGGGGCTGTTGGACCATTGACACCAAAGAGAATGGCTAAGATAATAAAAACTATTATTTGTGCATGCACTTATGGTACGGGACCATCAAGACGCCCTAGGGGTAGTGATGGGTCCTAAGGGCTGCTAGATGACATGGTGGCGATAAGGGAAGGAGAAGCTACTATGTTAGGGTTTCTCATCATACCAGTTAATCATGAAGTTACTGTGTTTGGACTCTTCATAGTTACTATGTTTGGATCCATGAGGTTACTATGTTTGTGCTCCTCGAAGCTACTATGTTTGGGGCTTTGTGAAGTTACTGTGTTTGAGCTTCGCGCGCACCAGACCGAGATAAGGTTTTTGTCCTCATACGGACACATAGTGATATTCGGGTATGAGGGTTGGATGTTGAGAACATCCACTTAGACCTAGGGTAGAAGTGGACAAACTTCTATCTTGGTGGCCTGTAAAGACGCTCCGAGCCACAAGTGGGTGCAGTGGACGTGCTGCACCTACGAATGTGTATACCCTTCCTGATGAAGGGTGCGTGTTATTTGCTAAACACGCCTAACTTAGAAATGGAAAAATGGTTTTGAAAACCTTGGAAAGGATTTAAGAATCCTTTGGAAAGAATTGGTAAACCTTAGAAAGAGGTTTTGGAAAATAATTTGAAATTGAGGAAACCCTATTAAAAGGAAAATATCACCCTTTGCAGGGTAAAGGTTTTGAAAAATCCAACTTTGAGGAAAAACTTTCTTTTTAAAGAAATGATAACCTTGAATGTCTATCTTTAAAACTCACTCCCAATAGCCGCTCATTGTGTTGTTGAACTCACCCCCTTCCTTTTACCCCTTTCAGGGCATGACAAGCCTAGTCATACGACCCAGCCTAGTGGACAAAATACGGGCCCTAGAAAAAGAGGACGAGGAGCTCCGTCTGCATTGGAACCAGCCTGTTGATGACCCAAGGGCTGCTGGATGACCCATGATGCACAAGGGCGGTTTGGTGTCCATTGTGTTGAGAAGCTCGAGGAGCTTCCTATGGAAATGAGGTCTCATCCCACAAAGCGGATACTATGAAGTGATTAGGGCTTAAGGTTGGATGGGCAAGGTCTACTCAAACCCATGGTAGAGATGGTGGGTACTTGAGCGGATAGCATGATGCCTTTACTTTTCTTGTCCTATCCAAGTTAAGGTACTTGAGTGGTACAAGGAGAGATGGTGGGTTGCTCACTGAGTTCCGACCAAACCTGGTCAGGGTGACAACTTGAGTGGTATCATAGCTTGGTTTTTTTTAAACAAAGTTTCAAAATTTAACCTTAGAACCCTAACAAATGATAAACCTTCGTTATGTAGATATGACCCCTCTAGGAGGAGCCAAACAAATCTGTAGTACCACAACCACCACGGAAACCGTGGGAAACTCAATCCCAAATAAGAAAATGGGCATCGAAACTAAGAAGTCTAGGAGGACTACTGGAGTAACCCCAAAGCAAAGAAGACTCGACAAGGAATTTGTTAAGGTGTTTGGGCAATAACCTGTTATAGGTGTGGATGAATAGGACATATGGTGAAGGACTGTCCCACACCCCAATGATCTAGGGCAATACCTTCCAAGAACAACACCTCCTCAACTATCGAGATCTAAAGGGATACAACCCTAAGAACTGCAACTCCAATTAGGAATTTCAACCTCACCCAGGAGGAAAGTATTCAAAGCCCTAGTATAATAGTAGTTACTTAAAGACCTTTCATTTTAACAATCTTCATTTAAAGAGGAGATAAAGCCCGAAATGTATTCTTGCTTCAATAATGAATGAAAAATTTGAAGCTCCTAAAAAATTTGTCTCTAAAAAATGATGATGTGATCTCGTGCCTAAAAAATGTGAGCAATGAAGAAGTGGTAAGATCAAGCATCGAAAAAAGAAAGATGAAGGAAATTCCTAAGGCAACAATTGACCAAAAAAGATTAATATCAACTGATATGTTAAGGATGGTCAAACTCAAAGGATGAAGTAAGCCTCTCACCAAGAGGTCCAAAAATCTCAGAACTAAAGGGTCTAAACTCTTACCTAAGCAAGTAAACTTGTAATGGGATACAAGTAGGTGTAAGGATAGGATATAAAGGATGTCCCACAGGATTCCCAAAGAAAAGGTAAGCAAGAAGGATGGCATCAAAGGATTTCATAAAAGTTGCTTTAAGTTGTAATACCCATAAGGATGTATCAAGGGGGTATTGTTCTCGACTCCCCCCGAGCTCAGTCCCTCGGTTGACCTTGTTTCATGTGTGTGATCTTGTATGTGGGTTCATGGATAGAAATCTCTACTACGAAGTACGAGAGTAGATGATGAAACCAACAAAAGGAATTCCTCCAAGTGAGACCAAGGAGTCGAAAAGTAGACCATGAGGAATCAACTTGCAATGAAGAACCTTGAAATGGTCATGAGCGAGTAAGGTTGGACTAGAGAACGGAAATCCTTAGGTAAGGACACCATCGGATATGAGGAAGGAAATGAGGGAGGAAAATCCCAAGTATGTCGGTAAGTCAAGAAGTGATCAGCAAACCCGACGGTTAGAACCGGGAATGTCCAATAAGGATGTTAGTGAAGAGTGAATAAATAGAGAAATCCAAATGATCATGAAAGGCATGACACCTAATGTAAAGGAAACTTATGTGCATGAAAGAGATGTACGAACTAGAAATGAGTGGTGAAACACTCTAATAACGCAAGAGGAAGAAAATGGAAACACCATCTAAGGAAGGAAGTGGATGAATTCAGTACGGGGATGTCCAAATGTAAAAGTATGGAGAATTACGAGGTTAGTGCGAAATAACAAAATGATGGAGTTATGAACATAGAATGTTAAGAGGGCATTGAAGTTAGTTAAGGGACACTACCAGATGGTAAGGAGGGATGGAATCCAATAATCCCTAAAGGATTAGTAAGTGGGAACGGATATCAAGGAGAGGCCTTAAGGGTATAATGTACAAAGACAATTTTGGAACATATCATGCTACAAAGGATGGGTAAGTCAAAGAGTTTGAAAAGGTGCGACTCATGTGAGGAAGAGTTGTTTACTTAAGCATGACAAGGTTGAATGAAAGGTTTGGGATGGACTTGGGTTATAATAAAGAAGGAGTGGATTCGAGGAGCAATACAAGACAAAAAGGGGTGAAGTAAATAAAGCCAAAACCCGCGGGGGTTAAGAATGAAAAGCTTGAAAGGATGTCGAGCTAAAGATTTTTAACGACTAAGGGTAACAATCGGACATAGGGAAGGTCGAGCATTTTTGAACTCCCAATCTCGTGATTTGGATTAACATGTGAAAGAAAACCTCAAGAGGGAGAGTCTTACCCTAAGCGAATTGGACCTAAGAAAATACCTTTGGACAAGTGGGTAAGACAAGCCGATCATAATGGTCCCATGGAATGGATGGATATTTGAGGAAAAGAGAAATCCATTAAGTACGATATCTAAATGACTAAGTGAATGAGTACCCATAATGATATTTTCCTAGGGAAAAAGTGTATGAGCATGGAAACGCTCAAAGAAAAGGAAGTGGGAGAACGGATCGCTACGGAATATTCTCCTCAAATGTGAATACCAAAATCGCACCATTGAGATGCAATGGAAAAAAAACAGTTGATAAATCAATGGGCGTCCCAAGACATGGAAAAGAAAGAAGCCCAAAGAGCGGACGAGCACAAAGGATGCCAAAAGGAGATGCAACCAGGATGAGGACGCACCCCACGGTACCATACCAGAATGAATTACAAGTTGACCTTAAAGGAAATCATTTACTATGTAAGGAATGTATAACTATTTTTAGGGACAAAACTTCCAAAAGGTGAGGAGAGTTGTAAACCTCGTTCTCTTAGACCAAGGAAACCGAAAAAGTGAACCTGAAATTTTTTAGAGGAAAACTAAGGAACTAAGTGAACCGAAACCAGTAAAGAAAGTTCAAAATGGGATTTTGGAAAATTCCAAGTAGCCACTAAATACCCAAACATCATGGAAAAGAACCATAAAGTGGATTGGATGTGAAAATTGGAACGATTAAGAGTGAATCAGACCATAACCAGATTGGACCCGATTGAACCGTGAAGAACCGATTCAATGATTTATTTTTCTAGATGGCTTGAAAATATCAATTTGGAAAATAGAAGCCACCATCATATAGGAAATGAATTTAGAAATTTTTAATTTTTGGAAAACTGGTCGAATCGAGCCCGAACCAGCCGATTTATGATTTCAGGTCATCGAACCCGGTCAAATTGGACCGGTCAACTATCTAGCAGGTCAATAGATCACTGCCAGGTCAGTGCCTAATCAGCATGCACAACTAATTAGCGTGTGACACATGGCGAAGTGCACCTAGTCAACCGCTTAGTCAGTGCGTGGAAGCGTTGACCAAGTAGAGCGTGACACATGAATTTGTTCAACAGTCAAAGGAGGAAACTCCATGTCAGCGACGACCGACCAATAGGAGAGCGACACATGTCCCAGTTAACAGTCAATGTTGGAAAGGCCCGTCAACAAAGACTGACCAATGAGGAGATGACACATGGCAAGGGTCCCATGACTGCATCCGACAAGGATGTCGGAGAAATAATCGACCAATCTAAGGTTAACACGTGGTAATGCCACGTTGGATGACCTCAACCAATTAGAGGCTGACATGTGGCAGTGCACTATGCATCTAGAGGGAAATCTAGCACATTGAAATAAGCTAATTAGAGGATGCCATGTGTCACAGGCAACAGTTAAAAGAAATCTGGTCGGTAGCCACGTATGAAGGAGCAGTCAATGGGAGGCTATCTCATGTCCGATCAACGGTTCAAAGGCTGACTAGGCTGCTGAGTAGAAATTCGTGTCAGTAAAACCAGCCAATTAAAGAGTGCCATGTGGCAAGTCTGCATGTGTGAAGCTCACACGTGCGACATAGTGTCATCTTCCTCAATTGGCTAATAGAAAAGAGAGAGAGGGTAGTTTTTTGGTAACTCAAAAACTCCTCCGACCTGATCATTAGTGGTTGATTCTAAGGCCAAGTCCTTTTCCAACCATTAGCCCTGTCAGTTGCTGAGCTCTCTATATAAAGAGCACCCCTCCTCTCGACTTCCTCATTCAACAACTGAGCAAAGAAGAAGAAGTGCTACATTTTTTGGTGAGGCGTAAATTAGAGCTTTGACATATGGCCTTTTTGCAACCCCGAAGCTACATTTGGTGTCTTTGGAATTGGGAGGAAGTTCTCCACCCAGGTGCACCCTCCATTCGGATTGAGGACCACCCTAGGAGTGTCGGCAAGCTCAAACATTGTTGTTGCTCCGGTGGTCATAAAGGAGCGAAATTTCCCAAGTTGAATTCTTGTCAACTCCGATCTTCTGTAGCTCGACCAAGCCTCCCAAAACCCTCATTGACCAACCCTCGACCCCTTGGAACCTAGAAGGTAAGCTAATTCTGCCTAATTTTTCTAGAGTAGTAAGGTTGCGGAAACTAGAGCACTAAAACTTCTCACATCAAATTGACCTTGCTTTGTCCACTAATTGACTCACTTTTTGATCCTAGAAGAACCTAGTGTATGAGCACTAGTCGCCCCTATCCAATGCTCTGACCACCACTTTCACGCCCCGACCTGGTTTGGTCAGATCCCCATGATCAACCTGCCGCTCCCTTGGTTTAAGAGGGGTTTCCCCCCTCTTTTATTCAAGAGGAGTCAGGTGTAAATTCAAACATTGTTCCATGTAATCACATAAATCAATCTAATGCAAGATTAAAAGGAATTTTAAGCATACCTGACGGAGGATACACCTTCATGCTCTCTTTCATAAAATCCCTTACTCCTAAAAATTGGTAAAAGGGAGGGGGTGAGTTCTACAACTTAGTGAGCGGGTGTTGGGAGTCAGTTTTCAAAAGAGTTTTATCCAAATCATCCAATGTTATCATTTCCTTTAAAAAGGATTTTTTCCTCAATTTTGGTTTACAAAACCTTTTTCCATTTCCATATTAGGTGTGTTTAGCTCTCTTAGCCCATCCCCTTGCCTCAGGAAGTGTTTAGCAAACAAACACACGCCCTTCATTACGAAGAGTACACATTCTCAGGTGCAGCCCATCTACTACACCCACTTATGGATCAGAGTGTCTTTACCGTCCACTAAGATAGAAGCCCATCCACTTCTACCCTAGGTTTGAGTGGATGTTCTTGACATTTGACCCTCAAATCCGAATGCCACTCTATGTTCGTATGAGTACAAAGACATCATCTCAACCCCACCCCAGTCTCATGCACAAGAAGCTACTCCGATCTTTAAGACTAACTAGCACCACGAACTACTCTTATCTCCACCATGTCGTCTAGTAGCCCTTAGGACCCTTCACTACCCCCTATAATGTCTTGATGGTCTTGTACCACAGGTGCATGCAAAAACAAGAGTTTTCCACATATAGCCATTATCTTTGGTTCCAACGGTGCAACGGCCCCAATGCTCAACCCGACCTGCAGCCGTTTGTCTAGGCCAGTCCATCAACCTCGCTTGATGACTGCCACCAGTCCATCAAATACTATCAGTCTTGGCTTGGTATTGTGGTCGTCACGCCACGACCCAATTTGGTCGGATCCCTATCAGCAACTTGCCACTCTTTTTGGTCTATAAATGGTTTCACTCTCTTCTAAAACACGAGGAGTAAGGCATTCTTTTCCAATTTTTCTTGGAATAACATTATACAAAAAGCATGCATTAAATTAATCATACCTGTCGTATATTTTGACTAAAGAAGAGTCTTTAGAGTTGGTTCTCCTTGGTTACCTGAAAGGGGTAAAAAGGGAGGGGTGAATTCTAAAACTTAATGAGTGGGTGTTGGGAGCGAGTTTTCAAGAAATAGTGTATTCAAAAGTGTGCCAAGATTTTCATTTCCTTAAGAAGGATCTTTCCTCATATCTTGATTTTCAAAACTTTTTTTCCTCAATACCACATTAGGTGTGTTTAATCAACAACACACACCATTCATCAAGAAGGGACAACACATTCTCAGGTGTAGCCCGTTCACTGCACCGACTTGAGGCTCAAAGTGTCTTTATTGGCCACCAAGATAGAAGCCTGTCCACTTCTACCGTTGGTCTAAGTGGATGTTTGCGACATCTAACCCCCATACCCAAATATCACTCTATGTCCGTATGAGGACCATGTGCAAGAAGCTACTCTAAGCTTCCCTAGTGATGGTACGACGAGCTGCCCTTATCTTAACCACGTTGTCTAGTAGCCCTTAGGATGCATCACTACCCCTCTTGGGCATCTTGATGGTCCTGTACCACAAGTGCATGCACAAAACAATAATTTTCACATAGCCATTTATCTTTGGTGCCACTAGTCCAACGACCTCAGCCCTCAACCCGACCTACAACTATTTGTCTAGGCCAGTTCGTTGACCTAACCCTGATGCACTGCCGCTAGTCCATTGAGTAATGTGGGTCCTAACTTAGTACCATGATGAAATAACACATTAGTTTCATTAGAGTTCTCATTTTACTCAAAATTGTATAAGAGGCTCAAGTTTTCAAAATTTCCAAATTGGTCCCCAACTTTTCAAAAATTACCATTTTGCTCCTACTTTCCAAAAATGGTAAATTGGCCCCAAATGTTTCATACCCAATTGGCCCTCAAATTTGGGAAATTGCAAAGAGGTCCCTCAATTTTACGAAATCCCCAATTTTCCCCAAAATTTCCCCCCACTTTCTCCCCTTCAAATTGACCAAATTTGATTTCTTTAAATTGGCCATTCAATCTGGGTTAATTGCTCCAATTGAAGGTATGAATAAGTTCCTATACATCCATACAATTCATTTAAGCTTTAAACCGCATCATTCAGGTCCAAATTGAGCTCAAACAGATCTTCGCTGGAAAACTATGCGTAAAGAGAGAAAGCTTCGAAAGCTTACCATCAAAAGTGCGATTGTCCGAGCTCTCTATCGGGGAAGGTAGCTCTCTTCCTGATGTACCTCCTAGGATCAAGAATTTCTACAATTAACCTAGAATAGAGGGACAATTTTGTTAGTGAAATTTTAGTTTCTCTCTTTAACACCAACCAGAAATGACAGATGGGGGCCAAATTAGCTTGCCTTTTAGCTCTGTTGTGGTTGTGTGAGGGTTATGCGAGTGTTGGGAGGGCTGAATTTGGCTGATTTTAGCTCAGAAAAAACAAGGCAGCTTCGGTCATTTGAAGCTGGTTCACTGTTTGATTTCGCTGACGCTTCTTCGATAGTCTTCAAGTTGAACGAAGATTGCTGTCAGGTAGCTAACTTTTCCTGGAATCTAAAGAACACGACCTTGTCTTCTAGGGCTCAGAAAACTACCCAAGTCGGAGCTTTGATTTTAGCTTCACTAGAAAATGGAGTAGTTGAGAGATAATGGAGATTTCATGTGTGAGGAGGATGAATGGAGATGAGCTCTTTATGTTGGGAGCTCTAGACTCTTTGCCCGACCATTTCACATCTTTGTCAAGCTTATCCTCTCCCTGAAATGGCCTGAACGGAGACATTTTTCCTTCGCCGGTCCTTTTTGTTTTCTTCATTGAATGAACAGTGTTGTCATCTAAAAGAAGAAGACGACACTGTTTTGAATCGGACTGGACCGGTCTGACCAGATTCAATGCTTAAATCGGCCGGATCAGGCTCGATTTGACCAGTTTTGTCAAAATTCAAAATTTCTAAACTCATTCTTTACCTAATGGTTGCTTCAATTACCCAATTTGAATATTTGAAGCCACCTAGAAAAATGAATTTAACAATCGGTTCAATGATGGTTCAAACCGGTTTAGGTATGGTTCACCTGAACTGGTCTAGTTTTCTCTTCCAATTCATCCCAAGGATCCTTTCCATGGTTTTTATGACCCTTTGGGTCATTCAGAATTTGTAAATTTTCTATTTTTCCCTTTCTCTATAGGTTAAGGTTTATGAATCGGCGTGGTTTTCTCTTTTGAAACGACCGATTCTTTTCCCAGTTTTCTTATCAATAAAGGGACGAGGTTTACAACTCTCCCCTCCTTTTAGGGGTTTTGTCCTCAAAATAATTACATGTCAAACAACTGAGGGTAACCATCCCTCATAAAGCTCTCGGTTTCCCATGTCTTTTCTTGCACGGGTTCGTTCTGCCAAAGAACCTTGACCATAGGAATCTTCTAATTCCTCAGGTTCTTGTCTTTCCAATCGATGATTTGCATCGGTTCTGCTTGATAAGTCAGGTTCTCTTCTAATTTTGGTGGAGGTCGGTCCAACACATGGCTAGGATCAGGCTAGTTCTTCTGGAGTACCAAGATATGGAATACATCATGTATTCTTTGTAAGTCCGGACGCAATTCTAGTTTATATGCCATCAAACCTATCCTTTGGACTATGGTGTAAGGACCGATGTACCTTGGTTTCAACTTCCTCCGTTGTTGAAACCTAAGTATTCCCCTCTATGGGATACCTTTAGGAACACTTGGTCTCCTACATCAAATTCTAGATCCCTTCTTCGATGGCCCACATAGCTCTTTTTCCTATCTTGAGCGGCCTTAAGTCAACTCCTTATCATCTTAATTTTCTTAGTGGCATCCTTGATTAGCTCGACCCTTTCCAGCTTCCTTTCTCCTACTTCTTCCCAAAATAAGGGGGTACGACATGGTCATCCATAAAGGGCCTCATAAGGAGACATTTGAATACTGGCCTGATAATTGTTATTATAAACAAACTCCATCAGCCACAAGTATTCTTCCCACCCTTTATTCATGGTGAGTACACATGCCCATAATATGTCCTCCAAGGTTTGGATTGTCTGCTCAAATAGTCGATCGGTCTGAGGATGAAATGCAGTGCTCATGTGGAGTATGATCCCCAAGGAACTTTGCAAATTGGGCCAGAATCTCGAGGTAAATCTAGGGTCTCTATTTGACACTATGCTTATCGGGATGCCATGAAGTCTCATAATCTTCCTTATGTACAAGATAGCCAGTTGTTCTACCGAATCCATGACTCTTATAGGTAGGAAATGGGTGGATGTGGTCAATCTATCCTTAATGACCCATATTGCACTCGCCCGTTTCTAGTCACAGGTAGTCTTGTGACAAAGTCCATAGAGATATGTTCCCACTTCCATTTGGGGATTAGTAAGGGTTATAGAAGTCTTAAAAGTTTCTAATGCTCTGCTTTAATATGCTGACAAGACAAACATCGGGCTACGTATTCTGTAATATCCCTCTTCATCCCTTTCCACCAATAACCTTGTTTGGGATGTGGTATATCTTAGTATTGTCCGGATGCATCGCATAAACATTGTCATGTGCCTCTTACAAAATTAATCTCCTTAGTTCCTTATCTTGAGGCGCACACACTCTACCCTTGTATGATACTACTCTATTGCCTCTATGGTTGTAGTCTGGTTTTATCCCATCGTTAAACAGGTCCAAATAGGGCTGGAGTTCTATATCCCCTTTATGTTGGATCTTAATTTTCTCCGTTAGGATGGATCTTACCACTATGTCCATCAATAAGCATTTCTCTCTTTTTTCCATCTTAAGGTCCATTTTCATTCTTCCTAGTTGCTGCAACAAGGGTAAGTATCTTATCTTTATCTGCACCGCCTCGGTTTGTTACTTGCGTCTTAAAGTGTCTACCACCACATTGGCCTTACCAAGGTGATATTCTATCAGAAGGTCATAGTCTTTAACCAATTCCAGCCATCTCCTATAGCAGAGGTTTAACTCCTTCTGAGTTAGGATGTATTTAAGACTCTTATGATCAGTATATATCCTACACTTAACCTTGTATAGGTAGTGTCACCAAATCTTTAGGGTGAACACTATTGCGGCTAACTCCAAGTCATGGGTAGGGTAGTTCCGCTCATGTACCTTTAATTGTCGTGAAGCATAGGCGATAACCTTTCTTTGTTGCATTAATATGCATCCAAGTTCCTATTTGGATGCGTCACTATAGGCGGTATACTCCCCCAGCACTTGGGTTAGGTAGGGAGAGTACATGTGTAATTGTCAAACGGGTCTTCAACTCCAAGAAGCATTTCTCACAGCTTTCATCCCTTAATTACTCTACTCCTTTCCTTTTGAGACGAGTCAAAGGGGCAATTATCTTACAGAAATCTTTCACAAATTGTTTGTAATATCCTGCCAAGCCCAAGAAACTTCATATCTCCTAGGGATTCCTAGGTGCCTTCCAAACAAATATGGTCTCCACCTTTGTTGGGTCTACCTTGACTCCATATTTGGACATTATGTGCCCTAAGAACCCTACCTCATGCAACCAAAACTCACACTTGGAGAATTTTGCATATAAGTTGTTTTCTCGTAGTATCTCCAAGGTGATAGCTTGATGTTCTTCATGCTCCAGCCTAGTTCTTGAGTATATAAGAATGTCATCTAAAAATACTATTACGAACTTGTCCAAGTGTGGCTAGAACACTCGGTTCATTAAATCCATGAAGGTTGCAGGGGCATTTATCAAGACAAAAGGCATCACCCTGAACTCATAATGTCCGCATTGGGACCAAAAGATGGTCATAGGTATATCATCCTCCCGGATTCTGAGTTGGTGGTATCTTGACCGAAGGTCGATCTTGGAGAAGTAGGCTGCTCCTTTTAATTGGTCGAATAGGTCATCGATCTGTGGAAGTGGATACTTTTTCTTTATGGTGACTTGATTCAACTTCCGATAATCAATGCACAGCCTCTCCCGTCCTTTTTCTTTATGAACAGGACTGGTGCACCCCATGAAGATTGACTAGGGCATATGAAGCCCTTCTCCAATAGCTCGTCTAGCTACTCCTTCAATTCCTTTAGTTTTGTTAGAGCCATGCGATAAGGGGCTTGGGATATGGGATGTGTTCTCGTGATTACTTCTATGGTAAACTCTAGTTGTCAATTTGGGGGTAATCTGAGTAACTCTTCTGGAAATACTTCCGGCTAGTGTTCAACTACTGAGATGTCTTTTGGTCCCTTCTTTTCTGACTTCCCATTGACGATCATTGCTAGAAAAGCTTCACAAACTTTTTGTATCATCCTTTGGGCTCTTATATGGGACATCATCTATACTTCTCTCTTCCTCTGCTCTCCTTGAAAAACATAATCCGAGTGTTTCAGAAGTGTGGAAAGTTATTACTTTCATCCCACAATTCATCTTGGCTTGATGGGTACTTAACCAATCCATTCCCAATATTATTTCTACCTCTTTGAGAGGCAATGGGATCAAATCTGCCTCCATTTTAATTTCTCCAATCTTGATCTCACATCACTTTAACTATTTGTCCCTATTTAATCCTTCTCCTAAGGGTGTGAGGATGTTGAGACTTTGTTCTAGAGAGGTAAGTTATAGGGCAAGACTTGGGATTAGATCTTCTTTGATGAAGGATCTTTTTGCTCTCGAGTCGAAGAGGGTGTAGACCTTTCTTCCCCACAAGGGTACGTACCTTCATTGAAGAAATGCATGTTTTTAGAAGAAAATTTCCTTTATTGAATGAAATTTAAATTATAGGTTTATCACAATCTTATTTGGGAGAGTTTTGGAATGTACCTGCTACGGTACTTGGGCCTTTTCTAGCCTCTTCATGGGTGTGGTTGTATACCCTAGCTGGTACTCTGGTTGTGACGTGCTGCCTCGGAGTCCTTGGGTTCCATTGGGGTGGTCCAAGCGTGTTTTGTTGCTTGTTTTCCCTAAGAGTGGGGCATTCCTTTGCAAAGTGCCCCACCTGCCCACATGCGAAACATGTCAAACAAGCTCCCTCATGGTACCTTTGGCACCTATGACATCGAGGGTTTCCTTGTGGTAGGATGGGGGTTACTCTCCTAGGAGGTGGTGGCATGTCCTTCCTCTTTTGAAATCCCACCCTATTTCCCCATCTTGGACCATTTTGCTCCTTCTGTCCTCCATGACGGCCTTAGCCCTTGTCCTCCTTCTAGTTTGCCTGCTCTATTCGACGGCATTGGGTTTGTACCAATCGCTCACATTTGTGAGCCTTACTAATCACCATTTCTAGATTCGTGGGGCATCCTAGTACTCCCATCTGGTCTCTTATGTCCATGTTGAGACCGTCCATGAATCGTTGGCATATATCTATCAGTTTGGCTAGGTTAGCGACAAAGGGTCTTAAGTCATTGAATTTAGTTTTCTACTCCGAAATAGAGTTAAGCCCTTGTCGGAGTTGGAGGAAATACTACTTCTTCTCATTAATTAGATGCGGAGCCAGATACTTCTCTGTGTACCTCTCCTCAAATTGTTCCTAGGTGGGGGTGGTGGTACGTAGGTTCCTGACATTATCCCACCATCTTTTTGCACTAGCCTCTAGGAAAAGTTTTGCCATGACCACCATATCCCCTGGTGAAATCTTGACTATCCCCATGAGCTTCTTGATTCTAGCCAACTAGTCCATAATGGTTCCAGCATCCTTCTCTCTGAGGAAAGGCTTACACTCTAGTTAACAGCGAGTCTTGAGGTATTTGGGGATGTCAACAAGAGGAGGATAGTTAACAAGAGGGTGATGAGATTGCAGTTCCTCCTGCTCAGCTCGAGAATTAGTGCCCACCTCAGGGGCAAGGTTAGGTCATCCAAACATTCGAGTGAATTCTTCGTACAGTCTCTGATGTTTCGAGCTAAGTCCGGGTGGAACTATTTGGGCTTCTCGGGGAGTTTTCACAAGAAGGGGTTATTGGGCAGTGTCAGAAACTATGGCTCTTGTTCTCTTGGTTTCTCTCTTGGGAGCCATTTGAAAAATTAAGATTTATTCCTCTCAGTTACTATGTTATATAGTCTTAATAATGTATTCGAGGAAATAGGCTTTGATACCACTCAAGTTGTTATGCCCCGACCTGATTAGGTCGGATACCCGTGAGCAACCTGCCACTCTCTTTGGTCTATGAAGGGTTTCGCCCTCTTCTAAACCACGACGAGTAAGACGACCTTTTCCTATTTTTTCTAGAATAACTATCATGCTCTGACTCAGTTTGGTCGAATCCCCGTGATCAACCCGCCACTCTCCTGATTTATTAAAGGGTTTCCCCTTATTATAGACCGTAAAGAGTAAGGCGTCCTTTAAACCTGCACTTTTCCTAGAATAACATAAATCAAAACTGCATAATATTTTAATTTCATCATACCTATCTCACAGGCGTCTTAATTTATGGTCTTTAAGGGTAGGCTTTACGAAATTTCCTGAAAGGGACATAAGGGAGGGGGTAAGTACGACTACTCAGTGAATGGGTTTTCAAAATTTTTAACTTTAGGAAAAAGATTTGTATTGGAGTGTGCTAGACTCCTTTCTTTCAGAAATCCTTTCATATCAAATCTCGGTTTTTACCACCATTTCCTTATTAATCAAGGTGTGTCATCACCCAACACACATCCTTCATTATGAAGGTCAAACAAACATTCGCAGGCCAACCTGTCCACTGAACCTACTTGTGGCTTCGGAGTGACTTTACTGACACCTAAATAGAAGTACATCCACTTCTATCCTGAGAATGAGTGGATGTACTCGACATCCGACCCTCAATCCCGAAATCAATTCTCTGTATTCGTATGAGGACAAAGACCTCATCCCGTCCCCACCCTGGTCTCATGCACTTAGTGCTACTCCAAATTTTGCACGGTCACCTAGTACGACGAACTGCCCTTATACCCACCAGGTCATCCAATGCCCTTAGGACGCATTACTACCCGTCTTGGGCGTCTTGATGGTCCCGCAATCACAGTGCATGCACAATAAGTATTTTCTTATCATGCCATATAATCTATGGTGTCACTGGTCAAACGACCCTGTCCCTCAACTCAACCCATAGTTGTTTGTCTTGACTAGTCCGTCAACCTGTCATGTCGCACTACCGCTAGTTGATTAAGTATGTCGGTCCTGTCTTAGTACCATGGCCAAACAATTTCTTTATTTAAAGTTTTGTGGCATATAACTCATGTTTGTTTACGAGGTCTTGCTCGTGCCAACTGGCCTTGGGCCCACTATACGAGATTTTCAAAATCGGGCATATTAGCCCCCAAGTTCCAAAACCGAGGCCCCCGGCCTATAAGAGCTATTCAAGCTCTAGTCAAGAAGATCTCCCAAATCGTTTAAGCATTGGCACACAATCAGGGGAGAGCATTTCCAATAAAAATAAATTTTCAACTATCCATCATACCAAATTTGGTCCCCGAAAGGAGTTTAATTTTCCAAATTTCCAATTTTCTCCCCCAATTTTTCCAAAATTACCATTTTGCCCTTCCTTTACAAAAATGGTAAAATTTACCCCAAAAATTCTAAAATTCCTCAATTGGCCTCTAACACTTTTATCATGCCCAATTGACCCTCAATTTTAGAAAATTTCATTTAGGTCCTTCGAATTTTAAAAAATCCCCAATTTTCCCGAATTTTCCCCCCAATTCCAACTTTTAACACAACCAAATTTGATTTCATCAAATTGACCAATCAAACACTTCCAATTGTTGAAATTGAAGATGAAATTGAGTTTCTACATGTTCATACAATTCTCTAGCAATTTGAATCGCAAGTTTTAACGTTGGAACTAGCTCAAATGGAGCTTGACCAGAAAATGGACTGTAGAGAGAGAAAGCTTCGATTACTCACTGGTGAGGGCGCGACGGTCTGAGCTTTCTATTTGGGCAGGTAGTTTTCATCCTGAGGTTTATCCTAGAATCAAGAATCGCATCAATTAATGCTGAATTGAGTTAGAATTTTATCATTGAAATTCTGTCGGTTCTCTCTCTAGCACTGGTCGGAAATTACAGAAGGGAGCCGAATTGGCTTACCTTTTAATCCTAATTCGGCCGTGGGAGGGCTGAGGAAGTGTTGGGAAGGCTTGGTTTTACCTAAGGAGGTCTCGAAATGGCCGATTTCAACTCAGCCGAAATAGGGCAGCTTTGGTCTGCCGGAGCTGCTTCACTGTTCCATCACGCCGGCGCTTCTCCAGCGACCCTCGGAGCAAACGGAGACTACAGGCGTGTAAATAACTTCTCTCCAGTTCTAAAGAACCTGACCTCACCATCTTTGGCTCAGAAATGATCCTATATCAAAGCTCTGGTTCGAGATTCACCGAAAAACTAAGCAACTGAGAGAGAGTGAGCTTTTTAGTTGTGGAGAGGATGAATGGAGTGGGGCTCTTTATATAGGGAGCAAACAGAGACTACAGGCGTGTAAATAACTTCTCCCCAATTCTAAAGAACCTGACCTCACCATCTTTTGCTCAGAAATGATCCTATATCGAAGCTTTGGTTCGAGATTCACCAAAAAACTAAGCAACTGAGAGAGAGTGAGCTTTTCAGTTGTGGAGAGGATGAATGGAGATGGGCTCTTTATATAGGGAGCTTGAGGGCTCATCGGCCATCCGTTTGGCACCTTTATGATAGACATTGATGTCCAAAAATAAATTAAACGAAGATATTTCTTCTTTGTCGGCGCTGCTTTAATTTTTCTGTGAGTGAACAGTGCTGTCATCTGAAGGAAGAAGATGACACTGTTCCGAACTGAACCAGACCAATCCGAACTGGGTTTGAAGCTTAAACCGGACGATTCACCCCTCATTCGACTGAGTTTTTCAAATCTAAAAATTTCTAAATTCATTTTCTATCCAATGGGGGCCTCAAATCTCAAATTTGAATTATTTAAGCCACCTAGAAAAATGACTTTAGGATTCGGTTCAATAGTGGTTCAAGTCGGTTCAAACCGGTTCGGATCTAGTTCCCCTAAAACAGTTTGGTTTTCCTCTCCAATTCACCCTAAAGTCCTTTTTCATGACTTTCATGACTCCTTAGGTCACTTAGGGTCCATAAAATTCCTGGTTTACCATCTCTCTATCGGTTCCGGTTCATAAACCAACTCGGTTTTTAAACCGATTTAATCAGGTTCGGGTCTGATTCATCTGAACCAGTTTGATTTTTCTGTCCCACTTTGTACTAAGGTTCCTTCCCAAGGTTTATAAATCTCTTTGGGTCACAAGGGTGTTGAATTTGTCTAATTTACCCGTTCCCCAATAAATGGGTTTATGAACCAATTCGGATTTCTTACTCGGTTTCACCAGTTCTTTTCCCGGTTTTCCATAACTCAAAAGGGCGGGGTTTACAATAACATTATACAAAACTGCATGCATTAGATTGATCATACCTGTCATATATTTCGACTACAAGAGGATTTTTTGAGTTGCTTCTCCTTGGTTACCTAAAACGGGTAAAAAGGGAGTGGGTGAGTTCTACAACTCAGTGAGCGGGTGTTGGGAGCGAGTTTTCAAGAATTAGTTTGTTCAAAAGTGTGCTAAGATTTTCATTATCTTAAGAAGGATCTTTCCTAATATCCCAATTTTCAAAACTTTTTTCCTCAATTCCACATTAGGTGTGTTTAGGAGACAACACACGCCCTTCATCAGGAAGAGAACACACATTTACAGGTGTAACCCGTCTACTACACCCACTTGTAGCTTGGAGCGTCTTTACCTGCCACCCAAATAGAAGCCCATCCACTTTTACCCTGGGTCTAAGTGGATGTTCTGACATCCGACCTCAGACCCGAATATCACTCTGTGTCCATATGAGGACAAAGACCTCATCCTAACCCCACCCCAATCTCATGCACCAGAAGCTACTCCGAGCTTCCCGAGTGCTGGCACGATGAACTGCCATTATCTCCACCATGCTGTCTAATAGCCCTTAGGACGCATATTACAACTCTTGGGCATCTTGATGGTCATGTACCTCAAGTGCTTGCACAAAACAATAGTTTTCACATAGCCATTTATCTTTGGTGCCACTAGTCCAACGACCCCGACCCTCAACCCAACTTGCAGCTGCTTGTCTAGGTCGGTCCGTCAAATTGGTCCTAACGCATTGCCACTAGTCCATTGAGTAATATCGGTCCTGACTTAGTACCATGGAGAAATCACACATCAGTTTCATTAGAGTTTTCATGGCTTTTTCAATTAAATTTTTTTTACGAGCTCCTGTTGGTAACCATTGGCCTTGGGCCCACTACACTTGATTTTCCAAAATCGGGCATTTAGCCCCATAAGTTCAAAAATTGAGGTCTCTAGTCTATCTAAGTTGTTCTAGCTCCTGTCAATAAGGTCTCCCAAAGAGTTTAAGCATTGGCACAAAGTCAAGGGAGAACACTTCCGACAAAATATAATTTTCATTTCATCCCACCAACTAGGTGTGATGATACCTCCGCTTACAACTGACAAGCGGGTTTCTCCTTGGGGAATGATTTTCTCTACTTACAACCGGTAAGTAGGTTTTAGTTTCGTTCGCCCATCACCCCAATTGGGTATAATGTCAAAATTCCGCTTACAAGTGGTTTTTCATTTCTAAAGTTCTCATCATCCCAACCGGGTATGATGCAAATAAGCTCACTAACCCTATAACCATGACGTGTTTGTCCTCGTTTGGTTTTCCAATTCTATGGGAACTTTCCCTTGCTTGCATTCTCGTCATGTGTGTTGTCACGCCCCGACCTGGTTTGGTCGGATCCCCATGAACAACCCGCCACTCTCCTAGTTTATTAAAGGGTTTCCCCTTATTATAATCCGTAAAGAGTAAGGTGTCCTTTAAACCTGCACCATTTCCTGGAATAGCATAATAAAAACTGCATAAAATTTTAAACTTTTCATATCTGTCTTACAGGCATCTTAGTTGATTGTCTTTCAGGGTAGGCTTTCTGGGATTTCCTAAAAGGGATATAAGGGAGGGAGTGAGTACGACTACTCAGTGAATGGGTTTTTAAAGGTCTACTTTTAACTTTTAAGAAAAACATTTATATGGAGTGTGCGAGACTCCTTTCTTTTCAAAAATCCCTTCATTTAAAAATTTGGGTTTTTCCATTATTTCTTATACCGATGTGTCATCACCCAACACACATCCTTCATCATGAAAGTTACACACATTCGCAAGTCAGTTTCACTACTGAACCTGCTAGTGGCTTTGTAGCGACTTTTCCTGCCACCAGGATAGATGTACGACCACTTCTACCCTGGGAATGAGTGGATGTACACGAGATCTGACCCACAATCCCGAAATAACTTCTTCATGTCCGTATGAGGACAGAGACCTCATCCTGTCCCCACCGTAGTCTCATGCGCTTGGAGTGACTCCAAATTTCGCACAGACACCTGGAACGACGATCTGCCCTTATACTCACCGGGTCGTCCAGGGCCCTTAGGACACATCACTACCCCTCATGGGCATCTTGATGATCCCGTAATCATAGTGCATGCACAAACAATGTTTTCTTATCAAGCCATGTAATATGTGGTGCCACTGGTCAAATGGCCCCGACTCTCAACTCAACTCACAGTTGTTTGTCTTGACTAGTCCGTCAACCTGTCATGTCGCACTGTCGCTAATTGACTGGGCATGTTTTCTTATCATGCTAATTGGCCTTGGGCCCACTATACGAGATTTTCAAAAAACTGGGCATTCTAGCCCGCAAGTTCCAAAATCGAGGCCCCCGGCCTATAAGAGCAATTCGAGCTCCCGTCAAGAAGGTCTCCCAAATAGTTTAAGCATTGGCACACAGTCAGGGGAGAACACTTCCGACAAAATAGGTTTTCACTGTCCATTATACTAACCGGTATAAAGACATCTCCGTTCATAATCGATGAACGGGTTTTAAACTTCCTTCGAGGAAGTCTCATCATACCAACTGGGTATGATTTACTTACAACCGTTAAGTAGTTTTTCCGCATAATTATCACATCACTTTCTCTAAGTGGTGATGATTAAAATACCACTAAATAGTGGGTTTTTATACCGAGGTACTTATCATTCCCTACCGGGTATGACATAAAATTTCCACTCACAACCGGTAAGTGGTTTTTATCTTTAAGTTGTGCTCATCATCCCAACCGGGTATGATGTTAGTAAACCCACTCACCCGTTAACGCAGTGAATTCCACTTGACCGATTCTTTGTATTCACGCGAGCTTGTCCATGCTGGCGTTCCAAGTATTTCGCATTCCTACACGATATAAACATCCTTGTTCATTATTACTCGGCATAACAGCCTTCATTCATTTCCAATGAACGCGAAAACCCAAACTTTTAGTTATTTGCAATTAGGTCCCTAAAGTTATTTCTCTTTAACTTTATGTTCCTAATGTTGGTTTTTCCTCAAATTGAGTCCCGTAACTTTTAAAATTTATCCTAGGACCTCAATTTATTCAATTTCACCAAAAAGGGGTTTAATTTCACAAATTTCCAATTTGGTTCCCCAGTTTTTCCAAAATTACCATTTTGCCCTTCTTTTACAAAAATGGTAAGTTTTGCCCCAAAAATTCCAAAATTCCTCAATTGGTCCTCCAACATTATTTTCATGCCCAATTGACCCTCAATTTCATAAAATTGTATTTTGGCCCTTTGAATTTCGAAAATCCCCAATTTTCCCCCTAATTTCAACTCTTTAACACTACCGAATTTGATTTCATCAAATTGACCGATCAAACACTTCTAGTTGTTGAAATTGGAGTTGAAATTGAGTTTCTGCATGTTCATACAATTCTAAGAAACTTTGAATCGCAGATTTTAACGCTGGGACAAGCTCAAACGGAGCTTCGTCGGAAAACAAACTATAGAGAGAGAAAGCTTCGATTTCTCACTGGTGAGGGTACGACGGTTCGAGCTTTTGATCTAGGTGGATAGCTCTTATCTTGAGGTTCTTCCTAGAATCAAGAATCGCATCAATTGATGCCAAATTGAGTTAGAATTTCATTATTGAAATTCTATAGGTTCTCTCTCTAGCACCGATCGGAAATTGCAGAGGGGAGCCGAATTGGCTTACCTTTCAGTCGTAATCCGACCGTGGGAGGGCTGAAGGAGTGTTGAGAAGGCTTGGTTTTGCCTGAGGAGGGCTCGAAATGTTCAATTTCAACTCGGCCGAAATAGGGCAGCTTCAGTCCACCGGAGCTGCTTCACTATTCCATCATGTCGGCGCTTCTCTAGTGATTCTCGGGTTGACTAGAGTTTGCTATCAGATAGCTGACTTCTCCCCGATTCTAAAGAGCTCGACCTCTCTAAGAAAAATGTTGAAGTCGAAGCTCTGGTTTAAGCTTCATTGGGAAATGGAGCAGTAGAGAGAGAGAGAGAGAGAGAGAGAGAGAGAGAGAAGTGTTCAGGTGTGAGGAGAATGAAATGGGGATGACCTCTTAATATAGGCGTAAAACCCGTATATTAAATGGGTGAGATTTATTATTAGTATTAATATTGCCATAAATTATTGGTATTAATTATAATAATTAAATATATATTAATTTATGGTTATTTATGATAAGGCGTACATAAAAATTTTTACTGAAATTTCGAGTTACAAAAAAAACTTCATACTTCCGAGGAGGTCACCCATCCTCACACTACTCTCGGGCAAACACGCGTAAATTTGAAGTTCTTATGAAATCTAGTTCACTTGAACCAATTTGGATTTTATTTTTTAAAGTTTCTTAAATTTCTTTTCCAAGGTTTAATGAACCCTTTAGATCACCTGGAAGTTGTAAATTTCCATATTGCGTGTTCTCAAATGTAAACCGGCTCGGTTTTCTTACTCGATTTGACTGATTCTTTTCCTAGTTTTTCTTAACTCAAAAGTGCGGGGTTTACAACTCTCCCCTCCTTTTAGGAGTTTTGTCCCAAAAAATTAACCAATATATTCCACATCAGGAATAATTTTCCTTAAAGTGGTTTTCTTGACATACTAACACTTTGATTGCTCTTTCGCTTAGTCCTCATAATCATTCATCTAAGGAATTTCTTTTCATTTATCATGCTTACTCCTTCCATGGTGTTATAATAACGAGGCATGTATGGTTCATTAATCCAAATGTATATTCTTAGGTTCACATCTCCCTTTATTTAGGATAAGGTTCTTCCTTTTGGGGATTTTACTCAAGATTTCAGGATTGGGGATTCCAAGATGCCCAATCGTTCCTTTGTCTAGTTATTCTCTTCATCGTTGAAACCCCTAGCTCGATGTTTTTTCAAGCATTACATACTTGTTTTCATAGGTTTTTGTGTTATTATTCTTTCGTCCCAATTTATCCCATCATTCATCCGTCATTGATTACAACTTTGGTCAAATTTATATTTGACCTTGTTATGTTTACCAACTAACTCCTTCTTACTCGAGTTACATTTTACTCGGCATTGTTGGTGCTTATATGTCCCTTATGATATGACATAGTTCTGAACCTGTCTCAGTACATCAGACTCCTACAACACCTCTTTTAGGGTTATTTCCAACTTTCCAGCCTTCCAGGGACTGTATAATTTTAACACTCCTTTCATCGAGTAGTATTCCTCAACTACCTTGACTGTTACCCAATTATCATTCGTATCTTGACAACATGTCTTACATAATCGTGTCAATTTTCCTTACCCACTCGTCCTTTCCCAACTTCTTTATTGGGTCTTTCTGGTGCCAATTATTTGGTTTCCCAATAGTTTACCAACAAACTGGGATTCTTTCCTTAAGTCCTTGGCATTCCTTATTCAAGGATTTTTCCTTTTTCCTTTTTCCTTAATCCCCTTTTACTTACTCATAATCACTTCATGATTCTTCATTCTATAATAATTGCTTTCGATCTATGTGTCGATTACTTTGCTTGGGAAGGTTCCCTCCTTCCGGTTTTGTTCTCTACTATGTCCCTTACAATTGAGATTTCCATCTTAGGAGTTACATGCTCAACCTCCTTATCATTCATTGTATGGTTCTTTCTCCCTTTCTTCGCACCATTATCTATGTTAGGGCATCTGTTTGCTTTGGATCCTTTTCTATCCACAACTTTTGTTTTATCCCTTATTCCTTAGATGGGATACTTCCGATTATTGGTTTTATTCCGTGCATTCCACCCTATGCTCGATCATCCACTCTTTAAGCTTCATATGCGCGTGTGGACTATGACCCGTCTTACCAATTGCAGTTATTCCTCCTTAGCCACATCTTATTTGGAGGACTTACTTTCCCAATGTTTCTCGAACATTCTTTGCTTTATTACCTTAGTATGGGTTGTCCACTCATTCATACTTGTCACAACATCTTTTTGATGCTAACCCATTAACTTATTTCCGTTTAAGGAGGGTTCACATCCTTCTTGTTTCAAAATCTCTTGTTCATCCTTTGTGAAGCTCACTTAACCATCTCAAGACTTTAAACTAGAAATCCAATTTTGGTCATTAATTTCTTTAAGGATTTTCTTTCATTCTTTTTTTCCAATGTTTTGGCCTTTTCACTTCTCCCTTCTTTGTCGTGGTTTAAATCAAGGATTCTCTCGAAGACTAATTCTTCAACTGTCTCCTTCTCTCCATTTTTTTATCCAATCATCTGGGCAGCTGTATCACTCGTCCTTTATGCCCATCCTTTGTCCTTCATAGAGTGTAGTCTTTACTACATCTCAGCCTTTCTTAGGGTTTTGTTTATTCTCTTTGGCCGTCCCATTGTTATTCGTTTCTTCTTTCTACTATGTTCTCATGAAATTATTGTTTAGTTCTCCTGCTCTCTCCAAGTAGGTCACATTGGGCCATCATGATACTTCCTTCCTTTGAAACATTTCCCAATTAAGGGTTGGTTCCTTGCACTCCACATTATGTCCATTCGCCCATCAAAATTCCTTCAAGGGTAGTTAGTCGTATGCATCCCTCTAAAGTTTACTTTCATAGTGTATTTCTTTATGGAGCGTTCAAATCTTCCTTTTTTTCAAGATTTCTTGATAATTATGTGAGAGGCTTGCCTATTATTTTTTTTTCTTGGTTAATTTGGCCTTTGGTCCTGTTAAGGATTTCCTTCATCCTTCTTTTCCCGAGTATTTGGCCTTTTCGCCCCTCTCTTCTTTGTTGGAACTCAAATTATGGTTTTCTCGTGTATTAGTTTGTTAATTGCCTTGCCTCCACCATTCCTTTGGTCTAAGTTTCTTAGGGCAGTTGTTTCTCGAGTACTCTTGTCCTTAACGTCCATCTCACTGACCTTTTTATGGTGTAGCCCCTTCTACTTCCCGGTCTTCCTTAGGGTGTCATTTGTTCCCTCTAACTATCTTGTTGTAACGACTTGCTTTCTCTTGTCTTGTTGGTCCGAACTTCTTATTTGACATAGTTACTTTTTCCAAGGTGATTTATTCCTGTAATTCCAATATGTCCCGTTTGTCATCAAATGTTCGTCTTGTCTTCTCTTGTGGATGCACTCCTTTCTTTGCTCCTAAATTGTTTGGATTTTCTTCTTAAAGGGAGAATTCTCTTCAGCTATCCTTTGTTCTGTTTGTGGTTTTATTGAGGTCCTACCTTTACTCCTTTTTCCTTCTTACCACTTTGCTAAGATTTTAAAGAGTTTCCTCTTATCTGTGGTTGCAAATGGAGTCACGTTTCTTGGGATGGTATCCTTTCGAATTTCCTATAGTTGTAGGGTGTTTATTCTTGGAAAATATTGTCCTAACTCCTGGTGATGTGGGACAGTTTTTCACTTCGTGTCCTATTCCCCTCTAGGTTAACTTGATTCCTGTCCTTTATAGGGTTGGGCACTTCTCCACACAGTGTCCCTATCATTTATGCTTGTAATTACATGAACATAAGTGGTTCCTCCTAGCATTTTCTTGGGAATTGTTAGTTTTGGTGCTCCTTCATCCTTAAGTCTGGATACCGTGAGAGTTTTTTTTCTTTTTGGAGTCTTCCATGAAGATCACATCATTTGAGGGATAGGGTTTTTAGGAATTTGGAGTACTTCATTAATAGATTAGTATAGTATGTTGGGGATTTTGACCCTATTATAGAAAATGGTCACCAAATAACTAGGGAGCTATGAGATTCTTGATAAGCATCCTCCTATGTAAGGTTATATGTCCCATTTTATGGCTTCACGCTTGGCTTCCTTTATACTTAGAGTTGTGACCTCAATAGGTCCTGTCACCATTCTCTAGGATACTTTCTCATTTGCTCTTTTGAGATTCCTGCCATGCTTTAGGCATTTGGGAAGCTTCTAGGGTTGTCTTCCTACGAAGATAAGGTGTTGAGTAGAGCCATTCCTAGTTTTCTTGGTTCCTCTCTTGGGAGCCATCTGAAAATTTTAGGATAAATTCTATTAGTTACAATAGTTTATAGTCTTGATTATGTATTCGAGGAAACAGGCTCTGATACCACTATAGTTTTCATGCCCCGACCCGGTTTGATCGGATCCCCGTGAACAACCCACTACTCTCCCAGTTTATTAAAGGGTTTCCCCTTATTATAATCCGTAAAGAGTAAGGTGTCCTTTAAACCCGCACCATTTCCTGGAATAGCACAATTAAAACTGCATGAAATTTTAAACTTTTCATACCTGTCTTACAGGCATCTTAGTTGATTGTCTTTCAGGGTAGGCTTTCCAAGATTTCCTGAAAGGGATATAAGGAGGGAGTGAGTACGACTACTCAGTGAATGGGTTTTTAAAGGTCTACTTTTAACTTTTAAGACATTTATATGGAGTGTGCCAGACTCCTTTCTTTTCAAAAATCCCTTCATTTAAAAATTTGTATTTTTCATTATTTCTTAGTTACCGGTGTGTCATCACCCAACATACATCCTTAATCATGAAGGTTACACACATTCACAAGTTAGTATCACTACTAAACCCGCTAGTGGCTTTGGAGGGACTTTTCCTGCCACTCGGATAGAAGTACAACCACTTCTATCCTAGGAATGAGTGGATGTACCTGACGTCCGACCCACAATCCCGGAATCCCTTCTTTGTGTCCGTATGAGGACAGAGACCTCATCCCGTCCCCACCCCGGTCTCATGCGCTTGGTGCTACTCCAAATTTCACATAGACACTTGAAACGACGATCTGCCCTTATACTCACCGGGTCGTCTAGGGCCCTTAGGACACATCACTACTCCTTATGGGCGTCTTGATGATCCCGTAATAATAGTGCATGCACAAACAATATTTTCTTATCAAGCCATGTAATATGTGGTACCACTAGTCTAACGGCCCCGACTCTCAACTCAACTCGCAGTTGACCTGTCATGTCGCACTGCCGCTAATTGACTGGGCATGACGGTCCTATCTTGGTACCATGGCCAAACAATTCACTTATTAAGTTTTATGGCACATATATCATGTTCGTTTATGAGCTCCTGCTCGTGCCAACTGGCCTTAGGCCCACTATACGAGATTTTCAAAAAACTGGGCATTCTAGCCCGCAAGTTCCAAAATCGAGGCCCCTGACCTATAAGAGCTATTCGAGCTCCCATCAAGAAGGTCTCTCAAATAGTTTAAGCATTGGCACACAGTCAGGGGAGAACACTTCCGACAAAATAGGTTTTCACTATCCATTATACCAACTGGTATAAAGACATCTCCATTCATAACCGATGAATGGGTTTTAAACTTCCTTCGAGGAAGTCTCATCATACCAACTGGGTATGATCTACTTACAACCGTTAAGTAGTTTTTCCGCATAATTTTCACATCACTTTCTCTAAGTGGTGATGATTAAAATACCACTAAATAGTGGGTTTTTATACCGAGGTACTTATCATTCCCTACCGAATATGACATAAAATTTCCACTCACAACCGGTAAGTGGTTTTTATCTTTAAGTTATGCTCATCATCCCAACCGGGTATGATGTTAGTAAACCCACTCACCCGTTAACGGAGTGAATTCCACTTGACCGGTTCTTTGTATTCACGCGAGCACGTCCTTGCTGGCATTCCCGGTATTTCACGTTCCTACACGATATGAACATCCTTGTTTATTATTACTAGGCATATCAACGTTCATTCATTTCCAATGAATGAGAAAACCCAAACTTTTAGTTATTTACAATTAGGTCCCTAAAGTTTTTCCTCAAATTGAGTCTCGTAACTTTTAAAATTTATCCTGGGGTACGACGGTCCTAGCTTTCAATCTAGGCAAATAGCTCTCATCTTGAGGTTCATCCTAGAATCAAGAATTGCATCAATTGATGTTGAATTGAGTTAGAATTTCATTATTGAAATTCTGTCAGTTCTCTCTCTAGCACTAATTGGAAATTATAGAGGGGAGCTGAATTGACTTACCTTTTAGTCGTAATTCGGCCGTGGGAGGGCTGAGGGAGTGTTGAGAAGGCTTGGTTTTACATGAGGAGGGCTCGAAATGGCCAATTTCAACTCAACCGAAATAGGGCAGCTTTGGTCCACCGGAGTTGCTTCACTGTTCCACCATGTCGGCGTTTCTCTAGTGATTCTCGAATTGACTGGAGTTTGCTATCAGATAGCTGACTTCTCCCCTATTCTAAAGAACCCAACCTCTCCTTTCGAGGTTAAGAAAAATGTTGAAGTCGAAGCTCTAGTTTAATCTTCACCAAGAAATGGAGCAGTTGAGAGAGAGAGAGAGAGAGAGAGAAGTGTTCAGGTGTGAGGAGAATGAAATAGGGATGACCTCTTTATATAGGCATAAAACTCGTGTATTAAAGGGGCGAGATTTATTAATAGTATTAATATTACCATAAATTATTGGTATTAATTCCAATAATTTAATTTCGGTATTAATTCCAGTAATTTAATTTCAGTATTAAATTATTTGTATTAATTCCTCACATCCTCACACTACTCTCGGGCAAGCACGCTTAACTTTGAAGTTCTTATGAAATCTAGTTCGCTTGAACCAATTTGGTTTTTGTTTTCTAAAGTTTCTTAAATTTCTTTTCCAAGGTTTAATGAACCCTTTAGATCACCCAGAAGTTGTAAATTTACATATTGTGTGTTCTCAAATGTAAACCGGCTCGGTTTTCTTACTCGGTTTGACCAGTTCTTTTCCCGGTTTTTCTTAACTCAAAAGTGTGGGGTTTACATGTGTCCCTACACAATTTTGGTAGCCTTATCATTTACAGTTTGGCATAAAAACCTATGCTCACAATTTTTTATTAATTGCACGTAGGTCCGTAAAGTTCATTTCTCTTCACTTTAGGTCCCAAATGCCCATGTTTGCCCAATCTGAGTCCCAAGGTTTCCAAAATTTCACTTTGAGTCCTCATTTTACTCAAAATTGTATAAGGGGATCAAGTTTTCCAAATTTCCATTTTGGTCCCCTACTTTTCAAAAATTACCATTTTGCCCATACTCTCCAAAAATTGCAATTTGGCCCTAAATGTTTCAAAAATTGAACAATTGGTCCTGCAACATCATTTTCATGCCCAATTGGCTCTCAATTTTGGGAAATTGCAAAGAGGTCCCTCAATTTTATGAAATCCCCAATTTTTGCCCAAAATTTCCCCCAATTTCTCCGAGCTCAAACAGAGCGTCACTGAAAAATTGACTGTAGAGAGAGAAAGCTTCTATTGCTCACCAGTGAGGGTGTTGCAGTCTAAGCTTTCTATCTGGTAGATAGCTCTCCTCCGGTGGTTCCTCCTAGGATTAAGAATGGCATTAATTGATGTTGAATTAGATTAGAATGTTCTCATTGAAATTTTGTCAGCTCTCTTTAGTACTTGTCGGAAATCGTAGAGGGGAGCCGAATTGGCTTACCTTTCAGTCATAATTTGGCCTTGGGAGGGTGATGAGAGGTTGGGAGAGCTTGGTTTGGTCTGAGAAGGGCTCAAATCGGCCAATTTCAGCTTAGCCAAAATAGGGCAGCTTCGGTCCGCCGGAGCTGCTTCACTATTCGATCACGTCAGCGCTTCTCCGATTACTCTCCGAGTGATTGGATGTCACCACCATGTAGCTGACCTCTCCTGGTTCTAAGGAACCCGACCTTGCTTTCTTTGGCTCAGAAATGACCCTATATCAGAGCTCTGGTTCGAGCTTCACTGGAAAACTAAGCAGTTGAGAGAGCGTGAGCTTTTTAGGTGTGGAGAGGATGAGTGGAGAGGGGCTCGTTATATAGGGAGTCGGGGACTCGTCGGTCATCCGTTTGGAACCTTTATGATAGATATTGATGGCCTGAAATGTACTGAACGAAACATTTCTTTTTCATTGGTGCTGCTTTAATTTTTCGACGAGTGAATAGTGCTATTATCTGAAGGAAGAAGACGACACTGTTTAGGACCGGTCCAAATCGAGTTCAAAGCTTAAATCGACCGATTCACCCTCAATTTGACCGAATATTTCAAATCTAAAAATTTCTATATTCATTTTCTATCCAATGGCCTCAAATCTCAAATTTAAAATTTTTTATCCACCTAAAAATATGAATTTAGTATTCAGTTCAATAGTGGTTCAAACCGGTCCATACCAGTTCAATCCGGTTCAGATCCGGTTCACCTGAACCGGTTTGGTTTTCATCCACAATTCACCATAAAGTCCTTTTTCATGACTTTTATGACTTTTTAGGTCACTTAGGGTCCATAAATTTCCCAATTTGTCCTCTCTCTATCGGTTCTAGTTCATAAACTGGCTCGGTTCTTAAACCGGTTCAATCCGATTTAGGTTCGATTCACCCGAACCGGTCTAGCTTCTCTCTCAATTTGTCCTAAAGTTCTTTTCCAAGGTTTATGAACCTCTTTGGGTCACTTGGGAGTTAAAATTTCTCCCATTTGCCCATTTCCCCAATAACGGGTTTGTGAACTGGTTCAATTTTCTCACTTAGTATGACTAGTTCTTTTGCTAGTTTTTCCTTAACTCCAAAGAGCAGGTTTAAAGTTGACCAAGAGGAGTCAAGGGAAGGTCGGTTTAGCTGTAGGAGGTTTGGGGTGGCTAGAATTCAACTCAACAAAGCATTGTCACTGTGGGTTCGTTGGAGCAGTGGTACTGTGCAAGGTTTCCAATGCTCCTTCGGTGGTCCTTGAGTCAAACAGAGGGTGCAGCTGGGTGTAGAACTTCCTCCCAATTCTAGGGAGTCCAAATGTAGTGTTGGAGGTTGAAGAAAGTGGCGATGTCGGAGCTTTGGCTTACACCTCACCGAAACGTTGAGCACTCTCTCTTTTTTGATTGATTACAAGATGAGGAGGACGAGGGGAGGGGTTTTCTTTATACAGGAAGCTCGAAAACTGATAGGGATATCGGTCAACATAGGACTCGACCCAAGCCTCGCACACCAGCAGTCTTATCGGAGAGCTTTCTAGGTCGGCGAAGATAAAACTTCTCATTGTTCTCTCTTTTTGCTAATTTTTCCAACGAGGAAGATGACACTATGTCGCGTGAGTGAGCTTGCCACATGGCACATTGTGATTGGTTGGATTCACTTACTCATCTTCCTACTCAGCATCCTAGTCAGTCATTTACTTAGTGACCGGACACGTGGTGGCCTCCCATTGGTCGCTCCTTCTAACGTGGCTATTGACCGCATTTCTATCGACCGTTGACCGTGACACATGGCATCCTCTGATTGGCCAATTTAAATATACATGGTTTCCATCCTAATGCACAATGTCATTGCCACGTATCAGCCTCTAATTGGTCAAGGCTATTCAATTTGGCTCCACCACGTGTTGACCTTTGATTGGTCGACCAACGTGGCACCTTTGCCACGTGTCTACTTCCCATTGGTCGGTCCGGCTAACAGGGCTTCTCTAACATTGACTGTTGACTTAGGAAACATGTCACTCTCCCATTGGTCGATCGTTGCTGAGGTGGATTTTCCTCCCTTGATTGTTGACCGAGTACACGTGTCGTGCTTTGATTGGTCAGCACTGACTTAGTGCTGATGGGGCATGCTTCATCATGCGTCACCCACTGATTGATTAGGTCTGCTAGTTGGGCACTGACTTGGAAGTAATCTGTTAACTGGCTAGACCGTTGACTGGTCTGGTGGGACCAGGTTCAGTGACCAAAATTCAAAAGTTGATCGATTTAGGCTATATTCCACTAGTTTTCTAAAATTTTAAAATATCTAAATTCATGTAAATTCATTTTCTATACAATTGTGACTTCAATTTACCAATTGATGTTTTTAAGTCACCTAGAAAAATGATTCTTTAAACTCATTCATTATGGTTCAGGTTCGGTTCTCACACCCAATTTCATCCATGGTTCCTTTATAGGATTTTTGGGTATTTATTGGACACCTAAGATTTTGCAATTTCCTGTTTTGCCTCTTATTCACAAATTCTAGTTCGCTTTGATCCTCGATTTTCTCTTAAAAGTTTCCAGTTCACATTTCTGGTTTCTCATTTTGAGAGAACGGGGTTTACAACTACTCCCCTCATTTTAGGGAGTTTTGTCTCTAAAACTCAATGCACATAGCCTAAATATATAATGTTTTTCTCTTTCATCCCATTCGAAAAAATTTTCCTAGTTTTAATTCCTATAGGGATCATGGGACTCCATCTCTCCTAACCATTTAGTAGTGTTCCTCCACTACCTTGAACGTGGTCCAACCATCCTATGTACATAACCCCACTATTTGGTTATTTCTCAGTAACCTCGTAATTCTCCATACCTTGAAACTTGGACTTTCCTAGTACTGAGTTCTTTCCATTTCCTTCCTCATTCGGTACTCCTATAAAGCTCCATCGGAGGCTTCATGATTGATACTTCAAGCTCTTCTCCTTTGCCCTTTTAACGAGAATCTTGAGAGGTTCCAAGTCTTTTTCCATCATTCACTCATATCGTGGACTTTATTCTTATTAATTCTTCATTCATGCCCTTCCCAACTAGCACTACTCTTAGCCTACTCCCTCGCTTTTACTTAGACCTCATGCCTTTCATGACCGTTCGGGGTTCCCTTATCTGCTTGTCCATTACCACCCTCTCTACTGGTCATCCATGATTCTAACTACTGATCTTCTAATCACTTCGTGACATGTCTATCGACATACTCATGATTTTCCTCGATCATTCAGTTCCTCATGTTCGATGGCTTCCCTACCTAAGGGTTTCCATTCCCTAATACGTCCGTAATCGCTTGTGACCATCACACAATTCTTCATTCTAATTTGAATCCTTATGGTCTACTTATTAACTCCTTGGTTCACTTGTTCATTCGATGATTTATGTATCTTGGCTTATTGGGCAATGCATAGTCCCCTCTCAAGCCATGCAATTGAACGGATTGGTCCCATTCCAAGGAGTAAGAAGTCCTCCATTGTAAATCCCGCTCTTTTGAGTTAAGGAAAACTAGGAAAAGAACCAGTCAAACCGAGTGAGAAATATCGGACCGGTTCACAAACTCGACCATTTGAGGGTTTATAAAACCTTGGAAAAGAACCTTAAGACAAATTAAAAGAGAAAAACCAGATTGGTTCAGATGAACTAGATCCCATTAGAACACCAAAGTTAAGCGTGCTTGTGAGAGTAATGCTAGGATGGATGACCTCCTCAGAAGTATGTTTTTTTTTGTAACCAGAAATTTCGGTCAAAATTTTTTATGCAAATTACTATCACAAATAACCATAAATTAATATATATATATATATATTTAATTATTAAAATTAATACCTAAATTAAATTATTAGAATTAATACTAATAAATACCCATCAATTTATGGCAACATTAATACTAGTAATAAATCTCCCCCATTTAATATACACTTTTACATCTATATAAAGAGCTCATCCCCATTCATACTCCTCACACCTAAACACTTCTCTCTCTCTCTACTACTCCATTTCCCGGCAAAGCTCAAACCAAAGCTTCGATTTGAGCATTTTTCTTAACCTTGGAAGGAGAGGTCGAACTCTTTAGACTCCGGGGGAAGTCAACTATCTGATAGAAAACTTCACTCAATCCGAGAATCGTTGAAGAAGCGTCGACATAATCAAACAATAAAGCTGCTCTAGTAATTTAATTTCCCAAGCTAAAATCGACCATTTTGAGCCCTCCTCAAGCCAAACCAAGCCCTCCCAACACCTCCATAGCCCTCCCACGACCGAATTAGGACTAAAAGGTAAGCTAATTCGGCTCCCCTCTACCATTTCTGATCAGTGCTAGAGAGAGAACCGACATAATTTTGATGATGAAATTCTTATTCAATTCGGCATCAATTGATGCAATTCTTGATTCTAGGATGAACATTAGGATGAGAGCTATCTGCCTAGATTGAAAGCTCGGACCATCGTGCCTCCAACGGTGAGTAATTGAAGCTTTCTCTCTCTACAGTCTATCTTCCGATTAAGCTTCGTTTGAGCTTGTTCGGGTATCAAAACTTGCGATTCAAGGTGCTATTTAATCGTATGAAGATGTAGGGTCTCAATTTTAACTTCAATTTCAACAATTAGAAGTGTTTGATCGGTCAATTTGATGAAATCAAATTCGACTGTGTTAAAAAGTTGAAATTATGAGAAATTTTGGGGGAAATTGTGGATTTTCCAAATTTGAAGGACCAAAATGTAATTTAGTAAAATTGAAGGTCAATTGGGCATGATAAGAATGTTAGAGGGCCAATTGAGCAATTTTAGAATTTTTGGGGTAAAACTTACCATTTTTGGAAGGAAGGGCAAAATGGTAATTTTGGAAATGTTGGGGGACCAAATTGAAAATTTGGGAAATTAAACCCCTTTTGTGAATTTGAATAAATTGAGGTTCTAAGATAAATTTTAAATTTTTTAGGACTCAATTTGAGAAAAACCCGGCATTAGGGACTTAAAGTTAAAGAAAAATAACTTTATGGACAAAATTGCAAATAAATAGAAAGTTTGGTTTTCTCATTAATTTAGAATGAATGTAGGCTATTAGGCTGAGGGATAATGAAAAAGGATGTTCATATCGTGTAGGTATATAAAGTACCGAGAATGCCAGCAAGGACAAGCTCACGTGAATATAAAGAACCGGTCAAGTGGAATTCACTACATTAATGTGTGAGTGGGAATTTTATATTATACCCGGTTGGGGATGAAAAGTACCTCGAAATGAAAACCCACAACTTAGAGGAGTGATGTAAAAATGATGCGGAAAAATTACTTATAAATTGTAAGTAGATCATACCCGATTGGTATAATGAAACTTTCTCGAAGGAAGTGGAAAACTTGTTAATTGGTTATGAGCGGAGATTTTTTAATACTAAGTTGGTATGATTGATAATTGAAAATTTATTTTTTCAAAAGTGCTCTACTCTTACTGTGTGCCACTGCTTAAATGATTTGGGAGACCTTCTTGATGGGAACTCGAATAGCTCTGTTAGGCCAGAGGCCTCAATTTTGGAACTTGAGGGCTGATATGCCCGATTTTGAAAATCTCGTATAGCGGGCCCAAAGCCAGTTAGCACGAGTAGGAGCTCGTAAACAAAACATGATTTATATGCCATAAAACTTTAGATAAATAAATTATTTAATCATGGTACCAAGACAGGACCAACATACTTAGTCAACTAGAGGGAGTGCTACATGACAGGTCGACGAACCAATCAAGACCAATAACTGCAGGTTGAGTAAAGGGTCGGGGCCGTTGGACCAGTGGCACCACAAATTATATGGCAAGATGTGAAAATACTTATTGTGCATGCACTGTGATTACGCTACCTTCAAGATGCCCAAGAGGGGTAGTGATGTGTTCCAGGGTCCTCGACGATTTGGTGGCTATAAGGGCAGATCGTCAGATGAGGTGACCTTGCGAAACTCGATGTAGCTTCAAGCGCATGAGACCGGGGTGGGGTCGGGATGAGGTCTCTGTCCTCATACGGACATGGAGATTGATTTCAGGATTGAGGGACGAATGTCGCATACATTAGCTCATTCTTAGGGTAGAAGTGGATGTTCTTCTATATAGGTGGCCGATAAAGTCGCTCCGACGCCAAAAGTGGTTTCAATGGACGGGCTGGCCCACGATTGTGTGATTGACCTTCATGATGAAGGATATGTGTTGGGTGATGGCACACCATGATTAATAAGAAATGGTAATAAAAATAGAGATTTGAAATGAAAGAATTTTTGAAAGAAAATAAGGAGTCCTTGCGAATCTTGGACAGATCTGAGTAGTTGTACTCACCCCTCCCTTATATCCCTTTCAGGTAGACCAAGGAAAACCTACCCAAGACCTCCTGTTAGTTACACCTGTAAGGCAGATTTGATTAATTTAAAATTTTATACAGTTTTGATTTATGCTATTCTAGAAAAGGTGTTAGTTTAAAGGACGTCTTACTCTTCATCGTTTATAAACAAGTGGCAAGCCTTAATAAATTGGGAGAGTGGCGAGTTGATCTCGGGGATTTGACCAAACTGGGTTGGGCGTGACAACTTGAGTGGTATCAGAGCCTATTTCCTCGAATACATAATCAAGACTAGAAAATATAGTAACTAATAGGATTGATCTTAAAATTTTCAGATGGCTCTTAGGAGAGGAACCAAGAAAACTAGGAATGACTCTACTCAACACTCTGTTCTTGTAGGAAGACAGCCCTAGAAGCTTCCCAATGCATGAGGCATGGTAGGAATCTCAAAAGACCAAATGGGGAAGTATCCAGGAAAATGGTGCTTGGACCTATTGAGGGCACAACTCTAAGTACAAATGAAGCCATAAACGCCAGTAAAGGGCGTATAACCTTACCTAGGAGGATGCTTATCAAGAATCCCATAGCTCCCTATTTATTTTATGACCACTTTCTGTAATAGGGCAAAAAACCCCAATATATTGTACTCTTCTATTAATGAAGTACTCCCAATTCCAAGAAACCTTGTCTCTTAAAGGATGTAATCTTGTTAGGAAGATGGCCCCAAGAAAAGTAACCAAATAAAACCACGATTCCCTAGACACCACAGAGATCAAGGATAAAGGAATGAATCAAGGAGATTATTAGGCAAAGAAGGCATGACAAGAAAACTGTCATGGTAAGGAGTCTAGGAGAACTCTTGGGGTAACTAAGTAAGGAACAACCTATTATAAGGTACAAAGGAAATAGGACATGAAATGAAGGACTGTCCCACACCACTAGGATTTAGAATAATACTTTTCAAGAAAGACGCCCTCACAATTATAGGAAATTCGAAAGGATTCCATCCCAAGAAACGCGACTCCAGCTTGTAGTTTCAACCATAGACAAGAGTAAGCTCTTCAAGATCTTAGCGAAGTGGCAGGAAGGAAAAGGGGCTAAAGGTAGGATCTCAATAAAGCCACACACGGAACAAAAGGTAGTTGAAGAGAATTCTCCCTTAAAGAAGAAAATTCCAACAATTTAGGAGCAAAGAAAGGAGTACATCCACAAGAGAAGACAAGCGGAGCATTTGACGAGAAATGGGATGTCTTGAGATTGCAAGTACAACTTCTTTTGGATAAAGCAGAGAAGTAAAAAATTGGAGTCTCTGACCAACATAGCAGAAGTAAGCTAACCATAAAAATAAGATAGTCAAAGAGAATGAACGATGCCCTAAGGAGGACCGAGAAGTAGTAAGGAATACACCCTAAAAAGGGCAATGGAAGAGTTATTAAGGATAAGAAGATTTGAGAGACAACTACCTCAAGAGAATTAGACAAGGTGAATAGTAGAGGCGAGGCAGGTAACACACTAACCCTCGTGAGGGTCATAGATTAAACTCCAACAAAGAAGGAAGAAGTGGAAAAGCAAATATTAGGGAAAAGAAGGATGAAGGAAAATTCTTAAAAAGACTAATTGCCAAAATAACGACCAAACTTAAGCCAAGAGAGGAGTAGGCAAGCCCCTCGCATGATCAAGAGATCTTGAAATAAGTAAGATATGAGCTCTCCCTAAAAGAAATAGGCACGTACTAAAGTAAATTAAGGATGAAGATATAGTGCAAAATATGTGCCCGTAAGATTTCGAGAGTAAAGGTAACCAAGAGAAGACGACATCAAAGGGTGTCATTTAAGGGTAGAAATTCCCTAAAGCAAATGAAAAAAAAAAAAAGAATTTCAGGAGAAAGGGAAAGAATCCTACCAAGGAAGGAAGCCCTAGAAAGACATGTGTATCCCAATTAAGAGGAAATGGATCCAACCGAAATGGAAAGAACGATAAGCTCACAAATGAAATGCTGGTTGAGATGGAAAGATCAAATACCAAGGAAAAATACTCAAGAGGGCCTAAGAAGTAAATTAAACTAAAGGAATGGATAAATAACATGGTAGAATCAAAGAATGTTGTAACGAATAGGAGTGGCTGAACTACAATAATAAGAGAATAAAAGAAAGAATATATGAGAAATCTTGGAGAAGTAAGCCCTCAATTAAGAAAAAAATTAGGGAAAATGACCACTGACATCAGGATGGGTCGTGGTCCACACTCACTTAATGGAGCCTAAAGAATGGACGGATGAGCATAGTGTAGAGTATATGAAATAAGACCAACAATAAAAAATTCCTTAGATAAGGAATGAAAGGAAATTTAAGACAAATAAGGATTTAAAGTGGGCAATTACCTCAACATAAAAGAAGGTGTAAGGAAATGAAGGAAGGAATCTCCAAAGAATGGTAAGAAGGTTGAACATGTAACTCTTAAGATTAAAACCTCTACTTTGAGGAATATAGTAGAGAATGAAACCGTAAGAAGGGAACTCCCCAAACAAAACAATCAATACATAGACCAAAAAGAGATCAACTCAAAATAATGAATCGTGAAATTGTCATGAGCAAGTAAGAGTGGATTAAGGAAAAAGGAAAGTCCTTGAATAAAGGATGCCATTAAAGAAGAGAAAGGACATAAGAAGGGAAAAATCCTCGTACGACAATAAGCCATCAGGAAACCCAATGATTGGAATCAAAAAGTCCCAATAAAAAAAAGTTTGGAAAGGATGAGTAGGTAAGAGAAATCGATACAGTTATGTGAGACATAACTTCAAAGGCATGATGGATGAGAGGATAATGGTAAAAGGATAGTTGAGGAATGATATCAAAAGAAAAGTGGGATGAAGTTATACAATCCCTAAAAGGTCGGAAATTAAGAGTGACCCTTAAGGAGATGTTCTAGAAATCTAATGGACAGAGACATGTCCTAGAAAATGCCATGTTGTAAGGGGCATATAAGTCCAGCAATCCCAAGGAGAATATGACTCAAAGTAAGAAAGAGTCGGCTAGTAAGCATGACAAGGTTGAATATAAAAATTTGGACCGAAGTTATAAAAAACAATGAACGGAGAAAGGGTCAAAATAGGACAAAAATGTGATAACAAAGAAAACCCTGAAAACAAGTACGTAACGCTTGAAAGAACATCGACATAAGAGTTTCAACTACAAAGAGAATAATTAGACATAGGAAAGGTTGGGTATTTTGGAACTCCCAATCGAGAAATCCTAGGCAACACACAAGAGGAGAAATCTTGTCCTAAGTAGAGGAGGAAGTGGACATTAAAGAAAATTAACCCAGATGTAAAATATGTCGATTAAGTTTTAAGGACAAAACTCCTAAAAAGAGTGGAGAGTTATACACCTTGCTCTTTTGAGTTAAGGAAAACTGGGAAAAGAACCGGTCAAACTGATTGAGAAATATCGGACCGATTCACAAACCCAACCATTTGAGGGTTTATAAAAACCTTAGAAAAGAACATTAAGACAAATTAAAAGAGAAAAATCAAATCGGTTCAGATGAACTAGATCCTATTACAACACCAAAGTTAAGCATGAGAGTAATGCTAGGATGGGTGACCACCTGGGAAGTATGTTATATTTTAACCCGAAATTTCGGTCAAAAATTTTTATGCAAATGCACGCCCTATCATAAATAACCATAAATTAATATATATATATATATATATATAATTATTGAAATTGATACCCATAATTTAATATCTAAATTAAATTATTAGAATTAATACTAATAAATACCCATCAATTTATGGCAACATTAATACTAGTAATAAATCTACCCCATTTAATACACAATTTTACACCTATATAAAGAGCTCATCCTCATTCATACTCCTCACACCTGAACACTCTCTCTCTACTGCTCCATTTCCTAGTGAAGTTCGAACCAAAGCTTTGACTTGAGCATTTTTCTTAACCTTGGAAGGAGAGGTCGGGCTCTTTAGACTCCGGGGGAAGTCAGCTATCTAATAGCAAACTCCAGTTAATCCGAGAATCGTCGAAGAAGCGCCAGCATAATCAAACAATGTAGCAGCTCCGGTAAATCGAAGCTGCCTTATTTCACCCAAGCTGAAATCGACCATTTCGAACCCTCCCCATTCCAAACCAAGCCCTCCCAACACCTTCATAGCCCTCCTACAGCTGAATTAGGACTGAAAGTTAAGCCAATTCGGCTCCCATCTACAATTTCCGACCGGTGCTAGAGAGAGAACCATCATAATTTTGATGATGAAATTCTTACTCAATACGACATCAATTGATGCAATTCTTGATTATAGGATGAACCTCAGGATGAGAGCTATCTACCCAGATTGAAACCTCAAACCGTCGTGCCCCCGATGGTGAGTAATTGAAGCTTTCTCTCTCTATAGTCTATTTTCCGATGAAGCTCCATTTGAGCTCGTTCCGACGTCAAAACTAGTGATTCAAAGTGCTATTGAATCATATGAAGATCTAGGATCTCAATTTTAACTTCAATTTCAATAATTAGAAGTGTTTGATCAGTCAATTCGGCATGATAAGAATATTAGAGAGCCAATTGAGCAATTTTAGAATTTTTGGGGGTAAAATTTACCATTTTCGTAAAGGAAGGGCAAAATGGTAATTTTGGAAAAGTTGGGGAACCAAATTGGAAATTTGGGAAATTAAACCCCTTTTTGTGAATTTGAATAAATTGAGGTCCTAAGATAAATTTAAAAGTTTCAGGACTCAATTTGAGGAAAAACCGGTGTTACGGACTTAAAGTTAAAGAAAAATAACTTTAGGGATATAATTGCAAATAAATAGAAAGTTTAGTTTTCTTATTCATTTGGAATGAATGAATGCTATTAGGCCGAGGGATAATGTACAAGGATGTTCATATCGTGTAGGAATATGAAGGACTGGGAATGCCAACAAAGACAAGCTCACATGAATACAAAGAACCGGTCGAGTGGAATTCACTTCATTAACGAGTGAGTGGGAATTTTATATCATACCCGGTTGGGGATGATAAGTATCTCGAAATGAAAACCCACTACTTAGTGGTATTTTAAACATTACAACTTAGAGGAATGATGTGAATATGGCGCAGAAAATCTACTTATAGATTGTAAGTAAATCATACCTAATTGGTGTGATGAAACTTCCTTGGAGGAAGTGGAAAACTCGTTCATCGGTTATGAGGGGAGATATCCTCATACTCGGTTGGTATGATGGATAGTTGAAAATTTATTTTGTCAGAAGTGCTCTCCTCTGACTATGTGCCACTGCTTAAACAATTTGGAAGACCTTCTTGATGGGAGCTTGGATAGCTCTATTAGGCCGGAGGCCTCAATTTTGGAACTTGGAGGCTAACATGCCCGATTTTGAAAATCTCGTATAGTGGGCCTAAGACCAGTTGGCACGAGCAGGATCTTGTAAACAAAACATGAGTTATATGCCATAAAACTTTAAATAAATGAATTGTTTAGCCATGGTACCAAGACAGGATCGACATACTCAGTCAACTAGCGGCAGTACAACATGACAGGTCGACGGACCAGTCAAGACAAACAGTTGCAGGTTGAGTTGAGGGCCAGTGGACCAATGGCACCACATGTTATATGGAAAGATGTGAAAATACTAATTGTGCATGCATTGTGATTACGGGACCTTCAAGACACCCAAGAGGGATGGTGATGTGTTCTAGGGCCCTGGACGACCTGGTGGGTATAAGGGCAGATCTTCGGCCTAGGTGACCTTGTGAAGCTTGACGTAGCTTCAAGCGCATGAGACCGGGGTGGGGTCAGGATGAGGTCTCTGTCCTTATACGAACACAAAGAATTGATTTCGGGATTGAGGGTCAAATGTCATATACATCAACTCATTCTCAAGGTAGAAGTGGACGTGCTTCTATCTAGGTGGCCGGTAAAGTCGCTCCGACACCATAAGTAGGTTCTGTGGACGGGCTATCCTGCGATTGTGTGATTGACCTTCATGATGAAGGATGTGTGTTGGGTGATGACACACCATGATTAATAAGAAATGGTGATGAAAACAAAGATTTGAAATGAAAGGATTTTTGAAAGAAAATAAGGAGTTTGGCACATTCCAATACAAATATTTTTCCTAAAAGTTAAATTTCAAAAACCCATTCACTAAGTAGTTGTACTCACCCCCTCCCTTATATCCCTTTTAGGTAGACCAAGGAAAACCTACCCAAGACCACTTGTTAGTTACACCTGTAAGTCAGGTATGATTAATTTCAAATTTTATGCAATTTTGATTTATGTTATTCTAGGAAAGGTACAGATTTAAAGGACGCCTTACTCTTCATGGTTTATAAACAAGGGGCAACCCTTAATAAATCGGAAGAGTGGCGGGTTGATCTCGGGGATCCAACCAAACCAGGTTAGGGCATGACATCCCCCGTGATTGCACACTCAACTTTGTTAGGGCTTCTTAGGGTTCATTGATTTTTATGATGACACCTACTCTCCCTTCTATCATCAGGGATCTCAATCCATCGTTGTCACCATAAGCCGACCTAGTCTCTTTTAGATTTATGGGGCACTTCACCCTTCTTATGTTCTGTAAAACCCATCACCTCGAGTCAAGGAAAACAAGAAAAGAACTAGTCAAATTGAGGAGAAAACCGAATCCTTGGATGAATTGTGGATAATAAAGAGGGGTTTAAATGGGAAATTAGAAATCCCAAGTGACCAAGATGTCAACAAAATCATTGGAAGCATTATGAAGGGAATTGGATGGGAAAACCAGACAGGTTCGGGTGAACCAGACCTAAACCAAACTGAATCAATTTGAACTATACATGAACTAGTCAGTAAATTCATTTTTCTTGGTGGCTTAAAATGATCAATTTGGGAAATTAAGGCCACCATTGAGAATAGAAAATCAATTTAGATAAATTTATAAATTTTTAATTTTGAGAGAACTGGTCAAATCGGGCCTAAACCGACCGATTTTCACTTTCTGGTCTCTAAACCTGGTCAAACCAGACCGGTCAACAGACCGTTGACCAATCAACGCCCACTCAACACGCGCACGACTAGTCATAGTGCGACGTGTGGCAAGGCATGCTCTGTTAGCCGATCAATGGTCAACATGTGCCCAATCAACAACCACACAGACACGACCAACCAATGAGAGGCTACCACTTGTCCGATCAATGGTCAACTGATGTCGTGGTGGCTGAGTCAAATCACCATGTCAGCATGAACGACCAATCATAGACTATCACGTGTCTGGTCAACCAATCAATGGTTGACGTGGAGGCTGAGTTCAACCACAATGTCATCAGGAATGACCAATCACGTGCTGCCACGTGGTTGGCCCGCACATGCGAGGCTCACACTTGCGGAATAGTATCATCTTCCTCCTCTATCCAATGACACTATTCATCGAGAAAAGAAAATCTTTCCTTTTTTGGTGAATGGAAATTTACTCCAATTTGGGAACTTTTTTATCAGGATGAGCACGACTAGTATGGAAACCGGTCAGTTAGAGGGTCCCTGAGCTCCCTATATAAAAAGTTCCCCTCCGTTCATCCTCCACACACCTCAATTCTCTCTTCTCTCTAAAGTGCTATGTTCTCTAGTGAAGCTCAAACCAGAGCTTTGCTTTGGGCATTTCTTCTAGCCTTAGAGGCTGAATTTAGGCACTATAGATTCCAAAGGAAGTTAGCTACTTGACGCCTACCTCCAACTGACCCGAGAGTCAATGAAGAAGTGCCAGCAGCTCAAACAGTGAAGCAACTCCAACGGACCGAAGGTGCTCTGTTTTGGCAGACCGGAATTCGACTAATTCTGATCTCCTACAGTTGAATCGAGCCCTCCCATAGCCCCCACAACCACCACATGACCTCTACAGAAGCAAAAGGTAAGCCAATTTAGCTCTCCTCCGTATTACAATCTAGTTAAAGAGAGAGAAAGTTACAAAATTCTTTGATCAAATTCCACTAATCCTCATAGAAATTACCCGAATTCTTGATCCTTGGAGGACCTTGAGGACAAGAGTTGTCTATCTCGATCAAGAACTCAGATTGTCACGCCCCCAATGGTCAGCTTTCAAAACTTTCTCTCTCTTTGTTTAGTTTTCCAGCGAAACTTCGTTTGAGATCGTTTCGCACCTAAATCCTACAATTCAAAGTGCAAATGAATTATATGAAGGAGTAGAAACTGATGCACATAGTCAATTTGAGGAAATAACCCTTATTGAATGGCAATTTGAAGAAATCAAATTCGATTAGTAAAAGGGTTGAAATTGGGGGAATTTTGTGGGGAAATTGGGGATTTCGAAAAATTGACTGACCTCAATGTAATTTCTCAAAATTGAAGGCCAATGGGCAATGAGAAAGATGATGGGGGACCAATTAGTCAATTTTTAAAATATTTGGGGCCAAATTGCTATTTTTGGAAATAGGGGCAAAAACCATAATTTTTGAAAAGTTGTGGACTAAATTGGGAATTTGGAAAACTTGAGCCCCTCACACAATTTTAAGTAAAGTAAGGACCCAAGAAGGATATTGGAAGTACTCGGGACTTAATTTGAGGAAAATTTAACTCTAGGGGCCTAAAGTAAAAAAGTATGAACTTAAGGGACTTAAGTGTAATAAACAAGAAATCTGGGCCTAGTATCCAATACTGAAAAGTTGAGAAGCTTTTATGCAAAACCCTAAAGTATAAGAGTGGTCAAACTCTGTAGGGACTCTTGAGATCGGAACGCTAACAAGGGAGCTAGACTCGGACTTGAAGAACCAGCTAGGGTCAAGCGCGTCAGGGTCACCGGCTGAGTGGGACCTTCATACCCGGTTAGGATGATGAGTATGTTTTCAAAACTAAAAAACTACTCACCGGTTGTGAGTGGGATTATCCAACATCATACCCGGTTGGTATGATGAGATTCCTTAATAAAAAAGAAACCCACATACTGGTTGTTAGCGGATTTATCATCACACCCGGTTGATGTGATGAATGTAAAAGTGATTTTTGTCAGAAGTGTTCTCCCCTGACTGTGTGACAACTACTTAAACTATTTGGGAGACCCTCTTGGTGTGAGCTAGAACATCTTTAATAGGCCAGGGGCCTCAGTTTTGAACTCATAGAGCTCAAGGCCCAATTTTGGAAAAACACGTGCAGTGGGCCCAAGGCCAGTAGGCACGAGTTGGAGCTTGTAAACAAACATGATTAGGAAGAACCATTAAAACTACTATTTATAATGGAAAATTGATTGTATGATTCACCGTGGTATCAAGTCAAGGGCGACAATGCTCGATGGGCTGGCAGTAGTGTGTCACGGCCAGGTCGACGGACCAGCCTAGACAAATAGCTACAAGTCGAGTTGATTTTCGGGGGCATTGGACCATTGGCACCAAAGAGAATGGCTTAATCATGAAAAATACTTGTTTGAGCAAGCACTTTTTGTATGGGACCATCAAGACGCCTAAGGGGGCAGTGATGGGTTCCAAGGGCTACTAGACGACATGGTGGAGATAAGGGCAGATCGTCGTGCCAGTTAGTTATGAAGCTCTAAGAGCTTCTTGCGCATGAGACTAGGGTGGGGGTTAGGAGGAGGTTTCCGTTATCATACAGACACAAAGTGGAATTTGGGTATAAGGGTCAGATGTCTTCAGACTCAAGTAGAAGTCTCAGACTTCTACCAGGGTGAACAACAAAGTCACACTGATCCCCAAGTGGGTGCAATTTGGGACTACCCTACGAATGTGTGTACCCTTCCTAATGAAGGATGTGTGTTTGTTTGCTAAATTCCTCCCGAAGCAAGCGGATGGACTAAGAGAGCTAAACACGCCTAATATGGAAATGGTAAAAGGTTATGAGATTTGAGTTTGAGAAAATCCTTTAAAAGGAAATGTTAAACCTTGTTATGGTTTTGATAAATAAACTAAATATTTTTTAAAACTCACTCCCAACACCTGCTCACTGAGTTGTAGAAACTCACCCCCTCACTTTTACCCCTTTTCTAGAGTAAAGAGATCCACTAAAAGAGTTCAGAAAGATATATCCTCTGTCAGGTAGGCTTAAAGTTCTTTTAAGCTTGCTTTAGTTTTGATTTATGCTATACCAGGGAACAAGATTTGAAATTACACCTAGCTCCTCTTGACTAAAAGAAGGGGAAACCCCTCCTGAACCAAGGGAGCGGCGGGTTGATCACGAGGATCCAACCAAACCGGGTCAGGGCGTGACAACTTGAGTGGTATTAGAGTTGTGTTCCCTTGAAAGCATTATCAAGACTATGCCTTAACACTAATAAGTACTTAATTACCCTATTGGAAGAAGAGTCCCTGGAATGTTCGCTATACGAACCAACCCCACTCATGAACCCTTGAAAAAGGCTCCTACCTCCAGTAAGATAGACGTCCAAAAGCTTGCTAAATTTGAGAAGAGAGTGCCAGAGGACATGGTTGAGGACTATAGAAAGCTCCTTGATGAGATATTAAAGCCAACTGGCATAACATATCCCCCCTAAGGCAGGAGGAACCCATACCTCCTCCAAGGAACCCGACACCACCTCCAGCACTACAACAAACGGAAAGGACCCCAACTCGAAGGGAGGCCTAGAACAACTATAAGGATGATCACGCAACCTTCATGAAAGATTTCCAGGCACACCCACCGACTCAGTGCAACTTAGACGCCACCCAATGGATAAAGTGGGCCTATGAATGCGAAGTTGAGATGCTGGGAAGGTACGAACTCGAGGTATTACATGGATTCCATCCTAGCAGGGAAGGACAACTACTAGTTCTTTGGAGAACTCGGACCACTAATCCTGAAACAATTCTGAGGCGAACTCCCAGTCTATGACCACGAGGAACTAGAATACGAAGTAGTGAGAAATATTCTATAATAAGATGATTACGGAAAGAAACTATTTCCTTGAATGAATTAAGAATAATAAATTTTCTATTTAAAATGTTAGTCCCCCTATTAACGACAAGTACCATTAAAGGATGGGAATATACCAATTAGGACCCATGGTAGTATTTGGAGAGGGACACCCGAGGAGGAAGACTACAACCAGTTAATACTGACTAACAACCCTAAGATAGCCCAACCTAAACTCGAATAGTCCCCAATAAAAACAAGGAACCCCCAACTCAGAGGAACAAGCCAACAAGTCTAGTCAAAATACTAGGAATGAGGATTCCAGGGAAGAACAAACAGCCTACCCAGAAATGGAGTCATAGGAAAGGACATTACCTAACAAAGAGGCAAAGAACCGGCCACTCTTCCCGGTTAACCAAGGGTTTTCCCCTCTTTTAAACTTGGGAGGAGTAAGGCATCCTTTAAAATTGTACCTTTCTTGGAATTACATAATACAAAACTGAAAAGCAGACATACCTGATTTTATAGTTCCTATACAAGGAAGTCTTTAAGATTGGTTTTCCCTTGGTTTCCTGAAAGGGATATAAGGGAGGGGGTGAGTTCTACAACTCAGTGTGCGGAGGTTGGGAGTGAGTTTTCATAAACAAAATAACTTTAATCGGAGTGTGCCAAACTCCTTATTTTCTTTTAAAATATCATTTTCTCAAATACTGGTTTTCAAAACCTTTACCCTATCGAGGGTGACATTTTCAAATTGGAGTATGCCAGACTCCTTAATTTCCTTTAGATTTTCTCCACTTTAAAAATCTCTGTTTTTACCACCATTTCTTATTAATCACGGTGTGTCATCACCCAAGACACATCCTTTATCATGAAGGTCAAACACACATTCGCAGGCTAGTACGTCCATTGAATCCACTTGTGGTGTCGGAGCGACTTTATCGGCCACCTAGATAGAAGCACGTCCACTTCTACCCTGAGAATGAGTGGATGTACGCGACATCCGACCCTCAATCTTGAAATCAATTCTCCGTGTCCATATGAGGACAGAGACCTCATCCCGTCCCCACCCCGGTTTCATGCGGTTGGTGCTACTCCAAATTTTGCATGGTCACCTCGTACAACAAACTGCCCTTATACTCACCAGGTCGTCTAGGGCCCTTAGGATGCACCACTACCCCTCCTGGGCATCTTGATGGTCCCGTAATCACAGTATTTTCTTATCATGCCATATAATCTATGGTGCCACTGGTCCAACAGCTTAGACCCTCAACTCAACCTGCAACTGTTTATCTTGACTGGTCCGTCAACCTGTCATGTCATACTACCACTAGTTGATTGAATATGTCGGTCCTATCTTGGTACCATGGCCAAACAATTCAGTCATTTATTTAAAGTTTTATGGCACATATCTCATGTTTGATTACGAGCTCCTGCTCGTGCCCACTGGCCTATGGCCCACTTGTTCGAGATTTTCAAAACCGAGCATAATAGCCCCTAAGTTCCAAAACCAAGGCCCCCAACCTATAAGAGCTATTTGAGCTCCCATTAAGAAGATCTCCCAAATCGTTTAAGCATTGGCACACAATCAAGGGAGAGCACTTTCGACAAAAATATGTTTTCAACTGTTCATCATACCAACCGAGTATGAGGACATCTCCGCTCATAACCGATGAACAGATTTTCCACTTCCTTCGAGGAAGTTTCATCATACCAACCAAGTATGATCTACTTACAACTGGTAAGTAGTTTTTCTGCGTGATTTTCACATCACTTCTCTAAGTTGTGATGTTTAAAATGCCACTAGATAGTGGGTTTTTCATTTCGAGATACTTATCATTCCCAGCCCGGTATGATATAAAATTCCATGCACAACTGGTAAGTGGTTTTTAACTTTAAATTGTGCTCATCATCCCAACCAGATATGACGTTAGTAAGCCCACTCACTCATTAACTATGACGTGTTCGTCTATGGTTGGTTTTCCAAGTTGACGTGAGTTTTCTCTTGCTGGCATTCCAATCACACATGTCCCGTAAGAGGTGTAACTGTCTGAGCTTTCTATCGAGAAAGGTAGCTCTCTTCCTAAAGTACCTTCTAGGATCAAGAATTCGTACTATTGACCTGTCAGTGTCGTTGAGCTCATATGAGGGTTGTAGGGATGTTGAGAGACCTTGGTTTGGCTAGAGGAGAGCTGAATTCAGCTAATTTTAGCTAAGCCAAAATAGGGCAGCTTCGGTCTACCTGCTCAAATCGAAGCTCTTGTTCGAGCTTCACCAGGAAATGGAGAGTGCTTCGAGCTTCACCAGGAAATGAAGAGTGCTTCGAGCTTCACCAGGAAATTAAGAGTTTTCAGGTGTGAGGAGAATGAATAGGGATGACCTCTTTATATAGGAGTAGAATTGTATATTAAATGGGGAGGATTTATTACTACGGTATTAATGTTGTCATTATTCTCGGGAAATTGATGGGCATTTTCACCTAATAATTTACACTTTTTATTTTATTTATTTCAATTATATCAACTTCACAGGAGGTCACCCATCATAACACTACTCTCACACAAGCACGGTTAACTATGATGTTTTGGTAGGATCTGGTGCATTAGTACTAGTATGTTATTATATTTTGGGTTACTAAAAAATATGGTTTGATAACTATTGAGGGGATGCAACATAATACTTTCCAGTAAGTCACCCACCCTAGCACGTTTAACTTTGAAGTTCTAAAGGGATTCTGCATTAGTGCTGGTATGTTTTTAAATTTTGGATTACGAAAAAAATAATATGATTTGTCAACTATTGAAATTGTGCAACCCTACATGAATACTTCCCACTTCTCTCGCCTAAGCACGCTTAACTTTGGAGTTTTAATCGGATCTTTGTACGTTAGTGAGGTCACCCATCCTAACACTACTCTAGCCCAAGCACACTTAATCTTAGAGTTTTGATAGGATTCGATGCATTAGTGCTAGTATGTTATTTAATTTTGGGTTACTAAAACAATATGGTTTGACAACTATTGAGAGAATGCAAAATGAATACTTCCCGAGGTCACCCATCCTAACACAAATCCCGCCCAAGCACTCTTAACCAAGGAATTTTGATAGGATCAGATGCATTAGTTCTAGTATGTTATTTAATTTTGGGTTACTAAAATAATATGGGTTGACAACTATTAAGAGAATGCAAAATGAATACTTCTTGTGGTCACCTAACCTAACAAAAATCTCGCCCAAGCACACTTAACCAAGGAATTTTGATATGATCAGATGCATTAGTTCTAGTATGTTACTTAATTTTGGGTTACACGGGAGGTCACCCATCCTCACACAACTCTCATGCAAGAATGTGTAACTTCGGTATTCTGATGGGATCAAGTTCATCTAAACCAATTTGGTTTTTCTATTATAAAAATTTTTTTTAGTTACTAAAAACACGGTTTTACAGTACGACTCAAGGGAGTCACGATGGAACAATTAGACATAGTGCAAAATGTACAAAAAGAACCTGATACTCATAAGTCCATTGAAGGAGGAAAGAAGGACTGGGAATAGTTATGACTACACCCTAAAAAGGGGCTATAGGTGGGCATCTAGGACAAGAGAACTCGAGAGACGGTGGTGTCATGCCCCAGCCTGGTTTGGTCATATCCCTGTGAGCAACCCGCCACTCCCTTTGGTCCATGAAGGGTCTCACCCTTTTCTAAACCGCTCGGAGTAAGGTGTCCTTTTTCCTGTCTTTCTTGGAATAGCATTATACAAAAGTGAATACCCTAAAATAGATAAACATTAAGTTTCATTTTTTTTCTCGGTTAGTTGAAAGGGGTAAAAGGGAGGAGGTGAGTTCTACAACTCAGTGAGCGGGTGTTGGGAGTGAGTTTTCAAAACATCTTTAATTTAACCTATCAAGAACATTTTCTTTTAAAAAGGGTTTCCTCAAATTCAAGTTTCCAAAACCTTTTTCCAAGGTTTACCATTCCTTTTTCCAAGGATACTCAAATCTCGAAACCTTTTTCCCATTTCCATATTAAGTGTTTTTAGCTTTCTTAGCCCATCCCCTTGCTACAAGAGGCATTTGCAAACAATACACGTCCTTCATCAGGAAGGGTACACACATTTGCAAGATGCAGTTATGACGATTGCACCCACTTGTGGATTAGAGCGTCTTTACCATCCATCCTAATAGAAGTCCTTGACTTCTACTTGGAGTCTGAGTGTGCGTCCTAGACGTTCAACCCTTAGACCCAAAATACTTCGTGTCCGTATGAGGAAGAAGACCTCATTCCGACTCCACCCAAGTCTCATGTGCATGAAGGTTACAGAGCTTCAAGACTGACTGGCATGACGAACTGCCCTTATCTCCACCATGTCATCCAGTAGCCCTTAGAACCCATCACTACCCCCTAGGGCGTCTTGATTGTCCCGTATCATAATTGCATGCATAAACAAGAGTTTTCATATAATAGCCATTATCACGCCCCAACCCATTTTGGTCGGATCCCCATGAAGAACACGCCACTCTCTCGGTTTACTAAGAGTTGCCCCTTCTTTATAAACCATGGGGAGTAAGGCGTACTTTAAACCTGCACCTTTCCTAGAATAACATAAATCAAAACTGCACAAAATTTTAATCTTATCGTACTTGCCTTACAGGTGCGTTAGCTGGTGGTCTTTGGGGTAAGCTTTCCGGGGTTACTTGAAAGGGATATAAGGGAGGAGGTGAGTTTAACGACTTAGTGAATGGGTGTTCAAAGATTTACTTTTAGAAAAATAGTTTGAATTTAGAGTGTGCCAGACTCCATATTTTTCTTTTAAAAACATTTCATTCTTAATTCTTGGTTTCCATAACCATTTCTCATCGTAACGTTGTTTTTATCAATCAACACACGCCATTCATCATGAAGGAACACACAATCGCAGGCCAACCCATCCACTGTACCCACTTATGGTGTCGGAGCGACTTTACCGGCCACTTAGATAGAAGCATGTCCACTTCTACCCTGAGAATGAGTGGATGTTCACAACATGTGACCCTCAATCCCATAGCAAAACTCTATGTCCGTATGAGGACAGAGACCTCATCCCATCCCAACCTCGATCTCATGTGCTTGAAGCTACGTTGAGCTTCGCAGGACTTCTAGTACGACTAACTGTCCTTATTTCCACCAGGTTGTCTAGAGCCGTGGGATGCATCACTATCCCTCTTGGGCGTCTTGAAGGTCCCGTAACTCAGTGCATGCACAATGAACAGTTTTTCACATAAGTCATATAATCTGTTGTGCCACTGGTCCGATGGCCCCGACCCTCAAATTGACCTACAGTTGTCTGTCTTGACTAGTCCAAAGACTGTCATGTTGCATTACTGCTAGTCCATTGAGTATGTCGGTCCTGTCTCGGTACCATGGTCAAACAACTCATTTACTTAAGTTTTCATGGCTTAATAATTATGTTTGTTTACAAGCTCCTGCTTCTGCCAACTAGTCTAGTAGCCATTGTTTGAGATTTTTAAAATCGGGCATATTAGCCCTCAAGTTCCAAAATAGAGTCTTATGGCCTATATGAGCTATTTGAGCTCCCATCAAGAAAGTCTCCCAAAATTTTAAAGCAGTGGCACATAGTCAGGGGAGAGTATTTCCGACAAAATAAACTTTTCAACTATCCATCATACTAACCGGGTATGAGGACATCTCTACTTATAACCGACAAGCAGGTTTTCCACTTCCTTCTAGTAAGTTTCATCAAACCAACTGAGTATGATCTACTTACAACCAGGTATGATGAGATTTTCCACTTCCTTCTAGTAAGTATTTTTTCATGAGATTTCTACATCACTCTTCTCAAATGTGATGATTAAAATACCACTTAGTAGTAGGTTTTCATTTCTAAGGTGCTCATTATCCCAACCAGGTATGATGTAAAAATCCCACTCACCCGATAGTGTAGTGAATTTCCTCATAGTCGTCTTGTTGCCTTTATGTGAACTTGTCTTAGTTGGCGTTCACGGTACTTCATGTTCCTACACAATATAAACACCCTTGTTCATTATCCTTTGGCCTAATAGCCTTCATTCATTCCAAATGAATGAGAAAATCAAACTTTTCATTTAGTTGCAATTAGGTCCCTAAAGTTGTTTTTCTATAACTTTAAGTCTCTAATGTCAGTTTTTCCTCAAATTGAATCCCGGAACTATAAAAATTCACCTTGGTACCTTAATTTATCCAAATTAACAAAAAGGGGTTCAATTTCCCAAATTTCTAATTTGGTCCCCAACTTTTCCAAAATTACCATTTTTGCCCCTACTTTACAAAAATGGTAAGTTTTGCCCAAAAAGTTCCAAAACTTGCTCAATTGGTCCTTCAATATCTTTATCATGCCCAACTGACCCTCAATTTTATGAAATTGCACTTTAGTCCCTCGAAATTTAGAAATTCCCAAATTTCCCCCAATTTCAACCTTCTAACTCAGTCAAATTTGATTTCATCAAATTGGCCAATTAAATGTGCTTAATTATTTAAATTGAAGTTAGCTTAGAGTTCGTACACCTTCATATGATTCAATTGCACTTTTAATCGCACGATTTGATGCCGGAATGAGCTCAAACGGAGCTTCGCCGGAAAAATTGGACTTAAAGAGAGAAAGCTTTGAAAGCTTATCGTTGGGGGCGCAGTGGTCCGAGATTTCAATCAAGGCAGATTGCTCTTGTCCTGAGGTTTCTCCTAGGATCAAGAATTGCATCAATTGATGCCAAATTGAGAGAGAATTTAGTCATCGAATTTCTACAGGTTCTCTCTCTAGCACCAATTGGAATTTACAGAGTGGAGCCAAATTGGCTTACCTTTTAGCTCTAATTCAGCTGTTGGAGGACTCTAGAGGTGTTGGCAAGGCTTGGTTTGGCCTGAGAAAGGTTGAATTGGCCAATTTCAGCTATACCAAAACAGGGCACCTTCGGTCCGCCGGAGCTGCTTCACTGTTCGATCACGTTGGCACTTCTCCGGTGACTCTCAGAACAAATGAAGACTACAAGCATTTAGTTGACTTCTCGCCAAATCCAAAGAACTTGACCACGCCTTCTTTGGCTCAAAAAAGACCCTATATCAGAGCTTTGGTTTGATCTTCATCAGAAATTGGTGCAGTTGAGAGAGAATGAAGTTTTTAGGTGTGTGGATGATAAATGAGGAGTGACTCTTTATATAGGAAGCTCGGGGACTTCTTGGTCATTCGATTGGCGCCTTAATGGCGGTCATTCATTGCTTGAAACTCCCTAGCCAGAGGCTTTTCAACTTCGCCAGCGCTGTTTAGTTTTTCGGTGAGTGAACAGTGCTGTCATCTGAAGGAAGAAGACGACACTGTTCCGAACCAGACTGGACCGATACGAACCGGGTTCAAAGTTTAAACTGCCCAATTCAAGGTCGATTTGACCAAATTTTTCAAATTTAAAAATTTCTAAATTCATTTTCTATCCAATGGTAGTCTCAAATCTCAAATTTGAATTTTCTAAGCCATCTAAAAAAATGAATTTAGCATCCGATTCAATAGTGGTTCAAACTAGTTCAATATGATTCGGATCCAATTCACCTAAACCAGTTTGGTTTTCATCTCCAATTGCTCCTAAAGTCCTTTTTCATGACTTTTGGGACTCTTTGGGTCACTCTAGATCAATAAATTTCCCGTTTTGCCCTTTCTCTATCGGTTTCGTTTTGTAGATTGACTTGGTTTTCAAATTGAAAATAATCAGTTCTTTCGATGGTCTTCTTATTATTAAAGGACGTTGTTTACAATTCTCCCCTCCTTTTATGGGTTTTGTCCCCAAAATAGTTACATGCTAAATAATTGAGGGTAACAATCCCTCATCATACTTTCGATTTCCCATGTCTCTTCTTGCACGGGTTCATTCTGCCATAGAACCTTGACCATAGGAATCCTCTTATTCCTAAAATTCTTATCCCTCTGGTCGATGATTCATACCGGTTCCATTTGATAGGTCAGATTCTCTTCCAGTTCCAGTGGAGGTCGGTCCAATATATGGCTAGGATCAGGTTGATACTTCAGAAACACAAAGATGTGGAATACATCGTGTATTCTCTGTAGGTCGGGAGGTAGTTCCAACTTATAGGCCACCGGTCCTATCATTTGAATGATGGAATATGGACCAATATACCTTGGTTTCAACTTTCCTCTTTGTTGAAACCTAAGTATTCCCCTTCATGGTGACACTTTGAGAAATACTTGATCTCCCACCTCAAATTCTAGATCTTTCCTTGAATTATCCGCATAACTCTTTTTCCTATCTTGTGCAGTCTTAACACAACTCCTTATTAGTTTTATCTTTTCTGTGGCATCCTCGATTAGCTCTACCCTTTCCAGCCTTTTTTCCCCCACTTCTTCCAAAATAAAGGGGTACGACATGGTCGTCCATAAATGGCTTCATAGGGAGCCATCTTAATACTGGTCTAATAACTATTATTGTAAGCAAATTCCATTAGGCACAAGTATTCTTCCCAACCTTTGTTCATAGTGAGTATGCACGCTCTTAGCATGTCCTCCAAAGTTTGAATGGTTCGCTCAGACTACCCATCTGTCTAAGGATGAAACATCGTGGTCATTTGGAGCTTGGTTCACATAGCACTTTGTAAGATTGGCTAGAACCTTGAAGTAAATCTTGGATCTCTAACTAATACTATACGCACTAGAATGCCATGAAGTCTCACTATCTCCCTCATGTATAAGACGGCCAGTTGTTCCACTGTGTTTGTCACTCTTATAGGAAGTAAATGAGCTAATTTGGTCAATCTATCCATGATTACCCAAATCACATATCAACCCTTTCTTATCACCGGTAGTCCCGTGACAAAGTCCATGGTGATGTGCTCTCATTTCCATTCTAGAATTACTAAGAGTTGCAGCAGTCCTAACGGTTTCTGATGCTCCACTTTTATCTGCTGACAAGACAAGCATCGGGCTACATATTCCGCAATATCCCTCTTCATACCTTTCCACCAATATCCTTGTTTGAGGGTGTAATATATTTTGGTACTGCTTGGATGCATTGTATAGACCGAATCATGTGTCTCTTCTAGAACTAACCTCTTTAGTTCCTTAATTTGATGCACACATACCCTACCCTTGTAGGTCAACACCCCATCACCTCGCATGTCGTAGTCCGGTTTAGTTTCTCTATTAAACAGATCCAAGTAGGGTTGAAGCTCCTTATCTACTTTTTGTTGAGCCTGGATCTGCTCAGTTAGACTGGGCCTCACAACCACGTTAGCCACCAGACACCTTTCTTGTTTGTCCATTGTCAGGTCCACCTTCATTCTTCCTAATTGTTGCAATAGGGGTATGTAACTCATCATTACTTGTGTCACCTCGGTTTGGTACTTGCGACTTAATGCATCTGCTACCACATTTGCCTTTCCGGAGTGATATTCTATCACAAGGTCATAGTCCTTACCTAATTCCATCCATCTCCTCTAGTGAAGATTTAACTTATTCTAAGTTAGGAAGTACATAAGACTCTTGTGATCTGTGTATATCCTACACTCCTGTAAAGGTAGTGTTGCCAAATCTTTAGGGCAAACACTATTGAAGCTAATTACAAATCATGAGTTGGGTAGTTTCTTTCATGTACCTTAAGTTGTCGCGAGGCATAAGCGATAACTTTCCCTTATTGCATCAAAACACATCTGAGTCCTTGTCCAAATGTATCGCTGTAGATGATGTACTCTCTTGCATTAGGATCAGGTAAAGAGAGTACCGGTGCAGATGTCAATCGAGTCTTTAACTCTAGGAAAGACTTCTCACAACTTTCATCCCACTTATACTCAACTCCTTTCCTGGTGAGTCGAGTTAGAGGAGCTACTATCTTAGAAAAGTCTTGCATGAACCATCTATAGTATCTTGTTAGACCTAAGAAACTTCTTATTTCTGTAAGATTCCTTGGAGCCTTCCAATCTGATATGGCTTCCACCTTGGCTGGATCTACTTTAACTCCATCCTTGGACACTATATGTCCTAAGAATCCTACCTCATGTAGCCAAAACTCACACTTGGAGAATTTTGCATATAATTGATTTTCCTTTAATATCTCCAAGGTGATTGTCAAATGTTCTTCATGTTCCAACCTGGTTCATGAGTATGTGAGAATTTCATCTATGAATACTATCATGAATATGTCCAAATGTGGTTGGAACATATGGTTCATCAAATCCATGAAGGCTGCAGGGGCATTCGTTAGTTCGAATGGGATTACCCTGAACTCGTAATGTCCATACCTGGATCAGAATGCCATTTTACGAATGTCCTCCTCTCGGATCCTGAGTTGATGAACTCCCACTTCTTCTCATGCTAGTAAGGACAAGCTCGCGTGAATACAAAGAACCAATCTAGTGGAATTCACTACATTAATGGGTGAGTGGGATTTTATATCATACCTGGTTGGGGATGATAAGTACCTCAAAATAGAAAACCCACTATTTAGTGGTATTTTAAACATCACAATGTAAAGAAATGATGTGAAAATCACGCGGAAAAACTACTTACTGGTTGTAAGTAGATCATACTTGGTTGATATGATGAAACTTTCTTGAAAGAAGTGGAAAACCCGTTCATCTGTTATGAGCGGAGATGTCCTCATACTCGGTTGATATGAAGGACAGTTGAAAACATATTTTGTCGAAAGTGCACTCCCCTGACTATGTGCCAATGCTTAAATGATTTGGGAGACCTTCTTGACGGGAGCTCGAATAGCTCTTATAGGTCGGGGGCCTCGGTTTTGGAACTTTGGGGCTATTATGCTTGATTTTTTTTGAAAATCTCGTACAGTGGGCCCAAGGCCAGTTGGCACAAGCAGGAGCTCGTAAACAAAACATGAGTTATATGCCATAAAACTCTCAATAAATGAATTGTTTGGCCATGGTACCAAGATAGGACCGACATATTCAATCAACTAGTAGCAGTGCGATATGATAGGTCGATGGACCAGTCAAGACAAACAGTTGTAGGTTGAGTTAAGGGTCAGGGCCATTGGACCAGTGCCACCACAGATTATATGGAATAATATGAAAATACTGATTGTGCAGTTTTGATTTATGTTATTCCAGGAAAAATGCAGGTTTAAAGGACGTCTTACTCTTTATGGTTTATAACAAGGGGAAACCCTTTAATAAACCAGGAGAGTGGTAGGTTGATCATGGGGATCTGACGAAATCGGGTCAGGGCATGACAACTTTAGTGGTATCAGAGCCTGTTTCCTTGAATACATAATCAAGACTAGAAAATATAGTAACTAATAGAAGTTATTTTAAAAAATATTTACAAATATGGCTCCAAAGAAGGGAACCAAGAGAACTAGGGCTGTCATAACACCGCTCAACCACCCCTACCTGTAGAAACTCCCAGAGCAGCCCAGACAACTTCTCTTGGACTCAGCAGGAAGCATCAAAGATTGTATGAGGAATTCACCCATGTATTTGGCCAACCTAACCTCACTCCTAAGGCGGGCACTAACTCGTGGGTTGAACCAGAGGAAGTACAATCCCACCCTCCCCCTGTTAATCCAACCGCTCCAACGAACATTCCTAGAAATCTCAAAACCTTCTGACAACTAGGATGTAAACCTTTCCTCAGAGAAAAGGATGTTGGAACCGCCATGGATTGGTTGGCCAATACCAAGAAGTTGATGGGAACTGTCCGGATGTGATCTTGATGGAATTCTTCCTGGAAGGAAGTGCTAGATGGTGGTGGGAATCAACGAGTTAAGACCCTTTGCTCCCGACTTAGCTGGGCGAGTTGACATATGCCAGAGGTTTATGGATGGTCTCAACATGGACATTAGGGACCGTATGGGAGTACTAGGATGCCCTACAGACATGGCAGTTGTAATCAGTGTGGCTCACGAATGTGAACGACTCGTACAAACCTAATGTCGTCGGGTGGAGCAGACAACCAGAAAGGGGGGTAAGGATCCAAACCGTCAAGGAAGACAGAAAGAATATACCGATCCAAGAGGAGGAAACAAAATGGTATTCCAATGGAGAAGGGGCATGCCACCACCTCCCCCTAGAATATTCCCTACTTTACCCCAAGGAAACCCTCGCTACTCGAAGTTCCAAAGAAACCATGAGGGAGCATGCCATACCTGTTTCGCATGCGGACGAGTAGGTCACTTCATAAAGGATTGTCCCATCCTTAGGGAGAACAAATAGAGGAATACTCTTGGACCGCCTCAAGGGAATTCCAGAAACCTCATACCAGAAGCTACAACAAGAGTACCAGCTAGAGTATACAACCTCACTCAGGTGGAGGCTAGAGGAGACCCTAGCACTGTAGCGGGTACATCCCAGAACCCTACAAATTAGTCCAAAGAAGTCATCTAAATTAAACATCTTCTGATTTAATAAAAGATAATTCCTTCTAAACCATACGTTTCTTAAATGGTATATACAGTTATGCGAACAACAAGTCTATGCCCTCTTTGACTCCAGAGTAGAGACATCATTTATCAAAGAAGAGTTGGTTTCGAAAGTACCCCTGGAGCTCACTCCACTAGTACAAAGCCTTAACATCCCTACCCCTGTAGGAGAAGGTTTATAATGAATAAACAATTAAAGGGATGTGAGATAAGAATTGAAGGAATCAAACTTGAAGCTAACTTGATCCCATTACCCCTAAGGGAGGTTGAAGTAATTCTAGGAATGGACTAGTTGAGTAATCATCAAGTAAGGATGGACTGTAGAAGGAAGATGGTAACTTTCCACACTTCCAAAAAGAAAGGACTAAAGTTCCAAGGAGATAGAAGGAAAGGTGAACTATAATTGGTGTCCCACCTAAAAGCTCAAAGGATGATACAGAAAGGATGTAGAGCCTTTCTGGCCATGGTTATAGGCAAGAAGTCTGAAGAAAAAGAACTGGAAGACATTCCAGTAATCAAATATTATCCAGAGGTTTTTCTAGAAGAGCTACCCAAACTACCTCCAAGTCGACAAGTGGAGTTAACTATAGAAATAACCCCAGGAACAAACCCCATATCCCAGGCTCCATATCGCACGACTCCAGTAGAGCTGATGGAATTAAAGGAACAACTGGACGAATTATTGGAAAAGAATTTCATACGTCCAAGTCAGTTTCCATGGGGTGCTCATGTTATATTTGTAAAGAAAAATGATGGAAGCATGATACTATGCATCAACTATAGAAAGTTGAACCAGATCACCATCAAGAATCGATACCCACTCCTAAGGATAGACGATTTGTTTGACCAATTAAAGGGAGCATCTTACTTCTCTAAAATAGACCTTCGGCCGGGCTATCACCAACTTGGGATTAGAGAAGAGGATAACCCTAAGATGGCATTTAGATCCAAATATGGACACTATGATTTCATAGTGATGTCGTTTGGATTGTCAAATGCCCGTATAGCCTTCATGGACTTAATGAACCACTTGTTCCAACCTCATTTGGACAGTTTCATGATAGTATTCATAGATGACATCCTTATATACTCACGAACCAGGTCGGAATATGAAGAGCATTTGGCAACTTCATTAGAAATATTGAAGGTAAACCAATTATATGCAAAATTTTCCAAGTGTGAGTTCTGGCTGCAGGAGGTAGGATTCTTAGGGCACGTCATATCTAAGGATGGAGTTAGAGTGGATCTGGCTAAGGTGGAAGCCATATCATATTGGAAAGCTCCAAGGAATCCTACAGAAATAAGAAATTTCTTAGGATTGGCAGGATACTATAGGCGGTTTGTGCAAGACTTTTCTAAAACAGAAGCTCCACTAACTCGACTCACCAGGAAGGGAGTTGAGTATAAATGGGATGAGTGTTGTGAGAAGTCTTTTCAAGAGTTAAAGACTCGACTAACAACCGCACCCATACTCTCCTTATTTAATCCTAATACAAGAGAGTACACAGTCTATAGTGATGCCTCTAGACAATGGCTTGGTTGTGTCCTAATGCAATAGGGGAAGGTTATCGCATATGCCTCGCGACAACTGAAGGTACATGAGAGAAATTACCCGACTCATGACTTGGAATTAGCTGCAATAGTGTTTGCCCTAAAGATATGGCGACAATACCTTTACGGGGTTAAGCACAAGATATACACAGATCACAAGAGCCTTAAGTACTTTCTAACTCAGAAGGAGTTAAATCTCCGTAAGAGGTGATGGCTGGAATTGGTGAAGGATTATGGTCTTGCGATAGAATATCACCCTGGAAAGACTAATGTGGTAGCATATGCCTTAAGTCTCAAGTATTAAACTGAGGCAGCATAATTAAAGACAAGTTACCAACTCTTGTTACAACAATTGGGAAGGATGGAGGTGGATCTGAGGATAGATAAGCAGGAAAAATGCTTGGTGGCTAATGTGGTGGTAAGGCCCAATCTAACCAAGTATATTAAGACTCAACAAAGGACTGATAAAGAATTCCAGTCTTATTTGGATCTAGTAAACAGAGAAAGGAAACCAAACTATGACGTACGAGGTGACGGAGTACTAACCTATAAGGGTAGGGTATGTGTGCCTCAAGATAAGGAGTTGAAAAGATTAATCCTAGAAGAGGCACACGATTTGATATATGCTATGCATCCGGGCAGTACTAAGATGTATCGCACCCTCAAACAAGGATACTGGTGGAAGGGTATGAAGAGGGACATTGCAGAATATGTAGCCCAGTGTTTGTCTTATCAATAGATAAAAGAAGAACATTAGAAACCTTTAGGACTACTACAACCCTTACCAATTTCGAAGTGGAAATGGGAGCACATCACCATGGACTTCGTCACGGGCTTACCGGTGACCAAAAGGGGCCGAGATGGGATTTGGGTCATAGTGGATAGATTGACCAAATCATCACATTTCCTTCCTATAAAAGTGATGGACACGGTAGAACAGCTAGCCATCCTATACATGAAGGAAATCATAAGACTCCATGGTGTCTTAGTGAGTATAGTATCAGATAGAGATCCGAGATTTGCCTCTAGGTTTTGGCCAAGTTTACAAAATGCCACGGGGACTAAACTTCATATGAGCATGACATTTCACCCACAGACAGATGGTCAGTCAATGCGAACCATCCAAACCTTAGAAAACATGTTGAGAGCGTGCATACTTATCATGAATAAAAACTAAGAGGAATACTTGTGTCTGATGGAATTCGCTTACAACAATTGTTATCAGGCTAGTATTCAGATGGCTCCCTATTAAGTCCTTTATGGACGACCATGCCAAACCCCTCTATTTTGGGAAGAAGTGGGAGAAAGAAAAATAGAAAGAGTAGAACTAATTGAGGATGCCACCAAGAAGATAAAATTAATAAGGAGTCGTCTTAAGACCGCTGAGGACAGGAAAAAGAGTTACGCGGACAATCGAAGAAAAGATTTGGAGTTCGAGGTAGGAGATCAAGTGTTCCTCAAAGTGTCTTCCTGGAGGGGAATACTTAGGTTCCAGCAAAGAGGAAAGTTGAAACCAAGATATATCGGTCCATATCCCATCATTCAAAGGATAGGACCAGTAGCTTATAAATTGGAACTACCTCCTAACTTACAGAGAATACATGATGTATTTCATATCTCAGTACTTTGGAAATATCAGCCTGATCCTAGTCATGTATTGGACCGACCTCCAATGGAACTAGAAGAGAATTTGACCTATCAGACAAAGCTGATACGAATCATCGACTGGAGAGACAAGAATTTGAGGAACAAGAAAATTCCTATGGTTAAGGTGTTGTGGCAGAATGGACCCGTGCAGGAAGAGACATGGGAAATCGAGTGTATGATGAGGGATAGTTACCCTCAATTATTTAATGTGTAATTGTTTTGGGGACAAAATCCCTAAAAGTAGGGGAGAGTTGTAAACCCCGTCCTTTGATAATGAGAAAACTAGGGAAAGAACCGGTCAATTTTGAATTTTAAAACTGAATTGGTCTACAAGCTCAATTATAGGGAAACGAGCAAATTGAGAATTTACAACTTCCATGAGACTCAAAATGGTTCATAAATCTTGGAAAAGAACCTTAGGACGAATTGGGGAAGAAAAACTGGACTGGTTCAAGTGAATCGGGTCTAAACCGGATAGAACCGGTTTATGAACTAAATCGACTCAAGAACCGGAATCGATAGAGAGAGGGTAGACCGGGAAATTTATGGATCCCAAGTGACCCAAAGAGTCCAAAAAGTCATGGAAATGGACTAGAGAAGGAATTGAAGATGAAAACCAAACTAGTTTAGGTGAACCAGATCCGAACCGGTTTGGATCGATTTTAACTACTATTAAACCAAATTCTAAATTCATTTTTTCTAGGTGGCTTAAGAAATTCAAATTCGAGATTTGAAGAAACCATTGGATAGAAAATGAATTTAGAAATTTTTAGATTTGAAAAATTCGGTCAAATGAGGGGTCATAAAAACCATGGAAAGGCAATTTAGGACAATTTGGGAGAGGAAACCAGACCGATTTAGGTGAACCGGATCCGAAACGAATTGAACTAGTTTGAACCATCATTGAACCAGATAATAAATTCATTTTTCTAGGTGGCTTAAAATATTCAAATTGGAGAATTGAAGCCACCATTGGATATATGATGAATTTAGATAAATTTAGAAATTTCTAATTTTGAAAATCTCTATCGAATTGGGCCTGAACCAGCCGGTTTAACCATTGAACCTAGTTTAGACCAGTCCAATCTAATTTGGAACAGTGTCATCTTCTTCCTTTAGATGACAGCATTGTTCACTCGCATGAAAAATGAACAGTGTTGGTGGAAAGGAAACATTTCCATTTAGGATGTTTCAAGCCATCAATGAGCACTATTAAGGTGCCAAACGGACGGTCGAAGAGTCCCCGAGCTCCCTATGTAAAGAGCTTCTCTCCATTCGTTCTCCTCACACCTGAAAACTCCACTCTCCCTCAGCTACTCAATTTTCCAATGAAGCTCAAACCAAAGCTCTCACATAGGGATTTTTCTAAGCCAAAGAAGGCAAGGTCAGGTTCCTTAGACTCGGGGAGAAGTGAGCTACCCAACAGTTGTCACCATTCGATCTGAGGATCATTGGAGAAGTGTCGACGTAATCAAATAATGAAGCAGCTTCGACGGACCGAAGCTACCCGATTTAGGCCGAGCTGAAAATGGCCAAATTGAGCCCTCCTCAGACCAAACCAAGCTCTCCCAACACTCCACAGCCCTTACACGACCGAATTAGAGCTGAATGGTAAGCCAATTTTGCTGCCCTCTGTAATTTTCGATTAGCGTTAAATAGAAAACAGTGAAACTTCACTAACAAAATTCTCACTCAATTCAACATGAATTGTTGCAATTCTTGATTCTAGGAGGAACCTCAAGACGAGAGCTATCTGCCCTGATCGAAAGCTCGGACTGCCACAGCTCCGATGGTAAGCTTTCGAAGCTTTCTCTCTCTACGCACAGTTTTTCGGCAATGCTCCGTTTGAGCTTGTTCCGGCCTCAATTCATGCGATTCAAAGCTCAATTGAATCGTATGGATGTGTAGGAATTCAATTATACCTTCAATTTCAACAATTAACATTGATTGAGTGGTCAATTTGATGAAATCAAATTCAACCAGTTTGAAAGGGGGAAATTGGGGAAAAGATTTTGAGGAAATTGAGGATTTCGTAAAATTGAGGGACCAAAGTGCAATTTCTCAAAATTGAGGGCCAATTGGCCATGAAAAGTATGTTGGAGGACCAATTGGTCAATTTTTTAAATTTATTGGGGTTAAATTGCCATTTTTTGTAAAGTAGGGGCAAAATGGTAACTATTGAATAGTTGGCGACCAAATTGGAAATTTGGGAAACTTGAACCCCTTTTTGTGATTTTGAATAAATTGAGGACCCAAAGTGAATTTTAGAAGTTACAAGACTCAATTTGGGAAAAATTAGCAGTAGGGATCTAAAGTCAAGGAAAAAGAACTTTAGTGACCTAAAGGCAAATAATTAAAAAGTTTGAGCATTTTGTTCATACGGGAGGAATGATGGCTATTAGGCCAAATGTTAATAAACAAGGATGTCCAAATCGTGTAGGAACGTAAAGCACGAGAACGCCAGCAAGGATAAGCTCGCATAGAGGCATAAGGCCGATTAAGAAGAAATACACTACGAATATCGGGTGAGTGAGATTATTCACATCATGCCCCATTGGGATGATGAGCACCTCGAAAATGAAAAACCACTACTGTGTAGAATTTTTACATCACACCTAGTTGGAGTGATGTGAAAACTATGCAAAAAAACTAATTACCGGTTGTAAGTAGATTATACCCGATTGGTATGATGAACTTCCTGGAAGGAAGTAGAAAACCCGCTTATCGGTTGTAAGCAGAGATGTCATCATCCCCAGTTGGTGTGATGGACGAATTAAAAAGTTATTATGTCAGAAGTGTTCTCCCCTAATTGTTTGCCAATGATTAAAACATTTAGAAGACTTTCTTTATGAGAGCTGGAATAGCTAAGATAGGCTTGAGGCCTCGATTTTGGAACTTGGGAGCTACAATGCTCGATTTTGGAAAATGACGTGCAGTGGGCACCTTTTTTTTCCATGAAATTCAATCCTCCAGACCTGACCTTGAAAAAGGAACCTACCCCTAGGGAGGCAGCTATTCAACGATTTCTGAAGGGTGAGAAGAGAGTGCCTAAAGATATGGTGGAGGATTATCGAAAACTCATGGGAGCCTTACTAGAACCAAAGGGCATTACATACCTCCTATAAGGTAAAAGGAACATGTTCCTTCCTCTAGGAGCCCAACACCTCCTCTAGCCCACAACAACCGGAGAGAAATCCCACTAAGAAGGAGGCTTGAGACAACTACTATGATGCTTATGCCACCTTCATGAAGGTCCACCAAGTACCCCCACCTACTCAGTCCAACTTCAATCCTTCTTAATGGATGAGGTGGACATATGAGTGTGAGGCTGAGGTATTAAGGCGGTACGGACTGGAGGCCATACATGAAGTTCGTCCCATAAGGGAATATGGATGGATTTCAACCAGTTCCTCAAAGCCATCAGATCATGAATCCCACAATCATTCCAAGGCTAACTCCCAGCCTATGACCCTAAGGGACTAGGGGTAGAAAATCTATGTAATAAGGCAAGTATTGCAAGAAACTATTTCTTAAATTAATGAAAATCCAATTTTTCCTTCATAAAAATTTTGGGTGTCTTCGATGATTTCAACTAATAATGGGAGTATGCTAATAAGAATCGAAGTAACGGGTAGAGAAGAGATCACCTAAGGAAGGAAAACTACGAATCGCTACTAGTTAACCCAACCTTTAAAGTTGTCGAGAAGGTTTCCCATCTAGAGAAGGGAAAAACAAGACAATAAGACTTGGAAAGAAATTCTAGAAGAGTCTATTAGAGATCACCAAGGAAGACAAATCCTAACTAAGGAAAGGAAGAAGAAGTAAGATGCAAGGGAAGCAAGCATCAATGGGTACGGGACTAGGGGAAGTCTAAGGAGTTAAGGAAAGTCTCTATGAATAAAAGAAGGAAACAACAAGGATTGAACTATTCCAAGGGAAACCAATGGAATGGAACTGACTAGGAAAAAAGTGAGAAAGATATGGGAGTACTGAAGATGTTAAATCAATTCGAGATAAGACAGGAAGAAAGGAGAAAGGAAAGAAGTATGCTAGAAAGAAAACCACAGGAATAATACAAGTACTTTGGAAGAGTTAGTATACAAATTCTTAGGAACTCAATAATAATCAGGGGACTTTTTGAAGCAAGGATATAGAGCAAAAAGGTATAGGAGATAGGGATGAATCCTGAGTGAATAACCACACAAAGGTCAAAAAGTATAAGAAAAGAATAAAGGAAAAACTTTCAAAAAGCGTTAGGGAGATTGAACGTGAAAATCCCAGAACAGGAGTCCCTGGAAGGAGGATAAGGATAGGAAGTGGGACCATGTAAGGATAAAGTTCCAAGCTAAGTAACCAATAAATGAACCATCATAAAACTAGAGCTAAAATAAGGACCTTATTAAAAGACATAGGTGGTTAAGGAAATACCTGGATGGCCAGGTCTAATTTACTTTCAAGAGAGTAGAGAAACTAAATAAGGATTTTAGACAGACCCAATTAAAGGAAATAATTCGTAACAACAAGATAATCCAAGAGAATAAACAACGTCCTAAGAAGGACCGGAAAGTAGTGAGGACTATGCCTTAAAAAGGAAAATGAGATGGATATTAAGGACAATACAACTCAAGAGATGACGGACTCAAGATCACTTGACAGGGAGAAGGTTGGGCTTGAGGCAGTTAATGAACGGACCGTGTGAAGGTCAATACTCCAATTAAGAAGGGAGAGAGGGAAAGACTATATTTGGGGAAAGGAAGATGAAGGAAAGCCTTAAAGGGATTAATGGCCGAGACGTGAGTAACGATCAAAAGCCATGAGAAGGTTAAAGCAAACCTCTTGCATGACGATTAAGAGATCATGAAATAAAGAAGAGTTGAATTCCACCTGAAGAAAATAAATGGATACAAGAAAGAAAGGAGAATGAAGATGAAGTATAAAAGAAGTACATGTAAGTTCTCAATAGTATTGTAAGTAGGAAAGGATGGCATCAGAGAATACCATTTAAGGCTAGAGGTTTTAAATGGCAAAACTGGAAGAAAAACCGCGAGAAAAGAGTATAAACTACCAAGGATGGAAATCTTGAAAGAAAATAAATGTCCCAATTAAAAGATAATGAGATCATCACAAGTAGAGACAAAATAAACTCATCCAAGATATTTTAGTTGAGATGGGAGGATCAAGTACAAAAGAAAGTATTCAGAAGGACACGAGGAATAAGTTAAATCCAATTAAGGTTTAGGTCGGAAAATAATATCAAAAGATACCATGCAATTAAGAAGGAATGGACTGCACATAAAAGAGGAAGCAGAGGAAAGCACACCTAAGAAACCGTGGAAAAGTAAACCCTCCAGTTAAGAAGTGATTAAAGTATAAGATCACTGATATCAGGATTTGGCGATGGTCAAAGCTTGATTGATGTAACTTAAAGAGAGGACACCTAGACATAGTGTGGAGTACAAGGAATAATATCGATAATCGAAAGTGTCCTAAGTAACGTATAAGGGATGAAATTGAAATTTCAGTTATAAAAAAAAGGGGATTTAAACAAACAAATATCTCAATATAGAAAGGAACATGAAGAAAGGAAGAAAAGAAACCTTCTAGGAAGGATAAGAAGGTTGAGCATGTAATCCCTAAGGTGAAAGTCTCTACTAGGAAGGACATAGTAGAGAACAAAACCAAAATAAGGGAGCTTTCACAACAAGTAATTGACACTTAAGACCGAAGGAGATTAGCTTGTAATAAGAATTATGAAGTGATCATGAGAGAGTAAGAGTTGATTAAAAGAAATGAAAGTTCTTGAGAAAAGGACAACATTGAAATTGAGGAAGGATATAAGAAGGGTTGGACTGGATAAAAGAAGTTAACACCAAAAACCTACGAAAATGAGTAGGAAGCACTCGAGAAGATACCGAGCTAAGGGTTTTAACGATAAAGGAAGTAACTACAAGCAGGAATAATTAGGTATCCTAGAACTCTCAATCCTGAAATCCTCAATAAAAGAACCTCAAGGGGAAGAACCTTGCTCTAAGCAAAAGAAGGATGCGAATCTAAGGATATACCCTTGAGCTCTTATGTAAGATATGCTTAGCGAGGATGACCTCTATGGAATGAGTAAGCAATGGAAAAGAAAGAAACTTCTTAAAGTGCGTGTAAGAAAGGGGCCAAGTGAATATAACCGAAATGTTGGTATGTCAACAAACTTTAGATTGACATTAAGAGAAATTATTTCCTAGGCAAGGGATGTGGAATAAGTTTTGGGGACAAAACTCCTAAAAGGAGGGGAGAGTTTTAAACCCCATCCCTTGAAGATAACAAAATGGGGAAAGAACCGGTCAACTCGAGTGAGAAAATCAAACCGGTTCACAAACTCTCACCATTGAAGAAAGGGTAAAATGGGAAATTTACACATCCCGAGTGACCCGAAGGGTCATAAAAACCATGGAAAGGGATTTTAGGACAATTTGGAAGAGGAAACCAAACCAGTACAAGTCAACCGGATCCGAAACAGATTCAACCAATTTGGACCAGTTTGAACCATCATTGACCCGGATGCTAAATTCATTTTTCTAGTTGGCTTAAAATATTCAAATTGATAAATTGAAGCCACCATTGAATAGAGAATGAATTAAGATGAATTTAGAATTTTTTTATTTTGAAAAACTCGGCCGAATCGGGCCTAAATTGGCCAATTTAATCAATGAACCCGATTAGGACTGGTACAGTCTAGTTCGGGATAGTGTCATCTTCTTCCTTCAGATGACAACACTATTCACTCGCCAGAAGACCGTACCGGTCCAGCTGCCTTCTTTTGGCCGAGTTGAATTCGACCAAATTCAGCTCTCTTTCAACCAAACCAAGCCACCACAACACCCCCAATACCCTCACACGACCTCAATAGAGCTGAAAGGTAAGCTAATTCAGCCCTGAGTCATTGCAAGTTAGAGTTAGAGAGACAAAGTGCTAATGTAAACCTCGTCCTTTGATAATAAGAAAAACCGGGAAAAGAACCGGCCATTTTTTAGAAGAAACTAAGTCGGTTTATAAATAGTAACCGATAAAGAAAGGGAAAACCGAGAAATTTATAAATCCTGAGTGACTTAAAAAGTCACAAAATTCATGAGAAATGACTTTAGGATGAATTGGAGGTGAAAACCAAACTGGTTTAGGTGAACCGGACCTAAACTGGATTGAACCGGTTTGAACCACTATTGAATTGGTTTATAAATTTATTTTTCTAGGTTGCTTAGAAAATTTAAATTGGAAAATTGAAGCCACCAATGGATAGAGAATGAATTTACATGAATTTACAAATTTTTAAATTTGTAAAACTCGGTCGAATCGAGCATTAACAGGCCAATTTAAGCGTTGAACCTGGTTTGGGCCGATACAGTCTAGTTCGGGATAGTGTCATCTTCTTCTTTCATATGACAACACTGTTCACTCACCGGAAGGTCGTACTGGTCCAGCTGCCTTGTTTTGGCCGAGCTGAATTTGGCCAAATTCAGCCCTCTTTCAGCTAAACCAAGCCACCACAACACCCCCAATGCCCTCACATGACCTCAACAAAGCTGAAAGGTAAGCTAATTTGGCCTTGAGTCATTGCAGGTCAGAGTTAGAGAGACAAAGTGCTAATGTAAACCCTGTCCTTTGATAAAAAGAAAAACCGAGAAAAGAACTGGTCATTTTCAAAGAAGAAACCTAGTCGATTTATAAATAGTAACCGATAAAGAAAGGGCAAACCAGGAAATTTATAAATTTCGAGTGACCTAAAGAGTCACAAAAGTCATGAGAAAGGATTTAGGATGAATTGGAGGTGAAAACCAAACCGGTTCAGGTGAACCGGACCTGAACCGGTTTGAACCACTATTGAACCAGTTTATAAATTTATTTTTCTAGGTGGCTTAGAAAATTCAAATTGGAGAATTGAAGCAACCATTGGATAAAAAATGAATTTAGATGAATTTACAAATTTTTAATTTTAAAAAACTCGATCGAATTGGGCTTGAACAGGCTAGTTTAAGCATTGAACCCAGTTCGGACCTGTCCGGTCCGGTTCGGAATAGTGACGTCTTCTTCCTTCAGATGACAGCACAATTCACTTGCCGAAAAATCGAACAGCATCATCGAAAATGAGAAGTCTCCGGCCAAGTAGTTTCAAGTAATGAATGACTGCCATAAAGGTGCCAATCAGACGACCAAGAAGTCTCCGAGCTTCCTATATAAAAAAACTCCTCCTCTCACCTGAAAACACCTCTCTCTCCCTATTGCTCCATTTTTTTGTGAAGCTCAAACCAGAACTCCAACAAGTTAGCTACCCAACAGTAGTCTCCATTTGCTCCAAGGAACGTCAGAGAAATGACAGTGTGATTGAATAGTAAACTAGCTCCAGTGGACCGAAGCTGCCCTGTTTTAGTCAAGCTAAAAACGGCCAATTCGAGCCCTTCTCAGGCCAAACCAAGCTCTCCCAACACTTCCATAGCACTCATACAACTGATTAGAGTTGAAAGATAAGCCAATTTGGCTCCCCTCAATAATTTTTAATTAGTGTTAGAGAGTGTAAACCCTGCCCTTTGAAGTTAAGGAAAATCTGGGAAAAGAATCGGTTAAACGGAGTGAGAAACAACGAACCGGTTAACAAATTTGATCATAAGAGAAGGGGAAATTTGGGAAATTTAAAATTCCTAAGTAACCCAAAGGGTTCATAAAGTCTTAGAAAAGAACCTTAAGACAAATTGGAAGAGAAAAATCAGACCGGTTTAAATTAATTGGATCAAACTAGATTGAACTAGTTTATGAATCGGATCGGTTCATGAACCAGAACTGATAGAGAAAGGGAAAAACAGGAAATTTATGAATCCCGAGTGACCTAAAGAGTCACAAAAGTCAAGAAAAAGGACTTTAGGATGAATTGGAGATGGAAACCAAACCAGTTCAGGTGAACCGAATCCAAACCGAATTGGACCGGTTTGAACCACTATTGAACCGAATGCTAAATTCATTTTTCTAGGTGGCTTAGAAAATTCAAATTTGAGATTTGAGGCCACCATTGCATAGAGAATGAATTTAGAAATATTTACTTTGAAAACTCGGTCGAATCGAGCCTGAACTGGCCGGTTAAAGCTTTGAACCCAGTTCAGACTAGTACGGTCCACTTCGGAACAGTGTCATCTTTTTCCATTATATGAAAGCTCTGTTCACTCGTTGGAAAATCCAGCAATTCCGGTGAAGCTGAAAAGTCTTTGGCCATGGATTTCAGGAAATGAATGACCACCATTAAGGCGCCAATTGGATGTCCAAGAAGTCTCCCTTCCTATATAAAGAGCCCCTTCTCATTCATCATCTCCACATATGAAAACTCCATTCTCTGTCAACTACTCCAGTTTTTGGTGAAGCACAAACCAGAGCTCCGATATAGGGTTTTTTCTAAGCAAAAGAAGGCATGGTCAAGTTCCTTAGAATCGGGGAGAAGTCAGCTACCCGACGGTAGTCTCCATTTGCTCTAAGGGTCACCGGAGAAATGCCAACATGATAGAACAGTGAAGCAACTCCGGCAGACCGAAGTCACCCTATTTTGGTCGAGTTGAATACGGCCAATTCGAGCCCTTCTCAAGCCAAATCAATCCCTCCCAACACCTCCACAACCCTTCTACAGTTGACTTAGAGCGGGAAGGTAAATTTGGCTCCCCTCTATAAATTCTGATTGGTGCTAAAGAGAGAATCGACATAATTTCGATAACTAAATTCTCATTCAATTTGGCATCAATTGATGCAATTCTTGATCCTAGAAGTAACCTCAAGATGAAAGCTATCTGCCCAGATTGAAAGCTCGGACCACCACGCCCCCGACGGTTAGCTTCCGAAGCTTTCTCTCTCTAAGTCCAGTTTTCCGACAAAGCTCCGTTTGAGCTCATTCTGGCATCAAATCGTGCGATTCAAAGTACAATCGAATTGTATGAAGGTGTAGGAACTCCAATCTAACTTCAATTTCAACAATTAAACTCATTTGTTTGGCCACTTTGATGAAATCAAATTCGACTGAGTTAGAAGGTTGAAATTAGGGGAAATTTAGGGGAAATTTGGGGGAAATTTGGGGGAAAGTTGAGAATTTTGAAAATTCGACGAACTAAAGTGCAATTTCATAAAATTGAGGGCCAATTGGGCATGATAAAGATGCTTGAGGATCAATTGGGAAATTTTTAGAATTTTTGGGGTAAAACTTACCATTTGTGTAAAGTAGGAGCAAAATAATAATTTTAGAAAAATTAGAGACCAAATTGGAAATTTGGGAAATTGAACCCCTTTTGTGAATTTGAATAAACTGAGGTCCCAAGGTGAATTTTAAAAGTTTCTTGACTCAATTGGAGGAAAAACCGGCATTATGGACTTTAGGGACCTAATTGCAAATAAATTAAAAGTTTGGTTTTCTCATTCATTTGCGATGAATAAAGGCCATTAGGCCAAAGGATAATGAACAAGGATGTTCATATCGTGTAGGAACATGAAGTATCGGGAATGCTAGCTAAGACAAGTTCATGTAAAGGCAACAAGTCGGCCAAGAGGAAATTCACTGCTCTATCGGGTGAGTGGGATTTAATATCATACTCGGTTGGGATAATAAGCACCTCGAAAATGAAAACCCACTGCTAAGTGGTATTTTATTCATCACATTTGAGAAAAGGGATGTGGAAATCTCGTGGAAAAACTACTTTGTGGTTGTAAGTAGATCATACCTGGTTGGTATGATGAAACTTCCTAAAGGAAGTGGAAAACTCGCTTGTCGGTTATAAGCCGAGATGTCCTCATGCCCGGTTGGTACGTCCAATTTTTCGGCGAAACTCAGTTTGAGCTCGTCCTGGTGTCAATTTATGCGATTTAAAGTGCAATTAAATCATATGGATGTGTAGGAACTCAAATCTACCTTCAATTTCAACGATTAACCTTGATTGATTAGTCAATTTGATGAAATGAATTTCGGCCAGTTTGAAAGGTAGAAATTGGGGAAAATTTTTGGGGGAAATTAGGGATTTTTAAAATTCGAGAGACTAAAGTGCAATTTTCCAAAATTGAGGGCCAATTGGCTATGGAAAAGATGTTGGAGGACCAATTGGTCAATTTTTGGAATTTTTGGGGTGAAATTTACCATTTTTGTAATGTAGGGGCAATGGTAAGTTTTGAAAAGTTGGGGACCAAATTGGGAATTTTGAAACTTGGACCCCTTTTTGTGATTTTGAATAAATTGAGGACCCAAAGTAAATTTGGAAGTTTCGAGACTCAATTTGGGGGAAAATTGGCATTAGAAACCTAAAGTTAAAGAAAAATAACTTTAGGGACCTAAATACAAATAACTAAAATTTTTGGGCATTTTATTCATTTGTGATGAATAAAGGTTATTAGGCCAAAGGATAATGAACAATAATATTCATATCGTGTAGGAACACGAAGTATTGGGAACTCCAGCAAAGATAAGCTCATGTGGAGGCAAAGAACCGGTCAATTGGAATTTACTTCATAATCGAGTGAATGGGAATTTTCACAGAATACCCGATTAGAATGATGAGTACCAATTGTAAGTAGATCATAATAGTTTGGTATGAGAAAACACACGGAAAAACTACTTACCGATTGTAAGTAGATCATAATAGTTTGATATGATTAACTTCCTGGAAGGAAGTAGGAAACCCACATATCGGTTATGTGCGGACATGTCCTCACACTCGGTTGGTGTGATGGATAGATGAGAAGTTATTTTTGTCAGAATTGCTTTCCCCTGACTGTGTGCCACTACTTAAACATTTTGGGAGACCTTCTTGATGGGAGCTCAAATAGCTCAAATAGGCTGGAGGCCTCGGTTTTGGAACTTGAGAGATAGAATGCCCAATTTTGAAAATCTCGTATAGTGGGCCTAAGGCTAGTTGGCACGAGTAGGAGCTCGTAAACAAACATGATGTTAAGCCTTGAAATTTTTAATGAATGATGTGATTTGGCCATGGTACCAAGACAGGACCGACATACTCGATGGACTGGTGGCAAGGCGACAAGACAGGTCAACGGACCAGTCGAGACAAACAGCTTCAGGTTGAGTTGAGGGTCGGGGTCGTTTGACCAGTGGCACCAAAGATTAATGGCTTATATGGAAATTTATTTTTTGTGTATGCATTGAGGTTCAGGACCATCAAGATGCCCAAGAGAGGTAGTCATGCGTCCTAGGGGCTACTGGACGACATGGTGGAGATAAGGGCAGTTTATTGTGCCAGCAGTCAAGGAAGCTCGACATAGCTTCATGCGTATGAGACCGGAGTGGGGTCGGGATGAGGTCTTTGTCCTCATATGGACACAGAGTTTTCTTTTCAGGTATGAGGGTCGAATATCACATACATCCACTCATTCCTAAGGTAGAAGTGGATGGGTTTCTATCTAGGTGGCTGGTAAAGTCGCTCCGACGCCACAAGTGAGTGCAGTGGACGAACTGCCCTACGAATGTATGATTCCTTCATGATGAAGGGTGTGTGTTGATTGTTAATCACACCGACTATGGTTAATGAGGAATAATGGTTTTGAAAACTGAGAAATTGAGGAAGAAATTTTTGTAAAGAAAATAAGGAGTCTGGCTCACTCCAATTCAAACTATTTTTCTAAAACTCATATTTCAATTCATCTATTCACTGAGTTGTTGAACTCACCCCCTCCCTTTACCCCTTTTCAGGAAACCGAGGGAAAAGTCAACCTAAATACCTTTAGCTAGCTAAACCTATAAGATAGGTATGTAAGTTTAAATTTTATGCAGTTTTGATTAATGTTATTCTAGGAAAGGTACAGGTTTAAAGGACGCCTTACTCCTTACGGTTTAAAGAATGGGAAAACCCTTAATAAACCAAGAGAGTGGCAGGTTGCTAATGGGGATCCGACCAAATTGGGTTGGGGCATGACAACCCTCTTGGGCGTCTTGATGGTCATGTACCTCAAGTGCATGCACAAATTATAGTTTTTTCCACATAGCCATTTATCTTTGGTGTCACTAGTCCAACAGCCCTGACCTATAGCTCTTTGTTTAGGCCAGTCCATCAACTTGGCCTTGATACACTGTCGCTAGTCTATCGAGTATGTCGATCTTATCTTGGTACCATGGCGAAATCACATAACCATTTCATTAAGAGTTTTAATGACTTTCATATCTAATGTTTATTTATGAGCTCTTGCTCGTGCCCACTAGCTTTGGGCCCACTGCATATGATTTTCCAAAACCGGGCATTTAGTCCCACAAGTTCAAAAACCTAGGCCTCTGGCCTATCTAAGCTAATTAAGCTTCCATCAAGAAGGTCTCCCAAATAGTTTAAGAATTGGCACACAGTAAGGGGAGAACACTTCTCACAAAAATATAATTTTCCCTTCATCAAACCAATCGAGTGTGATGATACCTTTGCTTACAACCGGCAAGCGGGTTTCTCCTTCCTTTAAGAAAGTCCATCATACCAAACGGGTATGATTTCCTCTACTTACAATCGGTAAGTAGTTTTTAGCTTAGTTCACACATCACTCCAACCAGGTGTGATGTTAAAATACCACGTATAAGTGGTTTTTCGTTTCTCGAGTGCTCACCATCCCAACCGGGTATGATGTGAATAAACTCACTCACCTGATAACCGTGGTGTATTCCTTCCCTGTAGGTTTTCGCCTCCATGCTAGCTTATCCTTGCTGGCATTCCGGTCTCTCATGTTCCTACATGTTTTGGGCACCCTTATCTATTAGAGTTTGGCATAATAGCCTTTGTTTCTCACATATGAGCGACTAGGCTCAAAATTGTTAGTTAATTGCACTTAGGTCCCTAAAGTTCATTTTCCTTCACTTTAAGTCCCTAGTGCTAACTTTTCCCCAAATTGAGTACCGAAACTTCCAAAAATTCACCTTGTGTGCTCAATTTACTCAAAATTGTTTAAGGGGCTCAAATTTTCCAAATTTCCAATTTGGTCCCCAACTTTTCAAAAATTACCATTTTGCCCCTACTTTCCAAAAATGGCAATTTGACACCAATTATTTCAAAAATTGACCAATTGGTCCTCCAACATCTTTTTCATGGCCAATTGGCCCTCAATTTTGGGAAATTGCAAAGAAGTCCCTCAATTTTACGAAATCCCCAAATTTTCCCCTTCTAAACTGACTGAATTTGATTTTATCAAATTGACCTTTTAATCGAGGTTAATTACTTCAATTGGAGGTGTAAATCAGTTCTTACACTTCCATACAATTCAATTGAGCTCTGAATCGCTTGAATTGAGGTAAAAATGAGCTCAAATGGAACTTCGCCGGAAAATTGTGCATATAGAGAGAAAGCATTGAAAGCTTATCGTCGGAGGTGCGACAGTCCGAGCTCTCTATCTGGGTAGGTAGCTCTCATCCTTGGGTTCCTCCTAGGATCAGAAACCACTACAATTCATATCGAATCGAGTGAGAATTATGTCAGTGAAGTTTTCATAGTTTCTCTCTCTAACACCGATCGAAAATGACAGAGTGGGGCCGAATTGGCTTATCTTTTAGCTCAATTGAGATCGTATGAGGGTTGTAAGGATGTTAGGAGGGCTTGGTTTGGCCAGAGGAGTGCTGAATTTGGTTGATTTCAACTCGTCCGAAATAGGGCAGCTTCAGTCCTCCAGAGGTGCTTCATTATTTGATTTCGTCGGCACTTCTTCGACGATCCTTAGGTCGAATGGAGGTTATTGAAAGGTAGCTAACTTCCCCTGGAGTCTAAATAACCCGATCTCATATTCTGAGGTTCAGAAAACTGCCCAAGTCGGAGCTCTAGTTTGAGCTTCACCGAAAAATGGAGCAGTTGAGAGAAAATGGAGATTTCATGTGTGAGGAGGATGAATGGAGAGGAGCTCTTTATATAGGGAGCTCGGGAACTCTTTGCCCGACCGTTTAGCATCTTGATCAAGCTCATTTATGACCTAAAACGCCCAGAACGAAGGTATTTTCTCTTCCTTAGTGTTGTCTGTTCATGCATTGAATGAACAATGTTATCATCTAAAGGAAGAATACGACACTATTATGAACTGGAACGGATTGGTCCGACCGAGTTCAATGCTTAATCTGGCTAGTTCATGCCTGATTTGAACAATTTTCTCAAAATTAAAAATTTCTAAATTCATTCTCTATCCAATGGTGGCTTCAATTCCCCAATTTGAATATTTTAAACTATATAGAAAAATAAATTTATCAACCAATTCAATGATGGTTCAAACTAGTTTAAATCGATTCAATCTAGTTCACGTCCAGTTCACCTGACCGATCTAGTTTTCTCTTCCAATTTGTTCCAAAATCCTTTTCCGTCTTTTTTATGAATCTTTTGGTCACTTGGGGTTTGTCAATTTTTCATTTTGCCCTTTCTCTATGGTTTACGGTTTATGAATCGGTTCGGTTCTCTCTCTTTGGTTGATCGGTTCTTTCCCCAGTTTTCTTATCTTGAAGGGGCAGGGTTTACAGAGAATGGAGACCCAAAATCAGAATGGAAACCCAAATCGAAACTTGAAATTGAATTGGACCAAAAATTGAGGTTGTACCTGAAATGGGAACCTGAACTAGGAATCGAGATCCAATTGAATTTGGAATTTGTTTACCAAGCGAGAAACCATTTTTTTTTGGAAAAAACAGTTTAGACCAATCGGGATCGATAAATTTTGGTGTAAATTACATCACTACATAGCTACTAATCATTTACTAAGCCGAGAGCCATATCTACAAACTATAGAAATCATCATCATCCTACCACGGCCTACAACAAAAAGCTAAGTAGGTGGAAGATACCATGATTATGTCGAACATACAAGAATACACTATTAATCCTTATCTGAGAAGCGGGCTTAACATGATTAAAGGATATCCTATGATGCCACTAACCTAATCCAATAATCTTACTCTACAACAAGCCATTAAGTTCATCATAAATAAAAAAAAAGGATGAATGATCAAGGAGGAGACAGTTCTCGTAGGATTCAAATCCAAGCAATATCAGCCTAGTAGAATACCCTTCACAATGGATGATTCAAAAGTCTACAGGAGAATTGAATTCAAAAAATAATCTGAGGTTGAGGAAGTGTTGACAAGCATGTCTCACGCTAACAATAGGAGCAATTAAACCCAAGGGAGGCTATGGAAACTAATCGTGGCTACCCGACTAGCAACCTTCATTGATCGCTATGGAAACTAACCATGGCTACCTGACTAGCAACCTTCATTGATCATGATCGAATTGGGTCCTTGGAGTTGGTGAAACCAAACCTATCCCAATAATCTAACACTCTCATATCTGACAAATTGGAAATGAGTCTCACCTAGTGTGTGAACAGACAAATTAGGAGTGATAGCCGAAACAAGGGGACCTCCAAGAAGGGTCGAGGTCAATGTCGCTCAACAATAGCCTAAGGAGGAAACCAACAATCGACCGATGGTAGAGGACTCGAATGCACAACTAAGGGTTTCTTTTGAGATGTCCTGCAATAGAGAGAAACAATGGAATGAAGAATCGAAAATGACTGATACAATAACTAGAAGGGAGGAGAATGGATGAGATTTCAGTGGGCAAGCTCGGATTGTACTGGAATCGAACCTATCAAATGAAGGAAACGAAGAAGAGCGTAGCTAAGGGACGGAGAGGATCCTTCAGCGAGAATGAGTGCAACCTTTAGAGACCCTGAACTAGACTTGTCAATTTGTTGGGTTGGGACTTGTTTCATGCAACTTGAACATGACCCGAACTTGGGTCCATGAGACCCGAACCTGAACAAGCTTGAACTTCGAGTCCGTGCAATGATACTCTCTTTTCTAATCACGAGATCTATGCTCCTCTAGTGATCAATTGATCCCTTAGTCTCTCCTCATCTATGGAGATGGATGGCTTTATTTCTTCTAATTTTTTATGGATTTCATCTTGAATGCATGTCATTTGGGATAAGTAGGACCCAACATATCGTTGCAGAGGCAATTAACTCTTGGGGAAAACGTGTTCTATTACAGATTGGGAGGGGCTCTTATTTCTACTTGTAGGGATGAATGAGATAACACCTTTAATTTTGAAATTTGGATGCAATTAAGGTGGAAGTTTCATATGGAAAATATTTGATCGAAATCATTTTATAAATAATTTACTAAGGCTCTTACTATGCAATCTTCCTTGGATTTGGTGATTTAAGGAAATTGACATCCGATTCAGACAGTCAACTTGATTTCAAAGGATAGAACTCCTACCTTTATTTAGGGTTTCTAGGTAATTTCCCATCCACTATTTTGTCTCTTCACTAAAAATTTGAAAGGGAACTTTTTGAATTCAATGAGAACTCATTGTATATCTCTCAAGAGGCTAGTAACTCTAATTGTATGGGATTTGTTTTATGTATTTTTTGAAGGCTTGCTCCCGTCCATTCAAAATTGATGCTATTTATTTTATTTCTTTTTTTAGGTTGATAGATTTATGGGTTTTTGTGTAATTGAATCCTTCCTACTGAAAACCTATTTTTGTGTAAGAAGAAAATATTCAGCCCTTGGGTTTTTGTTAAATCTTATTTATTTTATATATAAGTTCTATAATATAAAGTATATTTTGACCTTCTCAAAAATCTAATTTCACCATTTTTTTATAATTTAGAATTAGTTAACCTCACTTAATTAAGTCTTATATTAACAACCGAATTAATTTTATTATATTCCATTCTATCAAATATATTCAATTGATTCATAACTCAAGAATACTCTTTTTTTATTATAAAATAATTGAATTATTTTTTCATGTTCCACACTAAAAAAAATATCTTCACACGTTAACATAGTTTGTAAAACAGGTAAGTAAATATAACACTCACCTCATTTTAGGCTTATTTGATTAAGTGAGTAATGGACTCATGTCTCATCTTATATTAATATGATAATATTCGAACTACAAATATTTAATATACTCAATTATATATTATTCGAGTATGGTACATGGATTAAAATGATATGTCTTATATACTAACTTTTCTGGTAAATTACCGTTTGTTATTTTATGGCTGAGTTTTTTAGGATTTTCTCGTAAAAAAGTTTGGGAACTTTTTCTGATTAGTTTATCAAACTTTACGCTACCACTCAGTCTATCAATTGAAGATGTCCCCAAAATTTATCATATTTATAATTTAATTATTTATCTTTTAATTATTTATGATTACATCTAACTTTTTATTATTTGTATTTATATCCCAAGTATTCATTTTCTTACATTTAATCCCAAAATTTTCTAAACATTTTCTTTAGATATTTAAAATTTTCTTTTATTCTATTTGTATTCTCATATTACTCCTTATTTACATTTGGATAGCTAATTTTTTTTAAATTATAAGTTCTCAAACTTTTTATTTATTTGTTGTGTGAATACTCCTATTACCTAAAAACATCATTATATGGGTCGAGTGAATCTCGTATATTTTTAAAAATTGAAGTTAAAAGTGAATATAATCAATTTTATAATAATTAAATAGATGAATATAAATTTGCATTTAAAAAAATAAGCTTCATATAAGTGATTAGTTATACTTTTTCTATTAACTGATACTCACGAGATTAATAATTCAATCATTCTAAAAAAGAGAATATTTTCTAGTTTCTTTCTATATTTTTCACCACATTTTGCAAATTTCATGTATGCCAAGAGATGATGGTGTCTTTTTTGTTACAAGGTTTGAGTATCTAGACTATTTCATTTCTGAAAGAGGAGTTTCCACTTATCCCTCTATAGCTCAGGTTGTGTTAACTTGATATGTTCCTATTAATGTGAAGCTTACTAATTATAGGAGGTTTATCAAGTCTTATGGTGCCATTTGCAAACCTCACAATGCTATTAAAGAAGAGAGCCTTTTGATGGAATGCTAAAGCTGAAGAATCTTTTCAACTTAAGAATCCACTGATCATTGCACCTACTTGGCCCTACCTGATTTTACTCACCTTCTGTCATTGAAATTGATGCTTGTACTGAAGAAATGGGGACAGTATGACAGATATTTCCTCAGTTGCGACAGCATCGGCAATTGCTTCAAACATGGAAGGATCTTACCCCGAGCATATCTGGAATGCCTGCATAACCCGATTGACCATCATCAAAGGGAGGGGTGTGCTGTGCCAGTCCGGCTGGTGTTCTGACACAGTAGACAGCCGAAAAAAGGGGGACAGCACTGAACACTCAGGAAGCCAGATAGTAAAATAATGCCTTCACAATGCCATTCATCTCAGTTCTCATTGGTCCTGCAGCATGTAAAGCTATCCCAGTCCCTTTACAAATCATAGAATCTCAGGAAGAAACAGAGAAACGCCATGCCCCGTTAGAGATTGGGCTCCCGCAATCTGTTGTTCTCAAACAAAGAGCATGCCATGCAATCTTGACTGGCTCTCAGCAATCAGCACATAGTGTTAGCCAAAAAGAGGCCAATGCTACACACCAGGGAAAGAGAGGGATAAAGACATTCACATTCAGTAAGAAAATGAGCCAAATAAGAGTTTACCCAGGCCTTCCCAGTATCATCAAAGCCTTGAAGTGGAAGTCTAAAAACATTGTTTTACCTTTCACTCATCTATATATGTCTATGAATGAGTCGCAGCCAGTATACTTGTCCCACATAAGAAATCTTATTTTGCATGTGCAGTTATCAAGAAGGTAAGGAAAACGTGAACAGAGCAATCAAAATAAAATGCAGATCTGCATGGTTTGAATATCAAAGATAATTATTGATTTTACTTTTTTCAATTAATGAACACAAACACCTGAAAATACAATCTAATTCAGGTTCCCTTGGTCTCAGGTTGAAGGCAATGCTGTGGCACCAATCTCCTTCTCCATGAACAACCAATGGCATTGTATCCACCTAATGGCTCTACAAGACAGAAATGAAGCCGTACCTTTACTCTCATGAACTTCCAATGATTGCAGGGTAAAATATTTTTCTAGTTCCTAATTTATTCATTGAAAAACAACACAGTTGTGATTAAAGGAAAGAAAAACTACAAAGAAAATAAAACATGACCACCAATACATCCTAGATCACTATCATGAGAAAGCTAATAGCATCAGTCCATGTCATTCAACAACATTATATAAAAGGGAAGAGATAATTTGAAATAGTTATGCATTTACAAGTTAAAAGTTATTAGACAGACCCAGACTCAAAAGACATTTACATGGAAGATTTTTACTGTAGATGCAACTTATTATATGTAAAAAGTAACACATTCATGAATAGGTAGTATATTAGATAGATGATCTAGAGGGGTCAGATCCAATGACCTTGAGGCTGCTCGATTGTCTTAGAAAATCAAACGAAATGAAAGAATACGGAGAGAGTACAACATCCAAGACATTGTCTGCGGCTTCAAGAGGACTCTGCACTGGGATGACCTGCATGTCAAGTAAGTGAATATTATTTATAAAGCTGTCTGAGTATGAACTGTACAGTGATACTTTTTTTTACCAGGACTTGTTTGTTTTAAGTATGAATCATACAATGGTACTTTTTGGAGTCATTATCCCGATTAAACATTTGAGAAATGGTTAGACTTGATCTCCACATGAAGTGGAACCTAAATAAACCTGACCTTCCTTGGCTGAGCAAAAGAATTTTCATCCATAACTTTATTAGAAGTCAGGACTGTTTTTGACGATCCAGATATTGAATTTGGGTCCAATCCTCGGACATAAATCTTGAGTTCAATAGAGTTGCTTCCAATATTCACTACCTGCATGAGTTTATTGATAAGTGAATGACTTAATAACCACAAACAAGATGATAATTCTCGAATTCTTTCTTCTAAAAGGAAACCAATCTTTCCTATGATTGACTGAAAAATGCTAGGGTAACCTTGTAATAAGCATAAGTTGGATTTTGGACTTATAATTCACTGTATACTAGAACCACCCAGGTGATCTTCCTTATGAGATAGACCTAAACCTTTTCATTATTAGATAGAAACAGTAATTTATAAGCATAAATGCAAAAGTAGTTCTTATTAAAACCTTTATCCTTATGTAGTTCTTATTATCCATCGAACTCTTCCATGAGATTGCTGAGGCAACCAGTGAGGAGGAATTGGTTTGCAGTGTCGTATCTAGAAGAGTTGCACCACTTGACTCAGTGAAGAACTGCTGCATCCAGTAGCTTGGAGTTCCATAGACATGAGATGAGTTGAACACAATTGAGTCTGGGTTCCATCTAGAAAATGCAAAATTTGATCATACTCAAAAGCACCTATGCAGAAAAGGTAAATTTGAATGCAAATGTAGGGGAATTCAATAAATGGGAGGCAGATGCAACGACATGAAAACTCAGATCCCTATACCCTGTAAAGGTTGAGCGGAACCACCTCTGATCATTCTGATAACTTGCACTTACTGGATGTACGATGCAAGTTACTTCCAACAAAATTAAGTGGGAATCAATTGATCTTCCTCCAATTCTTTTACCTGATATGATATGTGAATTCTTATATAAAGTAACGTAGCAGAAAAGCAAGACTACCTTCTATTGTTTGAATTTACGAAGAGTGGCGCATAACTGGCCATTGAGACGATATCACTGCACCAAGAGAAATGAAAATCCTCAGTAGCATTATATATTTCATCTCCACTTGAACCGACTAAAGAAGAAATATTCACATCATGTAGCGGATACTATAATTTAGTTCATAAAAACTTCGAGAAAATCACAATTCATGTCCTTTCTGATTCACAAACAGCATAATTCCTTGAATAAAGGTATTTTATTTAATAGAAAATGTGTAAGATTTATAATTGAATGGCCTAAGATAAGAGATATTTCAATTATATTTTCTTTTTTTCCCTTTTAAAGTTCAAACCTGTTCCTTTCAATCCCTAGAAGAAATGCAGCCTCAGCAAGGGCTGCCAATAGACTTCCTTGACCAGCATCATTTCCAGTCACGGCATACTCACTCACAAATGCCTAAGGATATTAGATACGAAAAAAAAATAATTACTTAATCAACTAGTGAAGATATATGTAAAGACTAGTTTGAAAAAAAGAACTATACAAGCGCACCTTTGGACCACTTCGTGATGCCGTATCAAACTTATGATTCCTGGAAAACAGATCACTAGCAGATGTATAAACCTAACAAAGAATGATAATAAAAAATCAGCAATGAGTATAGATTATCAAGTCTTGTTTAATATGATAAGCAGACACAATTTCATGCAGTTTACATGATAATCGTAAAAATCAGCAGGATGATCTAATGGCTGGGAAGAGCCATCACAGTTCGTAATAATCCCAATGTCAGGATAGGCCTGTTTTATGGCGCTGTAGAAATTGAGGTAATTCCCTGGAAAACACAAAGTAAACATCAAACCTGTGCTATTACATATTTTGACAATAGTACTATCAAGAAGTCTAAAGTGATTGCTGCAGTAGACAAACCTAGGTAATGCTTTTTGTTGCAATCTTCATTCCCCACTGCAACATATCTTAGATCAAAGGGCTCCAGATGTCCCATGGAAGCTCGTAGAGCACCCCATTTGGAATCACTAGAACCTCTAGCAAATTCAATACTATCAAGGGCTTCCTGAAATTAAAGCCAATATAATCGCAACTACAGAATGTCCCAAATTTATGTTGTATATTTATACAATTTACCTAGCTCACATAATGCAAACTAAGAAGTTCAGATAAATTTGATCTGAGCTTTCTAAAAGTCGTCCAAGGGTGAATAATTTCTTTGAATCATAAACAGCATTCAAGGTACAATAACCCAGTTCTGATTGTTGCTCTCAAAAATAAGAAACATATAAAGTGTATATTAAATTAAAAAAAAAACAGAAAAAATATTTGAATCTTCCTTTGTATATCAATTTCTTTGAAAAGTAAGACTGGTAAATAATTGACTAACCTGTACAAAGGGTAAGATGCTAGAAGTGTTAACTTCATCGTTATGGCTGATTCCTACAGAAAATATGGTCATATTAAGAAAAAGGAGGGACAGAAGGGATCTATACACGCAGCAATAAATTCTTGAAGCAGCTGAGGATTAAGCACCATTGTTAATAACCCATATTGGAGCAGCACCAAGATCCTCAGCTAGCTGGGGAAGAACAAAGAAAACCTTCCTTGTTTACTAATCAAGCCAGTAGCCAAAACATAATGGAACTTTTCCAACTAAGATTGCAGACACTGACCTGTAAAAACTCAAAATAACCTAGTCCATCATCAGTCCAGTACATCCAGACATCACCAAAGTGGCCGGGCCTCTCTTCCCAGGGCCCCACTGTTTCTTTCCAGCGAAACGCGTTTCTTAACCATTCACCTTCAACAAAGCATCCACCTAGCAGAAACAGTAACTATGACATCAGCTTCCTTTCTTTAATTTCTCATAAAAATGTCATTGACTAATGGCACCTTTTTACCTGGAAATCTGAGGAATCGCGGCTTTAGCTCTGTGAGCATTTCAAATAGATCAGTTCTGAAACCATGACCCTGTGCAATAGAAATTTTCAGAAGCAAGCTAATGAACACGCCTTATTAAGGTGCAAAGGAAACCAGCAATCTTGTTCCCCTTGTACTGGATTTTCTACCTTGTACGTGTCCAATGGCATGACTGAGACTTGATCCAGCCATATGACTCCTTTCAGGGTTGTTGTAAGTTGAATTCTTGAATTATGATTTGTATCTTCAGCTTCCAACAGAACCTCCATCTTAGTCCAGTTTGAGACATCAGAAGCACTAGCTCTGCAAGAGCAACGTAACAACCTTGGAGAACCGCTACTAGAATGAACTCATGACTGTATAAACAGCAAGCGACTTACATAACATTAGCAGTAGCAAGTATGGGTACTCCACTTGAGCCGGTGAGAGACACAGAGAGATTTAATGATCCAGATGACTTGACATAAAATATAACTTTATAGGTCTTTCCTTTTTTAATATTCTACAAAAAGCAAAGAGTGCTATAATATTAGAACTTAAACTCTGCATCAGTTATGATAATGCAAGAAACACATTGATGTGCATTTACATACACTATATATTGCACATCCGTTTACACCAATGAACAATTCCAAGTTATCACATTTGCCTGATCAGTCCAAGAAGCTCCCTACTAAGTTGTTTAGATGAATTTGGAATATATTTAAAGATTCACTGACAAAAAAATAATTTATGGGAGCTTCTTATATATTTGAACATTGTAGAGCAATATTGAATAAAATAATCTGGGAACCTAACTATCCCCTTCCCCAAGTGCCACTACAAACATGTTTCAAATCATGACAAATTTGCAGAATGTAAATCTTGTATTGGTGTTTGGCATAATAGAAAAAAAAACGAAATAATCAAAAGTTGTACTGATTCATTAGAAGTTTTTCAGTTGCTTTATAATGGACATGGAATAAGAGTACACAACAAAAATATTAACAAGCATGAGGAGAACAAATTAATTAAAAAATATCAAATATATGATTGCTCATTCTCACCATGCCCCAGAAACCTGGGTTATACACACCAACCCCACCATCAGGACAAATATTGGGACCACTAGAGTTGCATAGAACATCCATCCTAAGAGCAACAATATTGCGAGCAAAGCATGATGAACGCTCAGTTGAAATATTAACATATACTTCATCCCCAATATTAGACCATGGGTCAATGTTTGAAGGAGCATGAGGGCCTCCAGCTTCAAAACCTAATATGGTAGCCCCACATAAAGCACTGCCAGGTAAATTTTTTCTTATGACAGAAAATGAATGATTTTTCACCTTTTTTGATGTTGTTATTGTGATGCAAAAATAAACAGGGTGAAGAAATAAATCGAAGGGATGCTGAGAAATGGATCCAGTATAATATGCAATCGCCTATAATTATGAACAGAGATCTATTCTTTTTTTCCACTTAAATAATTTAAGTAAAACAAAACCCAAATTGTTATGCATGTTCATCTATTAACTTTACAAGGCAGATGCAACACTAAAAGATCAACGTTCTGACGTATAGGACATATATAATTATTTTCCTGTTTTTTTTCAAGTAACAGAAAAATCAGCAACTATAAAGCCCTAAAAACACCCATAATTATAGATGTTAATCTTTTTTCTCGTTTTTTGTACCAAGAAGCCACTAACCCCTATTGCTTACGAGCTCTGCCCATAGGCCACCAGCCCCAGCATGGTTAATTTCCTGCAGAAACAAAAATCACCAAATATGAAAATAATCTGCATAAACTAGAATCCCTCACAAATAACAACAGAGAAATGGCACTACAAGTTGTGAAAAAATTGCATAAAAAACATATGTTACTAAAATTGCGTTATATAGGAGCAATTACTAGGACAATATAGAAAACAAAATTTCACCAATAAAGTTCACTTGAAGAAGTAATTGGAAAACATCAAAGGGTATACTCAGAGTGAATACAAGGAAGAGCACATAAAAAACCCAAGTGACAGCTATCAGTATCACCATTTAAAGTTGAGGAACAGACCTCAAAGAAGATACCGAAGAGGGTTTCGGGAATGGATCGCCCCACAGCATTAGAAGCATTTACAATAATCTGTGCTGTCTGGTCTGCTTTAACTTGATTGGTGAAACATTGCGATACTGAGCAAAATACTATACAAATGTACAAGTGGAGGTGATAGAAGGAATCCATGCGGAAACGCATTATTCCTTCCCCGGATTTAGGTCCTGCTCCACCTAAGAAACAATAAAAAAAAAGAGATAGCGCTCACTTGGTTTTGATAAATATTTGGATAAGGTCTGAAACCTGTCTCCCACTTATCTGCAAGAGACATTATTGTTTTTTTTTGTAGATTCAAATTAATATACAAAATGAACAACAATGCAGGTTAGATGAGGTAACTATTGTGTTCCCCCCACCATCACAGTGGACCAAATGACTACACTTCAATCAAAGACTAGAGTACTGCTACTAGTTTCAGCATTGTCGTTTGAGCTTCGTCTCCAAGTCAAAACCCAAGGTAGACATAATATAATCTCCTGCTCGAATAATAGTGCCCAGCAGGAGTTGTAACCAGTAAGCAGAGAAGAATGCTGTCTTGAACTCAAAATGATGTCCACTTATTTCCCTATCTCAATAGAACATTTAGCTCGATTGAGTAACTCTGCTCCAGTTCTACCAGTGGAGCTATGAGAAGTCGAGGAAAACGGGAGATACCATTCTTAAACATGGACAGGTTCAACTCAAATGTATCACAATTTTCCTTCCAGAACTGGAACTCTGAGTAAGAAGTACGGAGCAATCCTCAAGAGAATTACGAGTCATTACATGGAAGCAGAAAGACAATGAATCTCCGGAGACGATAGTCGGCAGCTGAAGGGATTTACCTGATCTCTGCACCCTATCCTCGTCCAATGAGCAGAGTGGTAAAGCTGCAAAGAGTCTTCTTAGATGCTAATGAAATGATTGCAGGAATTATAGTTTACCGGAGAAAGCTGGCTTGGCTGCTTATATAGCTCTCCTACCATCGCCACAATTTCATTTCGGAATCTGAATTTTAGCACCATCATCCATTGGCGCCACCAGGTTTATTACATATCAAAATAGCCCATAAACAATCATTCTGCCTTCCAGTTTGAAGCATTAGAAAGCTCGAGTTCAACTTGTTAGGGGGCAAAAGTTTGAAGTATTTGCTTTTCCAGGTGCTGCCAATAGCAACTCTGAACAACATTTAAGCAAATATCATCTTAATGTTTGCCTAGAGCTTGGACAGCAACTGTAGACATTACAGAAATTGGTAAAAATCATCAGGTTTTAAGAATCAAAATGGAATTACCACAACTTGGGCAATTAAGCAGGCCAGCTCAGCGAGAGGTAGATGGATTAGAAGCAACCGTCGAAAAAAACAAAAAGGAATTGTCCTCGTGGGTCCACCCGTGAATTTGCACAGGAAGGCCCGTGAGTGGCTCCACAGGCAGAATTATTTATTTTTGGCTAAATCATCCTAGTGGCGCTAAACTTTTATATCAATTCAGAGTCTAGTTGGAGCAAAAACAATTCACAGTCTAGTACTAAATGTTTAAAAATATTACTTTTAATATTAAATATTTAATAAAATAAATAAATCAATTTAATATTAATTTTAACTTCTACTATTATTGTTTTTGCTCTAACTTATTTTCTAAGTAAACACCCATTCTAGAAGGTTGACCAAATCTTGGGGGCGAATCGTGTCCACCCTTGGTGACCCATTTTTCTTTTAATTTTTTATATAATTTCACATGTTTTAAAACTATATTTTTTATTTTATTCGTGTAATGCTTCGAAGTGATCTCTCAAATCGGGTAACTAATGTTAATCTGCCTGATGTATTTAATACTACTAAAATATGTATATTTACTAAAATAAAACTACCATAATAAATAGTTTATAATAAAAATACATAAAATTCAGTAAAAATTTTAAAAATTTAAAATATATAATAAGTCCAAATGAATTTACATTTTTTTCCTTAAAAATTTTTGCACATTACTAAAAATAGTTAGGTGAGGAGAATGAGCACGTAACTCAATAAATATATTTATGGAGTGCACATCTTTTCCTACTTATTCACTACCAAATCTTTTATTATGATTTGTTAATATATTTCTTATATATTTTTAAGATTTTTTTTTCATAATGGTATTTTATCTTTTATTCATCATCTTAAAAATTAATTTCTCATTTCTTAATTAACATATTAAATACACAAACTCGCATAAGTTTTTACACATAAACTTAGGGTGCGACGGTATGTGCATAATAAGGCACTCTCATTAAACATGTCGAGATAGATAAATCGTCTCCCTCATTAAATACTAATGATGTGTCATCAGACATCTAACCTTACTTGATCCAACTCAGCTAATCTTTTAAATCACAAACAATGTTTGAATCCCTACTATACACCTCCCTTCACGTATGTAGAAAGATTCTAAAAAATAACTCTTCCCTTGTATCAGCATTTCCGATCTTCCTTCCGTATACTTGACATCAGCTTTAGTACTAGGTGTCGTGCTCACGTCATATCACATTATTACACAATCTAATAGTTATTCTTATTTGGGCATGCGATATGCCATTTGACCGACCTCGCTACTCATGTTATTTAACATGCATTCAACATTATAACAAGCAATAGTATTCTTTAAATTCACGGAGTTCAATATGTTATCCAAGTGTCACTACTACTCATTATTAACATTTCTACAAGATTTTCATAGTTTTGGCCAACTTATTCATTACTGGCTACTTTTTAGCATAACCAAACACATAAAACTTAGTCCTATTTTTATGTTTAGAAAAAATTTCAGTCTAAAATTTCAGTCTCTTTATATATTAACATCACAGTTCTTACTTCTATTCATACAATATCATAATTATCATATTTCGTATTCCATTTACAAAGCCTATCACGCTCTTCTACTCTTATTACTTTATAAAAAATTGATAAACATCCACGATCGGTCTAATAGGACCCATTATCTATAAACCTACTCACATGAGTATCAAAATACGTGTTTGTTCTGGTATATTTCTAAGTGTCTCAATAATTTTCACTTATCTATTCACAATAGTATTAGCTACAATATCCATATAAATAAAATACGATCATATTTGGTTTAAATAATATATCATGGTATCATTCTGTAATATCTCAAAATTACAATTTTGCCCCTTGTGTCGGATTCGTTCAAATCTCATATTTGAAACCCGTTTATACAACCCTCATTTGTAGGTTCTAAGTCTCCAATATTATCCCCTTCTTTCTTGGTCATTCTCTCACTAGGGCGTTAAGCCATTTCTACTTTTTCATTAAGGTACTTATACTTTTTACTTATTGCAGATTAGTTGCTAACTTTTTCAAAATTAGATTTTAGTCCATCTACATTCTTTTTACTCATTTTAGACTTAGATTTCGGATATAACTTCCACCACATGTCCTCTAACTTTTCTTGGCTTCAGTAGTGTTTTCTAACTTCTCATATATTCCATTTTAATCCTCTAACTTTTTAAAATTACCATTTGGTTCCTTAAACTTTTCTAAAAGTTACATTTGAGTCTCTAGACTATTTTAAGCTACCATTTCCTCTCTAAACTTTTTCAACCTACCTTTAGATCCCAATATTTCTATTGAATTACATTTGGGTCCCTATTTTCATGAAATCATAGTTTGGTACCTAAAATTTTCAAAAATTGTGATTTGGTCCCTAAAATTTTATTTTTTTAAAAATAATTCTAAGGAACTTTCAAAATTATTATCTAGGTTCCTCATCATCTTCCACAGGTCCCCCACTTTCCGACCATCCTTGGCCAAAACACTATCGTTTTGGCTTTGATCGTTCTCTTTGAGTAAAATAAGCATATAATTAAGTTTAGGCTGAAAACTCACCGATGAAGAAGTGGTGATGGCCAATGACGGTGGAGTTGTGTAGCTGACTCTTTCACGAGTTTGGGGACATCTAGATCTCTCTCTACAGTGGTCAGAGTCACATGTAAGTTCCAATTTACAGAGATGTGTCAACAATAGAGAGTTAGCTAAGCTTCAAAGATTTTTCATGGTCACGAGTCTTAATTACAACTCAAAAGATCACCTTGGTTGCAAGAGGGTACCAAGAAGAGTCTCAAGAAAAGATTTGGGTCGTGGTTAACCATATGAGAGGTCAGGGCGAGCTTTAAAAATCTCTGCTCTATTTCCGACCGATAAAGTGGTGTTACTATTCTATCGATAGATGGCACATTGGTGGTTAAGAGGGGTGGAGTTCGAAAGTTGACCTTCCCCCGATTAAAATGACATATTTAGCCAAGCTTGGTGACCGAAGGAGAAAATGAGAATCTCTAGTTCGAAGGTCATCGGAAAGTTAAGGAGACTAACTTTTAGAGAGAATTTCAGCCATCTTCTAACGAGAGTGAGTGCCGAAAATTATATAGGCAGCTCGGGGACAAATTCTATAAGCCTTGTCATCACTAAATAAAGAATTAGGAATGATAATCAACAAGTTTCAAAGGAAAATGAAGGTCTCAATTAATCCATGCTTTCACCATGTATTCAATATGGGATGATAAGAACATAAAAGTCACAATTAGCTAGTAATCTAGAAAATTGAAACAAGAACTAGACAGAACTGAATCAAACCGTAATGAATCAAGAGTAATCATAAAACCCGCCCTTTTGAGCTAAGGAAAACCGTGAAAAGAATCGGTCAAACCAAGTGAGGATACAGAATCAGTTCACAAACCCGATCATTTGTGAACGTGCAATTTGGGAATTAACAACTCTCGGGTGACACAAAGAGTTCATAATACCATGGAAAAGAACCTTAGGATGAATTGGAAGAGAAATACCAGACCGATTTAGATGAACCGAATCCAACTGGATTGAACCAGTTTATGAACCGAGTCGGTTCATGAACTGGAACCGATAGAGAATGGGCAAATCAGAGAAATTCAACTCCCTTGTGCCCCAAAGAAATTTATAAACCTTGGGAAGGAACCTTAGAACAAAGTGGGAGAGAAAAACCAGATCGGTTCGGGTGAACTGGACCCGAACCAGATCGAACCGGTTTAAGGACCAAGACGATTTATGAACCGAAATCGATAAAGAGATGGTAAACTGAGAATCTTATGGACCCTAAGTGACCCAAGGAGTCACAAAAGACATGGAAATGGACTTGTGAAGGAATTGGGGATGAAAATCAAACCAGTTCAGGTGAACCGGATCTGAACCGGTTTGGACCAGTCTTAACCACTAATGAACTAAATCCTAAATTCATTTTTCTAGGTGGCTTAAATAATTCAAATTGGAGATTTGAAGCCACCATTAGATAGGGAATGAATTTAGATGAATTTAGAAAATTTTTATATTTGAAAAACTCGGTCGAATGAGGGGTGAACCGGCCGGTTTAAGCTTTGAACCCAGTTCGGATGAGGCCATCATTTGATTTACCATTTTTCTAAAGAAGGGGCAAAATGGTAATTTTGGGAAAATTGAAGGACCAAATTGGAAATTTGGGAAATTAAATCCCTTTGTGTGAAATCAAATGATTTGAGGTCCTAAGATAAATTTTAAAAGTTTCGATACTTGAATTTAGGAAAAACTCGACAATAGGGACTTAAAGTTAAAGAAAAATAACTTTAGGGACTTAATTGCAAATATATGTAAAGTTGGGTTTTCTCATTCATTTGGAACAATGAGGGCTATTAGGCCAAAGAATAATGAATAATTATGTTCATTTCGTGTAGGAGAACAAGACATGGGGAACGCCAGTCGAGGTCCAGCTTGCTAAGGACGGAACCCGACTAAGTGGAATTTCACTGCACTATCGGGTAAGTGGGATTATGTATCATACCCGGTTGGGGATGATAAGTACCTCCGTATAAAAACCCACTACTTAGTGGTATTTTTAATCATCACTACTTAGAGAAAGTGATGTGAAAGTTATGCGAAAAAACTATTTACGGGTTGTAAGTAGATCATACCCGGTTGGTATGGTGAGACTTCCTCAAAGGAAGTTGAAAACCCATTCATCGGTTATGAACGGAGATATCCTTATACCGGTCGGTATAATGGACAGTAAAAACCTATTTTTGTCAAAAGTGTTCTCCCCTGACTGTGTGCCAATGCTTAATCTATTTGGGAGACCTTCTTGACGGGAGCTCGAATAGCTCTTATAGGCCAGGAGCCTCGGTTTTGGAACTTGAGGGCTAAAATGCCCAATTTTTGAAAAAACTCGAACAGTGGGCCATAGGCCAATGGACACGAGCAGGAGCTCATAAAAGAACATGATATATATATATGTGTGCCATTAAAACTTAATAAGTGAATTGTTTGGTCATGGTACCAAGGCAGGTCCGACATACTCAGTCAACTAGTAGCAGTGTGACATGACGGGTCTCCGGACCAGTTGAGACAAACAGCTACAAGTTGACTTGAAGGTCGGGACCGTTAGGACAAATGGCAACACATATTACATGGAAAATTTAATAAAACTTTACTTGTGCATGCACCATGAGTACGGGATCATCAAGACGCCCATGAGGGGTAGTGATGTGTCCTAAGGGCCCTGGACGACCCGGTGAGTATAAGGGCAGATCGTTGTTCTAGGTGTCTGTGCGAAATTTGGAGTAGCACCAAGCGCATGAGATCGGGGTGGGGACGAGATGAGGTCTCTATCCTCATATGGACACGAAGAAGCAATTTCGGGAATTGAGGGTCGGATGTCATGTACACCCACTCATTCCCAAGGTAGAAATGGTCGTGCTTCTATCAAGGTGGCAAGTAAAGTCGCTCCGAAGCCACTAGTGGGTTCAGTAGTCATACTGACCTGCGAATATGTGTAACCTTCATGACAAACGATGTGTGTTGGGTGATGACACACTAGAAGAATAATAGAAAAATTCAAATTTTTAAATGAAGGAAATTTTGAAAAGAAAGGAGTATGACACACTCCATATAAATATTTTTCTTAAAAGTTAAAAGTAGACCTTTGAAAAACCCATTCACCGAGTTTTAGAAACTCACTCCTCTTTCCCGCCCCTTTTTAGGAAAAGAGAAAATGACTAGAAGTAACACCGAGCCTTACCCTTTATCAGGTATGCTTAAATTTGTCTTTAAGCTTGCATTTTATTTGATATATGTCTTCCAGGGAACAAGGTTAAAATTTCGCATGGCTCCTCTCGACTGAAAGAAGGGGGAAACTCCTTTTGAACCGAGAAAGAGCGGCGGGTTATTCACAGGGATCCAACCAAACCGGGTTGGGGCATGACAAATCAATTCAAAGATCTATTTTTCGAGGTGCCAAAAAAAGGCAATTTAGTAAATTGAGATCATCAATGTGAAACCCATCCTCTCGTACCAAGGAAAACTAAGATAATAATCAGTAATTTACATGAGTAAAATCGAGCCATTTAATAAATCGAAAAGTCATAAAGAAGGGGTTAAAATGGGAAAATTGAAAATCCAAAGTAACCAAAAATTCATAAAAATCATGTGGAAGAACCATGAGGGGAATTGGATGGAAGAACCAGACCGGTTTATGGTGAACTGGACTTGAACCATGGTGAATCGGTTTAATAATTCATTTTTCTATGTGGCTTAAAAAGATCAATTTGGTAAATTGACATCACCATTGGATAGAAAATGAATTTAGATTAATTTAAAATTTTATAATTTTTAGAAAATTGGTCGAATCAGGCCTAAACCAGCTTATTTTTATTTTTGGGTCACCAAACCCGGTCGGACTGAACTGGTCAACGGTCTAGCCGGTCAAAGAACCGCTGATAGGTCATCGCCTAGTCAGCACGCGTGACCAATCAGGGTGTAACCCATGGCAAAGAGTGCCACGTCAACCGCTTGGCTAGTGCCTGAGAGTGCTGACCAATCAGAGAGAGACACATGTCCAGTCAACGGTCATTTGAGGCCACCATTGGATAGAAAATGAATTTAGAAATTTTTATATTTGAAAAATGGTCGATTTGGGGGAGATGCGGCTGGTGTAAGCTTTGAACTCGATTCGGAACAGTGTCGTCTTCTTCCTTCAGATAATAGCACTGTTCACTTGTCAAAAAATTGCGCAGCACCAATGAAGCTGAAAAGTCTCCAGCCAGGGAGTTTTAGGCAATGAATGACCGTCATTAAGGTGCCGATCGGATGGCCAAGAAGTCCCTGAGCTTCCTATATAAAGAGCCCCTCCTCATTCATCCTCTCCACACCTGAAACCGCATTTTCTCTCAACTGCCTAGTTTTTCGGTGAAGATCAAACCAGAGCTCCGATATAGGATCATTTCTGAGCCAAAGAAAGTGTGGTCGGGTTCTTTAGAATTGAGGAGAAGTTAGCTACACGCCTGTAGTCTCCATTTGCTCCGAGAGTTACTAGAGAAATACCGACGTGATCGAAAAGTGAAGCAGCTCTGGCGGACCGAAGCTCCCCTATTTTGGCTAAGTTGAAATTGGCCAATTCGAGCCCTCCTCAAGCCAAACCGAGCCCTCCAACACCTCTATAGCCCTTCTACAATTGAATTAGAACTGAAAGGTAAACCAATTCGACTCTCCTCTATAATTTTCAACTGGTGTTAGAGAGAGAACTGATAGAACTTTGATAATGAAATTCTCACTCAATTCAACATCAATTGATATAATTTTTAATCCTAGAAGGAACCTTAAGACACAAGCTATATGCCCAGATTGAAAGCTCGGACCGTTGTGCCCTCGACGGTAAATTTTCAAAGCTTTCTCCCTCTAAATCCAATTTTTCGGCAAAGCTCCGTTTGAGCTCGTTCTGGCGTCAAAACTTACGATTCAAAGTGCTATTGAATTGTATGAAGATGTAGAAACTCAATTTTAACTTCAATTTCAACAATTAGAAGTGTTTGATTGGTCAATTTGATAAAATCAAATTCGGCTGTGTTAAGGAGTTGAAATTGGGAGAAAATTGGGGGAAAATTGGGGATTTTCAAAAATTCGGACTAGAATGCAATATCATAAAATTGAGGACCAATTGGGCATGATAAGGATGTTGGAGGACCAATTGGGCAATTTTGGAATTTTTAGGGCAAAACTTACCATTTTTTGTAAAGTAGGAGCAAAATGGTAATTTTGGAAAAGTTGGGGGACCAAATTGGAAATTTGGGAAATTAAACCCCCTTTTGTTAAATTGAATAAATTGAGGCCCTAAGCTGAATTTTAAATATTTTGGGACTCAAATTGAGGAAAAACCAGCATTAGGGACCTAATTGCAAATAAAGGAAAAATTAGTTTTCTCATTCATTTGGGATGAATGAGGGCTATTAGGCCAAATAATAATGAACAATAATGTTCATATTGTGTAGCAACACAAAGTACCAAGAATGCCAGCTAAGACGAGTTTGAGTAAGGGCAACAAGCCGGCTAAGAGGAATTTCACTGCACTATCGGGTGAGTGAGATTTTTATATCATACCTAGTTGGGATGATGAGTACCTCGAAATTGAAGACCCATTGCTAAGTGGTATTTTAAACATCACAGCTCAGAGGAGTGATGTGAAAATAACACGGAAAAACTACTTACCAGTCGTAAGTAGATCATACCCAGTTGGTATGATGAAACTTCCTTAGAGGAAGTGAAAAACCCGTTAATCGATTATGAGCAGAGATATCCTCATACTCGATTTCTATGATAGACATTTAAAAATATATTTTTGTCAAAAGTGCTCTCCCTTGACTGTGTGCCACTGCATAAACCATTTGGGAGACCTTCTTGATGGGAGCTCGAATAGCTCTGTTAGGCTGGAAGCCTCGATTTTGGAACTTGGGGGCTATTATGCCCAATTTTGAAAATCTCGAACAGTGGGCCTTAGGCCAGTTGGCAAGAGCAGGAGCTCGTAAGAAAACATGAATTTATATGCCATGAAAACTTGAATAAGTGAATTGTTTAGCTATAGTACGAAGACATGACCGATATACTCAGTCAACTAGTGGTAGTGCGACATGACAAGTCTCCGTACCAGTCAAGACAAACGACTGTAGGTTGAGTTGAGGGTCGGGACCATTGGACCAGTGACACCACAGATTATATGGCATGATGTGAAAATACTATATTTGCATGCACTGTGTTTACGGGACCTTCAAGATGCCCAAGAGGGGTAGTGATGTGTCCTAGGGCATTGGACGACCTAGGGGATATAAGGGTAGTTAGTCATACCAGATGAGCTTGCGAAGCTCGACATAGCTTCAAGCGCATGAGACCGGGGTGGGGACGGGATGAGGTCTTTATCCTCATACAGACACGGAGAATTGTTACGGGATTGAGGGTCGGATGTCGCGAACATCTACTTATTCTCAAGGTAAAAGTGGACATGCTTCTATCTAGGTAGCTGGTAAAGTCGCTCCAATGCCATAAGTGGGTATAATGGACCTACTGGCCTATGATTGTGTGTTTGACCTTCATGATGAAGGATGTGTGTTGGGTGATGACACACCCTGGCTAATAAGAAATGGTGATAAAAACTGAAAATTGAAATGAAAGGTTTTTAAAAGAAAATAAGGAGTTTGGTACACTCCAAATCAAACATTTTTCCTAAAAAATTAAATTTTGAAAACGAATTCACTGAGTTATTGTACTCACCCCCTTCCTTATATCCCTTTCAAGAAATCCCAGAAAGCCTACCCCAAAATTTAGAATCTCGTTCAATAGTGGTTCAAACCGGTTCAAACCGGTTCACCTAAACCGGTTTGGTTTTCATCTCCAATTCATTCTTAAGCCCATTTCCATGACTTTTGGGACTCTTTGGGTCACTCGGGATCTATAAATTTTTCAGTTTACTCTTTCTCTATCGGTGTGGGTTTGTAGATTGACTCGGTTTTCAATTTGAAAATGACCGATTCTTTCCCTGGTTTTCTTATTATCAAAGGATGGGGTTTACAAGGGTAGGGATGCATCCTAAGGGCTACTGGATGACATGATAGAGATAAGGGCAGTTTGTCATTCCTGCAGTAGGGAAGCTCGACGTAGCTTCTTACACATGAGACTTGGGTGGGGTTAGGATGAGGTCTTTGTCCTCATATGAACACGGAGTTGTTTTTAGGTCCGACGGTCGGATGTCGTGAGCATCCACTCAGACCCAGGGTAGAAGTGGGTGGACTTCTATCTTGGTGGCCGGTAAAGGCGCTCCAAGCCACAAGTGGGTGCAGTGGATGAGTTGTCATATGAATGTGTGAACCCTTCCTGATGAAGGGTGTGTGTTGACTATTAAACACACCTAATGTGTAAATGAGGAAAAAAGTTTTAAAGCTCAACCTATTGGGCTAAACAATTTTAGTAATTCAAAACAACATGGGTTACATTGATGATAGCCCACAAGCAATACAAGGAAGGCCAATTAGCTGGTCCATTAACAAAATCCAACAAATAACACAAAATCCATACAAGAAGTTCATAAATACCAGCATTCAGCCCAACTAATTGCAATACAACTACCCAAGAAAACTAAACTAAACAACAGGGGGGATATCCCAACAAATTATCAACCTAGATTAGAGGAATTAGAGAAGCCCAGTAACTTCTGTTGAACCCCCCCGCGAGCCTTCCTTTTAGTCAACAACCAAGGAGATATGCCATGCACCCCTAACTAGTAGTCGATCATCTTCTTACTATCCAACAACAAGCAATTAAATTCCATAGGTTCAATGTTAATATGTAAGTTAATCGAACGCCTAACTACCAATAAAGCTTAAGGCTGATATGCAACATAACTAAACAGATTGGGTACCTACCCAAAAGCAAGCACGGAGTATAATATTGGAGCTAGACTAACCTTAATCAGCAATGGGAGAGATGGGGGAGACCCATCGGTACTATCATGCATACAACAAGGTTATATGTACGAGAAGCATAAAACTAACGATTTATCAAATTTCCCTAGAAGTTGAGGATTAAAATCAGATGTAGGTTAGACAAAGGATAACCAACTAGACTTATCATGCCCCGATCCGATTTGGTCGGATTCCCATGAACAACCCGCCACTCTCCTGGTTTATTTATGGTTTCCCCTTATTATAAACTGTAAAGAGCAAGGCATCTTTTAAACATGCACCTTTCCTGTAATAACATAAATCAAAACTGAATAAAATTTTGAATTTATCATACCTGTCTCACAGGCGTATTAGTTAGTGGTCCTTGAGGGTAGTCTTTCCAAGATTTCCTAAAAGGGGTATAAGGGAGGTGGTGAGTACAACAACTCAGTGAATGGGTTTTCAAAATTTTAACTTTTAGAAAAAAGATTTGTATTGGAGTGTGCCAGACTCTTTATTTTCTTTCGAAAAAAATCCTTTCATTTAAAATCTCGATTTTTGTTACCATTTCTTATTAATCATGGTGTGTCATCACCCAACACACATCCTTCATCATGAAGGTCAAACACACATTCGCAGGCCAGTACGTTCACTAAACCCACTTGTGGCGTCGGAGTGACTTTATCGGCCACCTAGATAGAAGCACATCCACTTCTACCCTGAGAATGAGTGGATGTTTGCGACATCCGATCCTCAATCCCGTAACAAATCTCCATGACCGTGTGAGGACAGAGACCTCATCCCGTCCCCACCATGGTCTCATGCGCTTGATGCTACTCCAAATTTTGCATGGTCACCTAGTCCGACAAACTGCCCTTGTATCCACCAGGTCGTCCAGAGCCCTTAGGACACATCACTACCCCTCTTGGGCCTCTTGAAGGTCCCATAATCATAGTGCATGCACAATTAGTATTTTTACATCATGCCTTATAATCTGTGGTGCCACTAGTCCAACGGCCCCGACCCTCAACTCATCCTGCAGTTGTTTGACTTGACTGGTCCATCAACCGATCATGTCACACTACCGCTAGTTGATTGAATATGTCGGTCCTATCTTGGTACCATGACCAAATAATTCATTTATTAAAGTTTTATGGCACATGTCTCATGTTTGTTTACGAGTTCCTACTCATGCCCTCTGCCCTATGGCCCACTATTCGAGATTTTTAAAACTGGGCATAATAGCCCTCAAGTTCCAAAACCGAGGCCTTCGACCTATAAGAGCTATTCGAGCTCCCGTCAAGAAGGTCTCCCAAATCGTTTAAGCAATAGAACACAGTCAAGGGAGAGCACTTCCAACAAAAATAAATTTTCAACTATCCATCATACCAATCGGATATGATGATATCTTCGCTCATAACCGATGAACGGGTTTTCCACTTCCTCCGAGTAAGCTTCATCATACCAATTGTGTAAATCCCACCCTTTTTAGTTAACAAAAACCGGGAAAAGAACCGGTCAAACCGAGTAAGAAAATCGATCTGGTTCACGTACTCGATCAATTGGGAATGAGCAATTTAGAAATTTACAACTCCCGGGTGATACAAAGGGTTCATGAAACCTTGAAAAAGAACCATAGGACAAATTGGAAGAGAAAAACCAGACCGGTTTAGATGAACCGGGTCCAATTGGATTGAACCGGTTTATGAACTGAGTTGATTCATGAACCGGAATTGATAGAGAATGGGTAAACCAAGAAATTTATGGATTTGGGAAGGAACATTAGAACAAAGTGGGAGAAAAAAAACCAAATCAGTTCAGGTAAATCAGACCCGAATCAGATTGAACGGGTTTAAGGATCGAGTCGGTTTATGAACCGAAAATCGTTAAAGAGATGGTAAACCAGAAATCTTATGGACCCTAAGTGACCTAAGGAGTCACAAAAGTCATGGAAATGGACTTGTGAAGGAATTGGGGATGAAAACCAAACTGGTTCAAGTGAACCGAATTCGAACCAGTATGGACCGGTTTGAACCACTATAGAATAGGATCCTAAATTCATTTTTCTAGGTGGCTTAAATAATTCAAATTTGAGATTTGAGGCCACCATTGGATAGAAAATGAATTTAGATAAATTTAGAAATTTTTAGATTTGAAAAATTCGGTCAAATGAGGGGTGAATCGACTGGTTTAAGCTTCGAACCCGATTCATATTGGTCCGGTCTGGTTCGGAATAGTGTCATCTTTTTCCTCTAGATAACAGCACTGTTCACTTGCCTGAAAATTGAAGCAGCGCTAGCGAAGAGGAAACATCTCCATTCAATTCGTTTTTGGCCATCAATGCCTGACATAAAGGTGCTAATCGTACGGCCAAGAAGTCTCCGAGCTTCCTATATAAAGACCTCTTCCCCATTCATCCTCTCCATACCTGAAAAGCTCACTCTCTCTCAGTTGCTTAGTTTTCCGGTGAAGCTCGAACCAGAGCTCCGGTATAGGGTCATTTTTTAGCCAAATAACGTGAGGTCGGGTTCTTTAGAACTAGGGAGAAGTCAGCTACACGCCTATAGTCTCCGTTTGCTCCGAGGGTCACCGGAGAAACTCCAGCGTGATGCAACAGTGAAACAGCTTTGACAGACCGAAGCTGCCCTATTTTAGCCGAGTTGAAATTGGCCATTTCGAGTCCTGCTCGGGCCAAACCAAGCCCTTCCAACACTTCATCAGCCCTCCCACGGCCAAATTAGGACTGAAAGGTAAGCCAATTTGGCTCCCCTCTACAATTTTCTATCGGTGCTAGAGAGAGAACTGAAAGAATTTCGATGATGGAATTCTAACTGAATTCGGCATCAGTTGATATGATTCTTGATTCTAGGATGAACCTCAGAACGAGAGCTATCTGCCCAGATCCAAAGCTCGGACCGTCGTGCCCTCACCGGAGAGTAATCAAAGCTTTCTCTCTCTACAGTCTATTTTTCGGCGAAGCTCCATTTGAGCTCATTCCAACATTAAAACTTGTGATTAAAAGTTCTATGGAATCATATGAACATGGAGAAACTCAATTTCAACTTTAATTTCAACAATTAGAGGTGTTTGATCAGTCAATTTGATGAAATCAGATTCGGCTGTGTTAAAGAGTTGGAATTAGGGGAAAATTTGTGGGAAATTGGGGATTTTTGAAAATTTGAGGGACCGAAATGTAATTTCCAAAAATTGAGGGTCAATTGGGCATGATAAAAATGTTAGAGGGCCAATAGAGAAATTTTAGAATTTTTGGGGTAAAGTTTACCATTTTTGTAAAGGAAGGGCAAAGTGGTAATTTTGGAAAAGTTGGGGAACTAAATTGGAAATTTGGAAATTTAAACCCTTTTTTGTGAAATGGAATAAATTGAGGTCCTTTGATAAGTTTTAAAAGTTTTGGGACTTAATTTGAGGAAAAACCAGTATTAGGGACTTAAAGTTTAAGTGAAATAACTTTAGGGACCTAATTGCAAATAAATGAAAGTTTGACTTTCTCATTTATTTGGAATGAATGAAAGCTATTAGGGCGAAGTATAATGAACCGAGATGTTCATATCGTGTAGGAACATGAAGTACCGGGAATGCGATCAAGGACAAGCTCGCGTGAATGCAAAGAACCGGTATAGTGGAATTTACGACATTAACGGTTGAGTGGGTTATTCACATCATACCCAGTTGGGATGATGAACACCTTTTCTAAATTTAAAGTTATCGTGAGTGGGACTTTTAATATCATACCCGGTTGGGGTGATAAGCACAGTTTAAAGTTAAAAATCACTTACTGGTTGTGAGTGGGTTTACTAACATCATACCCAGTTGGTATGATGAGCACAACTTAAACTTAAAAACCACTTACCGACTGTGAGTGGGATTTTATATCATACCCAGTTGGGGATGATAAGTATCTCAAAATAAAAATCTCACTAGTAGTGCGACATGACTAGTCTCCGACCAGTCAATACAAACAGCTGCATGTTGAGCTGATGGTCGGGGCCGTTGGACTAATGGCACCATAGATTACATGGCATGATAAGAAAATATTGTTTGTGCATGCACTATGATTTTGGGATCATCAAGACACCCATGAGGGGTAGTGATGCATCCTAAGGGCCATGGACGACCCAGTAAGTATAAGGGCAGTTTGTTGTACCAGGTGACCGTGCGAAATTTGGAGTAGCAATAAGTGCATGAGATCGGGGTGGAGATGGGATGAGGTCTCTATTCTCATATAGACACAAAGAATCAATTTTAGGATTGAGGGTCGGATATTACAGACATCCGCTCATTCTCAGGGTAGAAGTGAACGTACTTCTATCTAGGTGGCTGGTAAAGTCGCTCCAAAGCCACAAGTAGGTTCAGTGGTCGTGCTGGCCTACGAATGTGTGTTTAACCTTCATGATAAAGGTTGTGTATTGGGTGATTAAATAAGGAAATGGTGGTAAAACCCAAGATTTTAAATGAAATAATTTTTAGAAGAAAGGAGTCTGAGACACTCCAATACAACTCTTTTCCTCAAAGATATTTTCTTAAAAAACCCATCCACTAAGTAGTCGTACTCAACCCCTCCCTTATATCCCTTTCAGGAAATTTCGGAAAGCCTACCCTTAAAGACCATCAACGAAAATGCCTGTGAGACAGGTATGACAAATTTAAAATATTGTGCAGGTTTAATGAACACCTTACTCTTTACGGTTTATAATAAGGGGAAACCCTTTAATAAATCGGGAGAGTGGCGGGTTGATCACTGGGATCCAACCAAACTGGGTCGGGGCGTGACAACTTGAGTGGTATCAAAGCCTATTTCCTCGAATACATAATCAAGACTAGAAAATCTAGTAACTGATAGGATTTGACTTAAAATTTTCAGATGGCTCCTAGGAGAGAAACCAAGAAAACTAAGAATAACTCTACTCAACTCCCTGTCCTCATAGAAAGACAACTCTAGAAGCTTCCTAATGCTTGAGATATAGCAGAAGCTCCAAAGGACCAAATGAAGAAACATCCGGTACCACCAAGGAGTACAGTGCTAGGACATGTTAATGTTACAATCATGTGTATAAAGGGAGGTAAGCCTAAAGCCAGGAATGCTAGTACGGTCATATAATCTTACCAAGGAGAATACTTGCTAAAGAAAACCGTAGCTTCCTACCTATTATGTGACCACTTTATATGATTGGGCTAAATGCCCAACCTTTTGTATCCCCATCTTAATGAAATACTCAAATTCTTAAAACTCTATCTCCTAATGATGTGATTTGGCTAGGAAGATTGCCTAAGGAAAATGAACCAAACAAACCCACACCATCCTAAAAACTAAGGAAAAGTTACATCTCAGTTATGGAAGATGAATTAGGGAATTAAGAAACCTAAAAGGACTCTTACCATGACCCTTTAACAAAAGAGATTTAGTAAGAAAACTATCAAAGTGATCAGACTCAAGAACGGTAAAGCACCAAACCACTAGTAACCTTGGAAATGCCCCCCTCGAGGAAAGAAGGAACCACAATAATCCATGTAAGGGAATAACCTATTACAAGTATGAATGATGGAAACATTACCTGAAGAAGTGCCCAACCCTACTAAGGACAAGTACCAAGATAAACTATTATAGGTGTAAGGAAAGAAGGGGTGTTCCACACCTCAAAAATTAGGGCAACACCTCCTCAAAGGTCATGAAAGACATGAAGGACTGGAGACCAAAACCATGGAGCAGGTTAAGTAAGCGGTTCACCAAGAGGTCGTGAAATGATGAGGTGAATGCAAAATTTAAACTTCTTCTTAAGAAGGTCAAACCAAGAAAGATACCTCAAGAGTAGGGATAAGGTACATGGGAAGTATATCTAGAACCCTCTCATAAGGGGCAAACACAGAAAAATGTCCTCCGGAACTCTTGGGAATGACACAGTGTGAGTGAAGAAGAGAAGGAATACACTGTGAAAGGGAACTCTGGAGGGATGCCTACAACTAAGTACATTGAAGGAATCATTGGTTGGTGAATGGACATAACGTGGAGTGCAAGGAACCAACCCATCATTAGAAACTACTTGAAGGAAGGATGTATCGGAGGCCAAGACTGACCTGCTTTGGAAAAGTGATAGAATTTTAGGTACAACTTCCTTTGAAAAATGTAGAGAAGTTAAATTGGAGATTCGAAGCAACATAACAGAAGTAAGCAAACCGTGACAACAAGATGGTCAAAGAAAATGAACGACACCCTAAGGAGGACCGGGAAGTAGTATGGAATACACCCTAAAAAGGGCACTGGAAGGATCATTAAGGATAAGAAAATTTGAGAGACAACTGCCTCAAGAGAATTAGACAAGGTGAATAGTAGGGGCGCGACAGGTAACAAACTACCCTCTTGAGGGTCATAGAGTAAACTCCAGCAAAGAAGGAAGAGGTGGAAAGGCCAAATATTGGAGAAAGGAATTATGAAAGAAATCCTTAAAAGAACTAATGACCAAATTAACGATGGAATTCAAGCTAAGAAAGGAGTAGTTAAGCCTTTCACATAATGGTTAGGAAATCTTGAAACAATTAAAAAATTTTTAACTCTCCCTAAAAGAAATAGACGTGTATTGTGGTATGAATAAGGATGTGGATAGAGAACCAAAGATAGACTTACAAAAAAAATTTAGGAGAAAGGGGAAGAATCCTACCAAGGAAGAAAACCCTCGGAAAGACATATGTATCCCAATTAAGAAGAAATGGAACCAACCAAAATGGAAAGAACGATAAGTTCACAAATGAAATACTGGTTGAGTTGGAAAGATCGAGTACCAAGAAAAGTACTCATGAAGTCCTAAGAAGTAAATTAAACCAAAAGAAAGAATATATGAGGAATCTTGGAGAAGTAAGCCCTCAATTAAGAAATCAATTAGGAAAAAACGACCATTGACATCAGGACTGGTTGTGGTCCATGCTCACTTAATGAAGTCTAAAGAGTGGACGACTGAATATAGTATGAAGTACACGAAATAAGACTAATAAGTTCCCCAATTGAAGAATAAGGGACGGAATGGAATTTTAAGATGGGGAAGGATTCTAAGCAGGAAAATGCCATAATATAGAAGGAAAAGTAAGGAAACGGAGGAAGAAACCATCAAGGAATGGTAAGAGGGTTGAGCATGTAGCTCCTCGAATAAAAGTCTCTACCTTGAGGGACATAGTGGAGAATAAAATCGTAAAAAGAGAACTACTTGAACAAAACACTAGACAAATAGACCAAAGGGGGTCAAATGGGAATAATGAGCTAAAAATAATGATTACGAACAAGTAAGAGTGGATTAAGGCCAAGGAAAATCCTTGAGTAAAGGATGTCATTAGGAACGAGGATGGACCTAAGAAAGGATGGACCCTAGCTTGTCGGTAAATTATTGGAAAATCTAATCAATTAGAACTGGAAATACTCAATATGGAAGTTGAGAAAGGATGAGTGAGTAAGGAAAAACCGACACAGTTGTGTAAGTTGAGTTAATAACGGTGAAGGTAGTCGAGGAATGGGGTGTCTTTAAGGTTGGACTTCCCTTTTTCTTGAAAAAGGGTTAAAGGGAGAGGGTGAGTTTCTACAACTTAGTGAGCAGGTGTTGGGAATGAGTTTTCAAAAAGTAACATGCTTAGTTTATCAAAACAATTTCCAAGGTTTACCATTCCTTTTTCAAGGATTTTTCTCAAATCTCCATCTAAGTACTTTTTTCCATTTTCATATTAAGTGTGTTTAGCTCTTTTAGCCCATCCCCTTGCCTTGAGAGGCATTTAGCAATCAAACACACGCTCTTCATCAGGAAGGGTACACATTGGTAGGGCAGTTCCACACTGCAACCACTTGGGGAACAACGTGACTTTGTTGTCCCTCAAGTTTTCCAAATTCCCAATTCGGTCGCTAATTTTTAAAAAATTACGGTTTTGCCCCTACTTTCCAAAAATAGTCAATAGACACCAATTCTTTCAAAAATTGACTAATTGGTCCCCCAACATCGTTCTCATTGCCAATTGACCTTCAATTTTTAGGAATTGCATGGAGGTCCCTCAATTTTGTGAAATCCCCAATTTTCCCCTAATTTCTACCCCCTTTACTAACCGAATATGATTTCTTCAAATTGACCATTCAATTGGGGTTAATTGCTACAATTGATGGCATGGATTGGTTTCTACACTTCCATACGATCAAATGGAGCTTTGAATTACATAATTTGGGTACGAAACGAGCTCAAACGGAGCTTCACTAAAAAAACTGTTCGTAGAGAGAGAAAGCTTCGAAAGCTTACCGTTGGAGCTGCAACGATCCGAGCTCTTGATTTGGGTAGGTAGCTCTCATCCTTAGGGTACTCCTAGGATCAATAATCACTGTAATTGACGTCCATATGAGTGGGAATTTCGTTAGTAAAATTCGGGACTTTCTCTCTCTAGCACCGATCTGCAACGATGAAGGAGGGCTAAATTGGCTTACCTTTCACCTCTATGGAGGTCGTGTGAGGGTCATGAGGACTTCGGGGAGGCTTGATTTTGCCGTAGGAGGACTGAATTGGTATAATTGAGATCGGCCAAAATAGGGTAGCTTCAGTCCGATGGAGCTGCTTCACAGTTCGATCTCATCGGTGCTTCTTTGGTGATCTTTGGGTCGAAGGGAGGTTGCTGTCAGGTAGTTGACTTACCCCGGAGTCTGTAAGACCCGACTTTGCCTTTTGAGGCTAAGAAACATGCCCTAGTCGAATCTCTAGTTTGAGCTTCACTAGAAAATGCAGCAATTTGGAGGATGAGAGGATTTGAGGTGTGTGGAGGATGAATAGAGGGGAGGTTATAATATAGGGAGCTCATGGACCCTCTGCCCTACTAGTTATCATATTGGTCGAGCTTATCCTCTTAAGAAAATGCCTACAGATGGAATATTCCTTCATTGGATAAGGAAAGTTTTTCTTTTATATGAACAGTGTTGTCATCCCAAGGAAGAAGACGACACCGTTCTCAACCGGACCGGACTGGTCCGACCGAGTTCAATGGCAAAAATCATTTGGTTCAGGCCCGATTCTACTGATTTTTTTAAAATTAAAATTTTCTAAATTCATTTTCTACATAGTGGTGGCCTAAATTTCCCAATTTTATCTTTTTAAGCTACATAGAAAAATGAATTAATAGATCGGTTTATGTTTGGTTCAACCCGGTTCAATCTAGTTCAGTTTGGTTCATGTCTGGTTCACCTTGAACCGGTCCGATTTTCCCATCCAATTACTTCATGGTTCTTCCCAATGATTTTCATGACTTTTAGGTCACTTTAAATTTTCCAATTCCCCCTTTTAACCCCTCTTTATCATTCTTAATTTTTTAAGTGGTTTAGTTTTCTCATTAAATTGATCAGTTCTTTCCTGGTTTTCCTTGATCCGAGATGACGGATTTCATAGGTTGAGTGTTCATCCTAATATTCTTCATGATGTATGTATAGTCTTAGGCACACTCTAGAGACATGAAGGTTGAATGGGAGTTCTTAGAACAAATTTCCCTTTCCTCATTTCCTGGCTCTACATGGTACGGTCCTTCCACCATTTCATCATCATACCCCATCGAGATTTTCCAAGTATGCATGAATATGACAATCTTCAACCTTCTTGTTATCTATAAAAGGTATGTTACTCATTAGAACATTTTGGTACTCATTTCCTTATCCTTTCATAATGTACATATTATAAAAATATTTATCAAATTTACACCTAGTTTCCATCCAAGCCCTCCCCTTTCTAGGTCCGAGTCCAATGGTGGTTATAGCCTCACCAATCTATAAAAAATCTCTATCCTACCTTTCATAGGGTTCATAATAGTTTTCCCCACCAAACAAATATACATTTAAACCATTACTAATTTCATTTTTCTAAGGGTTCCTAAACATCCCTATCACCCTAGGATATCTGAACTTCGAACACTATGATGGAACTTCCCTCCTAAATTCTCTATTAATCGATGTTCCTTTTGGATCTGATTATCCATCAGTCACATTGCCAGTCATAATGGTCTTTCCCTTTCGAGGGTCTCTATACACTGGTGGGTCGAGTAGTAGTGGTACTTGTGGTTTCGATCGGGAGTTGTCCTATGGAGAATTCTGAACCATGTGATTTGATTATAAAAATCCAAAACATATGATGGATTTTTTACAGTGCCCTTGTGACAACTTTGACACTTAGGGCATGGTAGTGTCATTATTGTCCTACATTCTTCTTCAATATTGCCCTTAGCCCTCTCTAATTGGATTTGAATATCTTGGCAATCTCGATCCCTATGCCTCAGTCATCCATAATTGATGTATTTGCTTGTCTTAACAGCCCTTGGTGGAACATGTTGTAGCATGGGCACCAAGGTGGTTTACCTTGTACATTCTGTATGTTTCTAATGTAAAGCCTTTTAATTGGGTCTATCTGCATACCGATTGTTTCCCCTAGTATTATCCTTCCCTTCATAGCCTAGAAGAAAGGAGACTCAACACGCTCAATATGGATCAAGTCAAGACCTTATGGAGGAAAATCAAGGTAAGAAATCCTTGTATAAGATGAAAAAAATGGATGATACATGTGAAAAAAGAAAGGACTGTGGAAAGGAAGGTCTTAGGTCGCAATGGAAGTGCAACAAGTAGAGTGAATATGGCATCACCACTATTTATAGGTACATGCCATACAAATATAAGGAACGAAACATTTCTTTAAGAAAATTATGAAAGATAGACTAAGGTAAGAGGAGCAACTTGAGACACGAGATATAAATAAACATATAAGTGGGACTGCTAAGGCAAGCACCAAAGTTTGATGAGGACATAAAGGTCATTAAGGAAACTTACTTTCAATTGAGACACCAGACGGCATTGGGATATAACATATAATAACATGAGAAATGATTAATTGTGTACAGAGCAAGGGCAAATGTCAGCCCTAGCCTGATTCATCAGCCGACAGTCCTGTGCAACTCCGCTAATTCCCTCGATATTACACTGGTGGTTACCCTCAACACAATAAAATCAGCGAAGGGGGACTAAGGCTTTGAATAAAAACCCTTCTCCATTTTGCAATGGAAATTTGAAATATTCACTTTAAAAGCACAATGTACCCCAAATATTGTTCCAGAAATGACTCGATTATATAGTAATTGAAAAGCAGTAAATATAATCTTAGTATGCAAATCAAGAGGCCTACCTCAAGTTGCACTTTGTTTGGGAATGCTCTCCCACTCAGGCTTCATTGTTCTCATCATTTACCTGCAGTGGTGAGCACAGAACTCTGGGAATGAATGACTAACACTGGACTACATCATGGCTTACAACTTTAGAAATCTCATAAAATTTCATAGCATGGATCTTCATTATTGAGTTACCAAATTTCTCGTTTCCCATTATTCTATTTGGCCCACCGAGACCCCGGTCTCGGAGTACCCATAACCATGGTCTTGTCTTATGATCGGGTCCACTCTCATTTCCCCCAAACACTTTAACATAATATAATTAATGTTATGCACAATGTAACATAAACAAGGCACTCATAGCCCACACACATGGGAAATAAATGCCCCCCTTTTTCTTTCATTTTCATTCATGTCTGAAGTGTGTGCCATAATACCGATTGAGTGCTATTGAGAGTGTGGGAGTGGCATGTACTCATCCACAACCGATACTTCTCGGGTTCGTCTCTCACTAGGATGCCTTTGCGTCTTAGGTCTTGGGCAACTTTCCCTCCGACAGCCTTGCACATGCAACTTAATCCCACGTCTTCTCATTGCAGTCGTGTAACTAGGATGGTACCGAGACATCAATCGTATGTCACAAGAAATCTGGAAGAAATGATTCGATCACTCCTTATCCTTACTTTTCTATTTTGCTTGACGTAAACACTACCTCAATATGTATCCTATCAATGCCCACACACCATACCAGTATATATTTATTCAAAAAGATGAATTTCAAACATATTCATAAACCATATTTAGGCATATCACATTTTTCTCAGTATGGTACTCATTCTGGCCATCTATATGCAAGTGCAAGCATGATTCAATAGATATGATGCAAGCTCAATGCACACGGGGAGTTTGGTTCATCACTCGACCAACTCCCCTCAGTAGATATAATGAAAGCACAATGCACATCGGGAGGTTGGTCTATCACTTGACCAACTCCCCTCAACAAATATAATGCACGCACACAACCACAATCCTGTAGCCCTAGCATACGACAATGGTTCATTTATACCAGTCTTTAAGACCCTTACTCTGCTTCTTAACATCTTACAAGGGCAATACTTTCATGGGCATAATCATGTCATTTTTCACTTCTTATATGAGTTTTGAATTCAAGCATAGGGTATATTTTAGAACAAATCTCAAAACTTTAAAATGCTCCCAGTCGGTCAAATCGAACTCATTGATATTACTTCCACTCATTGTGTACCAGAACATGTTCATTTCAGAAAGTTTATCATGTATCCTACCCCAAGGTACCGACTTGAGTGATCTCTTATTATTTCTACAAAGGTTAGAGTATGGTATAGATATCAGTTCAGGTACCCCCAAATTTCCTTACAATTGTTACATCATAACTTCCTTAATAAATCACATATTTTGCCCCTCGGGCTCAGTTTATTCTACTCACTTGTCAAAAAATCATCCTTTAAGTAACCTTCCTCTAAGGTTAGTTCCTATTTTTTTAAGGTCTTAACCCCTCAAGATTATACTTGTTTATGTGCCTAAATGTTCCTCATTAACCACTTAAGTGCTTTACTTTCCCAAAATTACATTATGGTCCCTAAGTTGGGCAAAATAACAATTTTACCCTTTATGCCTTAAAATCTTCCCTTTTTGGATCCTACACTTTCCCAAGTATTCCTTTTGGGTCCCAAAGTATCCTTGAATCCCATTCTGGTCCCAAAATGCCTTGGAATATTTTTCAAGTCTTATTTCTCACTATTTTCAAAATAGTCCTTAAGTTAGGAAAATTTTCCATTTTCCCTACTCATTAAAACTTATCTTTTTGGAACCTTTGGTTCTCAAAATCTTTCATTTAGGTCCCTAGACTTTCTTTAGTCTCATTTAGGTACTTAGACTTACCAAAAATCACTGTTGGGCTTACATACTTCTTTTTTTGCACTTTAGTCCCTAAACTTTCTCTTTTGTTACATTTAGGGCCTTATGCATTCCAAAAATGTCATCCTCGATCTAAAACTTCACCAATCTTTCCAAATGGTCCTAAAACTTTATTTAGACCCTTAGAAAGGCTCTACAAAAAACATATTTACAAATGGGTCCTCTAACTTTTCATTATTTACATTTTAGTCACTGACCTTTGCTCCAAAAAAACATCCGCAAAGAGAAGTTGTCGACTAATTTTGTTGGGCCTTAGTTGATCAATAGGGTGTTCACACTCCTGTGACAAGATAATAACTACTGCTAGATTTGTGGGTCACCATATGCTCCCCATACAACATCAGATATCTAGAGATATTCTAGTTATAAACCTCTAACATATATCTGTCGAACTATCTATATCAAATGAAAATAATCAAAAGGAATTTCATATGTTCTTGTACTCAATCACTAATCCTAGGCCCTATCGTAATTGGAGGAACTCTAGCTTCTTTTCATTCACCATGTATGAAGGAAAGTATTCCTTAACAAATTGGGCCTCAAAGTCAGTCTAGTTTGGGGCTAATGAGGATGTGGCTGATAGGTTTAACCACCATCAGTCAGTGTTTTCCTCCAAGAAAGAACTCGACCGTGGTTACCCTTCCTATCTCTGGCACTTTTAAAATATTCATCAGCCTTTGGGTATTCCTTATCCAATCCATTGCTCTAATTATATCCATTTTGCCTACGAAGGTTTTGCATCCCAATTGTCTATGGACATTTAGATTCTTGGGGATGTCAAAGTCTTGAAAATTTCGGTCCTAGCATGGTGCCACCTTGTGAACCTTCACCTCTCGAAGTTCAACAAGGCTTGATAACCTGATCGGTTGTGTGTTCATCCTAATATACATCATGATCTATCTATAGTCTTATGCATAATTTGGAGTCATGATGATTGCATGGGAGTTCTCGAAACAATTTTCCCTTTCTTCATTTCCTGGCTCTACATGGTATGGTCCATCCACCATTTCATCATCATGCTCCATCGAGATTTTCCAAGTATGTGTGAACAAGACAATCCTCAACCTTCTTGTTATCTATAAACAGTCTGTTACTCAATATAATGTTTTGATACTCATTTCCTTATCCTTTCATAGTGTACAAATTATAAAAATGTTTCTCAAATTTACACCTAGTTTTCATCCAAGCCCTCCCCTTACTAGGCTCGGGTATAATGGTAGCTATAGCCTCACCATGCTACAAAAAGTCTCGATCCTACCTTTCATAAGGTTCATAATAGTTTTCCCCACCAAACAAATAATTTCATTTTCTAAGGGTTCCTAGACATCCCTACCGTCCTTGGATATCCGACTTCAAAAAATATGATGGAACTTCCCTTCTGAATCCTCAAGTGATCGAGGTTCCTTTTGAATCTGATTACTCATTAGTCTCCTTGCCAGTCATAATGGCATTTCGAGTTGTAAACCCTGCACTTTCGAGTTAAGGAAAATTAGGAAAAGAACCGGTCAAACCGAGTAAGAAAATAGAGCCGGTTTACAAACCCGTTCGTATGGGAACAAGCAATTTGGAAATTTACAACTTCCGGGTGATCCAAAGGGTTCATTAAACCTTGGAAAAGAAACTTAAGACAAAATAAAAGAGAAAAACCAAATTGGTTCAGGTGAACAAGATCCCATAAGAACTTTGAAGTTAAGCGTGATTGCTTGAGATTAGTGTTAGGATGGGTGACCTCTTGGGAAGTATGATTTTTTTTGTAACCCGAAATTTCCGTTAAAAATTTTTATATGTCTTATCATAAATGGCCATAAATTAATATATATTTAATTATTGTAATTAATACCAAAATTAAATTATTGGAATTAATACCAATAATTTATGTCAATATTAATGCTAGTAAAAAATCTCTCCCATTTAATACACGATTTTACACCTATATAAAGAGGTCATCCCCATTCATTCTCCTCACACCTGAACACTTCTCTCTCTCTCTCTACTGCTCCATTTCCCGGTGAAGCTCGAACCAGAGCTTCGACTTGAACAAAGGTCGGGTTCTTTAGAACCAGGGAGAAGATAGCTATTTGATAGCAAACTCTAGTCAATCCAAGAATCGTTGGAGAAGCGCCGGCATGATAGAACAGTGAAGCAGCTCCAGCGGACCGAAGCTGCCCTATTTCGGCCAAGCTGAAATCGGCCATTTCAAGCCCTCCTCAGACCAAACCAAGCCCTCCCAACACTTCCTTAGCCCTCCCACGGCCGAATTAGGACTAAAAGGTAAGCCAATTTGGCTCCACTCTAGAATTTTCAGCCGGTGTTAGAGAGAGAACCGGCAGAATTTCAATGATGAAATTCTAACTCAGTTCGACATCAATTGATGTGATTCTTTATTCTAGGATGAACATCAAGATGAGAGCTATTTGCCCAGATCGAAAGCTCGGACCGCCGTGCCTTCACCGGTGAGTAATCGAAGCTTTCTCTCTCTATAGTTCATTTTCCGACAAAGCTCCGTTTGAGCTCGTCCCGACGTTAAAACCTGTGATTCACATTTTTAAAGAATTGTATGAACATGTAGAAACTCAATTTCAACAATTGGAAACGTTTAATGGGTCAATTTGATGAAATCAAATTCGGCTGTGTTAAGAAGTTGGAATTGGGGGAAAATTGGGGATTTTTGAAATTCAAAGGACCAAAATGAAATTTTATGAAATTGAGGGTCAATTGGGCATGAAAATAATGTTGGAGGACCCATTGAGGAATTTTGAAATGTTTGGGGCAAAATTTACCATTTTTGTAAAGGAAGGGCAAAATGGTAATTTTGGAAAAGTTGGGGGACCAAATTGTAAATTTGGGAAATTAAACCCCTTTTTTGTTAAATTGAATAAATTGAGGTCCCAGGATAAATTTTAAAAGTTACGGGACTCAATTTGAGGAAAAACTGACATTAGGGACTTAAAGAGAAATAACTTTAGGGACCTAATTACAAATAACTAAAAGTTTGGGTTTTCTCATTCATTGGAAATGAATGAAGGCTGTTATGCCGAGTAATAATGAACAACGTTGTTCATATCGTGTAGGAACACGAAGTACCGGGAATGCCAATAAGGACAAGCTCGCATGAATACCAAGAACCGATTTAGTGGAATTCACGGCATTAACGGGTGAGTGGGTTTACTAACATCATACCCAGTTGAGATGATGAGCACAACTTAAAGATAAAAACCACTTACCGGTTGTGAGTGGAAATTTTATATTATACTCGGTAGGGGATGATAAATACCTCGGTATAAAAACCCACTATTTAGTGGTATTTTAATCATCACCACTTAGAAAAAGTGATGTGAAAATTATGCAAAGAAAACTACTTACCGGTTGTATGTAGATCATACCCTGTTGGTATCATGAGACTTCCTCGAAGGAAGTTAAAAACCTGTTCATCGGTTATGAACGGAGATGTCCTTATACTGGTTGGTATAATGGACAGTGAAAACCTATTTTGTTGGAAGTGTTCTCCCCTAACTATGTGCCAATACTTAAACTATTTGGGAGACCTTCTCGACGGGAGCTCGAATAGCTCTGATAGGCCAAGGGCCTTAGTTTTGGAACTTGGGGGCTAAATGCCCGATTTTGAAAATCTTGTACAGTGGGCCCAAGGCCAGTTGGCACGAGCAGGAGCTCATAACCGAACATGATATATGTGCCATAAAACTTAATAAGTGAATTGTTTGGCCATAGTACCATGATAGGATCGACATGCTTAGTCAACTAGCGGCAGTGCGACATGACATGTCGACGGACTAGTCAAGACAAACAGTTGCGGGTTGAGTTGAGAGTCGGGGCCGTTGGACTAGTGGCACCATAGATTACATGGCAATATAAGAAAACATTGTTTGTGCATGTACTGTGAGTACAGGATCATCAAGACGCCCCTGAGGGGTAGTGATGCATCCTAAGGGCACTGGACGACCTGGTGGCTATAAGGGCAGTTCGTCGTCCCAGGTGTCTGTGTGAAATCTGGAGTAGCACTAAGCGCATGAGATCGGGGTGGGGACAGAATGAGGTTTCTGTCCTCATACGGACACGAAGAAGTGATTTCGGGATTGTGGGTTGGATGTCATGTGCATCCACTCATTCCTAGGGTAGAAGTGGTTGTACTTCTATCCGGGTGGCAGGAAAAGTCGCTCCAAAGCCACTAGCGGGTTCAGTAGTGATACTGACTTGCGAATGTGTGTAACCTTCATGATGAAGGATGTGTGATGACACACCGTGGTAACTAAGAAATAATGGAAAAACCCAAATTTTGAAATGAAAGGATTTTTTAAAAGAAAGGAGTGTGGCACACTCCATATAAATATTTTTTTAGTCAAAAGATTTGAATCCCATTCACTGAGTAGTCGTAGTCACCCCCTCCCTTATATCCCTTTCAAGAAATCCCGGAAAGTCTACCCTTAAAGACCGTCAACTAAGATGCATGTAAGACAGGTATGTAAAGTTTTAAATTTCATGCAGTTTTGATTATGCTATTCTAGGAAAAGGTGCAGGTTAAAGGATGCCTTACTCTTTACGTTTTACAATAAGGGGAAACCCTTTAATAAACCGGGAGAGTGGCGGGTTGATCACGGGGATTTGACCAAACTAGGTCAGGGCGTGACAATTTCCCTTTCGAGGGTCTATATACACTGGTGGGTCGGGCAATAGTGGTACTTGTGGTTTCGGTTAGGAGTTGTCCTCTGGAGAATTTTGAACCATGTGATTTGGTTATTCGCATCCAAAACATATGATGGTTTTTGACAATGTCCTTGTGACACCTTTGACACTGTCCTTGTGACACCTTTGACACTTAGGGCATGGTAATGACATTATTGTCATGCATGCTTCTTCTATATTGCCCTTAGCCCTCCCAAGCTGGATTTGAATGGCTCTGTAATCTCGAGCCATATGCCTCAATCATCCACAATTAAAGCATTTGCTTGTCTTAACAGCCCTTGGTGGAACCTGTTACAGCATAGGCACCAAGGTGGTTTACATTGGACATTCTGTAGGTTTCCTAGGGAAAGCCTTCTACTTGGGTCTATTTGCATAATAGTTGTTTCCCCAAGTATTATCCTTCCCTTCTTAGCCTAGAAGAAAGGAGACACAACAAACTCAATACGGATCAAGTCAAGACCTTATGGAGGAAAATCAAGGTAGGAAATCCTTATATATGGTGAAAGAATAATGGATTATACATGTGAAAAAAGAAAGGATCGTGGAAAGGAAGGTCTTAGGTCGCAATGGAAGTGCAACAAGTAGAGTGAATATGGCATCACCACTATTTATAGGTACATGCCATACAAATATAAGGAGCGAAACATTTCTTTAAGAAAATTATGAAAGCACAAGTTGGATAGACTAAGGTAAGAGGAGCAACTTGAGACATGAGGTACAAATAAACATATAAGTGGGATTGCTAAGGCAAGCACCAAAGTTTGATGAGGACTTAAAGGTCATTAAGGAAACTTACTTTCGATTGAGACACCAGACGACATTGGGATATAACATATAATAACATGAGAAATGATTAATTGTGTACAGAGCAAGGGGAAATGTCAGCCCTAGCCCGATTCATCAGTCGACGGTCATGTGCAACTCCGCTAATCCCCTCAATGTTAGACTGGTGGGTACCTTCACCACAATAAAGTTGGGCGATGTGGACTAAGGCTTCAAATAAAAATCCATCTCTACTTTGTAGTAGAAATTTGAAACATTCTCTTTAAAATAATAATGTGCCCCAAAAATTGTTCCATAAATGACTCAAGTATATAGTAGTTGAAAAGCAGTAAATATAATCTTCGTATGCAAGTTAAGATGCCTACCTCAAGTTGTGCTTTGTTTAGGAACGCTCCCCCACCCGAGCTTCATTGTTCCTCGTCTTTTACCTACAATGGTTTGGTGGAGTGGTGAGCTCAGAACTTAGTGAATGAGGGACTAACAATGGGCTACTTCATGGCTTACAACTTTAGACATCTCATAAAATTTCATAACATCGATATTCATTATCGAGTTACCAAATTCCTCATTTCCCATTATTCCATTTGGCCCCTAGAGACCCTGGTCTCGGGCTACCTGTAACCATGGTTTCGCCTTACGGTCAGGTCCACTCTCATTTCCCCGAAACAATTTAACATAATATAATTACTAGTATGCACAATGCAACATAAACAAGGCACTCATAGCCCGCACACATGGGAAATTCATGCACCCCTTTTTCTTTCATTTTCATTCATGTCTAAAGTGTGTGTCATAATATCGATCGAGTTCTATTGAGAGTGTGGGAGAGACATGTACTCTTCCACAATTGATACACCTCGGGTTCATCTCCCACTAGGATGCCTTTGCATCTAATGTCATGGGCAACTTTCTCTCTCACAGCCTTGCACATGCAACTTAATCCCAACTCTTCTTATTGCAGCAGTATAACTGGGATGGTACTGAACATCAACCGAATGTCCCGGGAAATCTAGAAGAAATTATTCAATCTCCCGTTATCCTTACTTTCCAATTTCCCTTGACATAGACACTACCTCGATATGTGTCCTACCAATGCCCACATGTCATACTAGTATACATTTATTCATAAAGATGAATTTCAAACATATTCATAAGTCATATTTAGGCATATCACATTTTCCTCAAATATGGTACTCATTCTGACCATCTCTATGCAAGTATGAGCATGATTCAATAGATATATGCAAGCTCAATGCACACCAGGACTTTGGTCCATCACTCAACCAACTCCCCTTAGCAGATATAATGCAAGCACAATGCACATTGGGAGTTTGGTCTATCACTTGACCAACTCCCCTCAACAAATATAATACATGCACACTACCCCAATCCGACAGCCCTAGCATATAACTATGGTTCATTTATACTGGTCTTTAAGACCCTTACCATGCTTCTTAACCTCTTAAAAGTGTAATACTTTCATGGGCATAATCATGTCATTTTTCACTTCTTATATTAGTTTTCAAATCAAGCATATGGTTATTTTAGAGCAAAGTTCAAAACTTTAAAATGCTCTCTATCATTCTAATTGAACTCATCATCATTACATTCACTCACTTGTGTACTAGAACATGTTCGTTTCGGTAAGTTTACCGTGTATCCTACCTCAAGGTACTGACTTGAGTGATCTCTTATTATTTCAACAAAGGTTAGAGTATGGTATAGATATTAGTTCAGCTACCCCAAATTTCCTTACAATTGTTACATCATAACTTCCTTAATAAATCACACCTTTCACCTCTCGGGCTTAGTTTATTCGATTCACTTATCGAAAATCATCCTCTAACTAACCTTCCTCTAAGGTTTGTTTCTATTTTCTTAAAGTCTTAACCCCTCAAGATTATACTTGTCTATGTCCTTAGAAGTTCCGCATTTACCACTTAAGTGCTTTACTTTCCCAAAATTACATTTCGGTCCCTAAGTTGGGAAAATTTACAATTTTACCCTTTATGTTTTAAAATCTTCCCTTTTGGATCCTAAACTTTCCCAAGTATTCCTTTTGGCTCCCAAAGTTTCTTTGAATCCCATTTTGGTCCCCAAAATGCCTTGGAATAATTTTCAAGTCTTATTTCTCACAATTTTCAAAATAGTCCTTAAGTTAGGTGGTCAGACGAAGGAATGATGATCTCAGCCACTTCTCTCACTAGAAAATGGAGCCCTTCAGGTTTCAAAGAAAATTCTAATAAAAAATTAACCAGGAACATTCAAGATTTATATGGCTAGATTCTAGACTTGCTTATCTATAAAACCATACTCCCTTACGTCATTCCATAGCATGTGACTCTCTAAATGGATTAATTTCCCAAGCGGTGAATTTTGGATTGTCATATGGGAACTTTTGGGTTTTTAACCAGTGCTGGGACTTCTGGCTGGGTTAGGAAGATGACATGCACATGCATTTGTGCATTGCATGCGTGTGTGCGTCGGGCGTGGTGCACTAACCAGTTCGCACTTTAGCGAATAGATTTTTGGCGAATATCTCGGTCAGTTTTCCTGTTTCTTGGATGATTCACCCACTTTTTAGGCTGGTTCTTGGCCAAGTAATAATTTTTAAAAATGTTTTGTCAAATTTCCTATTCAATTGACTCAAGAATCACCCTATTTCAATTTGTTTATCCCCATCTAAAAATTGGAGGGTTTTGTGAACTAAGCTGGTTCAAACCATTTCTTTCTTGGGTTTTTATCGATCATTTATTTCTGACTCCATGATGTTCTCGAAAGCCTATTATGACTTCTATAATAGCCTTAAGTATCCTTTTTGGACCACATTCTTAACTTGGTTTGTGATGCCCCGGTCTGATTCTATCTTTTGGAGACCCGTCCCTTCCCTCCATCCCTGTCAATAACCATTATAGTGTTTAACTTTACCATAGTGAGAACCGGATGGACCATGGCTTCTGGACCAAACACTTGTAAAAACACAACATAAATTCAAAACATTTCTTTCAAAGTTTCAAATCGAAGCCCACAAAATGATTTATAAAATATCTGAGGAATCATAGTAATATGATAAAACATAGACATTATTCATGGGTAAGGTACGAGGTTTTTTTTGCTCAAAGGTATGAGGTTACCTAGGCAGATGTGCACATCGAGAAGTTCCTTCCTTTCTCTACCTCGCGCCGCCTTCTAGGCTTAGCCTATAACATGTTTAGAAGTGGGGTTAAGCTCACAGCTCAGTGAATGAGACACTGACCTCATGCCACTACATGGCTTATGACCTAGGTGTTTCCTTGTAAACACCCTAGAATGATCATCTATCAAAATAGTCATACTTTCTCCCTTTAGAGTCTTGGTTTACTTCGACCCTAGAGACATCGACCTCGGGCAACCTAACTCGTAGTATACGCTATGGTCAGGGTATCCTTGGTTTCCCCCTTTAGTTTTCCTGAACCAAAATGCATTACAACTATATGCATACACCAGGAACTCATGTCCTATACACAAGGGATGGCTTACACTCCACTGACATTTCTAGTCTACTCACAGCCCGTGCCGCATCCTAGGTTACACCAACCCTGAATACAATGGGCTACTTGGGCCCTTCACACATTAACACACCCATAGAGTGTACCATCGCTTGGACAATACCAAACCAGTAATGGGAGTGTGAGAGCTACCAAGGCGCTCTTACAACAATCAACACTCATCGGGTGTTGTCTCGCAGCTCCGTGGTTCATCACTCGGGTTCATGAAAGTCTCGTGCCACTTTCTCATGGAACAACGGGCAACTTAAGCCCACACACAATTTGGGCTACTCAAAACCAACATTTATATCACTTTCGGAGTGTACTGCCGCTTGCACAATAACAAACCAGGAACTAGAGTGTGGGAGTCGCGCGATAACTCTACCACAACTGACACTGCTCAAGTATCATCTCGCAATTGGGTGTCTTAGCACCTAGGGTCATGGCCGCATTACTGCCACTCACTGACCCTAACTCTGTAAACATGTGACTCAATTCTACCATCGTCATATCACAACGGTGTACTGGGACAGTACTCATACATCATTTGGGTATACGTGGAATACATGGAAGATTACATAAGATTTCTCCCTGATCTCCTTTCCATTTTCCCCTCGGGTGATGACATAACCACTCAAGCATCCTTCTATCATCCCACTCTCGTATACCGGTATTCACAACATGAAATATCATGATTCCTGGTCATACCACTGTCATTCATGGCTAGGTCACGTAACGGTGCTTACCGCATCTCATTACTTGGGAGCTCAGTGCATGACTTACACGATTCCCTTATTTATAAATCATAATCATGTAAATCAACATGCTTAAAACCATGGATATACTTGGGAGTCCAGTCCTTCACTGGACCAACTCCCCACACAATTCAATCAGTCTCAAGAGTCCAATCGATCTATCGGTCGTCTCCTCATATCACATTATGGGCATCAGACCCCACACTCGGGGTCACACGACATACTTTGTGCCCTAGTTGCTAAGTTAGCATAGACATAACATAAGACTTGTTGGGGAGCCCAATTGGTCACATGGCCATCTCCCCCAAGTCACAACATGGCTTAAGAAGTCACGTTTTTTTTAATGGACATGATCTTAGTCATTTTGCACTTCTGATATGAGTTCTAAGGCTAGCTTTCTACTCATAGGCACTTAATCAATCAAGCATGTATTTAATGCATTGGTCGACCCAATTAGACTCGCCATTAATTCTCACTCACCTCACAACATGAAATTAGCTAACTTCGTGGGGTTTCTAGAATATGCTTATAATTCCACTAAAGTGCTTCTTGCGTTCAGTTTCATGTTTGACCATTAAAAGCCACAAAGTTTTGGCAAAATTACCATTTTGCCTCTTTCACTTGGGAACTTAGGCTTCGGGATTCATTTGACCCGAAAATTCCTCATTTGGTTCCCTAAACTTCTTTTAATTAAGATTAGGTCATTGGATGATCTAAAATTTATCTTTTGGCTGCACAAATACTTTCATTTGCACTTTAGTCCATAGCTTTATCTTTATAGCAAATAGGTCCCTCGACCTTCCACAATAGGCAAACCCGGCCGCCAACCTTCACTAAACTTTCCAATCAACCCCAATACTATATTTTGCCTCTTAAGAAGACCCCATAAAAAGCTTAATAGTAATTGGGTCCTCTAACTTTCAAATATTTGTAATTTAGCCCTGACCTTTGACATACTAACAAAGTATCTCGAAAAAATTATGAAAATATATGGGGAGATCCCCCTCACCTCCCTCTAGGTCATCATAAAGTTAGTTTGGCCTTATTCACCCAAAGATACTCCGATTAGGTTTGATTAGAAATGTAAACCCCACACTTTTGAGTTAAGGAAAACTAGAAAAAGAACCGATCAAACTGAGTAAGAAAATCGAGCCGGTTTAAATTTGAGAACACGCAATATGGAAATTTACAACTTCCGGGTGATCTAAAGAGTTTATTAAACATTAGAAAAGAAATTTAAGAAAATTTAGAACACAAAAACCAAATTGGTTTAGTTGAACAAGATTCCATAAGAACTTTGAAGTATGAATTTTTTTTATAACCCAAAATTTCGGTCAAAACTTTTTATGTACACCTTATCATAAATAACCATAAATTAATATATGTTTAATTATTGTAATTAATAACAATAATTTAATACATAAATTAAATTATTGGAATTAATACAAATAATTTAATACCAAAATTAAATTATTGGAATTAATACTGAAATTAAATTATTTGAATTAATACCAATAATTTATGGCAATATTAATACTAGTAATAAATCTCGCCCATTTCATTCTCCTCACACCTGAACACTTCTCTCTCTCTCTCTCTACTGCTCCATTTCCTAGTAAAGCTCGAATCAGAGCTTTGACTTGAACAAAGGTCGGACTCTTTAGAACCGGGGAGAAGACAGCTATCTAATAGCAAACTCTAGTCAATCTGAGAATCGTTGGAGAAGCGTCGACATGATGGAATAGTGAAGCAACTCCGGCGGACCGAAGCTGCCCTATTTTGGCCAAGCTAAAATTGGCCATTTCAAGCCATCCTCAAGCTAAACCAAGCCCTCCCAACACTTCCTCAGCCTTTCCACGGCCGAATTAGGATTGAAAGGGAAGCCAATTCGGCTCCCCTTTACAATTTTCGATCGGTGATAGAGAGAGAGTCGACCAAATTTAAATGAAGAAATTTGAAATCCAATTCCGCATCAATTGATGCAATTCTTGATTCTAGGATAAACCTCAAGACGAGACCTGTCTGTCCAGATCGAAAGCTCGGATAGTCGTGCCTTCACCGGTGAGTAATCGAAGCTTTCTCTCTCTACAGTCTGTTTTCCGACGAAGCTCCATTTGAGCTCGTTCTGACGTTAAAATCTGTGATTCAAAGTTTCTTAGAATCGTATGAACATGCAGGAACTCAATTTCAACTCCAATTTTAATAATTAGAAGTGTTTGATCGATCAATTTGATGAAATCAAATTCAGTAGTGTTGAAGAGTTGAAATTGGGAGAAATTTTTAGGGATTTTCGAAATTCAAAGGGCCAAAATACAATTTTATGAAATTGAGGGTCAATTGGGCATGAAAATAATGTTGGAGGACCAATTGAGGAATTTTGGAATTTTTGGGGCAAAACTTACCATTTTTGTAAAAGAAGGGCAAAATGGTAATTTTGGAAAAATTGGGGGACCAAATTGCAAATATCTTAAATTAAACCTTTTTTTTGGTGAAATTGAATAAATTGAGGTCCCAGGACAAATTTTAAAAGTTACGGGACTCAATTTGAGGAAAAACCGACATTAGGGACTTAAAGTTAAAGACAAATAACTTTAGGGACCTAATTGCAAATAACTAAAAGTTTGGGTTTTCTCATTCATTGGAAATGAATGAAGGCTGTTATGCCAAGTAATAATGAACAAGGTTGTTCATATTGTGTAGGAACACGAAGTACCGGGAACACCAGTAAGGACAAGCTCGCGTGAATACCAAGAACCGGTCTAGTGGAATTCACGGCATTAATGGGTGAGTGGGTTTACTAAAATCATACCCGGTTGGGATGATGAGCACAACTTAAAGATAAAAACCACTTACCGGTTGTGATTGGAAAGTTTATATCATACCCGGTAGGGGATGATAAGTACCTCAGTATAAAAACCCACTATTTAATGGTATTTTAATCATCACCACTTAGAAAAAGTGATGTGAAAATTATGCGAAAAAAACTACTTACCGGTTGTAAGTAGATCATATCAGGTAGGGATGATAAGTACCTCTGTATAAAAACCCACTATTTAATGGTATTTTAATCATCACCACTTAGAAAAAGTGATGTGAAAATTATGCAAAAAAAACTACTTACCGGTTGTAAGTAGATCATACCTGGTTGGTATGATAAGACTTTCTCAATGGAAGTTGCAAACCCGTTCATCGGTTATGAACGGAGATGTCCTTATACCGGTTGGTATAATGGATAGTGAAAACCTATTTTGTCGAAAGTGTTCTCCCCTGACTGTGTGTCAATGCTTAAACTATTTGGGAGACCTTCTCGACGGGAGCTCGAATAGCTCTAATAGGCCAGGGGCCTTGATTTTGGAACTTGGGGGCTAAATGCCCGATTTTGAAAATCTCGTACAGTGGGCCCAAGGCCAGTTGGCATGAGTAGGAGCTCCTAAACGAACATGATATATGTGCCATAAAACTTAATAAGTGAATTGTTTGGCCATGGTACCATGATAGGACCGACATGCTTAGTCAACTAGCGGCAGTGCGACATGACAGGTCGATGAACTAGTCAAGACAAACAGCTGCGGGTTGAGTTGAGAGTCAGGGCCGTTGGACTAGTGGCACCACATATTACATGGCAATATAAGAAAACATTGTTTGTGCATGCACTGTGAGTACGGGATCATCAAGATGCCCCTAAGGGGTAGTGATGCGTCCTAAGGGCACTGGACGACTTGGTGGCTATAAGGGCAGTTCTTCGTTCCAGGTGTCTGTGCCAAATCTGGAGTAGCACAAAGCGCATGAGACCGGGGTGGGGACAGGATGAGGTCTCTGTCCTCATACGGACACGAAGAAGTGATTTCGGTATTGTGGGTCGGATGTCACATGCATCCACTCATTCCTAGGGTAGAAGTGGTTGTACTTCTATCCGAGTGGCAGGAAAAGTCGCTCCGAAGCGACTAGCGGGTTCAGTAGTGATACTGACTTGCGAATGTCTTCATGATGAAGGATGTGTGTTGGGTGATGACACACCGGTAACTAAGAAATAATGGAAAAACCCAAATTTTTAAATGAAGTGATTTTTTTTGAAAGAAAGGAGTTTGACACACTCCTTATGAATATTTTTCTTAAAAGTTAAAAGTAGACCTTTGAAAAACCATTCACTAAGTATTCATAGTCACCCCCTCCCTTATATCCCTTTCAGGAAATCCCGGAAAGCCTACCTTGAAAGACTATCAACTAAGATGCCTGTAAGATAGGTATGTAAAGTTTAAAATTTCATGCAGTTTTGATTATGCTATTCTAGGAAATGGTGCAGGTTTAAAGGGCGCCTTACTCTTTACAGATTATAATAAGGGGAAACCCTTTAATAAACCAGGAGAGTGGCAAGTTGTTCACAGGGATCCGACCAGACCAGGTCGGGGCATGACAAGAAACTCGTGCTCGAACAGGTATAAGTCGGGTCAAAGATGAAACTCATCGGAGAAGTCTCTTTGGCCACCAAGGCAAGTGGGGTTTGAAAGTTTACTCCTTTAGGAGTTTGTGGTCACTTTAATCATTTCAATTGGTGGTCTTTAGCTCACGCAATTCAAGTTTTTGTCAGCTCGACCACTTTTCCCATGACCTGAGACTGAAACGATTTAATTCTCCCTCAAATCATACTCAAATTAGGCATGGCTAGAGGCTATGGAAAGCTGGTGGTACAAGGGACTCATCGAATTTCCTCAGCTCACAAGGGCGGTCGGGCCATAGAAATTGAGCTCTTAAACAGTTGGCATGTTTCCAGACATTGGAGATTGTGTATTGTGCAATGGAAATGGAAAGTTGAGGTGCTTAGCTTTTCAAGGGTACTAGGATGGTTGTCAGAGGTGGTTGGACAAAGGACTAATGCTGTTTGGTAGTATGGTCGGTGGTTGAGAGAGAATTCTAAGCAAAATCCAATGAAGGAGCGACCCCATTTTATACGGTTGTGATCTAGACTTGTGTGATTATCTATCCATTGCCTTCTCTCATTAATCCATAGCCTATGGTGCTGGCAATGAATTATTTTCCCCAAGTGATGGAGTCGGTGGTGAGCGATGTGCTATCGGGTGAAAATAGGGGATCTAGATCTGCGAGTCAAGTGAGGAAGACAACACACGCGAATGTGGCCACACATGTGTGCGCCTTACGCGCATGTGGTCGCTCATGCGTGTGCCTCGTGCTTCACACATGGCAGCGCATTCCTGTGCCCAACATTACATGACGTCCAGTTTGCACTGTAGCGAACTAGTTTTCGATGAATTTCTCACTTTATTCAACAATTTTTGGCTTTGTTCACCCCTTTCTCGATCGGTTCTTGGAAAAATAAAAATACCTAAGTATTATACATTAAATTTCCTATTGAATGGACTCAAGAACCACTCCATTTGGATTTTTTTTGACGTCGTACATATTTTGAGGCTTTTGTGACTCCACACAACTTAAAACCCGGTTTGAACTGTTTCACTCCCAATTTTCTCCCAATCATTGACTCCATATCCTACGACACTCCAAAGGGTTTCTCACTGCCCTTTTCACCCCTCTTAACCTCTCCATTGTTCCCTTTCTTAATTCCGGTTCTATTTCTTTTACTGGTTAGAGATTATTCTCTCGGTTCGATCCCACTATCCGGTTTGACTCGACCCTATTTTCAAGTTGGTATTTCCAGATCTTTCAACCATCCCCTCCTTTTTAGGAGTTTTGTCCTCAAAAAGGGTATTATTCATTTATTTACCTCACGTTATGTAAACCTCATCCTCTCATAATAAGGAAGCCGGAATCAAGAACTCAAAAATTTTCGAAGAAAAACTAAGATTGAAATGGACTAGAAACAATGAATAAAAGTCAAACGGGGACTAATAAAAGAAAAAGTGGAACCGTGCCTGAACCGGATTTAACCAGAATGAACCGTATAGAGTCGGTTCAAAGATTTATTTTTCTCTGTGGCCTAAAAATATCAATTTTGGAAATTGAGCCACCATTGGGTAGAAAATGAATTTACATGAATTTAGAAATTTTTAAATTTCATAAATATGGTTGAACTGGGCCTGAACCGGCCAATTTTTGAATTCAGATCACCAAACCCGGTCCGACCAGATCGGTTAATGGTCCAGCTGGTCAACGAACCACCTGCTAGGTCAATGCCCAATCAGAAAGTGCGACCAATTAGTGAGTGATGCTTGGCAAAGCATGCCCCATCAACAGCTCGGTCAGCGCTTGGAAGCGTTGGCCAATCAGGGATCAACATGTGTGATTGGTCAATGGTGAGAGAAGAAAAATTCCACGTGACAACCCACCCATAGAAGTGTGACACGTGTCCATGGTTAGCAGTCAATATCAAAGAAGCCAAGTCAATCGGACCAACCTATAGGAAGCGAACATGTGGTAGAGGTGCCAAGTCAGCGTCTGATTGGGGCAGCGGAGAAATGGTCGACCAATCAAAGGTCGACACATGGTAGAGCCACGTCGAATAGCCCCAAACAACCAGAGGTTAACACGTGGCAGTGGCACTGTGTGCCAAGGTGAAATATGACATATTTAAATGGGCAATAAGAGGATGCCATGTGTCATAGTCAACGATCGATAGAACTACGGCCAACAGCCTCGGTGGAATGAGCAACTAATGGGAGGTCTCCACGTGTCCGATGAGCAGGTTAAAGGCTTACTGGGCTATTTAGTAGGAACCTTTATCAGCAAAGCCAACCGATCACGATGCGCCATGTGGCAAGCCCACATTTGCAAAGCTCAAATGCGCAACATAGTGTCATCTTTCTCCATAGGATAGCTAACATAAAGGGATAAGGGAGAGAGGGGCAATCTTGGGCGACCCAAAAAATGTTCCGATATTATCGTCGATGGCTGAGTTAGGGGCTGAGTCGTGGGTAGACGGTTCACCAGTCAGTTTTCGAGCTCCCTATATAAAGAGCACTCCTCATCTTGCTTTCCTCATCCCACCAATGAGTGAAGAAGGAGAAGTACTCAGTTTTTCGGTGAGGCGTAAACCAAAGCTCTGATATCGGGTCTTTCCTCATCCTTAGAAGCTCCAATTGGTATCGTTGGAATCGAGCGAAAGTTCTCCACCAAGCTACACCCTCCGTTCGATTAGAGGTCCATCGAAGGAGCGCGAGCAAGCCTACACATTTGTCATGCCCTAACCTGGTTTGGTTGGATCCCCGTGAACAACCCATCGCTCTCCTGGTTCAAGAGGAGTTTCCTCCTTCTTTAAGTCAAGAAGAGACAGACGTACTATCAATCTTATTCCCTAGAAAGACATATATCAAATAAAATGCAAGTTTAAGAGAAATTAAGCATACCTGATAAAGGGTAAGGCTTGGTGTTATCCCTAGTCATTTTCTCTATTTCCTAAAAAGGGATAAAAAGAGGGGTGAGTTTCTACAACTCAGTGAATGGGTATTTTCAAAAATGAAGATTTGGCAAACCAATAGTTTTCAAATTGGAGTGTGCTAGACTCCTTAATTTCTTTAAATTTTCTAATTTTCAAATCTCGGTTTTCATAATCATTTCTCATCACGACGGTGTGTTTATCAATCAACACATACCCTTCATCATGAAGGAACACACATTCGTAGGCCAGCCCATCCATTGTACCCACTTGTGGCATCGAAGCAACTTTACTGGCCACCTAGATAGAAGCACATCCACTTTTACCCTAAAAATGAGTGGATGTACGCAACATTTAACCCTCAATCCCATAATAAAACTCAATGTCCATATGAGGATAGAGACCTCATCCGGTCCCCACCCGGTCTCATGCGCATGAAGCTACGTCGAGCTTCTCAAGACTTCTAGTATGACTAATTGCCCTTATTTCTATCATGTCGTCTAGAGCCCTAGAATGCATCACTACCCCTCTTGAGCGTCTTAAAGGTCTCGTAACACAGTGCATGCAAAAATCAATAATTTTCCGCAAAAGCCATATAATTTGTGGTGCCACTTGTCCAACAGCCCTGACCCTCAACTAGACATGTAGCTGTTTGTCTCAACTGGTCCGTAGACCTGTCATGTTGCACTATTGCCAGTCCATCGAGTATGTCGGTCCTGTCTCAGTACCATGGCCAAAAAACTCATTCATTTAAATTATCATGGCTTAAATCATGTTTGTTTATGAGCTCCTGCTCATGCCAACTGGCCTAGGGCCCAGTGTTCGAGATTTTCAAAATCGGGCATATTAGCCCCTAAGTTCCAAAATCGAGGCCTCCATCCTAATAGAGCTATTCGAGCTCCCATCAAGAAGGTCTCCCAAAAATTTTAAGCAGTGGCACACAGTTAGGGGAGAGCACTTCCAACAAAATAAACTTTTCAGTCGTCCATCACACCAACCTAGTGTGAGGACATCTCCGCTTATAATCGATAAGTGGGTTTTCCACTTCCTTCTAGGAAATTTCAGCATACCAACCGGGTATGGTCTACTTACAACCGCTAAGTAGTTTTTGCACGTGATTTCACGTCAATCCTCTCAAATGTGATGTTTAAAATACCACTTAGCAGTGGGTTTTCATTTCCAAGGTGCTTATCATCCCAAATGGGTATGATGTTAAATATCCCACTCACCCAATCGTGCAGTGTATTTCCTTTCAATCGGCTTTCTTCCCTTGCGAGGTTTGTCTCAGCTCGCATTCCTACATGATATGAACATTTTTGTTCATTATCATTTGGCTTGATAGCCTTCATTCATTATGAATGACTAAAAATATCAAACTTTTAAAATATTTGCAATTAGGTCCCTAAAGTTCTTTTTCTTTTACTTTAGGCCTCAAATGCCAGTTTTTCCCTAAATTGAGTCCCGAAACTTTTAAAATTACCCTTGGGACCTCATTTTATTCAATTTCACAAAAAGGGGTTCAAGTTTCCCAATTTCCCAATTTGGTCCTCAATTGTTCCAAAATTACTATTTTCCCCTCCTTTACAAAAATGGTAAGTTTCACCCCAAAAATTCTAAAATTTTCTCAATTGGTCCTCCAACACTCTTATCATGCCCAATTGGCCCTCAATTTTATAAAATTACATTTTAGTCCCACGAATTTTTGAAATCCCAAAATTTTCCCACAATTTCAACTTTCCAACACAGCCGAATTTGATTTCATCAAATTGACCAATTAAACAAGTTTAATTGTTGAAATTGAAGTTAAATTGAAGTTCCTACATCTCCATACAATTCAATTACACTTTAAACCACATGATTTGATGCCAGAATAAGCTCGAAATATTCGAATGCTTACCGTCAGGGGCACAGCTGTCCGAGATTTATATCTAGGCAGATTGCTCTCTTCCTAAGGTTCCTCTTAGGATCAAGAATTGCATCTATTGATGACAAATTGAGTGAGAATTTTATCATTGAAATTTTAATGGTTCTCTCTCTAGTATCGGTTCTAATTCGGTCGTAGGATGGCTAAGGAGGTGTTAGGGGAGCTTGGTTTGGCTTGAAGATGGCTCAAATTGGGCAATTTTAGCTCGACAAAAATAGGGCAGCTTCGGTCCGTCGGAGCTGCTTCACTGTTCAATCACGCTAGTGCTTCTCTGGCGACCCTCAGAGCGATTGAAGACTACCACAGTGTAGCTGACTTCTCCCCTATTCTAATGAACCTAACCATGCCTTCTTTAGCTTAGAAAAGACCCTATATTAGAGCTCTAGTTTGAGCTTCATCAGAAAATTGAGTAGTTGAGAGAGAGTAAGCTTTTCAGGTGTGGAGAGGATGAATGGAGAGGGGTTCTTTATATAGGGAGCTCGGGGACTCGCCGATCGCCCCTTTGGCACCTTTATGATAGTCATTGATGGCTTGAAATGTACTAAATGGAAATATTTCTTCTTCACCATTGCTGGTTCAATATTCCGGCAAGTGAACAGTGTTGTCATTTGAAGGAAGAAAACGACACTGTTCCGAACCGGACCGGTCTGAACCGGGTTCAAAACTTAAACTGGTCACCCCGATTCAACCGAGTTTTTAAAATTAAAAGTTTCTAAATTCATTATCTATCAACCGGTGGCCTCAACTCTCAAATTGGAATTTTCTAAGCTACCTAGAAAAATTAATTTAGCATTTGGTTCAATAGTGGTTCAAATCAGTCCCAACCATTTCAATCCGGTTTGGATCCGGTTCACTTGAGCCGGTTTAGTTTTCATCCACCATTCATCCTAAAGTCCTTTTTCATAACTTATGTGACTCTTTAGGTCACTTATAATCCATAAATTTTCCAGTTTGCCCTCTCTCTATCAGTTTTGGTTCATAAACCGGCTCGGTTCATAAACCAATTCAATCTAGTTTGGATCTAGTTCACCCGAACCAGTCTGGTTTTTCTCTCCCAATTTGTCCTAAGGTTATTTTCCAAGGTTTATGAAATCTTTTGGGTCACTTGGGAATTTTAAATTCTCCAATTTTCCCATTCCCCGATGATCGAGTTTGTGAACCGGTTCGGTTTTCTCACTCAGTTTAACCGATTCTTTTCCCAGTTTTTCTTAACTCCAAAGAGTGGGGTTTACAACTCTCCCCTCCTTTTAGGAGTTTTGTCCCCAAAACTTATTTCACACTTTTTGTGTACCAGAATAAACTTTTCATTTATACATAAGTTATCTAGTGTATCATCTTACAACTTTCTCTGTTATTTTCGTTCATCCCTTACATCACATACCTAAGATTCTCATCTCATTCTCATCCTTTGCTCATTCCATAGAACTTACTTTAACTAAGCATATCTCCCTAGAAGACTTAGAATCATTTCCTTTAGTTGCATCCTTCCTTTCCCAAGGCACCATTTCTCCATCCCAAACTCATTTACCTAAGATTTCAGGACTATGAGTTCCAGTCATTTTCTTCCACTGGTTTTGGCATTTATCACCTTTTCATCCTACATGGATCCCTTCCTCATTCTTTGGTTATCACCTTTATGCTTGACTTTGTTATGCCTTAATCATAGATCATTCCTTGCCTATGTCATATTTTCCCTAGAATAGTTGGGTTTACATGCCCCTTACCGCATGACATTCTTCAGAACTTGTCTTTGACTTCACATCACTATAGCCGTATCAATTTTCTTACTTACTCATCTTTTCTAACTTCTATATTTGGTCATTCAATGTTCAAGCCCTTGAGCTTCCGATAACTTATTGACATACTAAAGCACTTCCTTTCTTATTTCATTCCTCATTTCCACTAGCGCCCTTCCTTTTTAAGCTCTCTTCTCCTTCTAAATCCATTTTTAATCGCATCGTGATCATTTAACGATCCTTTACTTCAGTCAGTCCCTTTCATACTCGTACGACGTCTTTTGATGTCGTCTTCCTATTTACACGTTACTTTGGTTTGACTTATCCCTTGTTTTTTCACGATCTCTTTCCCATTGTACTTGATCCTTTCATTTCTAGCAGCTTGTCTTTGAGAAACTTATTTTCTTCTCAATTTTGTTGGTTCAATTTCCTCTTAACTAACACTCATGTGTTCTTCCATGGTTTCCTTTCTTGGTAAGTTATACACTTCTTTTCTCCCAGAATTTTCTTCTAACTTTTACCATTGTGAATATTCACTCATAAATGTCCCTCCTAGTCGCTATCTCCACCTTCTTACCTTTACTCTTGAGATCCTACAAGTACTCGTCGTTTATCTTACCTCTTCCTCATTTGCTCTCAGAACTTATTTATTCCTTGGAGGTGAACCTCTCATCCCTCTTGTATCAAATCTTTCGTATCTTTGTATCCTTGGTATTCCTCACTTGTCTCGATTAGGGTGTATTCCTTACAACTCCCCAGTTCTTATTAAAGCTTCATTTACTCTTCTAGACAATTTGGTCAATAGGAGTTTATTTCCTTCAATTGAATCTGTCTAAATTCCTATTTGGGTTTCCATGTCTTCCTGCAAGTAGGTCGTACTTAACCTTCCCAAACGCTCACTCAGTGATTAGTACATCTCATTGAGGTCCTTATTTGGCTCAATCTTTTTCGACACTTCCTCAATTGTTTTTCTTAACCTAGAGCTTTCTCCTTCCTCAATCCAACTTCCTATTCTCATCCTCCTTCTAATGTCTCCCATTCTGGGATTCTTTCGTTTGATCCCCCTACCATTCTTTAGAAGTTCTCTCTTTTTAATCTTCACTTAAACTTAAGGATCTTGTATGGTTTATCCACTCCAACTTTTCTTCCTCTTTTGGTCTCATACCTCTGTTTTCCATATGTCTCCCTATCTTATGGTGTTCCTAAGAAACTGTATCTTAGTTCTTTACAAGTAGTTGTTATACATGGGCTTTCTTGTTATTCTACTTTCTTCCCATCTTTCCTTAGTGGTCTTGACATCTTTGTGTTCCCCCATACTTACTTCTTCTTGATCAGATTCCATTCTTTTGGTTCCCCTTGGAATATTCTACTCTGTCTTGTTTTTCCTTACTCTTATTCTTTGAGCCTGTCCTCATGAATCTACACTCTTTGATGTTTACTTCCCCTTTGTTCCAACTTCTTTTTCCTTTTCTTAAGATCTCCCTTGGATGAATTCTTTCTTATTATACTTTTGAGGAAAATCTTTAAGGTTGTAGCTAACCCATCTTCCTTAGGGGATTTCCTACCTCTTACTTTTAAATCTTTATTATTAGATTTTTGAATTTATCAAGGAACTCAGAAATTTGATCAAAAATTTCACTTTCATTAACTTAACAAATATTTTCTTCCCATACTTGGCTTATTACAAAAATTTTCCACCCCCTAATCCCTTGGGGTCATAGGTCGAGAGTTAACCCTGGAGCGATTGTGGGATTCTTGATTGGAAGGTTCCGAGGAACTAATTAGGGTCCATTCGTATTCTCTTATAGGACGAATCTCATGTATGGCCTCCACTCCATACCGCCTTAGTACCTCAACCTCACACTCATAGGTCCACTTCACCCATTGGGAGGGATTAAAGCCTCATTGAGTAGGTGGAGGCACTTGGTGGACCTTCATGAAGGTAGCATACGCATCCCAGTAATTATCTGAGGCTTCCTTCTTGGTAGGATTCCTCTCCGATTGTTGTGGGACTAGAGGACGAGGGGTTGGGCTTCTAGGAGAAGATATCGGTTCCTCTTGTCTGGGTGGAGGGTATATGATGCCTTCTAGTTCCAATAAGGCTCCTATCAGTTTCTGGTAGTCTTTCACCATGTCCTTGGGTACTCGTTTCTCACCTTTAAGGAACCTTTGTACGGCTTCCTCACTTGGGTTGGGTGTCTTTTTTAGGGTTATGGATGGAGGACTGGATTTTATCACAAACTTCCTAGGAACTCTCCTTCCTACATGATAGTTTAAAGTTGGATTAATGCCAAGGCATAATATTGACAATGCTTCAAAGGAACTAGGCTCTGATACCACTTAAGTTGTCACGTCCCGGCCCAGTTTGTTCGGATCCCCTTGAAAAACCCGCCGCTCTCCTAGTTCAAGAGTAGTTTCCTCCATCTTTAACTCAAGAGGAGTCATGCGTACTTTCAACATTGTTCCCTAGAAAGACATATATCAAATAAAATGTAAACTTAAGAGAAATTAAGCATACCTAACACAGGGTAAGGCTTGGTGTTATCCTTAGTCATTTTCTCTATTTCGTGAAAAGGGATAAAAAGAGGGGTGAGTTTCTATAACTCAGTGAATGAGTATTTTCAAAAATGAAGTTTCGATAAACAAATAGTTTTCAAATTGGAATGTGCTAGACTCCTTAATTCCTTTAAATTTTCTCATTTTCAAATTTCGGTTTTCATAATCATTTCTCATCACAACGGTGTGTTTATCAACCAACACACGCCCTTCATCATGAAGGAACACACATTCGCAGGCCAGCCCGTCCATTGTACCCACTTGTGGCATCAGAGCGACTTTATCGGGCACCTAGATAGAAGCACGCCCACTTCTACCCTAAGAATGAGTGGATGTACGCGACATCCGACCCTCAATCTCGTAATAAAACTCTGTGTACGTATGAGGACAGAGACCTCATCCCATCCCCACCACGGTCTCATGCGCATGAAGCTACGTCGAGCTTCTCAAGACTTCTCGTACGATTCACTGCCTTTATTTCCACCCGGTCCTCCATAGCCCTAGGATGCATCACTACCTCTCTAGGGCGTCTTGAAGATCCCTTAACACAATGCATACACAAATCAATAATTTTTCCACATTAGCCATATAATCTATGGTGTCACTAGTCCAACGGCCCCGACCCTCAACTAGTCTTGCAGCTGTTTGTCTCGAATGGTCCGTAGACCTGTCATGTCGCACTGCCGCCAATCCATCGAGTATGTTGGTCCTATCTCGGTACCATGGCCAAACAATGCATTCATTTAAATTTTCATGGCTTAAATCAAGTTTGTTTACAAGCTCTTGCTCGTGGCAACTGGCCTAGAGTCCATTGTTCGAGATTTTCAAAATCGGGCATATTAGCCCCCAAGTTCCAAAACTAAGGCTTCCGGCCTAACAGAGCTATTTGAGCTCCCGTCAAGAAGGTCTCCCAAAAATTTTAAGCAGTGGCACATAGTTAGGGGAGAGCACTTCCAACAAAATAAACTTTTCATTCGTCCATCACACCAACCGAGTGTGAGGACATATCTGCTTATAACCGATAAGCGGGTTTTCTACTTTCTTTCAAGAAGTTTCATCATATGAGCCGGGTATGATCTACTTACAACCGTTAAGCAGTTTTTTCACATGATTTTCACATCATTCATCTCAGGTGTGATATTTAAAATACCACTTAGCAGTGGATTTTCATTTTCGAGGTGTTTATCATCCCAATCGGGTAAGATTTTAAATATCCCACTCACCCGATCGTGTAGTGTACTCCTCTAAATCAGCTTTCTTCCTTTGCAAGCTTTGTCTCAGCTCATGTTCCTGATATCTCGTGTTCCTACATGATATGAACATTTTTGTTCATTATCATTTGGCTTGATAGCCTTCATTCATTATGAATGACTAAAAATATCAAACTTTTCAAATATTTGCAATTAAGTCCCTAAAGTTCTTTTTCTTTTACTTTAGGCCTCAAATGCCAATTTTTCCCTAAATTGAGTCCCGAAACTTTTAAAATTACCCTTAGGACCTCATTTTTTTCAATTTCACAAAAAGGGGTTCAAGTTTCCCAATTTCCCAATTTGGTCCTAAATTTTTCCAAAATTACCATTTTGCCCCTCATTTACAAAAATGTAAGTTTTACCCCAAAAATTCAAAATTTTGCTCAATTGGTCCTCCAACACTTTTAGCATGCCTAATTGGCCCTCAATTTTATAAAATTGCATTTTAATCCCTCGAATTTTTGAAATCCCCAAAATTTCCTCAAATTTCCCCCCAATTTCAACTTTCCAACACAGTTTAACACCAGAATGAGCTCGAACGGAGCTTCGCCTGAAAACAAAACGTGGAGAGAGAAAGCTTCGAATGCTTACCGTCGGGGGCACGGCGGTCCGAGCTTTAAATCTGGGCAGATAGCTCTCTTCCTGAGGTTTCTTCTAGGATTAAGAATTGCATCAATTGATGCTAAATTGAGTGAGAATTTTATCATTGAAATTCTATCGATTCTCTCTCTAGCACCGGTCGAAAATTACAGAAGGGAGCCAAATTGGCTTACCTTTCGGTTCTAATTCAGCCGTAGGATGGCTAAGGAGGTATTGGGAGAGCTAGGTTTGGCTTGAAAAGGGCTTGAATTGGCCGATTTCAGCTCAACGGAAATAGGGCAACTTTGGTCCGCCGGAGTTGCTTCACTATTGGATCATGCCGGCGCTTCTCGGGTTACCCTCAGAGCGATTGGAGACTACCACCGTGTAGCTGACTTCTCCTTAGTTCTAAGGAACTTGACCACGCCTTTGTTGGCTCAAAAAATACCCTATATTAGAGCTCTGGTTCAAGCTTCGCTGGAAAACTAAGTAGCTGAGATAGAGTGGGGTTTTCAGATATGGAGAGGATGAATGGAGAGGGGCTCTTTATATAGGGAGTTCGAGGACTCATCGACATCCGATTGGCACCTTTTTTTACAGTCATTGATGACCTAAAACGTACTAAATGGAAACATTTCCTCTTTTCCAGCGCTGGTTCAATTTTCCGACAAGTGAATAGTATTGTCATCTGAAGGAAGAAGAGGACACTGTTCCAAACCAAACTAGACCGGTCCAAATCAGGTTCAAAGCTTAAATTGGTCGGTTTAGGCCCAATTTGACCGAGTTTTTCAAAATTAAAAATTTCTAAATTCATTATCTATCATATGGTGGCCTCAATTCTTAAATTAGAATTTTCTAAGCCACCTAGAAAAATGAATTTAGCATTCGAATCAATAGTGGTTCAAATTGGTCCAAACCGGTTCAATTTGGTTCAGATTCGATTCACTTGAATCAGTTTAGTTTTCATCTCCCATTCATTTTAAAGTCCTTTTTCATGACTTATGTGACTTTTTAGGTCACTTGGGATCCATAAATTTCTCGGTTTGCCCTCTCTCTATCGGTTTCGGTTCATAAACCAGCTCGGTTCATAAATCATTTCAATCCTGTTCAGGTCCAGTTCACTTGAACCAATCTATTTTTTCTCTCCCAATTTGTCATAAGTTCTTTTCCAAGGTTTATGAACCCTTTTGGGTCATTCAAGAGTTATAAATTCTCCAATTTGCTTGTTCCTCGATGATTGGGTTTGTAAACCGGTTCGATTTGACCGGTTCTTTTCTTGATTTTCCTTGACTCCAAAGAGTGGGGTTTACAACATTGTTGCTGCTCCTACTAGTCCAAAGTGACAAAATCCTATTGAGCTCAATTTCGGCCACCCTAACCTCTTGCAGCTGAAATAACCCTTCCATGACTCCTCTCGATCAACCCTTGACCTCCCTAAAGCTTCCAAGTAAGTTCGTTCCACCCTCCACTCATCAGAGTACTAAAGTTCTAGAGAGATAAAGTGGCATAAACTTACTAACCAAATCCTCTTGCCTAGAACGTCAATTGGGGTGAATTATAATCCTCGAAGGACCCCTCCCCCCCCCCCCCACCCCAATGAGGGCTAACTTCCCAAATCTAGAGCTCCAACAAATGCACCCTGGTCGGTAAGAGTTTGAAGCTCTCTCTCTAAGTTTAGTTTTTCGGCGAAGCTACATTTGAGATCATTTTTTGGCCAAATGAGAGGATTCAAAGCATGAGCGAATCATAGGAAGTTGGGGAAGACGATTAGTGGCATGCTAGGAATCAATTAACCAAGTTTGCGGGGTCAATTTGATGAAACTATATTTCAGACCAAAATGAGCAAATTTGGGAAGTTTGGGCGAAATTGGGAATTTTCGAAAATTGTAGTATTTTTAGGAAATTAACTTTCAATTGAGGGCCAATTGGTGATTTTGAGGAAATTTGGGGACTAATTGGCAATTTTAAAGAAATTAAGGGCCAATTGGTAATTTGGGGGTATTAGGGACTTAAGTGCAATTAAGTATAAATTTGGGGTCCTAATGACAATTATAGAAAAAATTGAGGAATTGGGTGGAAATAAGAGGAATTTAAGGACCTTCATACAAATTTTCTAATATGAACACTTGGGTTGTGTAGGATGGGTGATTCTAGAACCTGTGAAGAGGAGTACAAAGTTGGTCGAGATCCAGCCGGGAACAAGTCGCAACATACTAGGTGAGTGGGTTTTAGCATCACGCCCAGTTAGGTTGATGAACGCACCTTTCCAAATTGAAAACCGTTTTCTGGAACTACTCTCCCCTAATTGCTTGAACTCGCTTAAAACTTTTGGGAGACTTTTTCTAAAGGAAGCATAAATCATGAAATAACTAGAGCTTGTCTTGCTCGAGTGGGCCCAAGGCCGATGGGCATGGGCTTAGGCCCGTAGACAAGTAGTTGAGTAATAAATCCATGAAAACTCACATAATGGACAAATGTGTGTGATGGATACTGCACCATGACCAAGGTTGTCAAACCTGTTGGGCTAGTGGTCACCAAGCTAAAGTCGGGTCGTCAAACCCGTTGGGCCGGCAGTACCAAGCCGAAGTAAGGTCAGCAAGTTCATGGGGGCCGGTAGCACCTAAGATAAAAGGTCTTAATTGAAAAAATATTGTTTGTGCATGCATGAGATACGGAATCATCGAGGTGTCCGGTATGGGGTAGTGGTGGTTTTAAGGGTTGATGGACGACAAAGGGAATATAAGGGAAGCTTTGTCGTTTAGTATGCAGATCATACACACTGAGACCGAGGTTAGAGGGGGAGAGGTCTTGTCCCACATATGTGGATCTAAAGTACGAATTTGGGCCTGGGGTTGGGCAATTGATGTCCACCTAGACTTTTGGTAGAAGTGGTGAACTCTATTCAGGGTAAACGATAAAGTCGCTCCGGTCCACAAGTAGGACAGTCGGGGATTATCATGCGTCGTGTGATCCACTTTGATGATAAAGCAGTGGATGATTGTGTGAAAATCAAATGCTCAAACTAAATAAAACTTCATGAATGCTTAATACTTTGATAGTTTAACCCCTCACTAAGTTATGAAAACTCACCCTCCCTTACCCCTTTCAGGGAAGCACTACACCAAGGAGGGAGAGAAATCGAGTGAGAAGCCAGCACATCTAAGGTATGAAATTTTTACTATAGTAGTTTTGATTACTTTATTTTGGAAAACCAGCAGATCGTACGCCTTTACTTTCCTCGTTTCACCCCAATAGAAATACCTAGATGGAGCAAGGAATGGTGACGGGTTGCTCACGGGGTTTTGACCAAATCGGGTCACGACGTGACACATTACATGCATTGCCATTTATATTCTTCGATCAAGGGAGAGTCTGAATAGCCTCATATACTTTTCCCTTATACTTGCCTCAGGTTCCCTAGTCTCCTCCTCTACCTGATTTTTCACCATAGGACCTTCACCATTAGAATCTTCTTATTCCGAAGACTCTTCTCCTAATAGTCGATCTGGCGCACATGTTCTACTGGGTAGGATAGAGTTTCTTCCAACTATGGAGGAGGGTTATCTAGCATGTGTATGGGGGTCTGGTTCGTACTTCCTTAACACTGACACGTGGAAAACATCACAGATCCAGTCCAGTTTTGGCGAAAGCAACAACTTGTATGCCATCGATCCAATCTTCTTGATGATTGGGTAGGGAGCAATATATCGCAGGTTTAGCTTTCCCCAATTTTCAAATTAGATGACTCCCTTCCATGGAGACACTTTTAGGAACACTAGGTCCCCAAGTTGAAAAATCAACTCCCGGCGTTAGTTATCGGCATAACTCTTCTATATATCCTAGTCCGCTTTGAGCCTGTCGTGTATCATTTGGATCTTGTATGTTGCATCCTCAATCATTTCAACTCACTCCACTTATGTTCCCCCACTTCATCCCAATATAGAGGAGTCCAACATTGTCACACTTCGGCCCAATTTGGACGAAACTATATGATCAACCCACCACTTCTCCTAACACTATAATAGGAACAATTTCATCTTCATAGTATTGACCGAATCAAGGCTCAAGACCAAAATGAAAATAGTATATCAGATAAGTTTTCCAAAAAATTGCTATAATAAATATTGCAGCCCACAAATATTTAATGAAACTATTCACATACTAGGTTGGTAACTCGTTCTCTAACCTTCTTTCCGGCATGTTTTATGACCTGAAAAGGGTAAGTGAGAGGGGGTGAGTTTGTAACTTAGTGAGCAGGGTGAAATGACATTGTGACTTCCTGTACACGATTTAGCATATACTCAAACAAAACTTTTCCCTTTCTTTTTAAAATCAATAGAATATAAAATGATAAACAAGATGCCACTTGTCTCATCTTTTAGAAAAGGGTTACTTTAAGTTCACTATTTATTCCTACAAGCTTAAGGTAATTGTATAACAAGTTGGAGGGATTTAATTATGTATACCTACTACGGTTTATATCACACAAACCCACAAACACTCTTTTTCAATAAATGGATCAAACAGTCATAGAACAGACCCTCAAATGTTATAACCTCGATATGTTCCACTAGTGTCCTGAAGCATCTTTACCGTCCACCCTAGTGTGAGGCTACAACGTCCACCCCAGACAACATCGATTCATCTGTCTGCTATTGAGGGATGAGACCTCTCCCCCTTTTTCATTGGTCTCAATGCACTCGAAGCTCCGTGAGCTTCAAAATGTACTAGAACAACAAAATTGCCCTTGTGCCAGAACTAACACTACTCCGTACCAGACATCTATTTGGTTCCGCATGATTGAAATCACACACAATAGTCTTTTGATTTAAGATCTTTATCTTGTGCTGCTAGACCAACCGGCTTCGACCTAGTTTTGGCTCAGCAACATCAATAAGAATTATCAAATTGTGATAATTTTTATCAGCCTCTTAAACCAGAACTTATTTACGGGACTGGATCTATTTTCCATTAGCATTAAGCCCACTTGTACTATTTTCAAAACATGGCATTGGGCCCACTTCACTTTTTAAAACTATGGTCTTGTGCCCAATTGCGCAGAACTAGATCTAGCCCACCACTGTCGACCATGGGCCTTGCCCATTTCCTGCATCAACGATTAGTCTAGACCATATCCCTTGGAGTGTATCCATACACTGTACAAGGATTGTCCTATTATCATATTTCATACTTTCTTCAAAAATATAATCTCATAAGATTTAAGCGGTTTTACACAGTCAGGGGATTATACATCTGAAAGTTTGATTTCAAACAAAGTAGGCTTGCAAATATGTGTCATCTATCCAATTGGATTTGATGTTAGTAATCTCACTCACCTAATATTCGTGACTTGTTCGTCCCGAACGAATTTCTAATACCTCGAGTTGGATTCATGAATGTAGATAAAGGTCTTCCTTTCACACCAACATGATCATGGATAACGGATTCATCAATTATCCAATAATTACACTTAGGTCCCTATATTTTCTTTAATTAACGTATAAGTCCCTAAATTAATTTTATAGACAAATAAAGTCTCAATTATTTGCCATAATTTCCTCAATTTACTTTATTTGGAATTTTATTCCCAAATAATATAAAATTATTCAAAATTACAATTAAAGCATACTATTCACTTTTAATAGTAATTAAATTTTCTAAAATTTATTTTAATTGTAATTAAACCTCCAATTTCATTTAATTCCTCAATTCACCCTCAATTTATGTCAATTGTACAAAAATCCTCAAATTTCCAAAAATCCTCAAAGCACTCAATTTCTTCAAAATTGGCAAATTTGTCCTGAAGTCACATTTCATCAAATTTACCTATCAAACTTAGTTAATTACCTCCTATCATGTTGCTAATAAACTCTCCTACCTCTCCATGATTATTACAATCTTTGAATTGTTCAATTTGACCTAGAATTGGGCTAGAACTAAGCTTCACCAGGAAATATTACTATAGATAAATCTTTGATTTATTAACGGCAATGACAGGGTGTCGAAGCTCTTGATTTTGTGAGCTAGCTCTTGTCGAGAGTATTATCTTAGTATCAAGTTTCACCTCAATTGTTACCCTAAACTGGGAGAATTTTATCAGTAAAATTTTCACATTTTTCTCTCTATAAATTCACTATTTCAGTGAAGGGTGTCGATAATTGCTTACATCGAATGATCAGGGAGGACTAGGCTCAGTCGATGAGAGTTGTGGGAGGGTCGGCCTAGCCTTAGAAGGTTTGAAGGTGGCCCGATGTTAACTCAAAAGCACCTCCTCAATGTCGACAGTCGAAGCAACTGTATTGTGTGGGCTCATCAACGCTTGTTCGGTGATACTCAAGATGAATGGAGTATGCAAAAAGGTATAGGATTTCCTCCCTATTCCAAGGAACATGAATTCACGCTCGGAGGTGAAGAATTGGATCGACATCGGTGCTCTGGTTTAAGGACGGTCAAAAACTGGAGTAGTTCGTCTTTTTCAGGCTCTTGTGGGATCTAAAGGATGAATGGACGGTAGCTCTTTATATAGAGAGCTTGTGAACTGGCCATTTTATACATTTATCAATCGGTCGACCATTAACTCTCAGATTTAAGGATTTGTCAGAGAGATTTATTGGCGGTTGGAATAATAACAGTCGTTTTAACATTTCTCTTCACTTTTTTTTATATGTTGAAGACGATATTGTACGCCGAACTTTACACGTGGGAACTATTTTAATAATTTTTTTAAAAACTTATCTAATACACTATTTTTCTATAGGTTGTTAACAGTTTTGTTCAAATTAGATGGTATGTGACCACTATCGTGGTATGCACCTACAATTATGATATGCCACCAAAAATTTAAAAAACAAAATATAATGTAGTGTACATGCATATACTTGTTCCAAACACAAGAAATATGATAAGATTGAAATGTAAAGTATCAAAGAAAATATTAACATACAATATATTATGCTCTATATTGATGGGATAATCACATGAACGGTTTCCTAGCCGTAAAAGAGTTGCTTGGTGTTCGTATTTATTTGAAATAGATTAATATAATTATAATTATGTCTATCAGTGAAACACTAGAAAATATCTACGACCAAAAGTTTTTTATTATAGTTGAAAAAATGTCATATCTCCCTCCTATATTAATTTAGAAATTTGTAATGGCATAAAAAAGTAGAATTAATCCAATAGAATCTCAGTTTTTTGAATTTGATTCAAAACTATATTAGTAAATTTTTTTTTTAGATTTTATAATATAATATTTTGTATTTGATAATATAAAAATAACACCTCTCTATTTATATTTTAATTTTCACTAAAAGTTTTATTTTTATTCAAAGAAAAGTAGTAATTTAATTGATATAATCACTATTTTATTTTATACGTATTAATAAATAGGATAATTTATGGAAAATTCTAGGGGTGAGAAGTGAAATATTATTTGGGTGATTAGGATTTGAGAAATGAAATCATGCACTCAATATTGCAGGAAAGTGGACAATCCCCTTCCCCATCAGCCTCCCCGAGCTGGAGGGGCCGGCTGTGCATTTGATTGGGCCGAAACGGTGAAGGACAAGGGTATATGTGAGTTAGATGTTATGTTGATGCAACCGGTGTTACAAATTCTGAAATGTTACCTTGGTTTACATGTATGACCTTTAATAATTGGTACCAAACAATCTCACATTCACAAGTAATAATAATATTAACTTTTATATATAATACTTAGAAGTGTTTATCTATGCCGTTAAATTTGGAAAATGTGAATGTTTACTTATCTTCTTGAACAATTTTACTATAATAAAAAGATATATATTCATGTAATATACCTACAAACTCTAAAGGGAGAGTAGCGAGAGATAATAATGTATCGTAAATCTTTAAAAAGAGGAAAATATGAACACAATCATATGGAGGCAGGTATATACATGTAGATTGCAGAGTCTCGTATATTCAAGTTGACTCTCTAAAAGCCAAATTTGTTTGATGACTATTTTTCAGTTTTTTTCTGTAATCAAGAGTCAAGATAATACAATGTTGTCTGTTTTTTTAAAATATAAAAAAAAAACACTGTTTTGTTGGGCTCTATGGGGCAATGCCCAAGACACTGCAGCACCGTTTTCTTGTACTTGACCACCATATACTTCAATCTTTTCAAAAAAATGACAAAAATAATAATTATGTCCAAAACCCAAATGCCATTCAAAATATGAACCTAATATAACAGATGAAAGATCACGGCACCAAAATATATTAAATATTTTATAATTATATTATGAATAATTTAAATCCAAATAAATATTTTAAAATAAATAGCAAGTAGGCAAATAATTCATCATTTCATTAATTTACGGCGATGGGAAAGGGCAACAGTAATTGACTTGAAAGATTTTTCGGGTCACCTCATTATAGAGCGCGTGGGGAGCACGAAATGATGGGACGTGAGATACGCATATTTGGGTTCCAGTAGAGAAGAGAAGACCGGGACACGGTACGATAAGCCGATTTGTATATGGCGGCAAGTTCAATGTTGGGCAGCCCTGTCTGTCTCATTAATATGTTGATTAAAATGTCATTGTATAAGTACTCGTCATGGTGCTCCTACATTATCAAGAGTTAAAAACTTAAATCCCTTAATTTGGAAATAGTTAGGAGCGGCTTCGAATTTGAGCTTTAGCAATCCTTACCTACCACCACGGTGGCGGGGCAGCTATGTTTTTTCTTTTGTTTTTTTGGCAATAATGCAGAAATTTTCGTGTCTTCTCTCGTATTTTCAGTCAACACATTAACAACCAGCCTTAATTCGATGGTCTCTGCTTATTTCACGAAACGCCGTAATTAGCACCGTTTTATTAGTAAGCGTTATTGTCTTCTACTCCATTCCCCTCCACCTAGGAAAAGTCTCCATACCCGCCGCCTTTCTCTGTAATATATATACAGCATTCATGCTTGTCACCTCTTCATCTTCCATGAAGCCATCTTACACTTATAAAATTGAGGCTCTCCTTCCTTTTACTAAGTAAAACCTTGTGTCTGCTTCTGCTATCCTTGCCCTTGTCTGCCTCCCTTTCTGATCGAGCACTATATGAAAAAAGCTTAGGTTCTATGTATGATTATTAACTATTTCCCGTCCATCCTCTTATTATTCTTGTCCCTTGTTTGGCCTTAAAAGTTGAAGCTTTGTCATAGTTTTTCAATGGGACAGAGGGATTATCTACTCCCTATTAAGTATACTGTGGAGAGAACTAGTACGGGAAAGCTCTCTGCATGTAGATACACTGGTCCGAAGGTCTTGAAGGTGTCTGTCACTGACCCAGACGCCACAGACTCATCCAGTGATGAGGAATCGGGACCCAACTTTCGGCGGCAGCGCATCAAGCGGTACATCAATGAGATTAGGATTGAGAAAGGCAGCAACGACAAAGAGGCCATTAGAGAGCCACGTAAGAAGTCTGCCAGGTCCGCACCCCCAAGGAACTTACAATCTATGGGCGAGACGAAGTACCGCGGTGTTAGGCAACGACCTTGGGGGAAGTGGGCGGCCGAGATCCGGGACCCAGAGCGGCAGATCCGGCTGTGGCTGGGGACCTACGAAACAGCTGAGGAGGCTGCTAGAGTGTACGATAACGCAGCTATAAAGCTACGTGGGCCTCACGCACTGACGAACTTCTCCACACCATTAGCTCAACAGAAAGCCCAAGTGGCTTGCCATGCCATCAACATGGACGCCGTCAACATGGACGACGTCATATCTCCGGTCTCCAGCTACAACTCCACAGAGGAGCTGTCCCAACCGTGGCGAAACCTCTCGTCCCCTACTTCCGCGCTTCAATTCAACCAGTCGTGCCCACTAGGCTGTATGCTGAGTCATCCCGTTCAGAAGCATGAAGAACAAGAAAAAGAAGAGGTCGAACCGCCAATGGAGCAGTTACCGTGTGATATGAGCTTCTCCGAGTACTTGCCACCGGATTTCACTTTAATCAATAATTTTTTCGATTTTGGAGCACCGGAAATCGAATCCTCAATCTTCAATGACTCGGCTGCGTTACCGGAGTCGGAGCCGATGATCACCGAGGACTTGGGCGATTTCTTCCTGGACTCGCCACTGAATCTTGGATCCCTGCCCATGGAGCTTGAAGTTGACCATTATTTTCAAGATATCAGTGATCTGTTCCTAGCTGATACTCTTGCCTTTCAGTGAGAAATCAGACTGCGATAGTAAGAGTGGAAGGACCGGCTGTTGACTTACGACTTGTATGCTGAATTTGGATTTGGAATCTCGATTGATAGAGTTCCAATTTTTCCAATTTTCTTTTTGCTTAGATTATATTAATTATCTAGTAACTGGCACAATTTCCACGATCAAACATTTCCATTGAAAATTCAATGGACTCGAGTCCGTTAACTTTATCTGTAGTGTCACTCGAAATTCAATGGTCTAGTGCCTTCATAGTATAATTTTGTTAAAAGTTGATATATGTCCAATAATGGTGTTAAGTAATTGGATTAGGGACGTGTGTCACAAAGCTTAGTTCTCCACAATTTTTCCTAGAAAACAATAGTATTGTCCTTAACAATGCATTTGTAGATTAATGAGTTGTACAAGCTCTCCATATTCCATGGAGTCAACTATTTAGCAACTCCCTCATTATTATTATTTAACAAATATATTACAATTTTACAATTTTTATTCTTTGTTGTTCTATAAATCATAATCTAAACTATTGATTAAATCTATACATTATTTGATTAAAGGTACATCATAGTACATAATTTACAACTCTCATTCTTAGCATAATATTCACTTACCATGCATCATTTACTCTTATCTATTAAACATTATGTTTTGAATAGTTTCTTCGGAAGAAAGCACGTTGGAGTCTTAGTCATTTCCACTAGTTTCTTCCCAAGCAAGCACCCCGAGATCTACCCAAAACTTAAGGAGTTGTATCTTGGATGCTTTGAGAGGAGTGAGATACACTATATCTTGGATCAGACACTAGATTGCAATTTTCTTTATTAATTAACTTCTACTTATGATTAGCATTTTCTTTCTATTTTTTTGTTGCATTTTCTTTCCACAAATGTGTGTCTACCCGTCTCATAAACTTTATCTTTTATCTTAATTGTGTATTTTTTTTCTTGGTTACCCACTTGTTTATTATTGGCTTAACCATTTCATATGCCATATTTTTATTTTTTGTATTGTACATTATACTAAATACTTTTTTTTTTCTATTTTCACATTTCCAAAATAAAGCAATTTGACTTTACACCCTTGTTGATCCGACCAACCTATCAAATCTTTCTTCCTCCCTTCCTCTTCTCTCATTTGAATCTAACACTAACACTAAGGTATACTCTAATACCTGTCCCGTAATTCAAGATCATATATGTATTTACCTATCAAATCTTTCTTCCTCCCTTCCTCTTCTCTCATTTGAATCTAACACTAACACTAAGGTATACTCTAATACCTGTCCCGTAATTCAAGATCATATATGTATTTACCGTACAATTGTAAACCTTGCATGATAATAGTATATTAAGAATGTAAGGCTCATGTTAGAACTTTAATAAAGTACATAGTAAAATTGTCAATAATCTATTATTTTGTTGTATTTACTTGCAAAGTTTATGTTAGATCATGTTATACTTGAGTAATGACTTTTTCCCTAATATATTTTATTTGGTTGGCACTATGCCCAAATCTTGATTCCACTTTCAAATCTTTTACTTTCCCTAAAATGTTTGTAATAATAAATGAGTTATACTCATTTAGTGAGTAGACTAATATTAAATGTTTATAAACTCAATTTCAATCACACTCAAAATGTGAAATAATTAAAACACAATTGTAACATTTCCAATTTATTACATAAATTAATTTTCTCCTTTTTTTTAAATATTTCTTTCTTGGAAAATTATTTTTAAATTATCCTTCTAAATGATTTAAATTCATTCATTTTCATGATAAAACCCTTTTGTGCCTATCACATAATACCTCGTAACGAACTCTGTGATCATATAATGAAACCATCACCCAAGATCCTAGTCTAACTTATTGGGAACTTTGGACAAACTTCACATCACGACCCCATTCAACATCTAAGAAGATGACCAATGAACATCATAATCCATCCTCCTCATATAATTAGTAATGCAATGCAATATATGTCAACATAATGTGTAATACCCAAATTTTGGTACTAACAATAAGACTGAAAATGAATTTATGTTTAATAAGAAATGAAGTTGAAGCTGAATTGCTAGTTCAAAACATGAAATTGAAAAAAGAAGGCAATAATATTATCCTTGAGTTGATTCAAAATAAAAAAACCTAGAATACAAATTGTAGAATGATCGGATGAAAAACCAGATTAAAATTTGAACAAATCATATCGATCATAGAATAATAGGAATTTTTCGAGGGAACCTAAGTGCTGTAAATATATAATTATTGGTCTTACAATGAAGAAAAAAGTTAAAGAAATTTTTAAAAAATTGAGTATCGGCCAAATTAGGCTTGATCCTGGCAAAAAACGACCAAAATTGGTTGAACTGGTCGGGAAATTTATCGAAAATCAGTCTAAAGAGTGTCAGTCGGTGGTCGTGGACTAGACCACCACATTAGAGGTCGTGACCAATCATGGCACAACACATGGCGAGACATACTAGTCAACGATTGTTAAGCCACATTATCATGCACAATTAATCTGGGTACACCATGTGTCAAAGGTGCACTATGGATGGCAATCAAAACACTTTGAATAAGGGAGACCAATTTGAGTGTGGTACATGTCAATGGAAATTGTGGGTGATAGTTAAACACATCAGACGTAGGCAACCAATCACATTGCACCACCTGCTGATAGTTACACAGTCAACAATATCTGAATTGAATCAACAGAGTGCAACCAATCACTAGGAGCCACGTGATAAATAAATACAATCATATTATTTTAATCTAGTCAGTTGCACATGCTAGTAGATGATAGCCAATCAATGTGCGACACATGGCAATGTGTTGTGTGTGCACACATGCACGTGCACACTATCATCTTCTTAGATGAACACACACTAAAAATAGAGGAATGAAGCATGATTCCTTCGGGAAATGTCTGATCGCACTTGGTAGCACTGAACACCATAGAAAATTACAACCAAATGACCCCACCCTACACTGATGAGTTCATAGAGACCTAAGGGAACTTCGTCTATAAATTCAGTCATCCTCTTCCCATTTGTTCATTGGAATTCCCTTTGGAAAGTCGACTGCTCAATTTTTCGATGAGAAGACTTTCGAGCTTGAGCTTGAGCAAACTAAGGCATGAGGGAAGTCTAGCCCTAGTTCAAAACATTCATGGGAGCCTTCTCTACATAAAGGAATCCACACCAGAGTCCACCAACGATTGAGGTGTCGCAGACATGACCAAACAGTAGCCATGCTCCCCACGCAAAAAACATAGCACCTGCTTTGTTGGTGAATTTCAGCCTCATCTAGTGGCCAAATTGATCGGGAAAGGTGTCTTGAGCTCCCTAGCATCTCCTTCTTCATCATTCGTGACTGAGAAGGATTTGAGCCCTGAAACATGGGTATTGTGACATCGGTCACAATATAGTTTGTAAAGCAATGCATGATCCATTGCTATGTTGAGATGTTTTCTTTTGTGGATGGGGACTCTTTCTCTTAAGAAGTACTACTGAGAAAAGTATACAAGTTTTATATAAGAGAACTTTAAAAGATTTTTATATTGCATGCTAGTATCTTAGTAGGGGTTGTGTTCATGGACATGACGTCCAAACATCAGTGCCCTACTCATCGAGCCTCATAGCTCACTCATCTCCCTAAGCCTCTTTTAGGTACCGTATGACTTAAGTGAAAAGATCTTGATGCATTCTTGATACAAAACTCGAGATAAGCCACCTTAGCAATAACTACACGAGTCTCTCTACAAGTAGAGAATTTTTGGGTTATGGGTTATTTTTATTCATGATGTTTTGTATACATAATTTGTGAAAGAAATTATGTTAAAAATTTTACGGAATGAATATTTTACCTTGTGTATTCTAAGCCTTACGGTCTACTAGTTCTATAGTAGTGAGAGCTCCACTATTGTAGCATTGGAAGGGTGTGGCAATTGTGACAATTGTCTAACCTAAAATTTTATGTCGGGGCTTTACAACTAAAGTGGTATCAGAGCATTATTTTTCAACAAATTTAAAAAAAAGGATTATAGGAAATTAGAAAGGATGAAAAGGTGAAAAACTCTACTTGGAGAGATTTCTTAATAATAATAATAATAATAATAATAATAAGAGGCAAACATAGTAAAAGAAAACTTTGCACTTTAGAGGGAGAACTATAAACGATGACCCTAAGAGAGGAAACCAACATACATTACCAATTGAGGAACCACTAAACCCTGAGACTCATGCGAATGAGTCAGTGGATCAACCGGCACAACAATTGGGAGATTGGACTGACATGCTTATTACAGAGGAGTCCCAGACCTTAAGATTGCTACATCAAATGACTCTCGATATCACGTCCCAACTCAGTTTGGTTAGAACTTCGTGATCAACTCGCCACCCCTTCCTATATTAGGATGGTATTTCTACTACAATATTCCAGTAAAGGTAAAGACTTATAAACATAAGTGTTTTCCATAACAAAATTTACAAAATAATTTAATAAAATTATCTTTTCTCAATAATTTGACTTACTCGTTGAGTTGTCTCTCTTACTGGAGTGAAAGCTTCCCTGAAAAGGGGTTTAGGGAGAGGGGTGAGTTTATAACTCAGTGAGCATGATTTTAATTACATCGTGACTTCCTGTCCACTATTTATCATGTACTCAAAATAGAACTTTTCCTTTTCTTTTAAAACAAAGGGTTTATATGATGATAAACAAGTTACAACTTATCTTATCTTTTAGAAAAGGATTCTCATTTAAGTTCACTGCTTGTTTTCCCCAAGCACAATGTAGGTGCCTTTCTAGTTAGAAGAATTTTTATAATTTATTTATGGTAAACCTATCATGGGTTTGTATCACACAAACACACAAATACAATTTCCTAGTAAAGGGATCAAACATTCACAGAACAAACCCTCAAAGGCTACAACCTCATTCTATTCCACTAGGGGCTAGGAGTGTCTTTACCGTCCACCCTAGTGAGAGGCTACAATCTCTACCACATCGTCTGTATGAGCAACATGGCCTAACCCCCAAATATTATCGATACTTTTGTCTATTATTGAGGGACGAGACCTCTCCCCCTTCTTCCTCGATCTCAATGCGCACGAAGCTTCTAGAGCTTCATGACATACCAAAATATCATAACTTCCCTTTTACCGACGTTGCTGTCCAGCATCCCTTAGAACCAATACTACCTCGTACTGGGTGTCTCATCGGTTTCACACGTTTGCAATAATACGCATGAGACCGGGATGGGGATGGGATGAGGTCTTTGTCCTCATACGGACATGAAGAAGTTATTTCGGGATTGTGGGTCGGATGTCCTGTACATCCACTCATTCCCAAGTAGAAGTGGTCGTACTTCTATCCGGGTGGCAGGAAAAGTTGCTCTGAAGCCACTAGCAAGTTCAGTAGTGATACTGACTTGCGAATGTGTGTAACCTTCATGATGAAGGATGTGTGTTGGGTGATGACACACCGGTAACTAAGAAATAATGGAAAAACCCAAATTTTTAAATAAAGGGATTTTTGAAAAGAAAGGAGTCTGGCACACCCCATATAAATGTTTTTCTTAAAAGTTAAAAGTAGACTTTTAAAAACCCATTGACTGAGTAGTCGTACTCACCCCCTCCCTTATATCCCTTTCAGGAAATCCCGGAAAGCATACCCTAAAAGACAATCAACTAAGATGCCTGTAAGATATGTATATAAAGTTTTAAATTTCATGCAGTTTTGATTATGCTATTCCAGGAAATGGTGCATGTTTAAAGGATGCGTTACTCTTTACAGATTATAATAAGGGGAAACCCTTTAATAAACCGGGAGAGTGGCAGGTTGTTCATGGGGATCCGACCAAACTGGGTCGGGGCGTGACAGTGAACTTCTCATGCAAATGAGACGTCGAAGAAAGAAACAGGCTAATAAGAAAGAGGAAGGGAGCCACAATAGTCGAGCCAACCAGAAGTACCAAGGTGTTTCACCATGGGGAATGAGAACCAGGCTCAGCGGGAAGGGGGAGTTCTATAGGGCAAATAGGAAAGTGAATACACCTCCCTAAAGGAAAGGCCCTTACTGTTGTTGGTGTAAGAGAAATCATGAAGGGAACTGCCAAGCCTATTTTGGGTGTGGGTAGTTAAGATACTTTGCTCGAAGTTTCCTAGTCTTTCAAGAGAATATTCGAAGGAATACCTCTCAGCCACCACCCGCAGTTCGGAAGGTACTGAATGGAGTAAGGGAAGGACATACAACATCCAGGGTTACAACTAGGGTTTATAACCTTACTTAAGAAGAGGTAAAGAGGGATCCTAGTGTAGTGGTTAGGTATGTGCAACTATTTGGGAGGAAAACCTATGCTCTTTTGGACTTTGGAGCCAAACGGTCATTCGTTAAGGAAATCATGGTCCCCGCTCTTCCTCAGGAACTCACGCCTCTCAAACCTAGTATCAACATCGTCACACCATTGGGAAAGGAATTGGCTAGGGAGAAATTCCTAAAAGGATGCGAAGTAAAGATCATGAGAATGAACTTGGAGGCCGATTTAATTTCACTACCTCTAAGGGAAGTAGAAATGATTTTGGGAATGGATTGGCTATCCACGCATCAAGCCAAGTTAAACTGTCAGAATAAGAAGGTGACATTCACACTATGAAGGTGCAAGGAGTAATATTTGAAGGAAATAGGGAGAAAAATGGGATACACTTGGTATCATGTGTAAAGGCTCACACATTCTACAACAAGGAGGTAGGTTGATCCTTGTTATGGTGACGAACAAAAGCCAAGAGAGGAAAAGTGTCACTGTCATGCCCCGACTCAGTTTGGTCGAATCCCCGTGATCAACCTGCCGCTCCCTTGGTTTAATAGGGGTTTCCCCTTCTTTCATTCAAGAGGAGCATGGTGTAAATTCAAACCTTGTTCCCTTGAATCGCATAAATCAATCTAATACAAGCTTAAAAGGAACTTTAAGCATACTTGACAGAGGGTACATCTTCACGCTCTCTTTCATTTTATATCCTTACCCCTAAAAGGGGGGTTAAAAGGGAGAGGGTGAGTTATACAACTCACTGAGTGGGTGTTAGGAGTGAGTTTTAAAAAAAGATTTAGTTTATTCAAACCATGCCAAGGTTGTCATTTCCTTTAAAAAGGATTTTTCCTCAACTCAAAATTTTAAAACCTTTACCATTTCCATATTAGGTGTGTTTAGCTCTATTAGCCCATCCCCTTGCCTCGGGAGGCATTTAGCAAACAAACACACGCCCTTCATCAGGAAGGGTACACACATTCACAGGTGCAGCCCATCCACTGCACCCACTTGTGGATTAAAGCATCTTTACCGTTCACCAAAATAGAAGTACGTCCAGTTCAACCCTCGGTCTGAGTGGAACATCCTAGATGTCCGACCCTCATACCTAAATGCCACTTCATGTCCGTATGAGGACGGAAACCTCATCCCGACCCCACCTCAGTCTCATGCGCAAGAAGCTTATAAAACTTCAAGACTGGCTAGCACGACGAACTGCCCTTATCTCCACCATGTCGTCTAGTAGCCCTTAGGGCCCATCACTACCCCCTAGGGCATCTTGATGGTCACCATCTACTCACCATCTTACACTTCCATGCTCTAAAGGACACGTAATTCCAACACTCCCAGGAAAAGGTGACTCAAACAAGACAGAGTTCATTAGTCAAACCTAAGAACTGGAATTGGAGTTGAGTAAATAAAAGATGGAGAAAATAAATTAAGGAGGAAATTATATCAAAATCCATGAGGTTAAGGACAAAACGTCTGAAAGGATGCAAAGCTAAGAGCATCAAAAACCAAGGAAATGATTGAAAACGGGGACGATCTAATATATATGGAACACCCAACTGAGTAATTTGGATAAGAACCCCCAAGACGAAAGTCTTACCCTATGTAGAGTCAGAAGTGGACCTAAGGAGATGCCATGGGCTTGGTGGGTAGAACATAACTAATTGTGATACACTCCATGGAGTGAGTGGAAAATGGAAAGGAAGAGAGATATCCTTAAGTGTGTAGTTAAAGGACTAAGTGAAGGAAACAACTAAAGTAATAGTATGTCGAGCAAACCCAAAGAGGACATCAAGGGAAGTCACTCCCGATGCAAAGGATTGTTGACTTAGTTTTGGGGACAAAATCCCTAAAAGGAGGGGAGAGTTGTAAACCCCGTCCTTTAAAGATAAGAAAACCGAGAAAATAAACGGTTAATTCAAAGGAGAAAACCAAGCTGGTTCAAGAACCCTAACCGATAAAGAAAGGGTAAAATGGGAAATTGACAAATCCAAAATGACTCAAATAGTCATAAAAATCATGGAAAAGAACCTTGGGATAAATGGGAAGAGAAAACCAGACCGGTTCAGGATGAACCGGACCTGTACAAGATTGAACCGGTTTGTACCATACTTGAACCGATTTCTAAATTCATTTTTCTTAGTGGCTTAAAATGTTCAAATTGGGAAATTGAAGCCACCATTAGATAGAAAATGAATTTAGATTAATTTATAAATTTTTAATTTTGAGAAAATCGGACGAATAGGGCCTGAATTGACCGATTTACACCATTGAACCCAGTCGACTGGTCCAGTTCGGTTCGGAACATTGTCATCTTCTTCCTCGGGATGAGAGCACTATTCATAAATGCAAAAAACTTCCTTCTCTGGCGAAGGTGTAACCACTCCAATTTGGCCGTATTTGGGCGAGGAAAAGCTCGACCAAAATGGAAAGTGGTCGGGCAAAGGGTCTCTGAGCTCCCTATATAAAGAGCTCATCTCCATTCATCCTCCACACACCTCAAATCGCTATTCTCTCTCAACTGTTCCATTCTCTAGTGAAGCTCAAACCAAAGCTCCGGCTTGGGCAGTTTTCATAGCCTTAAAAGGCAAGGTCAAGTCCTACAAACTTTGGGGGAAGTCAGCTACTTGACAGCAACCTCATTTTGACTCGAGAACCGTTGGAGAAGTGCCCGCAAAATTAAATAGTGAAGCAGCTCCGACGAACCGAAGCTGTCCTATTTTAGGTGAGCTAAATTCGACTAAATTCAGCCCTCCTCTAGCCAAACCAAGCCTCCCCAACACCCCCACAGCCCTCAACAGGGCTGAAAGGTAAGCCAATTCGGCACTCCTCCGTCATTACAGATCGGTGTTAGAGAGAGAATGCCCCAAATTTCACTAACCAAATTCACCCTGATTTGGATGCCAATTGTAGTAATTCTTGATCGTTGAAGGAACCTTAGGATGAGAGCTACCTTCAGAGATCAACAGCTTAGACCACCGTACCTCCGATGGTTAGCTTCGAAGCTTTCTCTCTCTTCGAAGCTCCGTTTGAGCTCGTTTCAGACTCAAATTATACATTATGTCGTTTGGCTCTAACAATGCTCCTACAAGTTTCCTATAGTCCTCTACCATATCTTTAGGCACTCTCTTTTTGACTTCCATGAACCTTTGAACGACTATCTCTCTAGAGGTAGGAGTCTTTTTCACAATTTCGTGCGTGGGTTTGGTTCACACGGCAAACTTCCTAGCGACACTTCTTCCTATAAGGTAATTTAGTTTTCATTAGTGTTAGGGCATAGTATTGATAGTGTCACTTCCATACGATTCAATTGAGCTTTGAATTGCATGATTTGAGTCCGAAACGAGCTCAAACGGAGCTTCGCTAGAAAACTATTCATAATGAGAGAAAGCTTTGAAAGCTTACTGTCGGAGGTGTGGCGGTCCAAGCCCTTGATCTGGGAGGTAGCTCTCATCTTGAGGTCTTTTGTAGGATCAAGAATTGCTACGATTGAAGTCCAAAATGAGGGTCAATTTGGTTAGTGAAATTCGGTACTTTCTCTCTCTAACACGGAGTAGGCCCGAGTTGGCTTACCTTTCAGCTCTGTTGAGGTCATGGGGTGTCAAGGAGGCTTGGTCTAGCCAGAGGAGATCTGAATTTGGCTAAATTTAGCTCGGCCAAAACAAGGTAGCTTCGGTCTGTCGGAGCTACTTCACCGTTTAATTCTGTCGGCACTTCTCTGACGATCCTTGGGTCAAAAGGAGGTTGTTGTCATGAAGTTGGCTTCCCCGAAGTCTGTAGAACTTGGCCTTGCCTTCCAAGGCTAAGAAAAATGCCCAAGTTAGAGCTCTGGTTCAAGCTTTACCAAAAAATGGAGCAGTTGAGAGAGAATGGCAATTTGCGGTGTGTGGAGGATGAATGGAGAGAAGCTCTTTATATAGGGAGCTGGGGAACCCTCTTCCCAACCACTTTCCATTTTGGTTGAGCTTATCCTCATTCGAAAATTCCCTGATTGGAGTGAATATTCCTTCATCAGAGTAGGAAAGTTTCTACATTGAAGTATTCGGCACACTCCAATTCAAACTATTTTCTGAAAGTCAAATTTTAAATCACCCATTCATTGATTCGTTAAACTCACCCCCTCCCTTATACCCCTTTTTAGGTAACTAAGGGAAAGTCTACCCAAAGACCTCGAGTTGACCACACATGTAAGACAGGTATTTTATGTTTCAATTTCTTGCAGTTTTAATTAATGTTATTCTAGGAAAGGCACAGGTTTAAAGATTGCCTTATTCCTCACGGTTTAGAGAAGGTATAACCCTTAATAAATCGGGAGAGTGATGGCTTGATCATGGGGATCTTACCAAATTGAGTCAGAGCGTGACAACTTGAGTGGTGTTAGAGCCTGTTTCCTCGAATACATTATCAACACTAGAGAACATAGTAACTAATAGGAATGGTTTTAAAATTTTCAGAATGGCTCCAAAGAAAGGAACCAAGAGAACTAGAGTCGTAGTCTTCAACACTGTTCAACCACCTCTACTTGTAGAAACTGCCCGAGTAGCCTAGACAACCCCTCCTGGACTTATCTTGGAACACCAGAGGTTGTGTGAGGAATTCACTCGTGTATTTGGGCAACCTAACCTCGTCCCTGAGGTAAGTACCAACTCTCGGGTTGAACCAAAGGAAGTCCAATCCCATCCTCCTCCTATTAACCATCCCCCTCCAGTAGACATCCCCAGAAATCTCAAGACTCTTCGTCAATTGGGTGTAAGCCCTTCCTAAAAGAGAAAGATGCTGGTGCCGCCATGGATTGGCTGTCAAATGTTAAGAAGCTAATGAGAATCGTCAGGATACCACTAGAGGACATAGTGATCCTAACAGAATTCTTCGTGTAGGGAAGTGCCTAACGGTGGTGGGACGATGTTCGAAACTTGCATACCTCTATCCCCACCTAGGAAAAATTTGAGGAGAGGTACTCGGAGGAGTACTTGGCGCCTCCTTTAATTAATGAGAAGAAGCAGGAGTTCATCAGACTTCGGCAAGGGCTTAACTCCATGTTGGAATATGAAACAAGATTCAACGAGTTAAGACCCTTTGCTCCCGACCTAGTTGGGTAGGCACACATATGTCAGCAGATCATGGATTGTCTCAATATGGACATACGAGACCATATGGGAGTATTAGGATGCTTCACGAACCTGGCAGTTATAATCAGTATGGCTCATGAGTGTGAGCGACTGGTGCAGACCTGACGCCGTCATATGGAGCAAACGACCCAAAAGAATTTTATGGGTCAAAACTGTCAGGGAGGATGGAAGGAGCATAATGGTCCAAAATGGGGAAGAATGGCATTTCAAAGGAGAAAGGATATGCCACTACCTCCCTAGAGAGTAATCCCCACCTTGCCCCAAGGAAACCCTTGTTGTCCAAGGTGTCAAAGGAATCACGAGAGAGCATGCTTGACTTACTTTGCATGCGGACAAGTGGGGCACTTTGCAAAGGAATGCCCCAGGGAGAACAAGTAGAGGAATACACTTGGACTACCTCAAGGGAACCCCAAGAACCCTAGGCCAGACGCTAGAGCATGAGTACCGGCTAGGGTATACAACCTCACCCAAGAAGAGGCTAGAAAAGACCCTACCACTTTAGTGGGTACATCATAGGACCCTCCTAAGTAGTTCAAGAGAATCTTTTAATTGAAATTTTTTTTATTCAATAATAAAAGCATTTCCTCTAAAAAAATATACGTTTCTCCAAATAAGGGTATGTGCAATTATGGGGACAACATGTCTATGCCCTCTTCGACTCAGGAGCTGAGAGGTCCTTCATCAAGGAAGACTTGATTCCAAGTGTACCTCTAAAACTTACTCCACTAGAACAAGGTCTCAACATCCTCACACCCTTAGGAGAAGGGTTATATAGGAATAAGCAATTAAAAGGATGTGAGATAAAAATCGGGGGAATCAAACTTGAAGCAGATTTGATTCCATTACCCTTGAAGGAGGTAGAAGTAATCCTTGGGATGGATTGGTTATGTAACCATCAAGCCAAGATGGACTATAGAAAGAAGATAGTAACCTTCCACACTCTTGAGGCAAGTGGATTAGAGTTCCAAGGAGACCGAAGGAAAGGTGAAGCACAAATGGTGTCCCATATGAAAGCCTAGAAAATGATACAAAAAGATTGTACGGCTTTCCTGGCCATGGTCATCCATAAAGAATCTAAAGAGAAGAGGATCAAAGACATTCCGGTGGTTAAACACTATTCGAAAGTATTTCTAGAAAAACAATCCAGGCTATCTCCAAGTTGGTAAGTGGATTTCACCATAGAAATTATCCCAGGAGCAAACCCCATGTCCTAAGCTCCTTATCGCATGGGTCCAGCAGAATTGAAGGAATTAAAGGAGCAATTGGACGATTATTAGAGAAGAATTTTATACGTCCTAGCCAGTCTCCGTGGGGTGCACCCGTCCTATTCGTAAAGAAAAAGGATGGAAGCATGAGACTATGCATAGACTATAGGAAGTTGAACCAGGTCACTATCAAGAACAGGTACCCACTTCCCCACATTGATGACCTATTCGACTAATTAAAAAGAGCAGCTTACTTCTCTAAAATAGACCTCCGGTCGGGCTATCATCAACTTAGGATTCAAGAGGAGGACATTCCCAAGATGACGTTCCAATCCCGATACATACATTACGAGTTTAGTGTGATGCCATTCGGATTAACGAATGCCCCTGCAGCCTTCATGGATTTGATGAACTGTGTGTTCCAACCACACTTGGACATGTTCTTGATAGTATTCATAGATGACATTATTATATACTCATGAACCAGGTTGGAAAATGAAGAACATTTGGCAATCACCTTAGAGATATTGAAGGAAAATCACTTATATGCAAAATTCTCCAAGTGTGAGTTATGGTTGCAAGAGGTATGCTTTTTAGGACATATAGTGTCCAAGGATGGAGTTAAGGTAGATCCAACAAAGGTGGAAGCCATATCTGACTAGAAGGCACCCAAGAGTCCTTCAGAGATTCGATGTTTCTTAGGTCTGGTAGGATACTATAGACGGTTTGTACAAGATTTCTCTAAGATAACAGCCCCTCTAACTCAGCTCAACAGGAAAGGAATTGAGTATAAATGGGATGAAATCCACAAAAAGTCCTTCTTGGAGTTAAAGACTCAGTTGACAATTGCACCAGTACTCTCCCTTCCTGACCCAAGTAAGGGAGAGTACACCATCTATAGTGATGCATCCGGACAAAGGCTCAGATGTGTGCTGATGCAACAAGGGAAGGTTATCGCTTATGCCTTGCGACAACTTAAGGTACATGAAAGGAACTACCTAACCCATGATCTTGAATTAGCTGTGATAGTGTTTACCTTAAAGATTTGGCGACACTACCTTTACGGGGTTAAGTGTAGGATATACATGGATCACAAGGGTCTTAAGTACTTCCTAACTCAAAAGGAGTTAAATCTTTGCCAGAGGAGAAGGCTGGAATTAGTAAAAGATTATGACATTGTGATAGAGTTCACCCCGGAAAGGCGAATGTGGTGGCAAATGCCTTAAGTAGCAAATATCAAACTGAGGCGGTACAAATAAAGATGAGCTACATACCCCTGTTGCAACAACTAGGAAGGATGGAGGTGGACCTGAGGATGGACAAGCACGAGAAGTGCTTATTGGCCAATGTAGTGGTGAGGCCTAGTATAACCGAGAAAATTAAGGCTTAACAAAAGACTGATAAGGAACTTCAGTCTTATTTGGATCTAGTTAATAGAGAAATGAAACCGGACTATGACCTGCGATGCGAGGAAGTGCTAACCTACAAGGGTAGGGTATGTGTGCCTCAAGATAAGGAGTTGAAGAGATTAATTTTGGAAGAAGCACAGGATTTAGTGTATGCAATGCAACCGGCAAGTACCAAGATGTACCGTACCCTCAAACAAGAGTATTGGTGGAAGGGAATGAAGAGGGACATTGCGGAATACGTAGCCCGATGCTTGTCCTGTCAGCAGATTAAAGTTAAGTATTAGAAACTATCAGAACTGTTGCAACCCTTACCAATCCCATAATGGAAATGGGAGCACATCACTATGGACTTTGTTATAGGACTACCTGTGACCAGGAAGGGTCGAGACACCATTTGGGTCATCATGGATAGATTGAGTAAATCTGCTCATTTCCTCCCTATAAGAGTGGCAAACACAGTGGAAAAACTAGTTGTCTTATACATGAGGGAGATAATAAGACTTCATGGTGTCCCAATGAGTATAGTATCAGATAGAGACCCGAGATTCACTTCAAGGTTCTGACCAAGCTTACAAAATGCCATGGGAACTAAGCTCCACATGAGCATGACATTTCATCCCCAGACTGATGGACAGTCTGAGCGAACTATTCAAACCCTGGAGGATATGCTAAGAGCATGTGTACTCACCATGAACAAAAGTTGGGAGGAATACTTGTGCCAAATAAAATTTACTTACAATAATAGTTATCATGCCAATATTCAAATGGCTCCCTATAAAGCCCTTTATGGACGACATGCCATACCCCTCTATTTTGGGAAGAAGTGGAGGAAAGAAAGTTGGAAATGGCAGAGCTAATTAAGGATGCTACGGAGAAAATAAAATTAATCAAGAGTCGCCTTAAGACTGCTTAGGACAGGCAAAAGAGTTATGCGGATCATCGAAGGAAAGATATGGATTTTGATGTGGAAGAACAAGTGTTTCTCAAGGTATCCCCATGGAGGGGAATACTTAGGTTTCAACAATGGGAAAGTTGAAATCGAGGTATATCGGTCCATATCCCATCATTCAAAGGATAGGACCGGTAGCCTATAAATTGGAACTACCTCTAGACTTGCATAGAATACACTACATATTCCATATCTCTGTGCTTCGAAAGTACCAGCCTAATCCTAGCCATGTATTGGACCGACCTCCACCAGAGCTAGAAGAGAACATGACCTATCAAATGGAACCGGTATGAATTATTGACCGGAGGGATAAGAACTTAAGGAGTAAGAGAATTTCTATGGTCAAAGTTTTATGGCAAAACAAACCCGTGAAAGAAGAGACATAGGAAACTGAAAGTATAATGAGGGAAGCTTACCCTCAATTATTTAACATGTAACTGTTTTGGTATCAAAACCCCTAAAAGGAAGGGAGAGTTGTAAACCCCGACCACTGATAATAAGAAAATCAGGAAAAGAACCGGTCATTTCCAAAAAAAAAAAATCGAGCCAGTTTACAAATTGAAACTGATAGAGAAAGGATAAATCGGGAAATTTATGTATCCTGAGTAACCTAAAGAGTCACAAAAGTCATGATAAAGGACTTTAGGATGAATTGGAGGTGAAAACCAAACCAGTTCAAGTGAACTGGACCTGAACCGGTTTGAACCACTATTGAATTGATTTCTAAATTCATTTTTCTATCTAGCTTAGAAAATTCAAATTGGAGAATTGAGGCCATTGGATAGATAATGAATTTAGATAAATTTACAAATTTTTAATTTTTAAAAACTTGGTCAAATCGGGTCTGAACTGGCCGGTTTAAGCATTGAACCCGGTTCGGATCGGTCCAATCAGGTTTGGAACAGTGTCGTCTTCTTCCTTCAGATGATTACTATAAACCCCGCATATTTGAGTTAAGGAAAACCGGGAAAAGAACCAGTCAAACCGAATAAGAAAACCAAACCGGTTTACATTTGGGAATAAGCAATATGAAAATTTACAACTTTCTGTTGATCCAAAGGATTTATTAAACATTGGAAAAGGAACTTAAGACAAACTAGAAAACAAAAATCAAATTGGTTCATGTGAACTAGATTCCATAAGAACTTCAAAGTTAAGCGAGCTTACCTGAGAGTAGTGTGAGGATGGGTGACCTAATTTCGGTCAAAATTTTTTATTGGAACGTACGACTTATCATAAATAGCCATCAATTAATATATATTAAATTATTGGAATTAATACAAATAATTTAATACCAAAATTAAATTATTGGAATTAATACCAATAATTTATGGCAATATTAATACTAGTAATAAATCTCACCCATTTAATACACGGGTTTCACGACTATATAAAGAGGTCATCCCCATTTCATTCTCCTCACACCTGAACACTTCTCTCTCTCTCTACTGCTCCATTTCCCAGTAAAGCTCGAACCAGAGCTTCGACTTGAACAAAGGTCAGGCTCTTTAGAACCGGCGAGAAGACAGCTATCTGATAGCAAACTCCAATCAATCCGAGAATCGTTGGAGAAGCGCCGACATGATGGAATAGTGAAGCAACTCCAGCGGACCGAAGCCGCCCTATTTCGGCCAAGCTAAAATCGGCCATTTCAAGCCCTCCTCAGGCCAAACCAAGCCCTCCCAACACTTCCTCAGCCTTTCCACGGCCGAATTAGGACCGAAAGGTAAGCCAATTCAGCTCCCCTTTATAATTTTTGATCGGTGTAGAGAGAGAGTCGACCGAATTTCAATGATGAAATTCCAATCCAATTCTGCATCAATTGATACAATACTTGATTTTAGAATGAACCTCTGGACGAGACCTATCTGCCCAGATCAAAAGCTCAGACTGTCATGCCTTCACCGGTGAGTAATCGAAGCTTTCTCTCTCTATAGTCTGTTTTCCGGCAAAGCTCCGTTTGAGCTCGTTCCGATGTTAAAATCTGTGATTCAAAGTTTCTTAGAATCGTATGAACATACAGGAACTCAATTTCAACTCCAATTTCAATAATTAGAAGTGTTTGATCGGTTAATTTGATGAAATCAAATTTGGTAGTGTTGAAGAGTTGAAATTGGGGGAAATTTTGGGGATTTTCGAAATTCAAAGGGGCCAAACTACAATTTTATGAAATTGAGGGTCAATTGGGCATGAAAATAATGTTGGAGGACCAATTGAGGAATTTTGGAAATTTTGGGGAAAAACTTACCATTTTTGTGAAAGAAGGGCAAAATGGTAATTTTGGAAAACTTGGGGAACCAAATTGGAAATTTCGAAAATTAAACCCCTTTTTTGGTGAAATTGAATAAATTGAGGTCCCACGATAAATTTTAAAAGTTACGGGACTCAATTTGAGGAAAAACCGACATTAGGGACTTAAAGTTAAAGAGAAATAACTTTAGGGACCTAACTGCAAATAACTAAAAGTTTAGGTTTTCTCATTCATTAATGAATGAAGGCTGTTATGCCGAGTAATAATGAACAAGGTTGTTCATATCATGTAGGAACGTTAAATACCGGGAACGCCAACAAGGACAAGCTCACGTGAATACAAAAAACCAGTCTAGTGGAATTTACGGCATTAACGGGTGAGTGGGTTTACTAACATCATACCCGGTTGGGGATGATAAGTGTCTCGATATAAAAACCCACTGTTTAGTGGTATTTTAATAATCACTACTTAGAGAAAGTGATGTGAAAGTTATGCAAAAAAAAAACTACTTACGGGTTGTAAGTAGATCATACCCGGTTGGTATGAGGAGACTTCCTCGAAGGAAGTTGAAAACCCGTTCATCGGTTATGAACGGAGATGTCCTTATACCGGTCAGTATGACGGACAGTAAAAATCTAATTTTGTCGGAAGTGCTCTCCCCTGACTGTGTGCCAATGCTTAAACAATTTGGGAGACCTTCTCGACGGGAGCTCGAATAGCTCTAATAGGTCGGGGGCCTCGATTTTGGAACTTGAGGGCTAAATGCCTAGTTTTGAAAATCTCGTACAGAGGGCCCAAGACCAGTTGGCACAAGCAGGAGCTCGTAAATGAACATGATATATGTGCCATAAAACTTAATAAGTGAATTGTTTGGCCATGGTACCAAGATAGGACAGACATGCTCAGTCAACTAGCGGCAGTGCGATATGACAGGTCGACGGACTAGTCAAGACAAACAGCTGCGGGTTGAGTTGAGAGTCGGGGCCGTTGGACTAGTGGCACCACAAATTACATGGCAATATAAGAAAACATTGTTTGTGCATGCATTGTGAGTACGGGATCATCAAGACGCCCATGAGGGGTAGTGATGCGTCCTAAGGGCACCGGACGACCTGGTGGCTATAAGGGCAGTTCATCGTTCCAGGTGTCTATGCGAAATCTGGAGTAGCACGAAGCGCATGAGACCGGGGTGGGGACAGGAAGAAGTGATTTCGGGATTGTGGGTCGGATGTCACGTACATCCACTCATTCCCAGGGTAGAAGTGGTCGTACTTCTATCCGGGTGGCAGGAAAAGTCGCTCCGAAGCCACTAGCGGGTTCAGTAGTGATACTGACTTACGAATGTGTGTAACCTTCATGATGAAGGATGTGTGTTGGGTGATGACACACTGTGGTAACTAAGAAATAATGGAAAAATCCAAAATTTTAAATGATGGGATTTTTGAAAATAAAGGAGTCTGGCACACTCCATATAAATGTTTTTCTTCAAAGTCAAAAGTTTTTAAAAACCCATTCACTGAGTAGTCGTACTCACCCCCTCCCTTATATCCCTTTCAGGAAATCCCGGAAAGCCTCCCCTTAAAGACCGTCAACTAAGATGCTTGTAAGACAGGTATGTAAAGTTTTAAATTTCATACAATTTTGATTATGCTATTCCAGGAAAAAGGTGCAAGTTAAAGGACGCCTTACTCTTTACGGTTTACAGTAAGGGGAAACCCTTTAATAAACCGGGAGAGTGGCGGGTTGATCACGGGGATCCGACCAAACCAGGTCAGGGTGTGACAATTACACTGTTCACTCACTGGAAAATCGAGCAATGTCGGCGCAAATGAAGAGTCTCTATCTAGGGGGTTTTATGCAATGAATGACCGCTATTAAGGCACCAATCGGACGGCCAAGAAGTCCCCGAGCTTCCTATATAAAGAGCCCCTCCTCATTCATCCTCCTCACACCTGAAAACTCTACTCTTTCCCTACTACTCAATTTATCGGTGAAGCTCAAACTAGAGCCCCGACTTGGCCATTTTTTATCCAAAGAAAGCATAATCGGGTTGTATAGATTTGGGGAGAAGTCAGTTACACGATAGTAGCATCTATTTGCTCTGAGGATCATCGGAGAAATGTTGGCATGATAGAACAATGAAGCAACTCCGATGGACTGAAGCTGTCATGTTTCATCCAAGCTGAAATCGGCCAATTCGAGCCCTTCTTAGGCCAAACCAAGCCCTCCCAACACTTCCACATCCCTCATACAGTTGAATTAGAGCAGAAAGGTAAGCCAATTTGGCTCCCCTCTATAAATTACTATCAGTGCTAGAAAGAGAACTGTTAGATCTTTACTGACCAAATTCTCCCTCAATTCAACATGAATTCAGGTGATTCTTGATTCTAGGAGGAACATCTGGACAAGAGCTATCTGTCCAGATTGAAAACTCGGACCGCCGTGCCCCTAACGGTAAGCTTTCGTAGCTTTCTCTCTCTACATTCAGTTTTTCAGCGAAGCTCCATTTGAGCTCATTCCAACATCAATTCATGTGATTCAAAGTGCAATTGAATAGTATGGATGTGTAGGAACTCAAATTCACCTTCAATTTCAATAATTAACTTTGATTGATCAGCCAATTTGATGAAATCAAATCCGACCAGGTTGAAAGGTGGAAAGGTTGAAATTGAAGGAAAATTTGGGGATTTCAAAAATTTTGAGGGACTAAAGTGCAATTTCCTGAAAGTAAGGGCCAATTTGGCATGATTAAGATGTTAGAGGGCCAATTGGACAACTTTTGGGGTGAAACTTACAATTTTGTAAAGTACAGGCAAAATGGTAATTTTGAAAAAGTTGGGGACCAAATTGGGAATTTGGGAAACTTAAACACCTTTTTATAATTTTGAATAAATTAAGGTACCAAAGTTAATTTTAGAAGTTTCGAGACTCAATTTGGGGAAAAATTGGCATTAGAGACCTAAAGTTAAAGAAAAAGAACTTTAGGGACCTAATTACAAATAATTGAAAAGTTTGGTACTTTATTCATTTGTGCTAAATGAATGCTATTATGTCAAATAATAATGAACAAAAATGTTCATATTGTGTAGGAACACGAAGTACCAGTAACGCCAACTAAAACAACCTCGCGTAAGGGCAAAAAGCCAGTTAAGAGGAAATTCACTGCACTATTGGGTGAGTGGGATTTTTATATCATACCCAGTTGGGATGATAAGCACATTGAAAATGAAAATACACTACTAAGTGGAATTTTAAATATCACACCTGAAGAGAGTGATGTGGAAATTATACGGAAAAACTACTTATCAGTTGTAAGTAGATCATACCCGGTTGGTATGATGAACTTCCTAGAAGAAAGTAGAAAACTCGTTCAATGATTATTAGTAGAGATGTCCTCACACCCGGTTGGTGTGATGGATGGCTAAAAGATTATTTTTGTCGAAAGTGCTATTCCCTAACTATGTGCCACTACTTAAATTTTTTGGGAGACCTTATTGACGGAAGCTCAAATAGCTTAAATAGGCTAGAGGCCTCGGTTTTGGAACTTGGGGGCTAATATGCCCGATTTTAAAAATCTCATACAATGGGCCCAAGACCAGTTGGCACGAACAGGAGCTCATAAACAAACATGAGTTTAAGCCATGAAAACTTTAAATGAATGATATGTTTGGCTATGGTACCAAGACAGGACTGACATACTCGATGGACTGGTGGTAGTGCGACAAGACAAGTCAACGGACCAATCGAGACAAATAGTTGCAGGTCGAGTTGAGGGTCAGGGTCGTTGGACCAGTGGCACCAAAGATTAAATGGCTTATGAGGAAAACTATTGTTTTGTGCATGCACTGAGGTTCAGAACCTTTAAGACGCCCAATAGGGGTAGTGATGCGTCCTAGGGGCTACTGGACGACATGGTGGAGATAAGGGCAGTTTGTCATGCTAGCAGTCAGGGAAGCTCAACGTGGCTTCATGCGCATGAGACTGGAGTGGGGTTGGGGTGAGGTCTCTATCCTCATACGGACATAGAGTTTCTTTACGAGATTAAGGGTCAGATGTCACATACATCCACTCATTCTCGAGGTAGAAGTGGACGGACTTCTATCTAGGTGGCTAGTAAAGTCGCTCTGATGCCACAAGTGGGTGTAGTGGGCATGCTGCCCTACGAATGTGTGTTGTGTTCCCTTCATGATGAAGGGCGTGTGTTGATTGATAAACACACCGTTTGTGGTTGATGATGAGATATGGCTATGAAAACCGAGATTTTGAGGATGAAATATTTTAAAGAAAATAAGGAGTCTGGCACACTCCAATTCAAACTATTTTCTAAAAGTCAAATTTTAAAATACCCATTCACTGAGTCGTTGAACTCACCCCCTCCCTTATACCCCTTTTCAGGTAACCAAAGGAAAGCCTAGCCAAAGACCTCAAGTTAACCACACATGTAAGACATGTATGTTAAGTTTAAATTTCTTGTAGTTTTGATTAATGTTATTCTAAGAAAGGCATAGGTTTAAAAAATGCCTTACTCCTCACGATTTAGAGAAGGGGTAACCCTTAATAAACTGGGAGAGTGGTGGGTTGATCACAGGGATATGACCAAACCGAGTTGGGGCATGACAGTTCATGTTAGGCTCCTCATATTTTGAGGAAGATGATGTAATGGTTGCCCTTCATACCCGTACCTCTTGTGTGACCTCAACCCTTAACTTATTCAAAATTGTGGCTTCAGATGCGTAGACGCGTTGCATGTGATTCACCGTACATGCGTTGCCTTATATTGGGGGTAGTCGACGGAAGACTCTCACATAGTTAGCATAGGCCTCCCAAAAGTTTCTTTCTACCTCTTCTCGGGCATGGGTCTAGTCCGGTTCTCAGGGTGGAGAGGTCTCATCTTCCACCGAGTGTTGAGGGGTCCTCCTTCGGGGTTCCCTCCATGGAATGCACTCCTCATTCTCTATCCTCTATTCGATAGCATTCCTCCAAGGGATATACTCTCCATTTGCATCCCCGTTCATCCTTCTCTGCATGGTTTTGAGGTTAGGGCCTATGGTTTGTAGGGACTTGTTAGAAAAACTATGCTCTGATACCACTCAAGTTATTACACCCCGACCTGGTTGGGTCGAAGTCCTGTGATCAACTGCCACCCTTCCTCGAACCATCCTAGCAATCCTACCTTGATGGTCCAAAGAAGGTAAAGGCATACAGATACACATTCCCATAATATGATCGAAATTTTTACTATGGGACGTACCTTGAGGGTTTGAGCCTTTGATGGGACTTCAATTATACCATACCCGACTTCACTTAAGTGTTCCTGAAAAGGGTGAAAGGAGGGGGAATGAGTATACACTCAGTGACTGGAAATTTTCTACAACAATCGATTTTTCAATTTAATTATTTTCCATTTTTCTGAGATTCATACAATGTTCATAAATCAACCAGCCTTTTTATCATAAAAAGAGATCATACCATCGTAGACCAGTCCCCGACTGATCTACTTGTGGACCGGAGCGCCTTTACCGTCCACCCTGATAGAGGCAAATGACCTTTACCCTAAGTTTGAGTGAATATCAATTGGCCGACCCTCAAACACTAGCCATACTATGTGTCCGCTTTGTGGGACGAGACTTCTTTCCCTCTACTGCCTCGATCTTTGTGCGCATAAATCTTCCAGAGCTTCTCGACATACTGGATGATAGACCACCCTTATACTCCCTAAGTCATCTAATAGCCCTTGGAACCACAACTACCCCATACTGGGCAACTCGGTGGATCTGCATCTCATGCATGCACAATCAAGAAGTTTTATTCATTATGATTAGTATCTTTGGCCCGCCGACCCCATGGGTTCGTTGGCTCGGCTTCGGCCCCGTGCGCACTAGCCCAACGGGTTCGACGACCTAGATCCGGCTTAGCAGCTATCTGGCCCAACAAGCCCAACGACCGACTCTTGGCTCGGTAGGTGAGACACATGATTATCCATTTTGAAAGTCTTAATGAATTCGTATTCGCTAATTCTCAACGGGTTTGTGTCCGTGCCCATCGGCCTTGGGCTAACTTGCATCATCGGATGCCTTAGTCCCTGTGGTTTTACTATGGTGAAGGTACCCGACATGATGACATCAAGGGGATTGGTGGGGGTTTACAGGACTATCGGCCGATGAATCAGGCTGGGCGTGACAATCCCTTGGCTTCAAAATACCTAAACTTTGGTCACTTCTTCTATCGTCTCCAATGAGAATTTTCGACAAGTGCTCTAGTACCTTTGTTTCGACTAGTTTTGGAAAATTGTTAAATTCAGCAAAATTTGGTCAAGGTAAGATCCCCCACTCCTCCCACGAGCCCTTAGGAGTATAATGAAAGTATTTGGGTGGGATTGGTGAAAATGGAAGTTGGTTTGGTTGTTTTTTAAAATTTTGGGACTAAAGTGCAAATTTTGAAAATTTTGGGTCCAATTTGCAAAAATCAGGAAAAATAGTCCTCAATGGTAGGCTAAAGGGCTAGGAGGTAATTTTAGGATAAATAGAGATGTCTAATGTGAATTTGGGAATTTTGGGAGCAAAATCTTAATTTTAGGATAAATAGAGATGTCTAATGTGATTTTGGGAAGTTTGGGAGAAAAATCATAAGTTTCGGTAAAATATGGGCAAAAGGGTAATTTTGTAAAGTAAATAAGAAAAAAATTGGACATTTTGCAAGTAAGGGATATAATGATAATTTTGCTCATTTTAGTAACCAAAGTGTAAATATGGACTCAGATGAGTATAAAGAAAATTTGGGGACCCAAATAAAAAACTTGTAAAGTTTAGAGTTCAAAATCAGAGAGTTTTGATGTGTAAAGGTAAAAATATAAATTTTGCTTAATTAAAGGACCAAAATGTAAATTTTTAAAAATATAATAATCTTAGTGAAAAATAAGAGAATTTTAGGTATTTTAAAAAATATAACCAAATATGTGTATAATTTTTTATTTGTGAAATGAAATAATATAATGGGTTAGTTGAAATTGATTCGTCGATAAGTAAGTTAAGTGAATGGTGATCGAGTAGAAAATTCTCGAAAGAAAGTGTACGAATATTTTTAATTAAGTAACCAGAGTTAAACAAATTTACTATAAAAAAATAGATTATTTATAAAAAGTTTTAAAGTTTTCCTACAAAATAATATATGTTTTATATTGTTAGCATTTAATTTATCGATACTATTTTAGTAATTATATTCACTTATTAGTATTGAGATAATTTGGCAAGTTAGCATGTGTATTTCGGAAAAATTATAACGGACATAACAAAGATGATGAGTGTAATTGCTAAAAAAAAGTTGCATATAATCAATAAATGAGAGAAAAGACTCACATTTGAGGTCGGAGATTGTCGAAGAAATTTTTTAGGTATCATCTGGATCGAATCCATGGTGGATTGGGAAGTTGTCGTGCTGACTCAACCTCATTCGGATGATGTAAAAATATGGTAACTTCATAAACTGAAACATGAATGGAAGATAAATGACTTTTCTAGAATTGTTTTGAGTCGATAAAATACCGAACAAAGGATCTCTAGAGTTGGGGAAGGGGTTGAGGACAATATATGAGGGTGGTTTGGATGGATAATAGTAGTAAAATCATCTTGTTGAAATAAAATCCTTACGAACAAACTTTGCCATTGAATCAACTATAATTCAACAAATGTATAAAAATTTTACAGTTCATTATTTATTGTTCTATAAATTGTAATCCAAACTATTGATTGAACGAGGGAAGATAATATACATTATTTGATTACTTTTGTTCTTTAAGTTCACATTTCAATTATTTACACTTAATAGTCTAACAATAAAGGAATAACTAGTCATGCATCACAGGTTCACACTCATGGTTACATGCAAATCTCACCGTGATGACACATTACATTACTTAGCTTAGACTTTTTTTTTTCAAAATAGGATGTTCTGTATTATATTTATAAATTGTAAGATAATTACTTTTATATAAAATATTTTTATGAGTTTAATGCGAATAATTATTCCGAATGGTGAGAGAGTGAGGAACAAACATGGAGAATGCATTCGGTGCATCACATATATTACATGATGTGCATTATTATTATTATTATTATTATTATTATTATTATTATTATTATTATTATTATTATTATTATTATTATTATTATTATTATTATTATTATTATTATTATTATTATTATTATTATTATTATTATTATTATTATTATTATTATTATTATTATATATCTATTTAAATATATAGATAGAAAAAGAAAATATTTTTAATTAAAATATATTAATATTTTAAATTCTTAAAATAGAGAAGATATAGATATTATATACCAATATGTAAATATTCTAGAAAACATGAAATAATAAATTTATTTTTAGCCGAAATTGTAGTTTGAAATTATAAAATATAATAATTTGCTTAAATATATAAAAATGATAAATAATAATAATTATTATTTGTTATTTTATGTAATTATTAAATTGGTCTGCCCGTAGACAAGGAGACTGCTTTTGTTTAAATTTGCCACATGAGCATTTTCCACTGAATTTCAATTCCAATTCCAATTGTCAATCCAATGAAGAGGATGGAGGCATGTCCCCATCACCAATCTGTTAGATGCCATAGAGCGGAAAATGGAGCCCTTCTTTGTTTAAAGCATGAGGACGTTTCACATGGCGTGGGACAGAAAAAGATGCCTCGAGTCGGCTGCGGGCATAAAGTCCATCGTAAAGCAGAAGAACTTGAGAAGCGTATGCATACGGCCACGATGCAGGTCATGTTACGGTAAACATACATCGTAAGCAGCAACCGCTGCTATTGGTTTTGAACCGACGCGACCGTAAAAATTCGATACAGAGTCCATATGAATTCCGTCAAAATGGTTAGTGCTGGAAACAGATAGATGGAGGATAGGAAGCACCAAAATAAATGAGTTAAGTTGTGAGAAATGTTTGATACTATATTAGGTTTTGATATAGTGAATGAAGACTGTGAGAATAGCATTATTATCTCATAAAAGAATTTGACCATGCATCTTGGGATTGATTCGTGAGCTGTCAAAACATTGTACATGCCAGAACTGTCAAAGAATGTGGAACCTCAATGCCTCCCAAGAGACAGCTGTGATTAATTAAGATGATTAATTAAGATGAGAGGAACATGACTCTTAGGGTATAGAGAATAAGACTAAATGATCATAAAAAAAAGCAAGAATTGAATTTCTAGTCTCTTGATTGGAGACCGAATGTAACGGTTACTGTATTGATTTCCCTTTTATTGATAGTTGTGATTGATAAATGGTGTGCATTACCCGAGCCTTCCCTGCTCTAGTGCGAGACTATCATTAATGTGCCCTGCCTTAGACTATTCTACTCCAAGCACTGAGCCCACCACACCACATGAAAACACACCACAAAAGCTAGGAAAAAATGGTGTTCGAGAAAGAGATCGTAGATGGTGCTGTTTCCCCACAAGAAATCGGCCGTTGATGGTGGTTTAAACCCCTAAACCTAACTGATTGGATAAAACCTTCATTCCACATGCATTCCATCAGATTCCTTGGATAATACCACATGGGTTTGATGTTGCTGATTTGGGAAGAGTTTCCCAAATACCAAGATCACTTGTTTATGTGAATATGATCAGATGGTGATTAATCATTCTAACTTGCTTACCTAAGAATGTTTTCAAATGTATTAGAGAATGGTGATTTTGTATATAAAAATGGGACAACAAATGGGCACAAACCATGTCTATTTTGTGTGTAACTTGTCTAAAATCTGACCTTTGGAAGTATGATAGAACAATTAGGGGTTTAACCACTCTATTTATCGTTTAAATTTTTCTTCAATTAGACATATATCAGTATTAATCTCTCACCCAATACCACTCTTAGAAGGAAAACAAACCCTTATTTCGGCAAAAAAAAAAGAAGGAAAACAAGCTGGTCCTTCTAGAAGGGGAGACTGTCATTTTGTGCAGCGAATTTGTTAGGGAGCAATAAATGAATAACATGGGATCCTGTTGTGACCTAGCTACAGTCATCTCCTATGAATCTTCCTGCATCCATCTTGGTCAATATATGAAGACCCAAGCATCCCTCTTTTCCCTGCTTGGTGACAACATTTGGCCACCATACAGACAAAATCTTATATGCATAGACGATGTATCGCTGTCTCATACGTATGAAATATTCAATTTGCATACTAAGAATGAGGCTGGTCTTCTATATTACATGAAGTGTACACATGTGAAGAGGAACTATGTCGGTTGGTTGTTCCCTGCTTGCCTCAGGGAACTCGTAGCTGGAGACTGAGCTGTGGACGGTGGACCTGCCCTACAATTGAACCTTTTTCTGTATTCAAACCCCTTCTGGCGGGGTAGCTCTGCATGTGCATGGTCGCTACGTGTATATCGAGAATCAGTTATCTTGTAGGTTTGAGTAAAAATCTTGATAGATTCTATCAATTAAAAGAGGGGGACAGTTGGCGGGAACTATATATATACATATATCACAGTATTTATTATATTTTAAATAATCAATTCATAAATTCTTATAAATATAAATTATGGAAACATATAAAAATATGAATTAATTTATGTAAATTTATTAATCTTTGTATAAATTTTTATTTAATATCAAAGGTAAAGTAAATGAAAAATATTAATTGGTTAAGACGTGATAATAAAATTAAATTTTATGTAAATTCTTGTAACGAATTAAAATTTATGATAAACTTAAGAATTTGTCCAAACTTCAAAGTTAAAATTGAATATTAGCTATTAAATAAATTTTTATTTAATAGATAAAGTAAAGTTAATGAAAAATATTAATTGAGTAAAATGTCATAATAAAATTAAATTTAATGTAAATTATTGTAACGAAATAAAATTTATGATAAATTTGAAAATTTGTCCACACTTCAAAGTTAAAATTGACTATTATCTCTAAAAGCGAACTCCACTAGTGTGACACAGACACAGCTATGGCTATAGATAGATCCACATCCAGCAGCAGCAGGCTGCAGGGTAGCCCTTTTAGCATCCTTATACGCATTTAGGATTTTTAATGACTCAAAAAGACGGACATGCACACGGTCGTGGCTGCAGCTGCCACAGATGAGATGGACTTGACTCTGCTCACGTTCGTGGCTCGAAGCCTTCCTTCTCTCGTGGTCCCCTCTGTTCCCTTTTTATTTTTGTAATTGTAGCATGCATTGGCCGGAATGAAGGGAGGGGCTAGGATAGAGTGAGTGTAAGAGAGGAATTGAGATAGGTTACTTAACCTATATTAATTATAATATATTAGATGAGAAGGAAAAACAAGTTAAACACATACTAATTATTTTATAAGTATAAATAAATTATTTTCATATGTATAAAATAAAATAAAATTAGATTACTAAAGATTATGTTATGTAAAATAAAATACACTATTAGTACATAATAAAAATATTATATAAAATAAAAAATATATAATTAAAATATAATTATGTTGTACATTGTAACATATATATCATAAAAATTATATAATTAATATTTTTAATTATATATAATAAGTTATGTATATACACAAAAAATTGTATATGAAAGATTTTTTATTATAAAATTAAATAATACAAATTAATCACTTTTACCAGAGAAACAAATAAATATTAATATATATATATGATATAATAATAAAAAATATAATATATTTTAATTAATAAATTATAGATTTTTTCTACATCTTAAAGTGGAAAAATGTATGTTGGGTTGATTATTACATAACAAATTGAATATCATGGGCCGGCCCACAATTATAAGGTTCTCGGCCATTGGTGGACCGTTGCCACCGGACTGGACTTCACTTCTCTCGTCCCAATTTTTCTGGAAAATAGTTTTGCCTAATGACAAGGAAGGAAAACACCTAAAATATCAAAATCTATCATTTAGTCCACCATATTTAAATAAAATTAGGAGACGACGTGTATTCCATGGCTCACTCTCCATAAAAGGAAAAAAAAAGAGTAAACCATAAAAAATTAATGTATTAATTTGGTAATTTGAAAATTGTGATATGATAAATTATTAAGCAAATTAAAATTAAGCGATAAATTAGAAAGACTAAAAAGACACTAAATTTCTTTATATATATATATATATATATTAGATTAATACATTAGCAAGCATCAAAATATACGGTTACGACCCATCACCTAACTCAAACCCAAGCTTGTATTGATGGGCTCAAATACTCCTTGTGTATTGAACAGGCCTAGTCCGAGTTTTGAGAGATTCTTATGACCCGACCCTTTAACATGTACAGGAGATTTCCTTAACACTAATGAGTATAAGAGATTTTTTTTTGCACACCAAACGTTTATTGGACTTTTTTTTGGCTCAAACTCCCCCGCCCCTTACTTGACTTTGAAGTTTTATCCCATGTAGTGCTAGAATTCTTGTATTGAAAACAAGTATGAGAATTGTAATTAATGACCTTATGTCTCATTGAAGAACTTTGAAGGAAAAATTGAAGGCTGGATTAATGAATAAGAAATGATAAAATGTTCATTTAGATAATTCCTTTTAAACAGTAAGATAAGTAATTTAGAATGCATGTTGAACTTAATAAGTAAGTCACCCAGGAATAAATCAAATATGTAATTTTTTAGATATGAGTAAAAAGATAACGTTAATTTAAATTTAAAATATTATTTTCTCATAATTTTTTAGGAATTTATTAATTACGAAAATATATATTAGTTATGAAAAGGTATATGATGTTCTTGATTTTTTTATATGGCACCAATTGAGATTAATTTACTAGGATTTTATTTATTATAAAATTTTATATAATGTTCTTGATTTTTTTCATATTCTACCAACTAATATGCTTGCCACTCAGCATTCTTCCTAATAATGATAGAATTATAAAGTTGTTTTAGTTCGGCCCCATTTTTGTTTGTAATTTTATATAATATAAAAATATATAATAATTATAAACGAGTGTATAAATTTATGAATATTTTTATTTTTTATTTTATAAAAAAAGTGAAAAGAAAGAGTTATGTAAAATTAAGAATAATACGTGTAAATGAATAAAGTAGAGTGACACTTTGTCATAGGACTAGTAGTAAAGATAAGCTTTAATAATTTTTTTATCAATTGAATTATATTTTATGTAAGTTTTGTGTCTTAAATATTAGATATTAACGCTAATAAAAGTTTCGTTTTCACTATATCTATTTATAATGGGGGATGTATCTTTAATTTTACCAATTGTTGGATCATGATATCACTCTTTTTCTTTGTTGACTATGAAATATTCTTTATTTAAGCTAGTAGTAGAGTAATGTTAAAAGTTTTTGGTGATACAAGTATTGAAATGAAAAAAAAATAAGGTTATGCCCATATCTAGAAATGCCCATATATTGAAAATGAGTATAAAGATGACACTTTGAATGATGAATAAATTAAAGGGATGGAATGAGTATAAAATCTACTTTCTATTATCACTATGTTATAATATATTTTTTGTTAATAAATAAATACTCTAATATCATAATTTGGTTGGGAAAAATAAGGAGGAAAAATAAGATGTATTAGATAAAATGGACAAAAATTACAAAACTTAAGCAACGATGCGAATCCGACAAGAGTTTACAAATTCATAAGTCCAATCAAATGAACTTGTAATGGAGCTGAACACTTTGTCACCAAATGGGATAAATGATTATTTGAGACTTTAAGAGGACCCAATCACAAGGTTAAGAGGCTAAAAGATTCAAACAAGCTTTATATAAACTGATTAAAGAGATTGTCGAAAAAAATCCAAGTGGAAACCCAATTGAAGAGCACAGAAAAGCCCACGAAAAGGTTCAAATTTAATTAATGAGTAGAAAATTATTTATATAATAAAATTTCTACAATATTAAATGATAATATTATATATTTAATTAGTTAAATTTAGATTTTTAAATTGGTTATAAAAATATCCTAGATATTTAGATTATATATGGTTGGCATGTAACCATAATATATATTTTCCTTGTTTTTAAGCTATTCGATTATTATCTATGCCTATAAAAAGCATACTCCAGAGCATTGGAGGACAGAAACTTTGGAATTTCAATCTTATGAGGTTTTATTTTTTTTTCTATCTTTAAAGAGCTTTTTGAACTTATCAGGTTTTTACCTGTGGCGTTCAAGCAATCAAGAAGTTAAAACTTCAAAGAGATTCACTCCTTTATTAAGAGAACCTAAATAAGATTTTCAACTCTTTATTGGACTCACAAATTTCTTTGCTTTTGGGGAAATATTTATGGATGGAACGAGTTAATTAAGGAATGACTATTATGATATATAAGTGATAAATGAAAAGTTTGTGTTTATGTGACAAATGAATTCATTTTCTTAACACCAAGATACTAACTTCACCCTCACCGTAAGATGATTTATGATATCTTAGGGTGTATTTCTTGATCGATCACATGACATGTAATTGAAAGATTAATAATATAGATTATAAGTTAACTCTCACAAAAAATTGTAATTATTTTTAATATCCCTCTTTTGAGCCCAAGTATAGAAAACACACTTGTAAGATCAGATATCGTATCTAAAGTTACACTTAGTCACTATACTCCTTTGTGTTACATAAAACTAAAGGGTGTAATCATGTAGTTACATCTTGTCAAGTGCAATTATTAAACATGTATGGATTACGATCTGACGACACTTTCAATACCAACCTAAGATTATAAACTTTATGTGGTAGACTTGCTTTAATGCTCTTGATATCAAAGTTCATTTATATAAATGATCTAGGTGTTAATCTTATTGTTGACATATTTGTAGTGATATAGAAACAGTAGAGTATATGTTGCTAAAATACCCATGCATTAAACCTGATTTGAGTGTTGTGATATGCACATTGATATTATATAACATCAAAATTTTCGTAACCAAAATTTAAGACCGATTGAAAAAGAAACCGATGTTAAATCGGGATTGGAAATCAAACCAGATTAAAAATTGGATCGAACTAAAATTTTAGATAATTGAAAAATCCATATGAAATACTCCTAAAAAACTCTATTGATGCAAAATCAAGAATTGAAAAAACCTTATTGAGATCTAGTTCAAATGGAGATTGAACCAACTCATACCATAAAACTTCACTATTTTTAAAAGGAATTGTTAAATTAAAAAATGGAAATTGTTGAGCCTAAATAGCATGAAATTGCATAGGATATTTTTAGAAAAATAATTTGTTCAAGAACTTGTCGAATTGAAGGTGAACCAGACAACAAAATGAACAAAATTAGCCAAATCGAATGAGAAATTTGCTAGAAAGCAGTTCGAAACAATGCCTAACCAACTGAACCTCCGAGCGAATTGGGACACACACAGGTGTACGACAACGCTACATGTTGCACACATGGCGTGTATACCCAAATTTCAAAATAATTGAGTTACATTAGCTTGAAATCGATAATGTGAAATTAACTGAAATTGGCAAAGGAGAAGATCATGATTAGTTGGAGATTAAGGGATCAAGATTTGGGTCATTAATTTAATTAAATTTAAAAAGTGGATCAAGAAAAGTTTTCTTATGGGGAGATCTAGTGAGTACAATCAATTCAGGAATCAAATATAAAATTTATTGGATTAAACCCGATTTATTGGATGAGTTGAATGCAACCTGATGTGATTGAGTTAAGAAATCCCAAAGGATTCGATGTAAGTTGTCAAATAAAAATATTAGCATATAATTAAGGTACAAGGGGAAGTGTATTCATTAAACTATACTTGTGCAAGTAGTTACAATAAAAAGGGCAAAAAGGAATCCCTTATAAAATTGTGGGTTGGGCAGTTACTAGGGTGCATAAATGGTAAGAAAATAAGAGGCCCTAAGTTAAATACAAACACGAGGCATAATATCACATCCCGACCCAGTTTCTTTGGTTGGACCTGCAGACAACCACTGCATTCTCCCAATTTTACAATAATGGGCGCCTGATCATTGTAAACCCGACAGGGTGCAAGACTCAAAACATAATAACTCAAATTATTTTAAAAAATTAATAAATCGAACTTTTAAAAAATAAACTTCGTAAACCATATCGGGACTATGTACTGAATGTAAGGCATACCATTGGTTTAGATTAGCTTTTCCGTTAAACACATGTCCTTCATCACCATTGTTGCTTGAAAGGGGTAATTGGAGGAGAATGAGTTTGACAACTCATTGATAGGGCTTTGTTGACATCGTGACATCATGTCCACGATTCAACACATACTTCGAATAGGGTTTCAATGACCGGTCCGAACTGAGTTCAAAGCTTAACCCGGCTGGTCCAGGCCCGATTCCACTGAGTTTTTCAAAATTAAAAATTTCTAAATTCATCTAAATTAATTCTCTATCAAATGGTGGCCTCAATTCTCAAATTAAAAATTTCTAAGCCACCTAGAAAAATTAATTTAGCATCCGGTTCAATAGTGGTTCAAATTGGTCTAAACCGATTCAATCAGGTTCGGATTTGGTTTACCTAAACCAGTTTGGTTTTCATCCCCCATTCATCCTAAAGTCCTTTTTTATGACTTTTGTGACTCTTTAGGTCACTTAGGATCCATAAATTTCCCAGTTTGCCCTCTCTCTATTAGTTTCGATTCATAAACCAACTTGGTTAAAAAACCGGTTCAATCTGACTTGGATTCGGTTCACCTGAGCCGGTCTAGTTTTTCTCTCCCAATTTGTCTTAAGATTTCTTTCCAAGATTTTATGAACCTTTTGATTCACTCGGGAGTTTTAAATTTCCCAAATTGCCCGTTCTTTGATGATCGGGTTTATGAACCAGTTCAGTTTTCTCACTCGGTTTGACCGGTTCTTTTCCCGATTTTCCTTAACTCTAAAGAGCAGGGTTTAAAGTACCTTTCCTGGAATAACATTAATAAAAACTGAATAAATTAAATTTACATACTTGTCTTGCATGTTTAGCTAGTGGAATGTTTGTAGGTAGGTGTTTCCCTCGGTTACCTGAAAAGGGGTAAAGGGAGGGGTGAGTTTGACAACTCAGTGAATGGGTGTTTGAAACATGAGTTTTGGAAAAATAGTTTGCATTAGAGTGTGTTAGACTCCTTATTTTCTTTAAAATCATTCTTTCCTTGAATTATCGATTATTTAAAACCAATTTCTTCAAAATCGGTATGTTTAACAATCAACACATGCCCTTCAGCATGAATGGATCACACATTCACATGGTAGCCTGTCCACTACACCCACTTGTGGCATTAGAGCGACTTTACCGGCCACATAGATAGAAGCCCATTCATTTCTACCCTGGAAATAAGTGTATGTTCACGACATCTAACCCTCAAATCTGAAAAGAAACTCTGTGTCCGTATGAGGATAGAGACCTCATCCTAACCCCACCCCGGTCTCATGCACATGAAGCTATATCGAGCTTCCATAATTGCTGGCAAGCCAATATGCCATTATCTCCACCATGTCGTCTAGTAGCCCTTAGGATGCATCACTACCCCTCTTAGGTGTCTTAATGGTCCCGAAGCTCAAGTGCATGCACAAACAAAGTTTTCCATATAAGCCATTAATCTTTAGTGTCACTAGTCCAACGACCCTTACTCTCAACTCGAGCTGCAGCTGTTTGTCTAGATCAGTCTGTCAATTTGGTCTTGTTGCACTGCCGCCAGTCCATCAAGTATGTCGGTCCTGTCTTGGTACCATGGCCAAATCACATCATTCATTAAAATTTTCATGGCTTATCATCATGTTTGTTTACTAGCTCTTCCTTGTGCCAACTGGCCTTAGGCCCACTATACGAGATTTTCAAAATCGGGCATTTAGGTCCCCCCCCCCCCCCCACAAGTTCCAAAACTAGGCCTCTAGCCTATTTGAGCTATTCGAGCTCTTGTCAAGAAGGTCTCCCAAAATTTTTAAGCAATGACACAGAGTTAGGGGAGAACACTTTTGATAAAATAACTTTTCACTCATCTTTCACATAAATCGGGTGTGATGACATCTCCGCTTATAACTGTTGAACAGATTTTCCACTTCCTTCTAGGAAGTTCAGCATACCAACTGGGTATGATCTACTTACAACAGGTAAATAATTTTTCAGCGTAGTTTCCATATCACTCCAACCAGGTGTGATGTAAAAATTCCACATAGTAGTGGTTTTTTTTATTTTCGAGGTACTCATCATCCCAACCAGGTATGATGTGAATAACCCACCCACCCGATAAGTGCAGTGTATTCCTTCTTAGTCGGTTTTTCCTCCACGCAAGCTTATCCTTGCCGGCATTCCAATCCTTCGTGTTCCTACATGATTTGGACATCCTTATCTATTAATATCTGGTATAATAGCTTTCATTCCTCACGTATGAATGAAATGAATCAAAATTTTTGGTTAATTGCATTTAGGTCCCTAAAGTTTTTAATCCTTGACTTTAGGTCCCTAATGCTAACTTTTCCCCAAATTGAGTCCCAAAACTTTTAAAATTCACGTTGGCTCCTCAATTTACTCAAAATCACTTAAGGGGTTGAAGTTTCCCAAATTTCCAATTTGGTCCCCAATTTTTCAAAAATTACCATTTGCCCCTACTTTATAAAAATGGTAATTTGACCCCAATTATTTCAAAAAATTGACCAATTGGTCCTCCAACATCTTTTCCATGGCCAATTGGCCTTCAATTTTGGGAAATTATAATTTGGTTAGTCAATTTTATGAAATGCCCAATTACACTCAAAATATCCCCCCAATTCCCCCCTTTTAAACTGGCTGAATTTGATTTCATCAAATTGATCGATTAATCGAGGTTAATTATTGAAATTGAAGGTAAAATTGAGTTCCTACACATCCATACAATTCAATTTAGCATTGAATCACATGAATTGATGCCAGAATGAGATCAAACAGAGCTTTGTCGGAAAACTGGACTTAGAGAAAGAAAGCTTCGAAAGCTTATTGCCGGGGGTGCGGCAGTCTGAGTTTCGATCTGGAAAGATAGCTCTCATCCTAAGGTTTCTCCTAGGATCAAGAATCGCATCAATTCATGCCGAATTGAGAGAGAATTTGATCAGTTATATTTTATCGATTCTCTCTCTAACACTGATCGAAAATTATAAAGTGGAGTTGAATTGGCTTACATTTTCGCTCTAATTCAGTCGTTTGAGGGCTGAGAGAGTGTTAGGAGAGCTTGATTTGGCCTAAGAAGGGCTCAAATTGGCCATTTTTAGCTCAACCAAAATAGGGCATCTTCGGTTCGCTAGAGCTGCTTCACTGTTCGATCATGCCGGCGCTTCTTCTACGATCCTTAGAGGAAATGGAGACTACCGTCTGGTAGCTGACTTCTCCCTAAATATAAGGAACTTGACCTCACCTTCTTTGGCTAAAAAAAACCCCAATGTCGAATCTCTGGTTTGAGCTTCATCGGAAAATGGAGTAGTAGGGAGAGAGAGGAGTTTCCAGGTGTGAGGAGGATGAATGAGGAGAGGTTCTTTATATAGGGAGCTCGGGGACTCCTTAGTCATCCGATTGGCGCTTTTATGGTGGTCATTCATTACCTAAAACTCACTGGACGGAGACTTTTCATATTTGCCGACGCTACTCGATTTCCCGGCGAGTGAACAGTGTTGTCATCTGAAGGAATATGGTGCCATTTGACCTAACGGTCCCTACCTTCACATCAACCTGTAGCTATTTGTCTTGACTAGTCCAGAGACCGGCCATGTCGCACTGCTACTAGTTGACTGAGTATGTCGAACCTGCCTTGGTACCATGACCAAATTATTCACTTATTAAGTTTTAATGGCACATATATATCATGTTCTTTTATGAGCTCCTGCTCGTGTCCATTGGCCTATGGCCCACTGTTCGAGTTTTTCAAAAACATGATATATTAGCCCTCAGGTTCCAAAACCAAGGCCCTCGACCTATGAGAGCTATTCGAGCTCCCGTCGAGAAGGTCTCCCAAATAGTTTAAGCATTGGCACATAGTTAGGGGAGAACACTTCCGACAAAATAGGTTTTCACTGTCCATTATACCGACTGGTATAAGGGCATCTCCGTTTATAACCGATGAACGGGTTTTCAACTTCCTTCGAGGAAGTCTCATCAAACCAACCGGGTATGATCTACTTACAATCGGTAAGTAGTTTTTCTGCATAATTTTCACATCACTCTCTCTAAATGGTGATGATTAAAATACCACTAAACAATGGGTTTTTATACCGAGGTACTTATCATCCCAATCGGGTATGATATATAATCCCACTCACCCGCTAGTGTAGTGAAATTCCACTTAGTTGGGTTCCGTCCTTAGCAAGCTAGACTTCGACTGGCGTTCCCCATGTCTCGTTCTCTGGTGAGGGCACGACGGCCGGAGCTTTCAATCTGGGTAGGTAGCTCTCCTCGAGAGGTTCTTCCTTTCGGTCCTAATTTGTCCGAGAAAGGACTGAGGAGGTGTTGGGAGGGCTCGAAATGGCCAATTTCAGCTTGGCCGAAATAGGGCAACTTCGGTCCGCCAGAGTTGCTTCACTATTCCATCATGCTGGTGCTTCTCCAACGATTCTCGGATTGACTGAAATTTGCTATTAGATAGCTATCTTCTCCCGGTTCTAAAAAGCCCGACCACTCCTTCTAAGGTTAAGAAAATGTTCAAGTCGAAGCTCTGATTCGAGCTTCACCGGGAAATGGAGCAGTAGAGAGAGAGAGAGAGAGAAGTGTTCAGGTGTGAAGACAATAAATGGGGATGACCTCTTGTAAAATCGTGTATTAATTGGGAGAGATTTATTACTAGTATTAATATTGCCATAAATTATTGATATTAATTTATATAATTTAATTTCAGTATTAAATTATTTGTATTAATTTCAATAATTAAATATATATTAATTTATGGCTATTTATGATACGTTCGCAAAAAAATTTTTGACCAAAATTTCGGGTTACAAATAAAATCATACTTCCTAAGAGGTCACCCATTCTCACACTACTCTTGGGTAAACACGCTTAACTTCAAAGTTCTTATGGAACCTTATTCACTTGAACCAATTTGATTTTTCTTTTCTAATTTGTCTTAAGTTTCTTTTCCAAGGTTTAATGAACCCTTTGGATTATCCGAAACTTGTAAATTTCCAAATTGCTTGTTACCAAATGATCGGGTTTGTAAACCGGCTCGGTTTTCTTACATGGTTTGACCGGTTCTTTTCCCAGTTTTCCTTAACTCAAAAGTGTAGGTTTTACATTAATGGATGGGGTTTACCGCAGTTTTGGAAAACCGTTTTTAATTTAGGAAAAGTGTACTCATCAACCAAACATAATGCTAAACCCATTCAACCGATATGTAGTGACTCAGCCCGTTTTTCCCGGGCTGGTTTGTTAGTATTCCTGAGGCATTTCGCGGTTGTAGGTAGACATATTTCTCTTGTAACTACAATATTCCAGATAGGGAACATGAAGTCTTCATTCACTTCATAATTTCTTGAATTCAACCCATCTGGAAATCCACTCCTAGTGAAATACCAACTTTTATAAATTTGTAAATTTGTCAAAATTCCCTCTCGAACATTGAAGATCCTAAATTTTTGCCTAATTGCGATGAAGCCTCCAATTTTCCCAAAATTACCAATTGGCCTTAATTTCACCGATCATTCCCCCAATTTCCTCAAAATTGCCAATTGGCCCTCAATTGAAAAATAATTGCACAAAAGTCCTTCAATTTTAAAAAATTCCCAATTTTCCCCAATTTCTTCAATTCTTTGCATTTTGATCCCCAAATCTGTATTTGATAAAATTGACCCCTCAAATCCAGTTAATTGCGTCCTAGCATGATACTTTTAATTTCCCATTCTTCATATGACTTAATCATGCTTTGAATCATCGATTTTGACCCCAAAACAAGCTTAAATGGAGCTTCACCAAAAAACTGTACATAGAGAGAGAAAGTTTCAAAATTTTATCAGCGAGGTGCAGTTGTCGGAGCTCTAGATTTGAGAAGTTTGCTCTCATTGGGGTGGTTTGAGGATCAAGAATGACCTTAATTAATATCCTTGGTAGGAAGAATTTGATCAGTGAAGTTATGTCATATTCTCTCTCTAAAGCTTAATTGTTTTGATGAGTAGAGGTGGAGGGTACTGACATGAAAGCTCCGGGGAGGTCAAAGGTTGGCTGAGAGGACTAGTGGAAGGATTGGCTTGGCTACAAAAGGCCTGGGTGGCAGAAATTTGGCCCGACTGAAATACGCTACTTTAGGTCCTTTGGAGTAGCGTCACAATTTGGGCCTTCTGGTGTTCCTCCAGAGGGCCTCGGGTCGAATGGAGGGTGCCGCTGGTTAGAGGACTTCCTCCTAGTTCTAATGGGTCCTCTAGTAGCATCAAGGGTTGAGAAAGGGGCCAACTTCGGAGCTGTGGTTCATGCCTCACCAAAAAATGGAGTGTCTTCCCCTCTTCGCTCATTTGTAGGATGAACAAGACGGGGGGGGGGGGGGGGGGGGGGGGAGGAGCTCTTTATGTAGAAAGATTGAAAACTGATAGGGCTACCGGTTGACATAGGACTCAACCCCTGTCTCGCTTGTTGGCGGTCAAATCGGAGCATTTTCCAAGTCGCCAAAGGTCGCCCCTTCTCCCTTATCCCTTTTTGTCAGGTTTCCTAAGGAGGAAGACGACACTATGCTGCGCGTGCGAGCATCGCATGTGCAGGCTTACCATGTGGCGCTCCGTGATTGGTTGGCTTTGCTAACATGGCTTCCTACTCAGCTGCCTAGTCAGCCTTTGACTCGCTGACATGACACATAGTGGCCTTTCATTGGCCACTCATTCCTACAGTGCGTATGTTTAACAATCAACACACGCACTTCAGCATGAATGGATCACACATTCACATGGCAGCCTGTCCACTACACCCACTTGTGGCGTTAGAGTGACTTTACCGTCCACATAGATAGAAGCCCATTCACTTCTACCTTGGGGATGAGTGTATGTTCATGACATCTAACACTCAAATTTGAAAAGAAACTTTGTGTCCGTATGAGGATAGAGACCTCATCCTGACCCCACCCCAGTCTCATGCACATGAAGCTATGCCAAGCTTCCATAACTGCTGGCACGACAATCTGCCATTATCTCCACCATGTCGTCCAGTAGCCCTTAGGATGCATCACTACCCTTCTTGGGTGTCTTAATAGTCCCGAAGCTCAAGTGCATGCACAAACAAAGTTTTCCATATAAGCCATTAATCTTTAGTGTCACTGGTCCAACGACCCCGACTCTCAACTCGAGCTATAGCTGTTTGTCTAGATCAGTTCGTCGACCTGGTCTTGTTGCACTAACGCCAGTCCATCGAGTATGTCGGTCCTGTCTTGGTACCATGGCCAAATCACATCATTCATTAAAATATTCATAGCTTATCATCATGTTTGTTTACGAGCTCTTCCTCGTGCCAACTGGCCTTGGGCCCACTGTACGAGATTTTCAAAATCGGGCATTTAGGTCCCCCCCTCCAAGTTCCAAAACCAGGCCTCTAGCCTATTTGAGCTATTCAAGCTCTCGTCAAGAAGGTCTCACAAAATTTTTACTCGTCTTTCACATAAATCGAGTGTGATGACATCTCTGCTTATAACAATTAAACGAATTTTCCACTTCCTTACAGGAAGTTCAGCATACCAACCGGGTATGATCTACTTACAACTGGTAAATAATTTTTTTTGCATAGTTTCCATATCACTCCAACCAAGTGTGATGTTAAAATTCCACATGGTAGTGGTTTTTCATTTTCAAGGTACTCATCATCCCAACCAGGTATGATGTGAATAACCCACCCACCCGATAAGTGCACAGTATTCCTTCTTAGTCGATTTTGCCTCCACGCTAGCTTATCCTTGCCGGCATTCCGGTCCTTTATGTTCCTACACGATTTGGACATCCTCATCTATTAATATCTGGTATAATAGCTTTCATTCCTCACGTATGAATGAAATGACTCTAAATTTTCGGTTAATTGCATTTAGGTCCCTAAAGTTCTTAATCCTTGACTTTAGGTCCCTAATACTAACTTTTCCCCAAATTGAGTCCCGAAACTTCTAAAATTCACTTTGGCTCCTCAATTTACTCAAAATAACTTAAGGGGTTCAAGTTTCCCAAATTTCCAATTTGGTCCCCAACTTTTCAATAATTACCATTTGCCCCTACTTTATAAAAATGGTAATTTGACCCCAATTATTTCAAAAAATCGACCAATTGGTCCTCCAACATTTTTTCCATGGCCAATTGGCCTTCAATTTTGGGAAATTATAATTTGGTCAGTCAATTTTACGAAATGCCCAATTTCCCGCAAAATTTCCCCCCAATTCCCCCCTTCTAAACTGGCCGAATTTGATTTCATCAAATTGACCAATTAATCGAGGTTAATTATTGAAATTGAAGGTAAAATTGTGTTCCTACACATCCATACAATTCAATTGAGCATTGAATCGCATGAATTGACGCCAGAATGAGCTTAAACAGAGCTTCGCCAGAAAACTGCACTTAGAGAAATAAAGCTTCGAAAGCTTATTGTTGGGGGTGTGGCGGTTTGAGTTTCGATCTGGGCAGATAGCTCTCGTCCTAAGGTTTCTCCTAGGATCAAGAATCGCATCAATTCATGTCGAATTGAGAGGGAATTTGATCAGTGATATTTTGTTGATTCTCTCTCTAACACTAATCGAAAATTACAGAGGGGAGCAAATTAGCTTTCCTTTTCGCTCTGATTCAGTCGTATGAAGGCTGAGAGGGTGTTAGGAGAGCTTGATTTGGCCTAAGAAGGGCTCAAATTGACCATTTTTAGCTCAGCCAAAATAGGGCATCTTCGGTTCGTCGGAGCTGCTTCACTATTCGATCATGCCAACATTTCTTCTGCGATCCTTAGAGCAAATGGAGACTATTGTCAGGTAGGTGACTTCTCCTTGAATCTAAGGAACTTGACCTCACCTTCTTTGGCTGAAGAAAACCCCAATGTCGGATCTCTGGTTCGAGCTTCATCAGAAAATGGATCAGTAGGGAGAGAAATGAGTTTTCAGGTGTGAGGAGGATGAATGAGGAGTGACTCTTTATATAGGGAGCTTGGGGACTCCTTAGTCGTTCGATTGACACTTTTATGGCGGTCATTCATTGCCTAAAACTCCGTAGATGGAGACTTTTCATATTTGCTGACGCTGCTCGATTTTTCGGCGAGTGAACAGTGCTATCATATAAAGGAAGAAGGCGATACTGTTCCGAACCGGACTGTATCGGTTCGAACCAGGTTCAATGCTTAAACTTGTTGGTTTAGGCCCGATTTAATCGAGTTTTTCAAAATTAAAAATTTCTAAATTCTTCTAAATTCATTCTCTATCAAATGGTGGATTAAATTCTCTAATTTGAATTTTTCAAGCCACCTAGGAAAATGAATTTAGAAATCGGTTCAATAGTGGTTTAAATCGGTTCAATCCGGTTCAGGCCCCCGTTCACTTGGACCGGTTTGATTTTCACTTCCAATTCATCCCAAAGTCCTTTTCCCTAACTTTTATGACTCTTTAGAACACTCGAGATTTTTAAATTTCCCATTTTTCCCTTTCTCTAACGGTTGGGGTTCGTGAACCGGTTCGATTTTCTCACCTGGGTTGACTAGCTCTTTTCCGAGTTTTCTTGTCTTTAAGTGTCACGCCACGACCCAGTTTGGTCGGATCCCCGTGTTCAACTCGTTACTCTCCTGATTTACTAAAGTGTTTCCCCTTATATTATAAACCGTAAAGAGTAAGGCGTTCTTTAGACCTGCACCTTTTTCCAGGAATATCATAAATCAAAACTGCATAGTAATTTAAATTAATCGTACCTGTCTTGCAGATGTTTAATTGCGCAAGTCTTTTAAGGTTTGACTTTTCAGGACTTCCTGAAAGGGGTATAAGGGAGGGGTGAGTACAACTACTCAGTGAATGGGATTCAAATCTTTTGAATTTCAAGAAAAACATTTATATGTAGTGTGCTAGACTCCTTTCTTTTCAAAAATCCCTTCATTTAAAAAAAATTTAGGTTTTTCCATTATTTCTCAGTTACCGGTGTGTCAACACCCAACACACATTCTTCATCATGAAGGTTACACACATTCGCAAGTTAGTATCACTACTGAACCCGCTAATGGCTTCGGAACGACTTTTCCTGCCACCCGAATAGTAGTACAACCACTTCTACCCTAGGAATGAGTGGATGTACGAGACATCCGACCCAAAATCCAAAAATCACTTCTTCATATCTGTATGAGGATAGAGACCTCATCCCGTCCCCACCCCAGTCTCATGCGCTTGGTGCCTCTCCAAATTTCGCACAGACACCTGAAACGACGATCTGCCCATATACTCACCGGATCATCCAGGGCCCTTGGAACACATCATTACCCCTCATGGGTGTCTTGATGATCATGTACTCATAGTGCATGCACAAACAAAGTTTTCTTAAATTACCATGTAATATGTGGTGCCATTTGACCCAACAGTCCCGACCTTCACATTAACCTGTAGCTGTTTGTCTTGACTAGTCCAAAGACCGGCCATGTCGCACTGCTACTAGTTGACTGAGTATGTCGGACCTACCTTGGTACCATCAGCAAATGATTCACTTATTAAGTTTTAATGACACATATATATCATGTTCTTTTACGAGCTCCTACTTGTGTCCATTGGCCTATGGCCCATTGTTCGAGTTTTTCAAAAACATGATATATTAGCCCTCAGGTTCCAAAACCGAGGCCCTCGACCTATGAGAGCTATTCGAGCTCCCATCGAGAAGGTCTCCCAAATAGTTTAAGCATTGGCACACAGTAAGGGGAGAACACTTCTCACAAAATAGGTTTTCACTATCCATTATACCGACTGGTATAAGGGCATCTCCGTTCATAACCGATGAACGGGTTTTCAACTTCCTTCGAGGAAGTCTCATCATACCAACTGGGTATGATCTACTTACAACCGTAAGTAGTTTTTTTGCATAATTTTTACATCACTCTCTCTAAGTGGTGATGATTAAAATACCACTAAACAATGGGTTTTTATACCGAGGTACTTATCATCCCAATCGGGTATGATATATAATCCCACTCACCCGATAGTGTAGTGAAATTCCACTTAGTTGGGTTCCGTCCTTAGCAAGCTGGACTTCGACTGGCGTTCCCCATGTCTTATTCTCCGGTGAGGGCATGGCGGTCGGAGCTTTCAATCTAGGTAGGTAGCTCTCATCTAGAGGTTCTTCCTTTCGGTCCTAATTTGACCGAGAAAGGACTGAGGAGGTGTTGGGAGGGCTTGGTTTGGTTTGAGGAGGGCTCGAAATGGCCGATTTCAGCTTGGCCGAAATAGGGCAGCTTTAGTCCGCCAGAGTTGCTTCACTGTTCCATCATGCCAGTGCTTCTCCAACGATTCTCGGATTGACTGAAATTTCCTATTAGATAGCTATCTTCTCCCGGTTCTAAAGAGCCCGACCACTCCTTCTAAGGTTAAGAAAATGTTTAAGTCAAAGCTCTGGTTTGAGCTTCACCAGGAAATGGAGCAGTAGAGAGAGAGAAAGAGAGAAGTATTTAGGGATTACCTCTTGTAAAATCGTGTATTAAATGGGAGATATTTATTACTAGTATTAATATTGCCATAAATTATTGATATTAATTTCAATAATTTAATTTTAGTATTAAATTATTTGTATCAATTTTAATAATTAAATATATATTAATTTATGGCTATTTATGATACGTTCGCAAAAAAAATTTTGACCAAAATTTTGGGTTACAAAAAAAATCATACTTCCCAAGAGGTCATCCATTCTCACACTACTCTTGGGCAAGCACGCTTAACTTCAATGTTTTTATGGAACCTTATTCACTCGAACCAATTTGGTTTTTCTTTTCTAATTTATCTTAAGTTTCTTTTCCAAGGTTTAATGAACCCTTTGGATTATTTAGAAGTTGTAAATTTCCAAATTGCTTGTTCCCAAATGAACGGGTTTGTAAACCGGCTCGGTCTTCTTACTCGGTTTGACCGGTTCTTTTCCCGATTTTTCTTAACTCAAAAGTGCGGGTTTTACATTAATGGATGGGGTTTACAGCAGTCTTGGAAAACCGTTTTTAATTCAGGAAAAGTGTACTCATCAACCAAACATGATGTTAAACCCATTCAGCCGATATGTAGTGACTCAGCCCGTTTTTCCCGGGCTGGTTTGTTAGTACTCCTGAGGCATTTCGCGGTTGTAGGTAGACATATTTCTCTTGTAACTACAATATTCCAGATAGAGAACATGAAGTCTTCATTCACTTCATAATTTCTTGAATTCAACCCATCTGGAAATCCACTCCTGGTGAAATACCAACTTTTATAAATTTGTAAATTTGTCAAAATTCCCTCTCGAACATTGAAGATCCTAAATTTTTGCCTAATTGCGATGAAGCCTCCAATTTTCCCAAAATTACCAATTGGCCTTAATTTCACCGATCATTCACCCAATTTCCTCAAAATTGCCAATTGGCCCTCAATTGAAAAATAATTGCACAAAAGTCCTTCAATTTTAAAAAATTCCCAATTTTGCCCCATTTCTTCAATTCTTTGAATTTTGATCCCCAAATCCGTATTTCATAAAATTGACCCCTCAAATCCAGTTAATTGCATCCTAGCATGATACTAATTATTTCCCCTTCCTTCCTATGACTTAATCATGCTTTGAATCATCGATTTTGACCCCAAAACAAGCTTAAATGGAGCTTCGCCAAAAAACTGTACATAGAGAGAGAAAGTTTCAAAATTTTATCAGCGAGGTGCAATTGTCGGAGCTCTAGATTTGGGAAGTTTGCTCTCGTTGGGTGGTTCGAGGATCAAGAATGACATTAATTAATATCCTTGGTTGGGAGAGTTTGATCAGTGAAGTTATGTCACATTCTCTCTCTAAAGCTTAATTGTTCTAATGAGTAGAGGTGGAGGGTACTTACATGAAAGCTCTGGGGAGGTCAAGGGTTGGCTAAGAGGACTAGTGGAAGGATTGGCTTGGCTACAAAAGGCCTGGGTGGCCGAAATTTGGCCCGACTGAAATACGCTACTTTAGGTCCTTTGGAGTAGCGTCACTATTTGGGCCTTCTGGTGTTCCTCTAGAGGGCCTCGGGTCGAATGGAGGGTGCCGCTGGTTGGAGGACTTCCTCCCAGTTCTAATGGGTCCTCTAGTAGCATCAAGGGTTGAGAAAGGGGCCAACTTCGGAGCTGTGGTTCATGCCTCACCGAAAAATGGAGTGTCTTCCCCTCTTTGCTCATTTGTAGGATGAACAAAACGAGGGGGAGAAGCTCTTTATATAGAAAGATCGACAACTGATAGGGCTACCGGTTGACATAGGACTCAACCCTTTTCTCGCTCGTCGGCGGTCAAATCGGAGCATTTTTCAGGTTGCCAAAGGCCGCCCCTTCTCCCTTATCCCTTTTTGTCAGGTTTCCTAAGGAGGAAGACGACACTATGCTGCGCGTGCAAGCATCGCATGTGCAAGCTTACCATGTGGCGCTCCGTGATTGGTTGGCTTTACTAACACGACTTCCTACTCAGCAGCCTAGTCAGCCTTTGACTTGTTGACATGACACATGGTGGCCTTTCATTGGCCACTCATTCCCAAGTGGTTGCTGATAGTATTTATGTTGACCGTTGACTGTGACACATGGCGTCCTCTGATTGACCTCTTATGCCACTGCCATGTGTCTGCCTCAAGTTGGCCGAGGCTTTTCGACATGGCTCTGCCACATGTCAACCTCTAATTGGTTGACCGTTTCTCTAATATCTAAGTCGGACACTGATTTGTCACCTTTTCCACATGTTAGCTTCACATTGGTTAGCCCGACTAATTGGGCTTCTCCGAGATTGACCGTTGAACGAGGACACGTGTCACCCCCCAATTAGTTAGCGTTGACTAGGCGTGCTTCGCCATGTGTCGCACACTGATTGATCACAACTGCTGACTGGGTGATAACCTGACAGTAGTTAGTTGACTAGCTAGACCGTTGATCATTCGGTCCGACCGAATTTGGTGATCTAAAATTGAAAATCGATCGGTTCATTCTTGATTTGACTAGTTTTCTTAAATTTAAAATTTTCTAAATTCTTGTAAATTCATTTTCTATCCAATGGTGAATTCAATTTTCCAAATTAATGTTTTTATGCCACCTAGAAAAATGAATCTTTGAACCGGTTCCATATGGTTCATCCCGATTCAATCTAGTTTAGGTCTAGTTCGACCTGAATTGGTCTGGTTCTCACACCCTATTTCACCCATGGCTCCTTCCTATGATTTTTGGGTATTTATTGGCCACTTGGAATTTTCAAATTTCTCCTTTTAACCCTTGGTTATCGATTTTTGGTTGGGTTCAACTTCGATTCTTACTTAAAATTTCTTGGTCCTCTAGTGCAGCTTTTTCATTATGTGGAAATAGGGTTTTCATCTTCTCCCCTCCTTAGAGAAGTTTTCTCCCCAAAACGTTTTACATATCAAACAAGTGAGGATGTTTCTCCCTCATGACCGACACCTTCTCCCAGGTCTCCTCTTCTACTTGGTTGCTCCGCCAATAGACCTTCACTGTGGGAATCTTTTTATTCCTTAGGTTTCTTTCCCGTCACTCGGTGAGTGAGATTTTTCCAACATCATACTTGGTTGAGGTGATGAGTACCATTTTTAGTTTTCAAAATCATTTTCCAAGAATGTTCTCCCTTTACTGCGTGAAACTGCTTAAACGTTTTGGGAGATATTTTTGTCGAGAGCTGAGATAGCTCCAATAGGCCGGAGGCCTAGGTGTTAGATACTTATAGGGACCAAGGCCTAGTTTTGAAAAATTCATAAAGTGGGTCTAGGGCTAATGGGCACATGCTAAAGCCCGTAGACAAATAAGCTTATGAGACATGGAAATTTTCATAATCGGTCATTTGTGTGAATTGCTACCGTGTTGAAGCTGGTCCGTCAACTCGTTGGACTAGTAGTTGCTAAGCCGAAGCCAGGTCGTCGAACCTATTGGGCATAGTAGTAATGGAGCTGAAGCCAAGTGTCGGGATTGTTGGGCTTGTAGCACTAAAGATAGTAGATATAATTTCTAAAAATTATTGTTTGTACATGCACCGATTTGCGGAACCATTGAGGCGCCCAATTTGAGGTAGTGTTGGTTCAAAGGGCTGTTGGATGACCTAAGGAGTATAAGGGAAGCTCATCATCCAACATGTCTCAAAGCTCGGGGTAGCTTCTTGCACACTAAGACCAAAAGGGTGAAGAGGTCACGTCCCCGAGTGGACACGAAGTATTTTTGGGTCAGACTACTGACACCTACATAGACTCAGGATAGAAGTCAGGGACTTCTATCAGGGTTGACAGTAATGACACTCCAGTCCACAAGTGGAGCAATCGAGGACTGCTCTGTGATCGTTTGAACCCTTTTTGTTAAAGGGCGTGTGATTGTTTGTTAAACAAATCCCAAGCAAAGGGGAAATATTGAAAAAAATTAAATCTACACATCAGTGAACATGAAATATGTTATAAATCCTTTTGAAAACTTATCCTAATACCTGCTCACTGAGTTTTAGAAACTCACCCCTCCCTTTAAATCTTTTCAGGAAAGAAGACAACCCTCTAGAAAATCCTTACGCCAAGTCCTAAAAATCCAATAAATTTCCTGTTAATGTTTTTAGTTTTGTATACTGTTATTCCAGGGAACAATGATAGAATATACACCTAACTCCTTGTGGTTTTGGGAGTGGTAACTATTCCTAGACCAAAGGGAGTGGTGAATTGCTCATGGGGTTCCGACCAAATTGGGTCGGGGCATGACAATGTTAGTTGCCGGGCTCCTTATATAAAGAACTCCTCCCCATTCATACTCTCCACACTTCCATAGCTCAAGGAACTCGAACTACTCCAAATTTTGATCATCCTCAAACTAGAGCTACGACATCTACCTTTCCCTTAACCTCCGAATGCAAAATCAAGTTCCCTTGGTTCCTGAAGAAGTCCTCTACCTGACTACATACTCCATATAGCTTGGGGGTTATTAGAGAAGTATCGGAGAGCCTGCACACTAACTTTGCTCTGATGGTCGACTGCACCTAGATCACTTCGAGGCCCATTCAAGCCACCTTCGAACCACCTACGACCGAGCCAACCTTTCCCTGATCAACCTTAACTGAGCCCCACCTTTCCTGGAGCCTACTGGTAAGTCTCTACCGCTGCCCTTTGCCAGAATATTCGATTTACAGAACGTATTTCGTTGAATTATACTAAATCAAATTTTGACTACTCATACCACCAATTGATGTGTTATTTGATCCTAGGAGTTTTCCCTTTGAGTGTGCTAGCTTCCCATATCAAGAGCTCTGACAACAGTACCTTCGTCGGTAAAAAATTAAAACTCTCTCTCTCTAGAATAATTTTCTGGTGAAGCTCCGTTTAAGCTTATTTCTAAGCCAAACCCGGTGATTCAAAGCTTGAAATGAACATAGCGACATGGGGAATAAGATTAGAATCATGTTAGGATGAAATTAAGATTGTTTAACATGCTTAATAAATGAATCAAGATTCAGAGACTAAATTGCATTTTTTGAAAAGTTAGTGACTAAATTGCAATTATTGGAAATATGAGGATTTGAGTATAATTTATCAGAATTGAAGGGCCCAAATGGAAGGGAAGAGTAATTAAGGACCTAAAGAAGAGATTTGGGAATTTTAGGTACTTAATTGCAAGTAATGTAAACTTAGGGACCTATATGTAAATAAAGAAAAGCATAGGGACTTAAGTGCAAATTACATATATCAAACACCAAAGGAGCATCAAAGGAAATGACTCCTCATACAAAGTTGCTAATTAAGTTTTGGGGACAAAACTCCTAAAAGGAGGGGAGAGTTGTAAAACCCGTCCTTTTGAGCTAAGGAAAACCGGGAAAAAAACCAGTCAAACTAAGTGAGGATATAGAACCGGGTTACAAACCCAATCATTTGTGAATGGGCAATTTGGGAATTTACAACTCTTGGGTGATCCAAAGAGTTCATAATACCATGGAAAAGAACCTTAGGACGAATTGGAAGAGAAATACCATACCGGTTTAGATGAACCGAATCCAACTGGATTGAACCGATTTATGAACCGAGTGGGTTCATAAACTAGAACCGCTAGAGAACGGGAAAATCAGATAAATTCAACTCCCTTGTGCCCCAAAGAAATTTATAAACCTTAGGAAGGAACCTTAGAACAAAGTGGGAGAGAAAAACTAGATCGGTTCGGGTAAACCGGACCCGAACCGGTTTAAGGACCAAGCAGGTTTATGAACCGAAATTGATAAGTGATGGTAAACTGGGAATCTTATGGACCCAATATTATTATCCTAAATTGTTTGTTAATTTTATTTTGGAAAAGCTAATAGTGTTATGATTTAGGCATTTCTCCTATGTGGTCTATGAAGGTAGTTAATACCATTTTAGCACAAAGAGAAGTGACGACTTGTTCACAAGTATCGACCGATCAAATTGGGTCGGGGTGTAACAACTTTAGTGGTATGAAAATCAAGTTTTCTAAAATAAATTTTCAAAATTCAAAACTTTCAGAAAACTTCTATGAAGTGAAAATTTTAATAAATTCCTCCTTAACTCTGTAGAAATGGCTGCCAAGAGATGAACCCAAATGTACATGTATTAACACTACAGGACACACCGTAGAATCGATGAGAAATCCTGCTCCTAAAAGAGGAAGGGATATCGAAAGACAAGAGCCGAGGAGGGCTCATACTAGAGTAACTCCACCCGAGATAAACCCCAAATATCATAAGCTTTATTAAGACTTTGTCAAAATATTCGGGAACCAAACTTTAACTCAGAAGAGGCCCCTTATTCGGTCGAAAGCCCTCAACATAAAATTGAAGAGGTATAATCCCAAAATACCTCTCTCATGACCACGTCTCTTTTTGATATCTTGAGGCACTTGAAGACACTATGTTAATTAGGGTATAAGTATTTCAAAGGAGAGAATGATGCACAAGTTGTTATGGATTAGCTCGTTAGCACCAAGAAGTTAATGGGTCTTATCAGAATACCACTAGATGAAATGATCGCCATGGCGGAGTTATTTTTGGAAGGAAGTGCTAAACGATGGTAGAAAAACGTGTGAATCCTCACCACCATTGTACTAACATTGGAGGAATTTGAAGGGGGATTTTTAGAAAAATAATTAACCCCTATTTAATTAATAAATAAAATCAGGAGTTTTTCCTATTACGAAAAGACTAAAACACCATCTTTGAGTATAAAACTTATTTTAAGGAGATTAAGCATTTTGCTCCTAACCTAGCTAGGCAGCCGATATCTATCAAATATTTGTGTATGTTTTTAACTTAGACATACAATACCGAGTAAGAGTGCTTAGAAAACCCATGAACCTAGTTATCATTATTAGTATGGTACGCGAGTGTCATCGTCTAATTCAAGCAAGTCAAAGAAGAATAGAACACTTAAGCGAGAAGGGGGATAAAAGTACTATTCAACAATTTATCTTAGGGCCAATTTAATTTATTTGAAATTAATTATTATTTTATCCACAAACTTGAATTAGGGTCATCTATTTATTTGTTTTATGGGTACCAAACTTCATTTACTCACTTTGTTACCGTGGATATTCACACTACTTATTTAACATTTTTTGTTCCATTCTAAATGTAGAGACTTTTCGTTTAGCTTGGGGTGACTAATAACGCACTTGTTAATGCACATTCCAAGACACATTATTTGGTATCTTTGTCAACCGCCTCACCCATGTTTACATCTTCCTAACTAACTCATCAATAATTGTCTCAATATATAGACTTGCTTTCACAAGGCAGTTGATTAAAGAAAGTATCATTGGATTGCAGGAAAAAATAATATTGATGTGAAATAATATTATAAATTAATAATAATTAAGATAATATATACTTAAAAGTTAAAATTTATATATATAATATAAATTTTTTAATATTATATATTAATAATATTTATTTATTTTATTAAATTTAATATTATCATTTTTAATATAGATAAATATGCTTATGGTATATAAAATTATTAAATACAATTTTAAAATTTTCATCAATAACTATTTATTAGTGGCTATTTAGTTTCGTACCACATGTGAATTTCGATTTTTTTGGTTTCGTATCAAGTAAATTACGACCACTAATTCTATATTTTTTTAATAGTTGTATAGATAACACTATTGAGTTTTTCATTTTTTTGGCGAGGTAGGTGTCGACCATTTGATAACATATTATATATGAATAATATATTAATATTAATTTTATATACACTTAAAATTCAGTATTTTAACCATAAATAAGTCTAATTTTTTATTTGTAAATAATATTATTAAATTTAGTGAGCCCGTTTTCAATTTGAATTGGAAAGCCGGACTCAGAAGTGGTGGTTATTTTAAGACCAAAATAATTATAATTAGTTGTATAACGGGAGATTTAAATATATTAAAATTATAAATGAGAATATTTATTTAAAAATAATAATTAAATATTAGATAAAATATAAAAATATTTTAGTTAAAAAATTTATATTACTTATAAATAATATCTATTAATTAAATATAAGTGAGAAAATACTTAACTCATATAAAAGGGACAACTTTAGAAAATCTCAAGCATGAAGAATTTATAAACTTATCCACCTGCCATCACCAATACCAACCTGGACAAGTATATTGAAAAACAATTACACTAACTAAAAAAATATTAAGTTTAAGATCATCATGTTCGATATCTAGGAACCTTTGCATCCTAGCTATCGAAACCTTCACATAAGTGATATTGGCCCTAGAACCTTCACCAATCCCATTTATTTCCTTGTTGCTATAGTAGAAATGTCAGTAAGGACGGATACTGATACCTCTTTTCTATGATTGACAGCTGGATAAGCCAGAAATTTATTTTCTTATTCCATCCAAAGAGCAATTTCTCTATGCAAAAACAAATATATGACATGCCAATTCTCAATTTCTCTGCTTAAATAATTTGATTAAGCTCTTTTAAAAATAGTTCAGTAACACAGTCAAGGTAATACCTAAGTATGGGGACATTTAAACTCAGTCAATAATTTGAGAGATTCGTACATAAAATAGTTTTAAAAATAAAATCAATATGACAAAATGCAAATAAATTGCAATGATATAAGTTGTCATACCCAAAAAAGGCTACATCTTCAAACACAGTAACTCATTAAACCTACCCAGAAAAAATATAATTCATTTAATTTCCAGACCATCAAAAGACTCTCAATGTTCTGATTCCTAATATGTAATTAAGCTATTTTTCACAATTTGTAAACAAAATGTAGGCCTGCCCACGAGTTTTTTTTTTATCTAAGTTATGTCGTGGAAGTGAGTAAACAATGAATATTAGCAGTTGGGAATGTACCCAACGAATGTTCATATCCATTACTGAATATCAGTTTCAATGTGCACAATATACCTCACTACCCTAACAAATTAACTGTGTTCACATTACACCTGATATCATCAGGCAATCTGTTTCATCTTGCTCATGAACTTCTATCAAAAACCTAGGTAAATGGGGCTGCAGTGGAAGAAATAAAACTGGGGAAAAGAACCTTCAAGTCTACAAAATTTCTTTTGGGAGAACAATTTGAGATGGAAACTAAACAAAAACCCGCCAAAGATGAAGGTGTTCAAAATTGCAGAGCTTATCTAACATTACACCAAGGGGAAATGCTCATTCTCACCTTCGTGGGAACCCAAAGTTTCTCCAAACTCATTCTCCAACTGGTCAAACTTATTGTGCAGAAACAACCTCCAATCACTTTCTTTTAGAAGAGGTCATTGCTTGATAATGGGAGTTTAGAAGTTGCATGAACAAGAATCAGCAGCTTCAATGATTCCATCATGAAGGAGTATATCGAGAGTTCAGAGCATATTTCACAACTTCATAAAAGGAGACCACAATCCCAACCGAAGGGCCTGCACGAGCAACACGGGGACCAGCTCCAGTAAAGAGACCTTTAAGACCTCCATCCCTGGTCAATTAACAAAGGCACTTGATGAGTCACATGAAACTCACACGAATTTTCCATTATTATCAACACTTAGAATTCAATATGAAACTAAGATATACCTCCAGATCTCTGCTAGAGTTTGCCTTGTAGTCATTCTCAATGCCCGGATTGGGTCCTTCTGAAAGTTAACTCAAGAGGAGACATAGCTTGTTAATGACAATTCAAACACAAGAAAACTAAGGAAGATTTAGAAAGTGCATTATAACTATGTTTCAGGCAATAATCTATTTTCAAAACCCAGTAGAAGATTAAAATACTTAACAAAAAAAGATTTACCTCTATCTGCCTTCGGGTTTTAGCAACATCAAGTGGGCAAGTGGCAGCAGCAGCGAGACTTCCAGCAGAAAAGCCCGCAAAAAAGTTTGCTGCAAGGATGTTTACTGCATTGTCCTCATCACCCACAATTCTGAGGAGCTTTCTTCGTATCTAGGTATGCAAGACAAGAAAATTTTAACACAAAGGGACTAAAATAAGCCAAATATTTAACTGTGTTAAAGATATCTGGTCAGAAACCTCACAGGTTCAAGAGATGACCAACAGATAGCAGAAAAGGGTACATCACGAGCAAGCTGTGCCCCCATGCCTGTCCATAGGACTCTATACCCTTGCACTGTCACATGTAAAACAAATGATAACTCAATATTGTGACATTATAAGACATAAAATGATACAAAAAAAGAAGCAAAGATAGAATGATTGCAGCAGAACCAATGTTGATATAAACAAAGTAAAAACAGAAACCTCAAATAATCACAGACATCAAGGAAAATTTTTTGATACTACAGAAAACAAATAAATCAGTTAAACTTACAATTGTTCTGGGAATTACTCGTCGTCTTGACATCTGAAACAATGCCAATTAAGGTCTTCCATACACCAGGGGGCTTCTTTCCATTTTGAATTTCCTTGAATGCCTAAAATTATATGGTGAGTGCCAAAGTAAGGAGGTGAAATATAAACCCTAATTGTTAAATCTAGAAAAAAGTTTCCACAAATATGGCACAGTAAAAAATCAGATCAAGATTAGGTGTGCTCACTATTAGCCAAATATGGTAATGGGCCATACAACAATCATAATAATATCGTACTAATCATTTGTAAAAGAAAAGAATATTACACATCTACCATAAAAAGAAAAGAATATCACACTTATCCAGTGTATGTGAGAAAAGATTCTACACAAGATCCAAGAGATTTCAGAATAACAAATACCTGCATACGTGTTCGTGCAAGCTCGATAGGATAGCAAGATGCACAAGCCAGAGAACGTGCTAATGATCCAGAAATTAGAGGCACGTATGGCATTAGGTTTGGAGCTTCCTGAGAAGTGAGTTCTTCCAATGTGTTGCGGAATACATCATAACAGGGTAAGTATATGCCCACCTGTTTCCATAAGTAAAATTGTTAAGAATAAATAAATCAACTAACACAAATCTCAAGAACATTCTTCAAAACTCTAAAGCTCATATGAGTGATAAGTGTACCGTTGGTACAGCAAGTGCAAGACCAGCGTTGGTGCCTCTCCACAACCTCATAAATCCTTCCTGAAAGAACTCTCATGTCAAGCAAAATATGTGAGGATGATTGCAATTACATAAATAGATCTAGCAAATGCATGATAAACACAAACCAAAACAACCAACCTGTCGGATAATCTTATAGAATACATCAAGTGTGCTTTTGTATTGGAAACAATCGGGAGGGCATATTGAAACAGTGCCCTGAATTCCAGCACGTGCACAAGACGGCGAACATCTTAAATCTGCAAACATCTGGTGATATAGATAAAGCAGGGAAGGAGTATTAACAAAGATTGTGTTACTTTACACAAACATCCACTAAGAAACAACAAAATGGTATGATATATGATCTTATACCATGTTGGGTCCAAAACATGCCATTCGACCAGTAAGGTTGCTTAGTGGATGTGAATAGCATACTCCAGCAGCCTGTGCTTGCAACCTTGTCTGACAATCACAATGTATTAAGTCTTTCAGCAGGCTACCATTTAGCAGCACACAACATTGTATTTAATACAAAAGATTAAATTTCCAGCAGAAGTATAAAAATCACAGGTATCTAAGTGCAGGACAACATCTTATTACACAAGAAAAATGATATCACAAAACTTTGACTGAGTTTAGAATGCCTGACAAGGAATAAAGGTAACAGAACCGTATAAAGATATTGCAAAACATAAACAGACAATAAAGCTCTGAGTTTATAAGAACCAAATAATTCATTGGCATAGACTTCTTGACCACGAGAACAAAAAAACTCAAGAAAGGGAACCAAAGTGTGTTAAGTCTCACTGAGAATTACCTTTGCAACGTCAAGAGGATTAACTATAATTGCCGATAGAACAGCAGCACCTGCGGCAGAGACTGCCCTCTCTGCAAGCCCCAACATGACATCTGAAGAATTGCTGCCTTTCAAACTGTGAGAGTTCAAATCAGAAGAGCCACCACTCACAGAACCACCAATCGCATATTCAACAGTTAGCGTGTCATGGCCGCTCAACTGGGCCATGGAAGAATGATCGTTCGCGTTCATCCAGGGATGGCTTGTACGCTCTTATTCTACCATGCTTTACCCTCAAACCACTGTCCAAAGGAATTAAACTTAATATAACAATGAACCACCAAAAAAGAAAGACTTTGCTCTTTCATCATCTACCCAAATTCATGAAATTCCAATATTATAACCCGGCATTTAAGTGGAAAGCACCAATATTTTCAAGCAAGACGCCTATTCAAACATGGGAATTCATCTAGTTTCCCATTTTTCCAAATTCCTTGGAGAAGGGGGCAAGATAAGTTGTAGAAAAACGCTCACCCAGGAAAAAACGGAGAAGACGGAAAGCGACTTCCTTCGCTCTCCTTGTTCCAGACAACAAAGTCAAGAGCCAAATTAAATTATTTCTCGAGGAGAAGACGAAAAATTGCAGCTGCAGCTAGGATCGATTTAATGTTCAATCAGGTCGAATTCGTGGAGAACAAGAGCCTAGTGATGGACGTTTCTCGGCCTCATTCCACACGGCCCTATGTTGCGGCTGGTAACGGCGTACCAATTAAAGGAAATCTTTGGCCGCTGAGGTGCTGATTGACCTGTGTGCTTCTAGGGCTTTCCAGGAAGCATGAGGAGAGGCGTGAGTCGCGGGCTCAACTTTAAATCAATATATGTAATTACTAAAAGAATATATTATTGAACACCATAATATTATGTATTATTTTATTTATTAAAGATTTTTCATTTCCATATATAAGTTATTAATACTAAATTTATCTAAAATTTACCTTAATTAATGATATTTTCTAATTTAATAAATATATATATATTATTCATTATATACAACTAAAAATTAATATTTTTTAATTTAAAATGATTATTCTAATATTTTGTCATTATAATTTATTAATTATTTTTTCGAATTTAATAATTTAATTTTTAAAGATTATGAGTCTTGAATAAACGTTACTGTACATTTATTTATTCACAAATAATTTTTTAAAGGAATATTGGCTTTTTAAAAAATCATGAGGCTTAATAATTTCATTGCTTAAATAATAAATAACTAAAATTTAAAATTAATAAATCCTAAAAAAATATTTATTAAAATATAAAAATATTAATCAATTATATTTTTAAATATCAAAACTTCAATATATAAAATATATTCATAATAAAATCAATGTGAACATCATGTATAGTAAGAACACCTTAAACCAAATATATAAAAACAATCACAATTATTTACTTAGTTTATGTGAAGATGATGAAATGTATTATTCAATTATGAGAAACAATGCATAGATATAGTTAATTTTTTTTATAAATACGTATGACTACTAAAGTAAGAATTATAATAAAAAAGTAATATATTGTAGTTGATATTTCAACCAACTATTATTAATTCGGATTAACTATCCAAAATTATACATATAAGGATTATAATAATTATCAATATATTTAATTATTCTAAAATTTGAATATTACCTTATTAATTTAAACTAATTTAATAATATAAATATTTTATAACTTTGATAAGTTTTCATTGAATAATTAAAATTGGGTGAACCCATGGATTTATCTATTAGACTAGATAGTTCTTTTTTTTTTTTGCACAATAACTAATATATAATTCTAAGATGGTCTAATTATGACAAATATATTATTTAGTTGTGTGAGTCTTGATATATTAAACATAAACTTGATAATAATTGTGTAACATCAGAATTTTGAAATCCAGATTTAAGCCGATTGAAATAAAAAGTTTAGAATGAGAATTAAGAATAAAATCTCGAATACAGAATAAGAATCCTAATTAGTAATTAAATTCCGAACAAAAAATATAAATATAAACCAAGAATGGAACCCTAATTTGGAAAAATAATCACATTCTTGATTTAAAAGTTAAATTGGATTATAATAAAATGTTGGAAATAGAAAAGTGAACCCGTTGTTGGGAATAGAAATTCAATCATATTAGGGTTTAGATTTTCAAGCACAAAAGCCGAAGATTTTGGAAAAAATCGATTTTCACTCGAATGGGGCTGATATTTCACATTAAATTACTAAAGGGATCGAAGAGGCTAATAATGTAATTGACACTTTTGGAAAGTTTGAAAATAAAAGGGAACCAAGTCGGGTAGGATTTAACCAGACTTTAGTTGACCCAACTAACCATCCACCTAAACTCACCCAACCACCTACTCTCTTGGTTTTGTTCGGTTCAATTCGATTAAAGTCTTGTTCACCTTGATTTGGTTCAGTTTTTACTTCAAATTTCCAATATAATCAATTATCTCTTGAAATAGGTATTTTAAATCCTACTTTGACAACTTTCAATCCCATTTTGACCTACCTTTATGACTTTTGTTCAATTTGAAACTTTTTTCTTGAAATATTTTGATTCTCCTTTTTGGGTTCTTGCTTGGGAAAAATAGGGTTTACTTAAAATCTTGGTAATAAGGAATACCGAGGAGAAAAAGAAATTGAGATTTAAGACAATAACAATTAAGTGCGAAAATATTAATCATTGAGCATTTAGATAATGCTTATGATAACAAAGAATTCATGCCTTACATCAAGGTCGGTCCGGATATAGTGTTTGTCACGCCCCGACCCGGTTTGTATGGAATCTCGTGAGCAACCTGCCTATGAAACCTGTCACCATGATTCAAGGAAAACTGGGAAAGAAACGGTCAAATTGAGGAGAAAACCGAACCACTTGATGAATAAAGAACAATAAAGAAGGGTTGAAATGAGAATTTGGAAAATACCAAGTGACCAAGATGTCACATAAATCACGAGAAAGGATTATGAAGGAAATTAGATGAGAAAATTGGACTGGTTTGGTGTGAATCGGACTTGAACCGAACTGAACAGGATTGAACCATACATGAACTGGTTTCTAAATTCATTTTTCTTAGTGGCTTAAAATGATCAATTTGGGAAATTGATGCCATTGTTGAATAGGAAATAAATTTAGACAATTTTAGAAAATTTTAATTTCGAGAGAACCGGTCGAATCAGGCTTGAACTGACCGATTTTCACTTTCTAGTCACAAAAATCGGTCGGACTGGACCGGTCAACGATGCATTGACCGGTTAGTGCCTAATCAGCACACACACGACCAATTAGAGTGCGACGCATGGCAAGGCGCACTCTATTAGCCGATCAACGGGTGCCCACTTAGTAGCCACGTAGATACACCAGCTAATGAGAGGCTGCCACGTGTCTGGTCAATAGGTCAATGGCTACCATGGCAGCTGAGTCGGATCGCCATGTCAGCAGGACTAACCAATCATGTGCTGCCACATGTCCAATCAACCGGTCAATGGATGACATGGCGGTTGAGTCTGTTCACCATGCCAGTAGGACCGACCAATCACATGCTACCACATGGCCGACCCACATGTGCGAAGCTCGCATGTGCAGAACAATGTCATCTTCCTCCTCCGTCCGATGACACTATTCATCGAGGAAAAAAGTCTTTCCTTTTCCGGCGAAGGGAAATTTGCTCCAATTTGGGTAATTTCTGATCAGGATGAGCACAACCAGTATGAAAATTGGTCGAGCAGAGGGTCCCCGAGCTCTCTATATAAAGAACTCCCTATATAAAGAGCTCCCCTCTATTTATCCTTTACACACCTTAATTCACTCCTTTCTATGAAGTATTGTTGTCACGCCCCAACCCGATTTGGTTGGATCCCTTGAGCAACCTGCCACTCCCTTTTGTTTATGAAGGTTTCACCCTCTTTCAAACCGTAAGAAGTAATGCATCCTTGTTCCTCTTTTTCCTAGAATAACATTATATAAAATGAATATATTTAGAATATTCATACATATCTTATAGCTCAACTATAGGAGGGTCTTTAAGGTTGGTTTTCCTCGGTTACCTGAAAAAGGGTAAATGGAGGGGGTGAGTTCTACAACTCAGTGAGCAGGTGTTGGGAGTGAGTTTTCAAAATATCTTTCGTTTATAAAAAAAACATGCCAAGGTTATCATTTTTTTAAAAGGATTTTCCTCAAATTCATGTTTGCAAAACCTTTTCCATTTCCATATTAGGTGTGTTTAGCTAGCTCATCACCTTGTCTCAGGAGGCATTTTAGCAAACAAACACACGACCTTCATCAGGAAGTGTACACACATTTGCAGGTATAGCATGTCCACTGCACCCACTTATGGATCAGAGCGTCTTTACCATCCACCATGATAGAAGCCCGTCCACTTCTACTTTGGTTCTGATTATACGTCCTAGATGTCCGACCCTCAGACCCGAATGCCACTTCGTGTCCATATGAGGATGAAGACCTCATCCTGACCCCACCTTGGTCTCATGCTTAAGAAGCTCCCAGAGCTTCAAGACCAATTGGCATGACGAACCACCCTTATCTCCACTATGTCGTCCAATAGCCCTTAGGACCCATCACTACCCCCTAGGGTGTCTTGATGGTCTCATACCACAAGTGCATGCACAAACAAGAGTTTTCACATAATAGTCGTCATCTTTGGTGCCAACGGTCCAACGACCCCGACACTTAACCCGACTTGCAGCAGTTTTTCTAGGCCGGTCCATCGACCTGGCCTTGACGCAATGCCGCTAGTCCATCGAGCATTGGCCCATACTTTCAAAAAAATAGCAATTTGGCCCCAAATATTTTGAAAATTAACCAATTGGTTCCCCAAGATCTTTCTCATTGCCAATTGGCCTTCAATTTTAAGAAATCCCAAGGAGGTCCCTCAATTTTTTGAAATCCCCAATTTTCCCAAAACGTTTCCCTCAATTTCTCCCCTTCATACTGACTGAAGTTGATTTCTTCAAATTGTCTATTTAATTAGGGTTAGTTACTCTGATTGATGGTATGAATCAGTTCCTACATTTCCATACGATTCAAATGAGCTTTGAATCACAACATTTGGGTCCGAAATGAGCTCATATGGAGCTTTGCCGGAAAACTATTCGTAGAGAGAGAAAGTTTCGAAAGTTTACCGCTGAAGGTGTGGTAGTCCGAGCTCTTGATTAGGGGAGGTAGCTCTAGTCCTTAGGTTCATTCTAGGATTAAGAATTTCTACAATTGAAGTACATATGAGGGTGAATTTTATCAGTTAAATTCAACACTTTTTCTCTCTAACACCGATATGTAACAATGGTGGAGGGCCGAATTGGCTTACCTTTCAGCTCTGTTGAGGCTGTGTGAGGGTCGTGGGGGCATTGGGGAGGCTTGGTTTGGTCGGAGGAGGTCTAAATTTGGCTGAATTCAGCTCGTCCAAAACATGGCAGCTTTGGTCCGTTAAAGCTACTTCACTGTTTGATTTTGTCGGCGCTTCTTCGGCGATCCTCGGGTCGAAGAGAGTTTGCTGTCAGGTAGTTGACTTCCCCTGGTGTTTGTAGGACCTGACCTTGCCTTCTAATGTTGAGAAAAGTGCCCAAGTCAGAGCTCTGGTTCAAGCTTCACCAAAAAATGGAGCACTTGAGAGAGAATGGAGATTTGAGGTGTGTGGAGTATGAATGGAGAGCAGCTCTTTATATAGGGAGCTACAGGACCCTCTATCTGATCACTTTCCATTTTGGTCGAGCTTATCCTCACCAGAAAATGCACTAATCAGAGATAATATTCCTTCATCGGAGAAGGAAAGTTTTTGAACCAATGAATAGTGTTGTCATCATGAGGAAGAAGACAAACCGATGAACTATTCCGAACCGGACCGGTTCAGTTCGACCGAGTTCAATGGCGAAAATCGGCCGGTTCAGGCCCAATTCGACCGATTTTCTCAAATCTAAAATCTTTTAAATAAATCTAAATTCATTTCCTATCTAATAGTGGCTTCATTTTCCAATTGGATCAATCTAAGCCACCATGAAAAATGAATTTAGAAATCGGTTCATGTATGGTTCAAACTGGTTCAATCTAGTTTAGGTCTGGTTCACCCTAAACCAGTCCGATTTTCTCGTACCATTTGTTCCAAGGTTCTTTTCCATGATTTTTATGACTCTTTGAGTCACTTGGGATATGTAAATTTTCCATTTTACCCTTTCTTTACCAGTTTGGGTCCATTAACCGACTCAATTTTCTCTTGTGAATCGACGGGTTCTTTCCCAGTTTTCTTATCTTTAAAGGAACGGGGTTTAAAACTCTCCCCTCCTTTTAGGGTTTTGTCCCCAAAACTAAATCGACAATCCTTTGCATCAAGAATCATTTCCCTTGATGTCAACTTGGGGTTTGCTTGACATACTATTACTTTGGTTGTTCCTTCACTTAGTCCTTTAAGCTACACACTTAAGGAATCTTTCTTCCTTTCCATTATTCACTCACTCCATATAGTGTATCACGATCAATTATGTTTGATCCACTAATCCCAAGGTACATCCTTAGGTCCACTTCTTACTCTACTTAGGGTAAGACTTTTCCTCTTAGTGTTCTTATCCAAATCACTCTGTTGGGTGTTCCATAAATGTCCGATTGTCCATATTTCCAATCATTCCCTTGGTTGTTGATGCTCTTTAGCTTAGCATCCTTTCATACTTTTCGTCCTTAACCCCGTGGGTTTTGATATGATTTCCTTCTTATCTTATTTTGGTATTTCCTCCATCTTTTATTTACTACGACTCTAGTTCCAGTTCTTAGGTTTGACTAATGAACTTTGTCTTACTTGGGTCACCTTTTCCTAGGACCGTTGGAACTACATGTCCCTTACAACATGACATGTTATAGAAATGTCTTTGTCCATTATAGTTCTAGAAAATTTTCCCTCGATAACAGTTCATGCCTTTCCAACCGTTTAGGAGTCGTGTGGCTTCGTTCCTTCTTATTACCCGGTAGTGTTCCCCAACTACCTTTGGTGTTCTCCAATTGTCCCTTAAATTTTGACATCATGATCGTGTCGGTTTTTCCTTACCTACTCATTCCTTCCCAACTTCCTTATTGGTTTTTCCCCGGTTCCAACCAGCGGGTTTTCTGATGACTTACCGACACGTTGGGATTCCTCCTCTCTTATGTCCTCCCTCATTTCCAATCACATCCTTTACTCAAGGACTTTCCTTTCTTCCATCCACTCTTACTCACTCGTGACCATTTCATCATTCCTTATTTTGAGTTAATCCCTTTCAGTCTACGTGTCAATTCCTTTATTTAGGGAATTCTCTTCTTATGGTTTCATTCTCTACTATGTCCTTCGAAGTAGAGACTTGCACCTTAGGAGCTATGCGTTTAACCTTCTTACCATTCCTTGAAGGTTTCCTTTCTTCATTTCCTTACACCCTTTTATATTGGGGCATTTTCCCACTTTCAATCCTCCATTGTCTTAAAATCTCTATTTCATCCCTTATTCCCTATCCAATGAACTCTCAATTATTGGGTCTTATTTTGTGTACTTCACACTATGCTCAGCCATCCATCTTTAGGCTCCATTAAGTGAGCATGGACCATGACCAATCTTGATGTCACCGGTCATTTCCCTTAATTACTTCTTAATTGAAGGGCTTACTTCTCCAAGGTTTCTTAGATGTTCTTTCCTTTATTTCCTTATTAAGGGTAGTCCACCCCTTTTTTACTTGTACGGCATCTTTTGATACTATCTTCCTACTTACCCATTCCTTGGGTTTAACTTACTCCTTGAATCCTTATGAGTACTTTTCCTTTGTACTTGATCTCTCCATCTCAACCAACATTTCATTTGTGAGCTTATCTTCTTTTCCACTTTGGTTGGTTTCATTACCTCTTAGTTGGGATATGTATGTCTCTTCAAGGCTCCATTTCTTGGTGGGATTCTCCCCCTTTCTCCCAGAAATCCTCTTTCATTCGTCTTCGAGAGTATCTAACCTTAAATGACATCCTTTGATGTCATCCTCCCCTGCTTACCTTTACTCTTGAAATCTTGTGGGCAAGTCTTTTGTACCCCATCCTCATTCCCACTTGTATGACAATACCAGTCTATTTATTTTAGGGAGAGCTCAAATCCTCCTTGTTTCAAGGCCTATTGATCACCTTGCGAGAGGCTTACTTAATCCTTCTCATGGTTTGAGTTTGGTTGTTAATCCATTTTCGGCCATTAATTTCTTTAAGAATTTCCTTCCCCCTTTTCCGTCGTTTGGCCTTCTCACTTCTCCCTTCTTCACCTAGGTTTAAATCCATGATTTCTTACGAGGGTCAGTTCATTAATTGCCTCGCCCCTATTATTCTTCTTGTCCAACTGTCTAGGGCAGTTGTCTCTCAAGTTTACTTGTCCTTGATGCCCATCCTATCGCCCCTTATAGGATGTAGTTGTTACTACTTCACCGTCCTTTTTAGGACATCATTTATCCTCCTTGATCACCCCATGGTTACTAGTCACTTCCCATTGCTAGGTTCGTTTATAATCTTACTTGGCTCCTTCGTCCTTCCAAGGTAGGTCACACTTTGCTATCCCGGGATTTTCCATTGACATCCAACATTCAAGTCTTCTTTTGCGGAGGTATTTCCTTGCTCCCAGATGGCTTGTAATTCTCCTTAAGGAAAATTTCCTTTCATCTATACTTTTCTCCATTTGCGATTTTTCTCCAGCCCCTACCTTTGGTCCTTCTTGCCTTCCATCCCTTTGGGCCCCGATAGTTGACATGGTTCTTAAGAGGTATTGCCCTAAATCCGTGGGGTGTGGGATAATCTTTTATCTTATGTCCTATCCCTATAACAGTTTATCTTAGTACTTGTCCTTAGTAGTGTGGGTATTTTCTTATGTAGTGTCCCCATCGTCCACACTTATAGTAAGTCATTTCTTGGGTGGTCCTTTGTGGTTCCTCCAATACTTTGTGCATTGGGGAGCCTTTCTAGGGGATTGTTGGTAGTTTTATGCTATGTCGTCCTTGAGCCTGATCACCTTGACGGTTTTCTTGTCGCGTCTTTCTAGCCCAGTAGTTACTCCAAGAGTTCTCCTAGACTTCTTAGTCACCTTGTCGGTTTACTTATCGAGCCTTCTTTTCCCAATAGTTTTCCCCAAGAGTTCTCTTAGACTCCTTAGTCCTCTGGTTCATTTCCCTATTTGGGATGGGATTCTCTCTAGTCTCCGTGGTGTCTAGGATAACATGGGTTTGTTTGGTTAATTTTCTTAGGGCAATCTTCCTACAGTTGAGGCGCAAGCTCACATCATTTTTTTAGGAATTTGGAGTTATTCAATAATGGGGAAGGAGTACAATACATTGGGGTTTTAGCCCTATTACAAAAAATGTGGTCATAAAATAGATTGGGAGCTATTGGTTTCTTGATAAGCACTTTTCTTAGTAAGGTTATAAGCCCTTGTTGGCGTTCTTGGCTTCAGGCTTGGCTACCTTCATACTCGGGGCTGGAACCATCTTCCTGGATACTTCCCTCTAATGTCTCTTGTTTCTTTAGGACTTTTACTATACCTCGGGCATTGGAGAGCTTTTGGGGTTGTCTTTCTATGGTGACATAGTGCTGAGTGGTGTTAGTGACGTCAGTCCTAGTTTTCTTTGTTACTCTCTTGGGAGCCATTTGTAAATTTTAAAAATTTGTTTCTCTTACTTTCTATTTTATATAGTCTTGATAATGTATTCGAGGAAACATGCTCTGATACCACTCAGGTTGTCATGCCTCGACCTGATTTGGTCGGATCCCCATGAGCAACACACCACTCACTTTGGTCTATAAACAGTTTCACCCTCTTCTAAACCACAAGGAGTAAGACGTCCTTGTCCTTATTTTTCCTGGAATAACATTATACAAAGCTGAATATATTTAGAATAATCATACCTATCTTATAATTCAACTACAAGAGGGTCTTTAAGGTTGGTTTTCCTCGGTTACCTAAAAATGGGTAAAGGGAGGGGGTGAGTTCTACAACTCAATGAGTGGATGTTGGGAGTGAGTTTTCAAAATATCTTTGGTTTATTAAAAAACCATGCAAAGGTTATCATTTTCTTTTTAAAAGGATTTTTCTCAAATTCAGGTTTTCAAAACCTTTTCCATTTCCATATTAGGTGTGTTTAGCTCTCTTAGCCCACCCATTTGCCTCGAGAGGTGTTTTAGCAAACAAACACACACCCTTCATCAGGAAGGGTACACACATTTGCAAGTGTAGCATGTCCACTGTAACTACTTGTGGATCAGAGCATCTTTATCGTCCACCATAATAGAAGCCCGTCCACTTCTACCCTGGGTTTGAGTGGACGTTTAAGACGTCTGACCCTCAGACCCGAATGCCACTTCGTGTCCATATGAGGACAAAGACCTCATCCCTATCCCACCCTGGTCACATGTGTAAGAAGCTTGTAGAGCTTTAAGATTAACTAGCACAACGAACTTCCCTTATCTCCACCATGTCTTCTAACAGCCCTTAGGACCCATCACTACCCCCTAGGGTGTCTTGATGGTCTCGTACCACAAGTACATGAACAAACAAGAGTTTTCACATAATAGCCATCATCTTTGGTGCCAACGGTCCAACGACCCCGCCACTCAACCTGACCTGTAGCTGTTTGTCTAGCCATAGTCCCCTCGACCAGCACACGTCCTCTACAAAGGTGAAAGGTAAGGCAATTTGACCCTCTTCCATCGTTACAGTTCGGTTCTAGAAAGAGAAAGTGATAGAGTTCTTTGATAAAATTCATGCTAATCCTGATAGCAATTGTCCCAATTCTTGATCATAGGTGAACTCTGATGACAAGAGATGTCTACCCCGATCAAGATCTCGGATCACTGCACCTCAAACAGTAAGCTTTCGAAGCTTTCTCTCTCTATGTTCAATTTTCCGGTGCAGCTCCGTTTGAACTCGTTTTGGACCCAAATCCAACAATTTCATGTGCAATTGAATTGTTTAAAAGTGTGTAAACTAATTCCTTTCATCAATTTGAAGAAATAACCCCAATTGAATGACCAATTTAAAGAAATTAAATTCGGTCATAAAAGGGGTAGAAATTGGGGGGTATTTGGGGAAAATTTTGGAATTTCGATAAATTGAGGAACCTCGATGCAATTTCTCAAAATTGAAGGTCAATTGGAAATGAGAAAGATGTTGGAGGACCAATTGGTCAATTTTCAAAAGAATTGGGGCCAATTGGCTATTTTTGGGAAAAAAGGGAAAAATGGTAATTTTTGTGGAAATTTGGAAAACTTGAGCCCCTTTCTCAATTTTAAGTAAATTAAGGATCCAAGGATGATATTGGATGCCTTGGGACTCAATTTAGAGGAAATTTAGCACTTGGGACCTAAAGTCAAGAAACATGAACTTTAGGGACCTAAGTGCAATAATCCTAGGATTTGGGGCATAGTCGCCCATACATGAGAAAAAAAAGGCTGCCCTGATAATGATACCCAAGCTGTGTAAGGACACCTGGGACCGGAATGCAAGCAAGAGAGAGCTAGAGTGGACTTGAAAACTGACTAGGGACGAACACGTCACAATCAATAGGTGAGTGAGACTTTTATACATTATTCTGGTTGGTATAATGAGCTCACTTTTATGAACCAAAAACCTACTTATTAGATTTTATGTAGGATGATTTAAACATCATGCCCAATTTGAATGATGAGTTTCTAAATGGAAAAACCCGCATTCGGTTGTAAGCGGATCTATCATCACACCTGGTCGGTGTGATTACTTAAAAGAGGATTTTGTCAAAAGTGTTCTCCCCTAACTATATGTCACTGCTTAAACCATTTAGGAGACCTTCTTAACGTGAGTTAGAACAGCTCATCATCCCACCCGGGTATGACGTTAGTAAGCCCGCTCATAATTGACAAGTAGATTTTTAGCTTTAAAATTATGCTCATCATCCCAAGTGAGTATGATATTTGAAAAGTCCCACTCATAGTGGCTTCCAATTTAGAAAATGTGCTCATCACTCCAACCGGGTATGATATTGGAAATTTCCACTCACCTGATGACTGTGATGTGTTCGTCCCAATTCAGCTTTCCATGTATTTATATTTAGGCCCTTATTTTTGCCTTATTGCAATTAGGTCCCTAAAGTCTATAATCTTTTTTGCCTTATTGCAATTAGGTCCCTAAAGTCCATAATCTTTAACTTTAGATCCCTAATTCTCAATTATTTTCAATCAAGTCCTTGGGGTTTCCAATATCCTTGGGTACTTAATTTTCTCAAAATTGTAAATGGAGCTCAAATTTTCTAAATTTCTAAATTGGTCCCCAACTTTTCCAAAATTACCATTTTGCCGCTAACTTTCCAAAAATGGTCATTTGGTCCCAATTCTTTCAAAAATTAACCAATTGGTCCTCCAATTTTGCAAAATCCCAAAAATTTCCCTAAATTCTCCCCCAATTTCACCCTTTTCATTTACCCGAATTTGATCACATCAAATTGACCATTCAATTCATGTTAATTGTCTCCTATCATGGTGCTAATCGATTTTGTCACCTCCCAATGACCAGAACAAGCTTTGAATCACCGTTGTTTAGTCCGAAATGAGCTCAAGTGGAGCTTTGTCGGAAAACTAAGTATAGAGAGAGAGCTTCAAGAACTCACTATCAAAGGTGTAGCGGTTTGAGCTCTTGATCTAGGAAGATAGCTCTCGTCCCCAGAGTCCTTATAGGATCAAGAATCGCTGTAATTTGTGTCCTCAGTAGCAAGAATTTGGTTAGTGAGATTCGACACTTTCTCTCTCTAGAACTGAACTATTCCGATGAGGGAGGGCCAAATTGACTTACTATTTTCCTTGAAGAGGTTGAGTGTGAGTTGTAGAGGCTAGGGGAAGAGTTGGTTTGGTCAGAGGAGGTATGAATTGTCCGAATTTTGATCAACAAAAATAGGGCTGCTTCATGACCAATGGAGCTGCTTCTCTAGTCGTCCTTAGGAGGAATGAAGGGTACTGTTACGTAGCTTACTTCCTCCGGGATCTATAGGACCCAAATTCACCTTTTAAGGTTGAGAGAAGTGTCCAAGTCGGAGCTCTAGTTTGAGCTTTATCGGAAGATGGAGCACTTCTCCTTCTTCAAAGGTTAAGGTGTGTGGTGGATGAACGGAGGGGAGTTATTTATATAGGGAGTTTAGGGACTCTCTACTCTACTAGTTTCCTTATTAGTTGAGCTTATCCTCTTCAAAAATTTCCATAATCGAAGGGAATATTCCATCGCTAGAAAGGAAAGTTTTTTTGCCATTGATGAACAGTGTTGTCGTCCTAAGGAAGATGATGACAGTGTTCATTGACCGGTCGGACCGTTGATCGATCTGGTCCGACCGGGTTCAGTAATGAAAATCGACCGATTGAGTCCTGATTCGACCGATTTTTTAAAAATTAAAAATTTCTAAATTAATATAAATTCATTTTCTATCTAGTGGTGACCTTAATTCTCCAAACTGACATTTTTAAGCCACCTAGAAAAATGATTTATCAAATCCAGTTCACCATGGTTCAATCCGGTTCTGGTCTGGTTCACCCTGAAGCGGTCCAGTTTTCCTATCCAATTTACTTCATGTTCTTCCCCAAGATTTTTATGACTTTTTGATCACTTAGGATTTTCCAATTTTCCATTTTAACCTTTCTTTACCATTTTCAGTTCATTAATTAATTAGATTTTCTCATAAAAATTTCCGATTCTTTTCGTGGTTTTCTTGTTCCGAGAGCACGAGTTTCATAACTCTCCCCTCCTTTTAGGATTTTTGTCTCCAAAACACTTACATCTCAAATAGTTGGGGGTACCTAACCCTCATGCCACTTTCGATTTCCTAAGTCTCCTCTTGTACTTGTCCATTTTACCAAAGGACTTTGACCTTGAGAATTTTCTTGTTCCTTAAAACTTAATTATGCCCCCATTCCATCGGGAACTAGTTATCTTGACTTCAACTAGGGTTCGCTTTGGTATATCACCACATGGGTTTACCCCTTTCACTTAGTCCCCTAGACACCATGCTGAAGGGATTTCTCTTCCCTTCCATCATTCACTGACTCCATGGAATTTATTATCATTGGCTCGTCTTACCCACGTGTTTAATGCCATTTCTTTGCTCTAAATCCTCATGCCGTTTAGGGTAAGACTCTTCGTCTTGAGGGTTTTTATCCAGATCACTGTGTTGGAAGTTCCATAAACGTATGGCCATCCCCGTGTCTATTTATTCCCTTGGTCATTGCAACTCCTTAGCTCAACGTCCTTTCGAGCTTTTCGCACTTGTTTCCACATATTTCAATATTATCCCCTTTTTGTCATATATTGGTCCTTCCTCCATCCTTTGTTTATTACAACTCCAGTCCAAATTTTATATTTAACCTTGTCATGCTTAACTAATTGACTTTTTCTTACTTGACTCACCTTTTACTCAGATAGTTGGACCTACATGTCCCTTACATTATGGCATGTTCTAGAACTTGTCTTTGTCCATTATAATTCAAGAACATTTCCTTGATGGTTGTTCTTGACTTCCTAACCTTTCGGGGATTGTATGATTCTGTCCTTTCTTTTTATCTGGTAGTATTCCTCGAATAACTTCATCATTATCCAATCATTGTTTTTAACTTTGATGTCATGTTTTTAATGACCATGTTGTTTTTCCTTATGTACTCGTCCCTTACCAACTTTCTTATTGGGTTTTCCCGGTTCCAACCATCGGGTTTCCCGATCACTTCATGACTTACCGACGTGTTGGGATTTTTCCTCCCTTATGTCGTTCCCCATATCCAATGGTGTCCTTTACTCAAGGATTTCCTTTCTACAATCCATCCTTACTTGATCGTGACCATTTCATGACTCTTTACTCCAAGTTGATCCCTTACGGTCTACTTGTTGATTCTTTGAATTCACCTGAAGGAGTCCCTTCATTGGTTTCATCCTTTACTCTCGTAGTTTGGGGTAGAGACTTCCATCTTTGGAACTACACGTTCGACCTTCTTACCATTCCTTGAAGGTTTTCTTCTTTCACATTCTTACACCCTTTTGGATTGGAGCATTCACCTACATTTAATCCTTCACTGACCTTAATTTCCCCTTTCCCCCTTTACTTCCTATATGAGGTATCTCTAATTGTCAAGTCTTATTTTGTGTCCTCTACATTAGGCCCCGACATTCAATCTTAAGCTCCATTAAATGGGTGTTGACCGAAATTAGTCTTGGTGTCCGTCGTTATTCTTTTAAATCACATTTCAACTTAAATACATCATTTCCCAAGGCTCTATTTCCTTCGAGTTTCGTTTCCTTATTCTTTTATTGCGGTATGCCACCCATCCCTACTTGTTATGACATGAGTCAATACTATCTTCGTGCTCACCCTTTCCTTGGGGTTTAACTTGCTCCTTGGACTTTGGGTACACTTCCCTTGTAATTGGTCCTTTATCCCAACTTGCATTTCATTTGCAATTTTTACCTTCTATTCCACTTCAATTGGGTTCATTACTTCTTTGTTGGGATATGTATGCCTCTCCCGGGCTCCCTTCCATAGTAGGCTTCCTCCTCTTTTCTCGGGAATTTCTCTTTCCTTCATCTTCGTAGGTATCTGTCTTTAAATCAACCTCATGACCTAGTCCTAGTGCACTGCCACTAGCCCATCGAGCCTTATCAGTCCTGACTTAGTACCGTGAAAAATCACACAGAAGTTCCAATTTAATGAGAGTTTTCATGGCTCTTTTTACTCATATTTGTCTATAGGCTTTAACCCGTGTCCACTAGCCTTGGGTCCACTTCACGAGTTTTTTTTTAAAAAAACTAGGCGTTGAGCCCTATGAGTTCAAAAATGGGGCCTTTAGCCTTATGGGGCTCTCCCAACTTTGATTAGAAAAGTCCACAAATGTTTTAATCATTGGCACACAATCAGGGGAGATCATTTACGATAGAATGGTTTTTATCTCAAATATATTCATCATACCAACCAAGTATGATGATAGGTATATGTCCACTCACAACCGGTGAGTGGTTTTTAATTTAATAAAAGTATGTTCATCACCCCAACCGGGTATGACGTTTAAAATGTCCCACTCACAATGGTCTTTCAATTTAAAACGTATTTATCATCCCAATCGGATATGGCGTTAGTAAGCCCACTCACTACTGACAAGTAGGTTTGTAGCTTTAAAATTATACTCATCATCGAATCTGGGTATGATGTTTGAAAAGTCCCACTCACAGTGGCTTCCAATTTAGAAAAGGTGCTTATCACTTCAAACGGGTATGATGTTGGAAATTCCCACTCACTCGATTACTACAATGTGTTCGTCCATGGTCAGCTTTCCAAATTCTATTCGAGCTCCTTTGCTCACATCCTTATCCAAATTCGTTCATACACAATTCGAGTATCCTTATAAGGAATAGTTTGACATGAATAGACCTTCTATTTCCATGTATTTACATTTAGGCCCTTATTTTTACCTTATTGTAATTAGGTCCCTAAAGTCCATAATTTTTTACTTTAGGTCCCTAATTCTCAATTATTTTCAATCAAGTCCCCGGGGTTTCCAATATCACTCTTGGGTTCTTAAATTTCTCGAAATTGTAAATGGAGCTCAAATTTTCCATATTTCCAAATTGGTCCCCAACTTTTCTTAAATTACGCTTTTGACACTAAGTTTCCAAAAATGGCCAATTGGTCCCAATTCTTTCAAAAATTGACCAATTGGTCCTCCAAAATCTTCCTCATTGCCAATTAACAATCAATTTTGAAAAATTGGTCTAAGGTCCTCCAATTTTTCAAAATCTCCAAAATTTCCCCCAATTTCACCCTTTTCATTGACCCGAATCTGATCACATCAAATTGACCATTTAATTTGTGTTAATTGTCCCCTATCATGGTGCTAATCGATTTCATCACCTCCCTACAATCTAACCAAGCTTTGAATCACCATTTTTTAGTCCGGAAAGAGCTCAAATGGAGCTTTGTAAAAAAACTAAGCTTAAACGGAGCTTTGTCAAAAAACTATGTGTAGAGAGAGCTTCAAGAACTCACTATCGGAGGTGAGGCAGTCTGAGCGCTTGATATGAAAATATAGTTCTCATCCCCAGGGTCCTTCTTAGATCAAGAATTACTGCAATTCATGTCATGAGTAGAGGGAATTTGGTTAGTGAAATTCGACACTTTCTCTCTCTAGAACCGAACTATTCCGATGAGGGTGGGCCGAATTGACTTACCATTTTCCTTGGGGTGGTCAAGTGCGAGCTATAAAGGCTAGGGGAAGGCTCGGTTTAGCCGTAGGAGGTCTGAATTGTCTGAATTTTGATCATAAAAAAATAGGGCATGTAAACCCCGCTCTTTGGAGCTAAGGAAAAATTGGGAAAGAACCGGTTAAACCGATTGAGAAAATTGAATCGGTTCACAAACCCAATTATTGAGGAACGGACAAATTGGAGAAATTTCAACTCCCGCGTGACCCGAAAAGATTCATAAACCTTGGGAAGGAACAATAAAACCAAGTAGGAGAGAAAAATTAGGACGGTTCAAGTGAACCGGATCTGAAACGGATTAAACCAGTTTAGGAACCAAGCTGGTTTATGAACTAGAATAGATAGAGAGAGGGCAAACCGAGAAATATATGGACCCCAAGTGACCTAAAGAGTCACATAAGTCATGATAAAGGACTTTAGGATGAATGGGGGATGAAAACCATATCGGTTCAGGTGAACCGAATCCAAACCGAATTGAGCCGGTTTGGACCAATTTGAACCAGTATTAAACCAAATGACAAATTTATTTTTCTAGGTAACTTAAAAAATTCAAATTTGAGATATGAGGCCACCATTGGATAGAAATTGAATTTAGAAATTTTTAGATATAAAAAATTCAGTCAAATTGGAGGTGAACCGACCGATTTAAGCTTTGAACCCGATTCAGACCAGTCCGGTCCGGTTCAGACCAGTCCGGTCCGGTTCAGAACAGTGTCATCTTCTTCCTTCAAATGACAACACTATTCACTCGCAGGAAAATCGAAGCAGCACCAATGAAGAAGTAATGTTTTTGTTTAGTACATTTTAGGCCATCAATGACTCACATAAAGGTGCTAAACGGATGGCCGATGAGTCCCCGAGCTCCCTATATAAAGAGTCCCTCTCCATTCATCCTCTACACACTTGAAAATCTCACTCTTTCTCAACTACTTAGTCTTTCGACAAAGCTCAAACCAAAGCTCTGATATAGGGTCTTTTCTAATGTAAAGAAGGTGTGGTTAGGTTGCTTAGAAATAGGGAGAAGTTAGCTACATGGTGGTAACATACATTCGCTTCGAGGGTCGTCGTAGAAGCACCGACGTGATCGAATAGTGAAGCAGCTCCGATGGACCGAAGCTGCTTTATTTCGGCCAAGCTGAAATTGAGCCCTCCTCAGGCCAAACCAAGGTCTCCCAACACCTCCTTAGCCCTCCTACGGCCGAATTAGAACTAAAAGGTAAGCCAATTCGGCTCCCCTCTACAATTTCCGACAGGTGCTAGAACCAACTAAGTGGAATTTCACTACATGATCGAGTGAGTGAGATTTTTTATATCATACCCAGTTGGGATGATAAGCACCTCGATAATGAAAACCCACTGCTAAGTGGTATTTTAAACATCACATCTGATTGGACTGATGTGAAAATCACGCGAAAAAACTACTTAACAGTTGTAAGTAAATCATACCCGGTTGGTTTGATGAAACTTTCTCGAAGGAAGTGGAAAACCTATTCATCGGTTATGAGCAGAGATGTACTCATACTCAGTTGGTATGATGGACACTTAAAAATATATTTTTGTCAGAAGTGCTCTCCCCTGGTTGTGTGCCACCGCTTATACAATTTGGGAGACCTTTTTTACGGGAGCTGGAATAGCTTTATTAGGCCGGAGGCCTCAATTTTGGAACTTAGGGGCTGTTAGGCTCAATTTTGAAAATCTCAAACAGTGGGCCCTAGGCCAATTGGCACGAGCAGGTGCTCGTAAACAAACATGATATATATGCCATGAAAACTTAATTAGTTGAATTGTTTTTCCATGGTACAAAGACATGACCGACATACTCAGTCAACTAGCGGTAGTGCTACATGACAGGTCTCCGGACTAGTAAAGACAAACAACTGCAGGTTGAGTTGAGGGTCGGGGCCGTTGGACTAGTGGCACCATAGATTATATGACATCATGTGTTAATGTTTATTGTGCATGCACTGTGTTTACAGGAGCTTCAAGACACCCAAGAGAGGTAATGATGTGTCCTAGGGCCCTGGACGACCTGGTGGATATAAGGGTAGTTAGTCTTACCTGAAGCCTTGAGAGAGACGTAGCTTCATGCGCATGAGACTAGGGTGGGGTCAGGATGAGGTCTCTGTCCTCATACGGATACAGAGAATTTTTATAAGATTGAGGGTCGGATGTCACGAACATCCATTCATTCTTAGGGTAGAAGTGGACGTGCTTCTATTTAGGTGACCAGTAAATTTGCTTTGATGCAACAAGTGGGTTCAGTGGATGTATTGGCCTGTGATTGTGTGTTTGATCTTCATGATGAAGGATGTGTGTTGGGTGATGACACACCGTGTTAATAAGAAATGACTCTGAAAAACTGAGATTTTGAAGATGAATTGTTTCAAAGGAATTAAGGAGTTTGACACACTCTAACTTGAAAACTATATTTTTTTTGAAACTTCATTTTAAAAATACCCATTCACTGAGTTGTAGAAACTCACCCCTCTTTTTTATCCATTTTTTAGGAAAAAAGAAAATGACTAGGAATAACAAGGTCGAAAACACACATGGCTCTTCTTGAGTTAAAGGAGGAGGAAACTCCTCTTAAATCGAGAGAGCGATGGGTTGTTCATGGGGATCCGACCAAACTGGGTCGGGGCGTGACAACTAGAGTGGTATTAGAGCCTAGTTACCTTGAAACATTATCAATATTATGCCCTAACACTAACCCAACCTTAAACTATCATGTAGGAAGGAGAGTCCCTTGGAAATACGCGGTGATATCCAGTCCCCCACCTATAACCCTGAGAAAGACATCCAACCGAAGGGAGGAAGCCGAACAAAGGTTTCTAAAGGGCAAGAAACGAGTGCCCAAGGACATGGTGGAAGACTACCGGAAACTAGTAGGAGCCTTACTAGAACTTGAAGGCATCATATACTGTAAACCCCGCCCTTTTTAGTTAAGGAAAAACTGGGAAAAGAACTGGTCGAACCGAGTGAGAAAAACTGAACCATTTCACAAACTTGATCATAAAAAAATGGGCAATTTGGGAAATTTACAATTCCCAAGTGATCGAAAGGGTTCATAAAGTCTTCCAAAAGAACCTTAGGACAATTCGGAAGAGAAAAACCAGACCGGTTCAGATGAACCGAATCCAACTGGATTGAATTGGTTTATGAACCGAGTCGGTTCATGAACCGAAACTGACAAAGAAAGGGAAAACTGAGAAATTTAATTATCCTGAGTGACCTAAAGAGTCACCAAAGTCAAGAAAAAGGACTTCAGGATGAATTGGAGATGAAAACCAAATCAGTTTAGGTGAACCGGATCCGAATCGGATTAAACCGGTTTGAACCACTATTGAACCAGATGCTAAATTCATTTTTCTATGTGGCTTAGAAAATTCAAATTTGATATTTGAGGCCACCATTGGATAGAAAATGAATTTAGAAATTTTTAGATTTGAAAAATTCGGTTGAATTAGGGGTGAACTGGTTGGTTTAAGCTTTGAACCCGGTTAGGACCTGTCTGGTCCTATTCAAAATAGTGTCATCTTCTTCCTTCAGATGAAAATACTATTCACTTGCTGAAAAATCATGTAGCGCTGATGAATTTGAAAAGTCTCCGACCAGGGAGTTTCGGGTAATGAATGACCACCATTAAGGTGCCAATCGGACGACCAAGAAGTCCCCGAGCTTCCTATGTAAAGAGCCCCACCTCATTCATCCTCTCCACACATGAAAACTCCATTCTCTCTCAACTGCTCCATTTTCCGGTGAAGCTCGAACCAGAGCTCCGACTTGGGCACTTTTTTGAGCCAAACAAGGTGAAGTTAGGTTCTTTAGAACCGGGGAGAAGTTAGCTACACGCCTGTAGTCTCCATTTGCTCCGAGGGTCATCAGAGAAGCACCAGTGTGATCGAAGAGAGAAATAGCTCCAGCAGACCGAAGCTACCCTATTTCGGCGTAGCTAAAATTGACCAATTTGAGCCCTTCTCAGGCCAAACCAAGCCCTCCCAACACCTCCATAGTCCTCCTACAGCTGAATTAGAGCTGAAAGGTAAGCCAATTTGGCTTCCATCTACAATTTTTGACCAGTGCTAGGGAGATAACCGACAGAAATTTGATGATAAAATTATCACTCAATTCGGTATCAATTGATGCAATTCTTGATCCTAGGAGTAACCTTAGGATGAGAGCTATCTGTTCAGATCAAAAGCTCAGATTGCCGCACCCCCGATGGTAAGCTTTCGAAGCTTTCTCTCTCTAAATTCATTTTTCCAGCGAAGCTCCATTTGAGCTCATTTCGGCACCAAATTTTGCGATTCAAAATGCAATTGAATCATATGAAGGTATAGGAACTCTAATTTAACTTCAATTTCAACAATTAAACTCATTTGATTTGTCAATTTGATAAAATCAAATTCCGTAGAGTTAGAAGGTTGAAATTGGGTGAAAAATTAGGGGAAATTTGGGAATTTCAAAAATTCGAGGGACTACAGTGCAATTTCAAAAAAAATGAGGACCAATTGGGCATAATAAAGATGTTGGAGGACCAATTGGGGAATTTTGGAATTTTTGGGGCAAAACTTACCATTTTTGTAAAGTAGGGGCAAAATGGTAATTTTGGAAAAGTTGGGGGACCAAATTGGAAATTTGGGAAATTGAACCCCTTTTTGTGAAATTCAATAAACTAAGGTACTAAGGTGAATTTTAAAAGTTGTGGGACTCAATTTGAGGAAAAATCGGCATTAGGGACTTAAAGTTAAAGAAAAATAAGTTTAGGGACCTAATTGCATATAAATGAAAAGTTTAGTTTTCTCATTCATTTGGAATGAATGAATGTTATTAGGCCAATGGATAATGAACAATGATGTTCATATCATGTAGGAACATGAAGTACTGGGAATGCCAGTAAGGACAAGCTTGCGTGAATACAAAGAACCGGTCGAGAGGAATTCACTACATTAATGAGTGAGTGGTATTTTTATATCATACGCGATTGGGATGATAAGCACCTCGAAAATGAAAACTCACTACTAAGTGGTATTTTAATTATCACACCTCAGAGGAGTGATGTGGAAATCAAGTAAAAAAACTACTTACCGGTTGTATGTAGATAATACCCGGTTGGTATGGTGAAACTTTCTCAAAGGAAGTGGAAAACCCGTTCATTGGTTATGAGCGGAGATGTCCTCATACTCGATTTGTATGATGGACAAATCAAAAGTATATTTTGTCGGAAGTGCTCTCCCCTAACTGTGTGCCACTGCTTAAACATTTTAGGTGATCTTCTTGACGGGAGCTTGATTAGCTCTATTAGGCTGAAGGCCTTGGTTTTGCAAGTTGGGGGCTAATATGCCCGATTTTGAAAATCTCGAACAATGGGCCTGAGGATATTTAGCATGAGTAGGTGCTCGCAAACAAACATGATTCTAAGCCATGAAAACTTAATTAAATGAATTGTTTGGCCATGGTACCGAGACAGGACCGACATACTCGATAGACTAGCAGTAGTGTGACATGATAGGTCGACGGACTAGTCGAGACAAACAACTGTAGGTCGAGTTGAGGGTCGGGGCTATTGGACTAGTGGCACCAAAGATTAAATGGCTTTTGGGGAAAACTTTGTTTGTCCATGCATTTAAGGTTCGGGACCATTAAGACGTTCAAGAGGGGTAGTGATGTATCTTAAGGGCTACTAGATGACATGGTGGCGTTAAGGGAAAAAGAGAAGCTACTAGGTTTGTGTTTTTCATCATACCAGTTAGTCATGGAGTTCTGTGTTTGTACTCCACATAGTTCTGTGTTTGTACTCCATGGAATTCTGTGTTTGTACTCCATGGAGTTTCTGTGTTTGGACTCTATGAAGCTGCTGTGTTTGGGATTTCCTAAAGCTTCTATGTTTGAGTTTCATGTGCGCGAGACCAAGATATGGCCTCTATCCTCATACGGATACAGAGTTTTAATCATGTGTGTTCCCTTCATGATGAAGGGCATGTATTAGTTGATAAACACACCGGTTATGGTTGAGGAGTGAGTAATGACGATGAAACTGAGATTTTGAAAATGAGAAAATTTAAAATAAGGAGTCTGGCACAATCCAATTTAAATATTTTCCCCTAAAATTGAAACTTTAAACACCCATTCACTGAGTCATTGAACTCACCCCCTCCCTTATATCCCTTTTCAAGTAACCAAGGGAAACCTACTCAAAGACCTCCTATTAGTAACACCTATAAGACAGGTATGTAAGTTAAAATTTTTATGCAGTTTTGATTTATGTATTCTAGGAAAGGTACATGTTTAAAGAACGTCTTACTCCTCTTGGGTTTAAAAGATAGGTATGTAAGTTAAAATTTTTATGCAGTTTTGATTTATGTATTCCATGAAAGGTACAGGTTTAAAGGATGTCTTACTCCTCCCAGGTTTTAAAGAGGGGAAAACCCTTAGTAAACTGGGAAGAGTGGCGAGTTGCTTACGGGGATCTGACCAAACCGGGTTGGGACGTGATAACTAGAGTGGTATTAGAGCTTATTTCCTCGAATACATTATGAAAACTAGAGAACATAGTAACTAATAGGAATAATTTTAAAATTTACAGATGGCTCCCAAGAAAGGAACCAAGAGAACTAGAGACATAGTCTCCGACACTGCCCAACCAACCCTCTTCATGGAAACTCCTCGAGGAGCCCAAACAACCCCACTTGGATTAAGCTTGGAACATTAGAGATTGTACGAAGAGTTCACCCGAGTGTTTGGATGGCCTAACCTCACTCCTAAGTTGGACACCAACCCTCGAGCTGAGTTTGAGGAAGTACAATCCCATTCCCCTCCTTCTAAAGTTCCTCCTCTAGTGGACATTCCCAAATACCTTAAAACCCTCCCACAATTAGGATGTAAACCATTCTTAGGAGAAAAGGATGTGGGGACTGCTATGGACTGGCTAGCTAGCATCAAGAAACTCATGGGGATAATTAGGATTTCACCAAAGGATATGTTAATCCTGACAGAGTTTTTCTTTGAAGTTAGTGTGAAGAGGTGGTGGGATAATGTCAAAAGCTTGCATGCCACCACCCCCACATGTGAGCTATTTGAGGAAAGATATACAGAAGAATACCTAGCTCCACATCTAATCAACGAGAAGAAACAAGACTTCCTCTGACTCTGACAAGGGCTTAACTCTATCTCGGAGTATGAAACTAAGTTTAACGAGTTAAGACCCTTTGCCCCCGACCTAGCCGGACCTGCGGATGTTTTCCTACGATTTGTGAACAGTCTTAATATGGACATAAGGGACCGAATCAGAGTACTAGGACGCCCCCACGGATTTAGCTGCTATCATCAACATGGCCCATGAATGTGAGCATCTAGTATAGACGAGACACTATCGGTTAGAACAAACTAGTAGGAAAGAGGAAGGAGGCCATGACAACCAAGAAAGAAAAATGGACCTAGGTGGACAGAAATGGAGAATAAGAACGGGGTTCCCTAGGATAATGGAAGGCTATCATACACAAAGGAAGACAAATATAGCCTTGCCAAGAAGAAGCCCCTATTGTTCCAAGTGCTAGAAAAACCATGAAGGACTATGCCAAATATGCTACGAATGTAGACAGCCTAGCCACTTTGCAAAGAATTGCCCAGCCCTTCAGGGAAATACACAATGAAGTACCCACCTACCACTTCAAGGAAACCTAAGGGCACTAGACAGAGGGCAAGACATCGTCACTATATCGAGGGTCCCAACCAGACTATACAACCTCACTCAATAAGAAACACGTGAAGAACCTAGTACCATAGTTAGTACTTACCAAAATTCCCTTGAATAAATATAGGAAAAAATTTATAATTCGTGATTATCATAATGAAAGTTAAATTTTCTACAAAGATAAGATTGTGATACAAGTAGGAGAAAATACAAAGGACGTACCTACAAAATTTAAAGAAGGAAACAGGAAAGGATGGCATCTAAGTATGTCACCTTTAGGATAGATACACTCAAGGACACTTAGAATATCGGAAGAAAAGGGGGAAGAATACTACCAAGGAAGGAAACCCTAGGGAATCATACATATCCTAACTAGGAGGTAATGGAACCAAGTGATGAGGGATAAGGAGATGAGTTTGCAAAGGAAGTGCATGCTGAGATGAAAGAATTAAAGAAGGCATGCTAGGATGATCCAAGGAAGGAAGTTAAACCCAAGGGAATGATTGGACAGCTTGGAACTTTAAATCTTGAAATTTTGAGCAAGAACCCTCAAGAGGAAGAATCCTGCCCTAATTAGAGGAAGAAGTGAACCTAAGGATATCCCTTTGGACTTATGGGTAAGACATGCCTAGTTATGATAAACTATAGGAAGTGAGTAAAAAATAGAAAGGAAAAGATATTCCTTAAGTGCGTGATTCAAAAGGGCTTAGTGAAATTACAACCAAAGGGTTGGCAAGTCAAGCAAATCCTGAGTTAACATTAAGGAAAATTATTTTTGATGCAAAGGAGGTAAATTAAGTTTTAGGGACAAAACTCCTAAAAGGTGGGGAGAGTTGTAAACCCCGCCTTTTTTAGTTAAGGGAAAACCAGGAAAAGAATTGGTTGAACGGAGTGAGAAAAATTGAACCGGTTCACAAACTCAATCATTAGAAAACTGACAATTTGGGAAATTTAAAACTCCTGAGTGACCCAAAGGGTTCATAAAGTCTTGGAAAAGAACCTTAGGACAAATTGGTATGAAAAAACTAGACCGATTCAAATGAACCAGATCCAATTGGATTGAACCAGTTTATGAACCGGAACTGATAAAGAAAGGGCAAACTGAGAAATTTATGGATCCCGAGTGACATAAAGAGTCACAAAAGTCAAGAAAAAAGTACTTTAGGATGAATTAGAGAAGAAAACCAAACCAGTTCAGGTGAACCGGATCCGAACCGTATTGAATCGGTTTGGACAGATTTGAACCACTATTGAATCGAATGCTAAATTCATTTTTCAAGGTGGCTTAGAAAATTCAAATTTGAGATTTGAGGCCACCATTGGATAGAAAATGAATTTAGAAATTTTTAGATTTGAAAAATTCGGTCGAATCAGGGATGAACCATTCAGTTTAAGCTTTGAACCCGGTTCGGATAGGTCCGGTCCAATTCAGATTAGTGTCATCTTCTTCCTTCAGATGATAGCACTGTTCACTAGCCGAAAAATCGTGCAACGCCGATGAAGTTGAAAAGTCTCCAGCCAAGGAGTTTTAGGCAATGAATGATCGCCATTAAGGCACCAACCGAACGGTCAAGAAGTCCTTGAGCTTCCTATATAAAGAACCCCTCCTCATTCATCCTCTCCACACTAGAAAACTCCATTCTCTCTCAACTGCTCCATTTTTCGGTGAAGCTTGAACCAGAGCTCCAACTTGGGCACTTTTCTGAGCCAAACAAGGAGAGGTCGGGTTCTTTTGAACTGGGGAGAAATCAGCTACATGCATGTAGTCTCCATTTGCTCCAAGGGTCGCTGGAGAAGCGCCAGCGTGATTGAATAGTGAAACAGCTCCGACGTACCAAAGCTGCCTTATTTCCACCGAGTTGAAATCGGCCAATTCGAGCCCTTTTCAGGCCAAACATAACCCTCCTAACACCTCCACAATCCTTCTACAGCTGAATTAGAGCTGAAAGGTAAGCCAATTTGGCTCACATATGAAATTTCCGACCGGTGTTACAGAGAGAACCGACAAAACTTTGATGATAAAATTCTCACTCAATTCAACATCAATTGATGCCATTATTGATCCTAGAAGTAACCTCAGAATGAGAGCTATCTGCCTAGATCGAAAGCTCGGACCATTGCGTCCCCGATAGTAACCTTTCGAAGCTTTCTCTCTCTAAGTCCAATTTTTCGACGAAGCTCCATTCGAGCACATTTTGGCACGAAATCGTGTGATTTAAAATGTAATTGAATCATATGAAGGTATAAGAACTCTAATCTAACTTCAATTTCAACAATTAAACTCATTTGATTTGTCAATTTGATGAAATCAAATTCGACAGAGTTAGAAGGTTGAAATTAGGTGAAAAATTAGGGGAAATTTGGGAATTTTGAAAATTCGATGGACTACAGTGCAATTTCAAAAAAATGAGGACCAATTAGGCATAATAAAGATGTTGGAGGACCCATTGGGGAATTTTGGAATTTTTGGGGCAAAACATACCATTTTTGTAAAGTAGGGGTAAAATGGTAATTTTAAGTTGGGGGACCAAATTGGAAATTTACGAAATTGAACCCCTTTTGTGAAATTGAATAAATTGAGAACCTTAGGTGAATTTTAAAAGTTTTGGGACTCAATTTGAGGAAAAACTGGCATTAGGGACTTAAAGCTAAATAAATATAACTTTAGGGACCTAATTGCAAATAAATGAAAAGTTTGGTTTTCTCTTTCATTTGGAATGAATGAAGGCTATTAGGCCAATGGATAATGAACAATGATGTTCATATTGTGTAGGAACATGAAGTACTAGGAACACCAATAAGGACAAGCTCGCGTGAATACAAAGAACCTATGGAGAGGAATTCATTTCATTAACGGGTGAGTGGGATTTTTATATCATACCTGGTTGGGATGATAAGCACCTCGAAAATGAAAATTCACTGCTAAGTGGTATTTTAATCATCACACCTAAGAGGAATGATGTGGAAATCAAGCAAAAAAACTACTTAACGGTTGTAAGTAGATCATACCTGGTTGGTATGATGAAACTTTCTCAAATGAAGTGGAAAACCCGTTAATCGGTTATGAGCTTAGATGTCCTCATACTCGGTTGATATGATGGACAACCGAAAAGTATATGTTGTCAGAAGTGCTCTCCCTTAACTGTGTGCCATTGCTTAAACATTTTGAGAGCCCTTTTTGACGGGAGCTCAATTAGCTTTGTTAGACCAGAGGCCTCAGTTTTGGAACTTGGGGGCTAATATACCCGATTTTAAAAATCTCGAACAGTGTGCCCTAGGCTAGTTGGCACGAGCAGGAGCTCGTAAACAAACATGATTCTAAGCTATGAAAACTTAAGTAAATGAATTGTTTGGCCATGGTACTGAGTCAGGACCGACATACTCGTTAGACTAGCAACAGTGCGACATTACAGGTCGACGAACCAGTCAAGACAAATAGTTGTAGGTCGAGTTGAGGGTCAGGGCGGTTGGACCAGTGGCACCAAAGATTAAATAGCTTTCAAGGAAAACTTTGTTTGTGCATTCATTTGAGGTTCAAGAACATTAAGATGCCCAAGAGGGGTAGTGATGCATCCTAAGGGCTACTGGATGACATGGTGGCGATAAGGGAAAAAGAGAAGCTACTGGGTTTGTTTTTCTCGTCATACCAGTTAGTCATGGAGTTCTGTGTTTGTACTCCATGGAGTTTCTGTGTTTGGACTCCACGAAGCTGCTGTGTTTGGACTCCACGAAGCTGCTGTGTTTGGGCCTTCTTGAAGCTTCTATGTTTGATTTTCATGTGCACGAGACTGAGATATGGCCTTTGTCCTCATACGGACACAAAGTTTTTAATCATGTGTGTTCCTTCATGATGAAGGGCATGTGTTAATTGATAAACACATCGGTTATGGTTGAAGAGTGAGTAATGACGATGAAACTGAGATTTTGAAAATGAGAAATTTTAAAATAAGGAGTCTAGCACACTCCAATTTAAATATTTTCCCCTAAAAGTCAAATTAAAACACCCATTCACTAAGTTGTTGAACTCACCCCTCCCTTATATCCCTTTTTAGGTAACCAAGGGAAACATATCCAAATACCTCCTGTTAGTCACACTTGCAAGACAGGTATGTAAGTTAAAATTTTTATGTAGTTTTGATTTATGCATTCTAGGAAAGATACAGGTTAAAGGATGTCTTACTCCTCCTAGGTTTAAAAGAGGGGAAAACCCTTAGTAAACTAGGAAGAGTGACGGGTTACTCACGGGGATCTGACTAAACTGGGTCGAGGCGTGACATATACCCTCCTACTAGACAAGAGGAACCAATATCACCTCCTAGAAATCCAACACCTCCTCCTCTAGCCCCACAACAACAGGAGGAGAATCCAACAAAGAAGAAGGCCTGTGATAACTATTGGGATGCGTATGCCACCTTCATGAAGGTCCACCAAGTACCTACACCCACTCAACATGGCTTCAATCCCTCACGATGGGTGAAGTGGACTTATGAGTGTGAAGTTGAGGTACTAAGGAGGTACATATTGGAAGCCATACATGAAATTCGTCCTATTAGGGAGCGTGAATGAACCCAATAAATTCCTCATAGCCTTCTGATCAAGAGTCTCACAACCGTTCTAGGGTTAATTCTAGTCCTATGACCCTAAGGGATTAGGGTGTAGAAAATTTTTATAATAAGCCAAATTATGACAAGAAAAACATTTCTTGAATGAATGAAAATAAAGTTTTATTAAAACTTCTGAGTTATTTGATAAATCCAAAACAAAAGAGTATAACAATAAAAATCTAAGTAAAATGTAGGAAATCATCTAAGGAAGAAACTAGTAAATCTCAACCCTTAAGACTTACCCTTAGAATATGATAAGGAAGAAATCATTAAAGGGAGATATTAAGAAAAGGAAAAGAAGTCAAAACAAAGGGAAGCAATCATCAAAGAGTACGAATTTATGGAGAGGAGTTAAAAGATAGTCTCAAAGAAAGAAGAGCAAGGAAAAACAAGAAAGAGTAGAATATTTCAAAAGGGATCAAGAGAATGAAAGCTGATCGAGAAGAAGGGGAATTAAGTATGGGAAAACACCAAGGATATCAAGACCACTAAGGAAAGATGGAAAGAAATTCGAATAACATGAAGGCCCAGGTACAATAATTACTTGTAAAGAACTAAGATACAATTCTTTAGGAACTTTATAAGATAGGGGTACTTGTGGAAGGTAGAGGTACATACCAAAAGGGGAAGAAAAGCCAGAGTGGATGAATCACGCAAGATCCCTAGGTATAAGTGAAGATTGTAAAGAGAGAACTTTTAAAGAATAGTAGGATGATCAAATAAAAGAATCACAGAATGTAAAACACTAGGAGAAGAATGAGAGTAGGGAGTTGGATCGAGGAAGGGGGAAGATCCAGATCAAGACAATCAATCGAGAAAAGATTGCAAAAATAGAGAAGAAATAAAGTCCTCAATAAGAAGTACGAATGTCTAAGTGAGTGTGTTGGAAGCTTGAGTGTGATCTACTAGAAGAAGACCTAGAAACTCAAATAGAAACATTATATGAATCCAATTTAAGGGAGTAACTTATATGGACCAAATCATTCGAAATAGTAAATGAAGTCTAGTAAGAGATGGGGAGTAGTAAAAGAATACACCCTAACCAAGACAAAGGGGGAATACCAATGATAGGAAGATGCAGAAGATTTGGACACAATAAGGATGAGAGGTCCACCTCAAAAGAATAAACAAATGCTAGAGTAAGTGAGAATGAAGCAAGATAAATGGGAGGTACTCATGGATCCAAGGAGTAAAAGTAAGCTGGTGAAGATATCGCCAAAAGGTACTACATAATTTAATGATTTCAATGATAGAACTAGAAGAAATCCCGAGAGAAAGGGAATGTGAAGCTCACCAGAGAAAGAAATCTTGGGAAGACATGGGTGCACCAATGAAGAGGAAATGGAACCAATGCAATCAAGAAGAGAATAAGCTTCTCAAGGACAAGATACTGAAGATGAAATGATCAAGTACAAGGGGAAGGGAATTGTAAGGATTCAAAGGATAATTCAAACCCAAGTAACGTGTAAGTAGGAGGACAACATTAAAAGATGCCATACGAATAAGAAAGGAACTAACTCAAAATAAAGAATAGTGGGAGGAACATTGATGAGAGTAAGTTTGGAAAGAGAATAAATCTTAAAGAGGAAATACACTATTAGGAATGAGTAAATGAAGTAAGAAATAAAAAATTTTAAATATGTCAGCGAGTATCAGGAAGTTCAAGGATTTGAAGATTGAATGACCGAATAAAGAAGTTTGGAAAAGACTAGTAAGTACGAAAACCAATACGACTACAAGGGCATGTAAACCCAACTAACTTAAGGAAATGCGACTTGGGCAAGAAAAGTTCTATAAGTAAGGCACAACGAAGTCAAGCACAAAAGTGATGACCAAAGAATGAGGAAGGTATCCATACAGAATGAAAAGGTGACAAATGCCAAAAATCTATGGAAGAAAATTGATCGGAACTTATAGTTCTGAAATGTTGTTGAGTAAAAGAAGCTTGGAATGGGGAATGGTGCCATGGGAAGGAAGATGTAACTGAAGGAAATGATCCAAGTTCTTCAAAGAAAGATATTCTAGGCTAAATTAAATTCCATGGAATGGCGAAAGGATGAGAATAAGACAAAAATATTAGGTATGTGATGAATGGGATGAACGGAAACAACTGAGAAGGTTGTAAGATGATCAAATAGAAAATTTCATAATAATGAAAAGTTTAAGCCAATACACAAATAATGTGAAATAAGTTTTGGGGACAAAACTTATAAAAGGAGGGGAGAGTTGTAAACCCCGCTCTTTGGAGCTAAGGAAAAACCGGGAAAGAACCGGTCAAATCAATTGAGAAAATCGAATCCGTTCACAAACCCAAATATTGAGGAACGGGAAAATTGGAGAAATGTCAACTCCCATGTGACCTAAAAAGATTCATAAACCTTGGGAAGGATCTTTAGAACCAAGTAGAAGAGAAAAATTGGGTCAGTTTGGGTGAACCAGATCTGAACCGGTTTAGGAACTAAGCTGGTTTATAAATTGGAACCGATAGAGAGAGGGCAAACTGGGAAATATATGGACCCCAAGTGACCTAAAGAGTTACATAAGTCATGATAAAGGACTTTAGGATGAATGGGGGATGAAAACCAAACCGGTTTAGGTGAACTGGATTGAGCCGATTTGGACCGGTTTGAACCACTATTGAACTAGATGATAAATTCATTTTTCTAGGTGGCTTAAAAAATTCAAATTTGAGATTTGAGGCCACCATTGGATAGGAAATGAATTTAGAAATTTTTGGATTTGAAAAATTCGGTTGAATTGGGGGTGAACTGGCCGGTTTAAGCTTTGAACCTGGTTTTGACCGGTGCGGTCTGGTTCGGAATAATGTCGTCTTCTTCCTTTAGATGACAACACTGTTCACTCACTGGAAAATTGAAGCAGTGCTGATGAAAAAGAAATGTTTCCGTTCAGTACATTTCATACCATGAATGACTATCATAAAGGTGCCAAACAGACGGTCGACGAGTCCCCGAGCTCCCTATATAAAGAGCCCCTCTCGATTCATCCTCTCCACACCTGAAAATCTCACTCTCTCTCAGCTGCTTAACTTTTCACTTAAGCTCAAACCAAAGCTCCGATATATGGTTTTTTTTGAGCCAATGAAGGTGTGGTCAATTTCCTTAGAACCGGTGAGAAGTCAGCTACACGGTGGAAACATCCATTCGCTCCGAGGGTAACCGAAGAAGCGCCGACATGATCGAACAGTGAAGTAGCTCCGACGGACTGAAGTTGCCGTATTTCGGTCGAGCTGAAATTGACCAATTTGAACCCTCCTCATGCCAAACCAAGCTCTCTCAACACCTCCTCAGCCCTCCTACGGCCTAATTAGAACTGAAAGGTAAGCCAATTCGGCTCCCCTCTGCAATTTTCGACCGGTGCTAGAGAGAGAACCGATATAATTTTAATGATAGAATTCTCAACCAATTCAGCATCAATTGATGCAATTCATGATACTAGGAGAAACCTCGGGAATAGATCTATCTGCCCAAATTGGAAGCTTGGACCGCCGCGCTGCCGATGGTGAGCAATTGAAGCTTTCCTCTCTACGTTCTATTTTCTGGTGAAACTCTGTTTGAGCTCGTTCTGGCATCAAAACTTACAATTCAAAGTGCTAATGAATCGTATGCACATGTAGAATCTCAAATTTAACTTCAATTTCAACAATTAGAAGTGTTTGATTAACCAATTTGAAGAAATCAAATTCGACTATGTTAGGAAGTTGAAATTGGTGAAATAATTGGGGAAAATTAGGAATTTTCAAAAATTTGAATGACCAAAATGCAATTTTATAAAATTGAGGGTCAATTGGGCATAATAAGAGTGTCAGGGGACCAATTGAGCAATTTTATAATTTTTGGGGCAAAATGGTAATTTTGGAAAATTTGGGGGCCAAATTGGGAATTTGGGAAACTTGAACCACTTTTTATGAAATTGAGTAAATTGTGGTCCCAAGGGAAATTTTAAAAGTTTTGGAACTCAATTTGGGGAAAAATCGGCAATTGGGGGCCTAAAGTAAAAAAGGAAAAATAACTTTAGGGACCAATTTACAAATATTTGAATACTTGAGAATTTAGTCATTCATACTGAATGAAGGTGATTAAGCCAAATGATAATGAACAACAACGTTCATTTCATGTAGGAACATGAGACATCGGGAACACCAGCTGAGGTTAAGTTAGCTATGGACGATAACCGACTAGGTGGAATTTCACTATACGATCGGGTGAGTGAGATTTTTTATATCATACCCAGTTGGGATGATAAGCACCTCGATAATAAAAACACATAGCTAAGTGGTATTTTAAACATCACACCTGAGAGGATTGATGTGAAAATCACGCGAAAAAACTACTTACTGGCTGTAAGTAGATCATACCCTGTTGGTATGATGAAACTTCCTCGAAGGAAGTGGAAAACCCATACATCAGTTATGAGCGGAGATGTTCTCATACTCGGTTGGTATGATGGACAGTTAAAATTATATTTTTGTTCGAAGTGCTCTCCCCTGATTGTGTGCCACCTCTTAAACAATTTGGGAGACCTTCTTAACGGGAGCTCGAATAGCTCTATTAGGCTGGAGGCCTCGGTTTTGGAACTTGGAGGCTGTTATGCCGAATTTTAAAAATCTCGAACAATGGGCCCTAGGCCGGTTGGCACAGCAGGTACTCATAAACAAATATGATATATATGCCATGAAAACTGAAGTAATTGAATTGTTTGGCCATGGTACCAAGGTAGGACCGACATACTCAGTCAACTAGTGGCAGTGCCACATAATAGGTCTCCTAACTAGTCAAGACAAACAGCTGCAGGTTGAGTTAAGGGACATGGCCGTTGGACCAGTGTCACCATAGATTATATGACATCATGTGAAAATGTTGATTGTGCATGCATTGTGTTTACGGGACCTTCAAGATGCCCAAGAGGGGTAGTGATGTGTCTTAGGGACCTGGACGACTTGGTGGATATAAGGGTAGTTAGTCCTACTATAAGCCTTGTGAAGCTTGACGTAACTTCAAGCGCATGAGACCGGGGTGGAGTTAGGATGAGGTCTCTATCCTCATACAAACATGGAGAATTATTACGGGATTGAGGGTCGGATGTTGCGAACATCCACTCATTCTCAGGGCTGAAGTGGACGTGCTTCTATCTAGGTGGCAGGTAAAGTCGCTTCGACGCTACAAGTGGGTTCAGTGGATGTACTGGCCTGCGATTGTGTGTTTGACCTTAATGATGAAGGATGTGTATTGAGTGATGACACACCGTGGTAATAAGAAATGAATCTGAAAAACTGAGATTTTGAAGATGAATTGTTTTAAAGGAATTAAGGAGTCTGGCACACTCCAACTTGAAAACTATTTTTTTGAAACTCCATTTTAAAATTACCCATTCACTGAGTTGTAGAAACTCACCCCACTTTTTTATCCCTTTTTTAGGAAAAGAGAAAATGACTAGGAATAACACCGAGCCTTACCCTCTGTTAGGTATGCTAAAATTACTTTTAAGCTTACATTTTATTTGATATATGTCTTTCCAAGGAACAATTCGAAAATATGCCCAACTCTTCTTGAGTTAAATCAGAGGGAAACTCCTCTTAAACCGAGAGAGCGGTGGGTTGTTCACGGGGATTCGACCAAACTGGATCAGGTCGTGACAGGGCAGCTTTGAGATCGACAGAGCTACGATACTATTTGGACCCACCAGTGCTTCTCCAGTGGTCCTCAAGCGGAATGAAGGATGCCGTTTGGTAGGTGATTTTGTCTGGGATCTATAGGATCCGAATTCACCTTCTTATGTTGAGAGATATGCCCAAATCAGAGCTCTGGTTTGAGTTTCACCAAAAAATGGAGCACTTCTCCTTCTTGGAAGGTTTGAGGTGTGTGGAGGATGAATCGATTGGAGCTCTTTATATATGGAGCTTAGGGACCCTCTACACTACTAGTTTCTATATTGGTTAAGCTTATCCTTTTCAGAAAATGTCATAATGGGAGGGGATATTCCCTCTCTGGAAAAGGAAAGTTTTTCTATCATTCATGAACAATTCTGTCATCCTAAGGAAGATGATGACACTGTTCATTGACCGGTTTGACCGGGTTCAGTGATGAAAATCGGTCGGTACAAGCCTGATTCGACTGGTTTGTAAAAAATTAAAAATTTCTCAATTAATCTAAATTCATTTTCTATCTAGTGGTGGCCTCAATTCTCCAAATTGACATTTTTAAGCCACCTAGAAAAATGAATTATCATATCTGGTTCACCATGGTTCAACCAAATTCAATTTGGTTCAGGTCCGGTTCACCCTGAACTGGTCTAATTTTCCCATCCAATTTACTTCATGTTTCTTCCCCATGATTTTTATGACTTTTTGGTTATTTGGGATTTTCCAATTACCCATTTTAACCCTTCTTTACTATTTTCGAATCATTAATTGACTCGGTTTTCTCATGAAATTTGCCAGTTCTTTTCTCGATTTTCTTGGTCCGAGAGGACGAGTTTCATAGTGTTACTTACAAATAAATAGTCAGTTGGACAAAGAGAGATAATGTTTTGTGGAATCTTATACAAAGAAAACTCCACCCGTATTAAGGACTTAAGGTATTAAAGAAGTTACTTTATATTGACCGGTCAAGTCAACACAATATGGTATGATTGTGACTAATGGAAATTATATGAAGTCTTGAAAAATGGTGGGATGATATAAAATGCATCTAAGACTGTTGTGAGACCAGAAAAACATGAATTCTTGTATGAGTACGACAAAATGGGGTACATTTGGATCAAACCTGAATATGAGCATTGGACATTAGTCAACCTTTGGCATATTAAAGCATTATGCGGGAAATTGAATGAATCATCGTAATATGGATAATGAAATATCCATTACTAGTGGATATGATTAGCCTCGAAAAAGGGGAAATATAACCATGAGTAATTGAATGAATGAATGAAATATGGAAAATGATAGTGACCATGAGTAATTGAATGAATGAATGAAATATGGAAAATGATAGTGGCAGTAGGAATTCCACGTTACAAAAGTTTTTAGGAAAAAAACTCCTAAAAAGGAGATGGTAGTTGTAATACTAAGTTCTTAGAACATAAAAATTCAAGTGGGGATTTTAACTATAAAAGTTCATATGAAAACTAAATAATACTCCTAATTATAATGTTTGTGATATACATAAAGGGTCCCACATTCATAAATGTTTCTTTCACCAATGCCTAAATTCCTCCTTCAATCGTATAAGGGGAATATAAGGGGAATTCAATGTATTTCCAAATTTTTCAAAGGTGAAACTGATGGCACACATTCTCGTCCAAAATATTTCTATTTATATAAATGAAAGTTACTAGGAAAATAGTCTGGTGAAGATTACCTCAGTTTTCAAATCATTTAAGAAGTCCTCTATTGAATTTCTATAACAAAGCCATCAAAGAAATTAACATTTCCTCTTAACTTCACTCCCTCAAAGAAATACCAACAAAGTTGAATATCCCTCTAGTAATCATAGCATTGGAATTCAACTAGTGAAGGTTGAGCGAGTCTCTATTAGTGGAATTGAGGCTACCCTACAAGAATATTAGGGTAAAATGTGATTGAAACTCTCAATTATTCCTAAGAGGTCTGATATACCCATTTTGAAAAGAAAGAGATTGTATTATGGAGTTGAATTCTAGAAGTCAATAACATGTCACTGCCAAAAGGAAGGGACGAGATATGAGTATGCAAGTATTACCGTACCTGACCACTAACAATGAGATCAAAGGCGCGATGGAAATGGGACTCTGTAGACAAACCCAGTCGAGCTTCGAGAAGAAGTTGGGGGATGGACCTTGTCTAGATATTTTTGGAAACATGGAACTCTAATAGTGTGATTAGAAGCTATGGTAAGAGTCATCAATAATGGACCGAGTACTCCAGTGAGATGAGGAGGTATGATTCAACAAAGATGGAAATAGGTATGGTCCACTTGGCACTTTGGTTGTGGAATCTCGAGAACAGACTCTTGTGGGAGGGTTCTGAGTAGACAAGGTTGGAAATGGGGATGCCCATTAAGGCATTGGATCTTTCGGGAAGGAATCGAGACATAGTTGCCTAGGTAGTTGTTAGAATCAAAAGTCAGCGATCGATGAGTTCACTTCAGGGTTTTGCATTGATAGAAGAAAAAAGAATCGATTGATTTATGGGGTGCAACAAATATAAGGGTTTTGTTCAACTAGGGGCATTCAATCCAAATGAGAAAATTATCCTTAAGGAGTCATTTGATAGAAAGGAGGAACACATCCTTAAGGTTGTGTTTAGGGAATTAAATAATTCCCTTAAGGCCATTTTTGGATGAATGACCACATGGAAAAAATGATGTGAATGCCCTTATGCTACATTTGTGGAACCGAAATATCAGATGGGATGCATAATTAGGTCCAACAAACAAAACCTAAATATGACGAACAAAATCGTGTTTCTAACTACAAGACTTGGACTTGGGAGAATGGATTTAGAACTCCCTTATTTAATTATAACAAAATTCATATTTAATTCTTGAAAATGGATCTAGGGGTAAAAGAATCATTTTGAAAATATTACAACATAGTATATTAAATAACATAATAGCCAACCCAAAGTATATTTATGAGTTTATTTTTGTTGTGATGGGAATATATCATACTCTACCAAGGAAAAGGACCATGAAGACTCAAAAATCCATATTGGATGAAAACGTCCTTAAATAATAGTTAGTGGGATATTTGGAATCGCATTTGATTAGACTGATGACATTATATTATTTGACAGTTATTAAAACCCAAGTATATTTTATAAACTTTTTGGAAAATATGGAAAAACTATATGAGATCAATTTTGGAAAATATTTTATAAAGTATGGGTCTAATCCTAACTTTGACATGAGAGATAGGTTAAGCCCATAGTTGATGGAAATAGGTTAAATCCATGATTTATGAAAGAAGTTGGCCCAATGACATGTTTTGAATAAGTGGCCATGAGAGCAAAATTTTCAAATATTATAAGTGAAATTTGAATTAAGAAGTAGATTGCACACTATATGTCACGCCCCGACCCAATTTGGTTGAAGCCTCGTGAGCAAGTCACCACACCCATTAGTCTAGGAAGGATTTCCACTTCCAAAACTAAAGGAGTTAGGCATACCTTCTAGCATTGTTACCTATAATAGCATTATACAAAATTGAAAATACATTAGAATGAAATTACCTGAATTTTTGGGACTTGGTGTAAGGATTCCTTAATGATTTATCTTCACTCCTAAAAAAGATTAAAAGGAGGGGGTAAGTTTCTAAACTCACTGAGTGGGTATTAGGGTAAATTTTTCAAAACACAGTTTATAACTTCTTTCATTTATTCAGAAAATTCTTCAGCTCTTCCTCTTGCTCGTGATGTATTTAGCAAACAATCACATGCCCTTTATCATAAAGGGTTCAAACGTTTGTGAGATGCAGTTATGCCGACTGCACCTACTTGTGGATTAGAGCGCCTTTACCATCCACCCTGATAGAAGTCCTTGACTTCTACTCGGAGTCTGAGTGGATATCAATTGTTTGACCTTGAGACCCAAAAATACTTTGTGTCTACAATGTGGGACGAGACATCTCTTGACCCCACCTCGGTCTCAATGTGCAGGAAGCTACTTCGAGCATCATGACTCACTAGATAATAAAACTACCCTTATCGCATCATGGTTGTCCAACAAACCTTAGAACCAACACTACTCCAACTGGGAATCTCGATGGTTCCGTATCACAATGAATGCACAAACAAAAGTCTTAGGATTTTGATCCATTATCTCTAATGCTATCGGCCTAATGGCCCGACACTAGCTTTGGCTCCATGACTGCTAGCCCAACATGTTTGTCGACCTAGCTTTAGCTCAATAGCTACTAGCCCATTGAGTTTATTGGTCTAGATTCGGCACAGTGGCGATTCACACAAATAGCTGATTGTGAAAATTTTCATGGCTCTAAATCTTATTTGTCTACGGGCTCCAACCCGTGCCCACTAACCTTAGGCCCACTTCACGAGTTTTCAAAATTGGGCTTTAGGCCCTATAAGTTCAAAACCGAGGCCTCTCGACTATTGAAGCTATTTTTGGCTCTCATTAGAAAAGTCTCCCAAAATTTTTATACAATCTCACGTAGTCAGGGGAGATCATTTTTGGAAAATGGTTTTTAATTTCAAAGAGGGTACTCATCACCAAAACTTGGTATTATGTCAAAAATCTCGACTCATAGTGGTTTTTCAATTAAAACGTGCCCATCATCCCAAGTAGATATGATGTTAAAAGTTCTACTCATAGTGGTTTTTCAATTTAAACATATTCATCATCCCAATTGGGTATTGTGTTAAAGGTCTCACTCACCCGATAGTTGTGACGTGTCATCCCAACAAGATTTCTAGTCCTTGTTGTGCTCATATGCACATGTACTCATTCAACACATTCTTACAAGGTTCGAGGATTCCCATAAGTGAATGTTTGACATGAAAGGCCTCTTACTTCCAAATATTTTAAACCATGCCCTAAATTTTGCCTTATTGCAATTAGGTCCCTAAAGTTCATATTCTTTAACATTAGGTCCCAAATGCTAAATTACTTTTAATTAAGTCCCTATGATTTCCAATATCCCTCTTAGGTCCTTAATTTGTCCATAATTACCAATTGATACTTAATTTCTCCAAAATTACAAATTGGTCCCCAAATTTCTCAAAATTACCAATTGGCCCCAATTTTCCCAAAAATTACCAATTGGCCCTCCAGATTTCTCCAAGTTGCCAATTGATTGTCAATTTTTTAGAAATTGCACACAAGTAGTTCAATATTTGAAATTACCCAATTTTCCCAAAATATTTTCCCCCAATTCATCCATCCTTTGTCCTAAAGTTTGATTTCAACAAATTGACCACTCAAGTCATGTTAATTGCTTCCTATCATGGTGCTAATCAGTTTCCTTAAGTAAACCCCGCCCTTTGGAGTTAAGGAAAAGCAGGGAAAGAACCAGTTAACCCGAGTAAGAAAACCGAATCAGTACATGAACCTTGACCATTTGAGAATGGGCAATTGACAAATTTACAACTCCTGAGTGACCCAAAGAGTCATAAAAACCTTGGAAAGGGACCTTAGGACAATTTAGGAAAGAAAACTAGACCAATTCAGGTGAATCAAATCTGAAGTAGATTGAACCGGTTTGAACCACTATTGAGCCGGATGCTAAATTTATTTTTCTAGATGGCTTAAAATTTTTTAATTAGAGAATTGAGGCCACCATTGGATAGAAAAAGAATTTAGATAACTTTAAAAATTTTTAAATTTGAAAAACTCGGTCGAATCGGGCCTGAACCGATCGGTTTAAGCGTTGAACCCAGTTCAGAACAGTGTTGTCTTCTTGCTTCATATGACATCACTATTCACTTGCCGAAAAATCGTACAGCGCTGACGAAGAAGAAATGTTTCCATTCAGTATGTTTCAAGACATCATGGACTATCATTAAGTTATCTAAGGACGGCTGGAGAGTCCCCGAGCTACCTATATAAAGAGCCCCTCTCCATTCATACTCTACACACATGAAAACCCCACTCTCTCTCAGCTATTAAGTTTTTCAATGAAACTCGAACTAGAGCTTTGACATAGGGTTTTTTTCTGAGCCAAAGAAGGATTGGTTGGGTTCTTTAGACTTGCAGAGAAGTCAATTACCCAACGGTGGTTTCCAATTGCTCCGAGGATCACCGAAGAAGCGCTGGCGTGATTGAACAGTGAAGCAACTCCATCGGATCGAAGCTGCATTGTTCCTATCGAGCTGAAATCATCCGATTTGAGCCCTCCTCTGACCAAACCAAGCTCTCCCAACACTCCCTTAGCCCTCATACAACCGAATTAGAGTAGAACGGTAAGCCAATTTGGCTCCCCTCTATAATTTCCGATCGGTGCTAGAGAGTGAACCGGCAAAACTTTACTGACCGAATTCTCCCTCAATTCGACATGAAATGAGGTGATTCTTGATTCTAGGAGAAACCTCAGTACAAGAGCTATTGGCCCAGATCGAAAGCTCGGATAGCCGCACCCTCGTTCGTAAGCTTTCGAAGTTTTCTCTCTCTACATCCAATTTTACCGCAAAACTACATCAATTCATGCGATTCAAAATGCAATTGAATCGTATAAATTTGTAGGAACTCAAATCTACCCTTAATTTCAACAATTAACGTCGATTGATCAATCAATTTGATGAAATCACATTCGGCCAGGTTGAAAGGGGAAGATTGGGGATTTCACAAATTCGAGGGACTAAAGTGCAATTTCCCAAAATCAAGGGCCAATTGGCCATGAAAAATATGATGGGGGACCAATTGGTCAATTTTTTGAATTTTTGGGGTGAAAGTTACCATTTTTGTAAAGTAGGGGCAAAATGGTAATTTTTGAAAAGTTTGGGACCAAATTGGGAATTTGGGAAACTTGAACCCCTTTTTGTAATTTTGAATAAATTGAGGTTCCAAAGTAAATTTTAGAAGTTCAGGGACTCAATTTGGTAGAAAATTGGCATTAGGGATCTAAAGTTAAAAAAAAGGACTTTAGGGACCTAAATGCAAATAACTAAAAGAGTGGGCATTTTATTTATTCGTGATGAATGAAGGCTATTAGGTTGAAGGATAATGAACAAGGATGTTTATATCGTGTAGGAACATGAAGTACCGGGAACGCTAGCAAAGATAAGCTTGCGTGGAGGCAAAGAGTCGGTTAAGAGGAATTCACTATATTATCGGGTGAGTGGGAATTTTCACATCATACTCGGTTGGGATTATGAGTACCTCGAAATGAAAAACAACTACTAAGTGGCATTTTAATATCACACCTGGATGGGGTGATGTGAGAAAATACACGTAAAAACTACTTACCGGTTGTAAGTAGATCATACATGGTTGGTATGATGAACTTCTTGAAGGGAAGTAGAAAACCTGCTTATCGGTTATGAGCGGAGATGTCCTCACACCCGGTTGGTGTGATGGACAGTTAAAAAAATTACTACTTAATCCTTTTGGGAGACCTACTTGACGGGAGCTCGAATAGCTCAGATATGCTAGATGCCTTGGTTTTGGAACTTGGGGGCTAAAATGCCAGATTATTTTGAAAATCTGGTAAAGTGGGCCCAAGGCCAATTGGCACAAGTAGGAGCTCATAAACAAACAGGAGATTAAGCCATGAAAACTTTAATGAATGGTGTGTTTGGCCATGGTACCAAGATATGACTGACATATTCGATGGACTGGTGGCAGTGCGAAAAGATAGGTCGATGGACCAGTCGAGACAAGCAACTGCATGTCGAGTTATGGGCCAGGGCTGTTAGACTAGTGTCACTAAAGATTAAATGGCTTATGAGGAAAATTATTGTTTTGTGCATGCACTGAGGTTCATGACCATCAAGACAACCAACAGGGGTAGTGATGCATCTTAGGGGCTACTAGACAACATGGTGGAGATAAGGGTAGTTTGTCGTGCCAGCAGTCAGGGAAGCTTGATGTAGCTTCATGTGCATGAGACCCGGACGGGGTCACGATGAGGGCTATATCCTCATACGAACATGGAGTTTCTTTTCGGGTTCGAGGGTCGGATGTCCTGTACCTCTACTCATTGTCGGGTAGAAGTGGATGGGCTTCTATCTAGATGGTCGATAAAGTCACTTTGACGCCACAAGTGGGTGTAGTGGACGGGCTGCCCAGCAAATGTGTGATCCCTTCATGATGAAGGGTGTGTGTTGGTTGCTAAACACACCGTTTGTGGTTAATGATGAGTAATGATTTTTAAAACTGAGAAATTAAGAAAGAAAGAATTTTAAAGGAAATAAGGAGTCTGGTACATTCCAATTCAAAACCTATTTTTTGAAAATTATTTTTTAAATACCCATTCACTAAGTTGTAGAAACTCACCCACCCTTTTATCCATTTTTAGGATTAGAGAATGACTAGGGATAACACGAGGATTTACCCTCTGTCAGGTATGCTTAATCTTCTCTTAAGCTTGCATTATTATTGATTTATGTTATTCCAGGGAACAAGGTTGAGATTATGCTTGGCTCCTCTTGAATTAAAGAAGGGGGAAACCCCTCTTGAACCAAGGGAGTGGCGGGTTGATCACGAGGATTCGGCCAAACCAGGTCGAGGCATGACAACTTGAGTGGTATGAGAGCTAAGTTCCCTTAAAACATTATCAATATTATGCCCTGAAATTAATCAAACTTTAACTATCGTGAATGGAGGAGAATCCCTAGGAAGTTTGCTATGAAATCCAATCCTTCACCTATAACCCTAAAAAAGACACCTACCCCAAGGGAGTCAGTTGTTCAACGATTCTTAAAGGATGAGAAAAGAGTACCCCATGACATGGTAGAAGATTATCAAAAACTTGTGGGAGCCTTATTGGAACCAGAAAGCATTACATATCATCCTCCAAGACAAGAGGATCACGTACCTCCTCCTGGGAGCCCAACCCCTTCTCTAGCCCCACAACAACCAGAGAGAATTCTAACTAAGAAAGAGGCTTGGGACAACTATTGGAATGCATATGCCACTTTCATGAAGATCCACCAAGTACCCCCACCTACTCAGTCTAACTTTAATCTCTTCCAATGGATGAAGTGGACATATGAGTGCGACGCAGATGTATTAAAGCTGTACGGACTGGAGGCCATACATGAAGTTCGTCCCATAAAGGAATATGGATGGACCCCAACTAGTTCATAAGAGCCATCTGACCAAGAGTCCCACAACCGTTCTAAGGCTAACTCCCGGCCTATGACCCTAAGGGATTAGGGGTAGAAAATTTTTTAATAAGCCAAGTGTGGCAAGAAATAATTTTTGAACGAATGAAATTCTAATTTCTTGATAAAATTTCTAGGTCTCCTTGTTAAATTCAAGTAATAAGAAGTATACCAACAAAGATCAAAGTAATGGGTAGAAAATCACCCAAGGAAGGAAAAATGGGTCATTTCTAGCTAACCTCAACCTTTAAGATTTCCCTCAAAGGGACAATAAAATTTGGCAAGGAAGAGACTCCTATAGTTCACCTAAGGAAGACAAATCCTAACTAAGGAAAGGAAGGAGAAGTTTGGAACAAGGGAAATGAGCATCAAAGAGCACGAGATTAGTGAAAGTCTAAGGAGTTAAGTAAAGGCCCAAAGAATAAGAGTAAGGAAAACAAGAAGGAATAGTTTATTCCAAGGAAAACCAAAGGAATGGAAGCTGATCAAGAAGAAGGAAAGAAGGTTATGGAGAGCAATGAAGATGTTAAAACAATTAAGATAGGACAAGGAGAAATAAGAAAGGAAAGAGATACAATAGCAAGAAAGCCCCATAAATGATACCTACTTGGAAAGAATTAGGATACAAATTCTTACGAACTCCATGAAAATAAGGGGACTTATTGAAAGCAAGGATAAGGAACAAGAAGGGACAAATCCAGAGTGAATAAACCATATAAAGATCCATAAGTATAAGAAAATGATAAAAGAAGAATTTCTAAGGAGCAGTAGGGAAATCAAACGTAAGAATCCCAAAACAAAATACCCTAGAAGAAGAATGAGAATTGGAAGTGGGGTCGTGGAAGGAGAAAATTTCCAAATTAAGGCAATCAACAAAGGAAATTTCACAAAATTGGAGTTGAAATAAGGACCTCAGTAAAAGGTATAAGTGACTAAGTAAGTGCCTGAAAAGGTTGAGTGTGACATACTTTTAAGAAAGTAGGCAAACCAAATGGGGATTTTAGACGAACCCAGTTGAAGAAAATAAACCATAACAACCAGATCATTCGGGAGAATAAACTACGCTATAAGAAGGATTGGGGAGTAGCAAAGACTACACATTAAATAGTGCAAAGGGATAGATACTAATGACAAGAAGATTCGAGATACGACCATCTCAAAATAATTAAAATAAGAGGATAATACGGATGAGGCCATTAACGAATGAACCCTTATGGAAGTCACAATCCTAGTAAAGAAATAAACGATGGAAAGGCCAAAACCTTTGGGAAATAAGGACAGAGGCATGCCATAAAGAGATCAATGGCTAAGACCGGAGTAACAACCCAAAAGCTAAGAGAGGGTTAAATAAGCTATTTGCAGGATGATTAAGAGATTGCAAAACAAAGGGGATGTGAACTCCACCTCCGAGAAATAGATGAGTAATGGGAGCAAGTGAGAATGAAGATGAGGTATACAAGAAGTACTGGTAGGGTCTCAAGGGTAAAGGTAAGATGGAGAGGATTACATCAAAGAATGTCATTTAAGGTTACACATTCGCAATGGTAAAAATTAGGAGTGAATTCGGGGAGAAAAGAAGTATAAAACTTACCAAGGAAGAAAACCTTGGAAAAACATGTGTTCCAATTAGGAGGAAATGGAACCTACAAAATTGGAAAGAAGATAAGCTCCTCAAAGACAAGCTATTGTAGATAAAAGGATCAAGTGTGAAAGAAAAGTAATCGTAAGGGTCCAAGGGGTAAGTTAAACCCAAGTAACAGGTAAGTAGGAAGACAACCTCAAAAGATGTCATACAAGTAAGAAAGGAACTAACTCGAAATAGAGAATCGTGAAATGATCACAAGTGAGTAAGAAGAGATTTAGAAAAAAAAGGTTCTTAAGGAAAATGACACCACTAGGAATGAGGAATGAGGTAAAAAAGGAAGAGTTTCAGCATGTCAGTAAGTTATCAGGAAACTCAAAGACTTGAAATTGGAAAGACCCAATAAAAAAGTTGAGAAAAGACGAGTAAGACAGGAAAACCAACATGGTTATATGGGAAATTACGTCAAAGGCAAAAATGGATAATTTGATAATAGTAAAGATAGTCAAGGAATACTATCAGACGAAAAGAGGGACGAAGTATACTATCCTTGAAAAATAGGAATGGTTGAGAACAATCATCATGGAAGTATTTTAAAGATGTTAAAAGGACAAAGATGGGTTCTAGAGAATGTCGTGCTGTGGGGAAACATAAGCACAACAGTCTCATGGAAATATGACTCATGTAAGGAAGAATCTGTTAGTTAAGTAAGACAAGGTCAAGCATTAAATTTGGAACAAAGTTGTAATGACCAACGAATGAGGGAAGTATCAATGTAGGATGAAAAGGTGATAACACCGACACATGTATAAGCATGTACATGGTGCTTGAATGTACATTGAGCTAAGGAGGTCAACAATAAATAGAATAAATGGATACAAAAATGATTGGGTATATTGAAACTCCCAATCCTGAAATCTTTAGTAAATAATCTCAGGATGGAGAAATTGTACATTAAGGAAGGATGTGAATTTAAGGATATGACCTTAAACTTTCCAGTGAGATATGTTTAGCTAAAGTAAATTCCATGGAATGAGAAAGTGATGGGAAGGAAAAAAAATCTTAAGTGTATGTTATATAAGGGATGAATGAGAATAACCGAGAAGGTTGAATGTCTATGAACAATGAATTGACATCAAGGGAAGTTCCTTCTAGTGTGAAGAATGTTAAATAAGTTTTGGGGACAAAACTCCTAAAAGGAGGGGAGAGTTGTAAACCCTGCTTTTTAGAGTTAAGGAAAAACTGCAGAAAAAATCGGTCAACCCGAGTGAGAAAACCGAAATGGTTCACGAACCCAGACCATTTGAGAATGGGAAATTGGGAAATTTATAACTCTCGAGTGACACAAAGAATCATAAAAACCTTGGAAAAAGACCTTAGGACAATTTGGGAAAGAAAACTAAATCGGTTTATGTGAACAAGTTTGAATCACTATTGAACTGGATGTTAAATTACTTTTCTATATGGCTTAAAAAAATTTAAATTGGAGAATTGATACCACTATTGGATAGAGAATGAATTTCGATGAATTTAGAAATTTTTAATTTTGAAAAACTCGATCGAATCGGGCCTAAACCGATCGATTTAAGCGTTGAACCCGGTTCGGACCAATCCGGTCCGGTTCGGAATAGTGTCATCTTCTTCCTTTAGATGACAATACTGTTCACTCGCCGAAAAATTAAACAGTGCCAACGAAGAAGAAACATTTTCGTTTAGTACATTTGAGGCCATCAATGATTTCATTAAGGTGTTAAACAGACTGCCAGAGAGACCCTAAGCTCCCTATAAAAAGAGCCCCTCTCCATTTATCCTCCACACATGTGAAAACCTCATTCTCTCTCAGCTACTCAGTTTTTCGATTAAGCTCAAACCAGAGCTCTCACATAGGGGTTTTTCTGAGCCAAAGAAGGTGTGGTTAGGTTCTTTAGACTTGGAGAGAAGTTAGCTACCCGACGATGGTCTCCAATTGCTCTGAGGATCGTCAGAGAAGCATTAGCGTGATCAAACAGTGAAGCAGCTCCAGCAAACTAAAGCTACCCTATTTCTGTCGAGCTAAAATCAGTCAATTCAAGCCCTCCTTTAGCCAAACCAAGCTCTACCAACACTCCCTCAGCCCTCATACGATCGAATTAGAGCAGAAAGGTAAGCCAATTTGGCTCCCTTGTAATTTCTAATCGGTGCTAGAGAGAGAACAGATGAAACTAAATTGAAAAAATTCTTCCTCAATTCGACATGAATTGAGGTGATTCTTCATTCTAGGAATAACCTCAGGATGGGAGCTATCCACCCATATCAAATGCTCGGACCACTGCACCTCCGACGGTAAGCTTTCTCTCTCTACGTCCAGTTTTCCGGCGAAGCTCCTTTAAAGCTCGTCCTAACATCAATTCATGCAATTAAAAGTGCAATTGAATTGTATGGATGTGTAGGAACTCAAATCTAACCTCAATTTCAACAATTAACTTCGATTGATCAGTCAATTTGATGAAATCAAATTTGACCAGGTTGAAAGGGGGAAATTAGGGAAACTTTTGGGGGAAATTGGAGATTTCGAAAAATCGAGGGACTAAAGTGCAATTTCCCAAAATTGTGAGTGAATTGGCCATGGAAAAGATGTTGGGGGACCAATTGGTCAATTTTGGGGTGAAATTTACCATTTTTGTAAAGTAGGGGCAAAATGGTAATTTTTGAAAAGTTGGGGACCCAATTGGGAATTTGGGAAACTTGAACACCTTTTTGTGATTTTGAATAAATTGAGGTTCCAAAGTAAATTTTAGAAGGTTCAAGATTCAATTTGGGGGAAAAAGAACTTTAGGGACCTAAATACAAATAACTAAAAGTTTGGGCATTTTATTCATTCGTGATGAATGAAGGCTATTAGGCCGAAGGATAATAAACAAGGATGTTCATATTTTGTAGGAACCCGAAGTACCGAGAACGCCAGCAAATACAAGCTCGCATGGAGGAAAAGAGACGATTAAGAGGAATTCATTGCATTATCGGGTGAGTGGGAATTTTCATATCATACCCGGTGGGGATGATGAGTACCTCGAAATGAAAAACCACTACTAAGTAGCATTTTAACAACACATCTGGATGGGGTGATGTGAGAAAACACATGGAAAAACTATTTACCGGTTGTAAGTAGATCATACATGGTTGGTATAATGAACTTCCTGAAGGGAAGTAGAAAACTCGCTTATCGGTTATGAGCGGAGATGTCCTCACACATGGTTAGTGTGATGGATAGATAAAAAAAATTATTTTGTTAGAAGTGTTCTCCTCTGACTGTGTGCCACTGCTTAAACCTTTTGGGAGACCTTCTTGATGGGAGCTCGAATAGCTCAAATAGGCCGGAGGCCTCAATTTTGGAACTTGGGGGCTAAAATGCTTGATTATTTTGAAAATCTCGTATAGAAGGTCAATTTAGATAAACAGCTATAGGTCAAGTTCAAAGTCAGGGCCGTTGGACCATTGGCTCCAAAGATTAAATGGCTTATGAGGAAAATTATTGTTTTGTGCATGCACTGAGGTTCGGGTCCATCAAGACGCCAAAGAGGGGTAGTGATGCGTCCTAGGGGCTACTGGACGACACGGTGGAGATAAGGGTAGTTTGTCATACCAATAGTCAGGGAAGCTCGACGTAGCTTCATGCGCATGAGACTCGAGTGGGGTCGGGATGAGGTTTCTGTCCTCATATGAACACAAAGTTTCTTTTCGGGTTTGAGGGTTAGATGTCTCATACATCCACTCATTCCCAAGGTAGAAGTGGATAGGCTTCTATCTAGGTGGCCGGTAAAGTCGCTCTGACGCCACAAGTTGGTGCACTGGACGGGTTACCCTGCGATTGTGTGATCTCTTCATGATGAAGGGCATGTGTTGGTTGCTAAACACACCGTTTGTGGATAATGATGATTAATGGTTTTGAAAACCAAAAAATTCAAAAAGAAAGAATTTTAAAGGAAATAAGGAGTTTGGCACACTCCAATTCAAAAACTATTTTATTGATTTTTTTAAAAAAATACTCATTCACTGAGTTGTAGAAACTCACCCACCCTTTTTATCTCTTTTTAGGATTAGAGAATGACAAGGGATAACACCAGGATTTACCCTTTGTTAGGTATGCTTAATCTCCTCTTAAGCTTACATTATTGTTGATTTATGTTATTTCAGTGAACAAGGTTGAGATTATGTCTGCCCCCTCTTGAATTAAAGAAGAGGGAAACCCCTCTTGAACTAAGGGAGCGACTGGTTGATCACCGGGATCCGACCAAACCGAATCGGGGCGTGACACCTTACCTCCCTACGATTTGACCTGGCTTTGAATCACCATTTTTTGGTCTGAAATAAGCTCAAATGGAGATTTTTCGGAAAACTAGAAGTAGAGAGAAAGCTTCAGTAGCTTACCGATGGAGTTGCAGCAGTCAGAGCTCTTAATTTAGAATGATAGCTCTTGTACAGAAGGTCCTTTGAGGATCAAGATCAACTCCAATTCTTGTCCTAAGCAGTGGAAATTTGGTTAGTGAAATCGGGGCACTTTTTCTCTTTATAACTAAGTTTTTCCAATGAGTGGAGGCTAAATTGACTTATGTATATACTTCAGGGAGTCGAGAATAGGCTGGAGAGACTTAGGAAGAGCTTGGTTTGCTACCTAGTCAATCGTTGACCCATTAACCGAATACGTGGCTGCCTCCTATTAGCTACTAGTGCACACATGGCTGTAGATCGTATTTTTGTTTCCCATTGACCATGACATATGGCATCCTCTAATTGGCTAATTTAAATAACTCAGGTTTTCCACTTGACGCATAATTCCACTACCACCTGTAAGACTCTAATTGGCTGAAGCCATTCGACGTGGCATGCCACGTGTTGACCTCTAATCGACCGGTCATTTCTCCGACATCCTTATCGGATGCTGACGTGGCATCCTTTCCATGTCTCATCTCCTCATTGGTTAGCCTTGCTGACGAGGCCTTTCTATCATTGATCATTTACCGAGGACATGTGTCACTCTACTATTGGTCGATCATCACTAACGTGAATTTTTCCTCCTCTAACCATTGATGGGGGACACATGTCATCTTCTGATTGGCTAGTGATTCCAGGCACTAACTGGGCTTGCTGCGATATGTGTCACAAGCTAATTGGTTGTGCCTACTGACTGAGAGTTGACTTGGTAGCAGTTCTTGACCGGCTGGACTATTGATTGGTCTGGTCTGATTGGGTTCGATGACCCGAAAATGAAAATCAGTTGGTTCAGGTCCGATTCGACTTATTTTCCAAAAATTAAAAATTTCTAAATTTATATCCTATCTAATGGTGACTTCAATTTCCCAATTTGATATTTTTAAGTCATCTAGAAAAATGAATTATTGAATCGGTTCTTCACAATTTAATTCGGTTCAATCTGGTTAGTGTTTGATTCATCCTAAACTGGTTCGATTTTCACCTCTAATCTCTTCTTGGATCCTTTTCCCGGTGTTTAAGTATTTCTTAGCCACTTGAAATTTCTAAATTCTTAGTTATGAGCTTTCTTTATTATTTTTTGTTCACTTAGTTTCTCGGTTTTCTCTAAAAAAATTTGGTTCCCTTTTTCAAGTTCCTTAGTTCGAGAGGATGGGATTTACAACTCTCCCCACCTTCTAGGAGTTTTGTCCCCAAAACTTGTTATGCATCTCTGTCATAGGGAACGGTTTTTCCATATATGTCAATATGTAATTCGCTATGTTATGATATTGTGGGATATGTCCTTATCCTATTTGTATCTCAGTTAGGCATCCTTTATACATATCCACTCTTTGGGCATCTTTCTTTTTCATGTCTTGGGTTGTCTATCACCTTGTTAATTATTTTCCACGGTTCTTGATGTGGTGGTTCAATCTTCTCATTTGAGGAGAATATTCCATAGCGATCCGCCCCTTCTTACCATATGGTAGTGTCCCTCAACTAATCCCGATGTTATCCAATCGTCTCATGCTTCTAAATCCGTCATTTGATCATTTCAAACAATCCTTGAAATTTCTTCCCACTTTGAATTCTGACAGCTCTTTCCTCTTTTAACATTCCAATACTCTTCTTCTTATATTGTTAGGGTGTTTCACCACTCGTTTTTTTTTCGTGCATTTCTTTCATACACATAATTTTTCCTTTATTTTAAATGTCATGCTTTTCCTAACCGATTGGGCTTTTCCCCATTTCCTATTTTGTTATTGTCCTTCTCATTGACATTCCTGATTCTAACCTTGGGTTTCTCAATCATCTCCTGACTTGACCTCATTCCTCCTTCATATCCTTCCTCATTCGGGACATCCTTCCCTAAGGGTTTTTATTCTTTAGTTTACCCTTATTTGCTCGTTACCATTGTTCCCTCTTATTTTTCAAAGTGAAAGGAGAATAGATTTGGTTCTATATTCGCCATGTGAACGGGTTTGAACCATGCCTATTTTAGGACGTTGTGTGTTGTGTGAGTATACCCAACTTAATTTTCTCTAGGCAATCACCTTTCCTTGGGAGTATAGTCTTTGAGCTAGGTATAGGGGTATTCATTCTACACTAGAACTTCCGTCCTCCCATCCGTCGGCTTCCTTATGGGATCTCTTCGGTCATACTAGTCCCCCAAAATTTTCAAAGAAAATAGGTATGCAAAACAATAGAACATTGCAGTTTTTTTTAATCCAACCACTTCCCCACACCCTGCTACTTGTTCTGTCATGAAGACAACAACCTAGGTACAGCTACACAGTACATAGCATGAGAGACGACAAGTTATTTTAGCTCTATGAAACCAGTATTGTTCCTTTCCTAACAATAAATTTGCAATAGTGATAGACACCAAGAGTATTGAAGTTTCGTGACACGAATAAAATGGGAACAATTCTAACTATAATTAGGTCAGTTTTGTGATTGTAAGATGTAGAAAAGATAAATTTTGGAAAACTAGAGTGACATATTAACAGTCACAGTCTCACAGATTTTAATAGGCAGCCCAAGGGTCAAAATGCTGCTATTGTTTTCGTGACTTGATACTCGTATCGCCCCCTTTGCTTCAAGAACAATGAGTGAACCAGGAATGGCGGATAGGAAACGCAAACCAGAATTCCACTGTTGCTGTCCCGAGTGAGTATATGATAATATCACAAGGAAAATGGGGAAGGGGGATTGCCTGTGCCTCCAAGAGACAATCAGTGGTGACATATAGAGTTGTCTCCGTTAGTGTCGCTGGATGAAACGTCATTCCCAAATCTCTATCTCCGTTCGGTGGATTTTGGGGAAAATTACCAACAATACAATACAATGCACCGAAACCCTAATTGTTACAAGGTTTTTGCTCTCCACCAGTTCACATACAACTGAATAAGATAGCTTATTGTTCAGACTTGTAAAATCATAACAATTTTAAAAGAAATATAAAAACTAAATGAACCAGAATTTTCTTAACGGACTATAAATTTTATTACAGGGAAAGTCGATTGTAATTTATACAATTATAAAGTTACATAAAACATATATAATCAATTATGCCCAATGAGACATTCGATTAGATATAGACAATAGAATGGAGGCACATTTTCGAGCTTGGGGAATAAAAAACTGTCTACGATGTTAAGAAGTGTATATCCAGCTTGACAGCACGATATAAGCAAAGCCCACCTCCTTCCCAAACTTGTATCTCAATTTGCCTCTTCGAGTCGGGTTCGTAAGTTATCGATACTGACAGCCTTCCTAACACTGCATTTGTAAAATATCATAACAAAGGTTACAAGATCATTCTACAATTAATATGATGAGTATTAGTACACAATGAGAGCAAGCAAATGGCCATTAAAATTCGAGAAAAGGATATTGTATAATAATATCATTCCCCTTCTCCATTTTCATTAAAACATTCTTTCATACTGAGGGAAGCATATGAATTTTGTGTAATAAAAAAGGTTTGAGACAACTAAAGAAAAGCACTATATATATATATAAAAATACGCAGATAAATAAATTTACCGAAAAATTGCATATCCGGTTGATGATAATTCTTCCCATATCCAGTCGGATGCCAACTCTTTTAAAATATTTAATTCTTCTTCTACTTCCTCTATCATCAGAATTCATAAATAAAATTTTAATAATAAATATTATATATACTCTCAACAAAATAAAATTTAAATTAGTTATTTTTTCAAATATAAACTTACTTCTATCAACCCGATATGAGCGACTTCTAAAAATATGATATATGAGCTCATTCTTCGTCATGAAAGTTCGTTTGTATAATTGAAATATATAACGAATGGTGTTTAAAATATTTGTAAGTCTGGGAATTATTTCTTGTCTTCTCATTGCCTTTTTAATTTCAGGGTCTCTCTCTTCGTCAGCTTTGAGTCCTTTCTCTCGTAACTGCATATTAGAACAACGTTCATGAGCATCTTGACATGTATGGCAAATATACTATTTGCTTCTCGTACAAAAAAATACTTGAAAAACTTGAATAACTTAATTTTTTCCGTGAAAAAAAAGCGAGAAAATTGATCGGTCTTACCGATTGCACAAGTTCGCCAGAAAAAATATCAAAATCATCAGCTACTGCCTTCATTCTTATGATCAAACCAAGTTTGAAATAGTACACTCCACTTGAAAATAATTGAATTTTTTTTTGTTAGATTTGATAAAAAAATGTGAATACTCTATCTATTTATAATAGATAAGTACACCATATTTTATATTTAGTATAATACAACATATTTATTTATAATATACTAAAAAGGTTATACTAGATTTTTTAAATCATTAAATAGATTATTAACCATTTTATATTACTTACATATAGATAGATAAGCACACTAAATAAAATGATCAAATTTTAACAAGTGAGAAATTACCAATATATAAAACTTACATAAATGGGTGGTTGTTGTACAAGTAATATGAAATGAAAAAAAAAACTATTGCAAAGGTCATCAAAATTTGTCATTTTTAAAAAAATTAGATCTATAATTTTGAAAATAATTATTCTAATCTTAAAAATTTATAATTTTAGTGTATGTTAGTACAGTATTCCCAACTTCTTTAGTTCTTAATCCATATTGTTAGGAGTTCATTAAAATGTTATGACATGAATGATGTGCTTTGTCCACATCCCTCATTATAAGGTGAAAACAAAAAAAATAATGAAAATTGCATCCAAATAGAAATCAAATGAATGGAGTTAAATAACTTATAATGTCAAGTCCTTTAAAAATGAACAGATGTGGTGTCAAGATGTGATTTTTTACAGAGAGAGAGGGGTCATAATTCGTGATTAAGTAAGGGAGAAGAAATAAAAGATACTTTTAGCTCATATTCAGTGGTTATGTGGGGAAGCAAAAACACAAGACACTTTCACGGGTCCAAAAATTACATATGGAAAATTCAGAATAATACACGCACGTGGCTTAAAAATCACGACTCTATTAGTTATGTGTTCTACAAATACTATGACAATCTGTTCAATTTAAAGACCCGGAGACATGCCTGCCTATGAGTGGCTAATAGTTGTTCAGTCAATGATCTTTGAATAAGTGAATGCATCCCATACCAGAAGTGACACACGGGGTGGTAGAACATACTGGAAACTAGGAGAATATATAACAAAAGCCATTCTCCATTTCTTTTTTTTGTTGGATATTGCCATAAGAGATAAATAAAATGGATATCATACTCATGTAAAAGTACAAACATTAATCATTAGTAGAGTTTTCACAATATGGATTCATCTTTTTGTGTACTTTTATATACAAAATCAGAAAAAAAATTCTAGTTAATTGTCTAAAATAATTTATGAATAACTTAGTTTATTATCACCAAAGTACATTTATCCAAGTGTTATTCATGACAATATAATAGTAGCACACTAATATTTTCATTTCTTACAAAATAAGAAAAAAAAATATGAGTAATATGCCTTAAAATTTATTATCCAATAAAATTAAATTATTTGAAACTATAGTAAAATGAAACTATTTGAAACTTCTCGTAGAGTGCATAAGTTTTCGTTCAACTTTTGTTAATTGGCTAATACTTTGAGTATCCTATGTCACTTAGAGGCACTTAAGGCTTTTACCTTAGTTAATTGGATAATACTTTGAGTATCCTATGTCACTTAGAGGCACTTAAGGCTCTTAATGAAGGTAAAACAAATAGTTGAGATTACACTAGAATGTGGGCTTTGACTAAAAAAAACCCCTTTGCAACATTAGTACTGTCCCTATAGTCAAATTAGACACAAATGAAATAAGAATTTGAAAAAAAACCAATAATAGAAACCCAAGCCAGGAATTTGGGATTAGATCAAATCGGATAGAAACGAAAGTTGTTTCTTGAACAAGAAGCTGGTAATTTCGAGAGACCGGTTTGGGAGAGTCGGGATCGAAAAAGGTTTTAATTTAAATTACTCAAAGGAACCAAATGGGCAAAAGTATAATTTTGGAAACTTTAAAAATGATGGGGAACCGAGTTAGGTTGTATTCAACCTGACCTTGGATGACTTGACCCGACTCGTGGTCATATAACCCGAATTCACCACAACGCCTACTCCCATACGATTTATGTAAATAGCAAGTTATGGAAACACACTTATTTGACATAATGTTTCACCAAAGTTTATGAAATTAGACATGACAATACATTGACAACATCCTGCGCGATCTTTGGGTGGATTTAATAGCATTTTCATTGTCCCATGAGATCGAATTTCATTTGAGAAGTTTGAAAACATGATATACGAAACCCTCTTGACACCCGACGACTTCGAGCGACAATACTCTCTCATTCGACAACCAAAATTAGGCATTTTAATGTCAAAATGATACTAAGAGACTCCTCATCAAGTTTGTGGTAGAGTCATGATCAACTAGTGGTTGGAAAATATTGCACAAGGGTTGTTTTGCCCAACCTCGACGCCAGACAACAAAAATTGAGCTATCACCACTCTCGAGGGGTCAAATTCAGCTAGCCCTGACTATATCTTCAAATGATACCAGTGCCAAAAGGTCCCCTTGCCTCTCTTTTACCTCTCCATAGTCGTGACTGACCTCTAACAAGGGATGTTTTGGCTGCCATGAGCTTATTTTCACCATTTGGCCTATTTTAGAATGCTCAACAACCAATAGTACGATGCCAAATTTGGCCAACTCCGGTGACCATTTAGCTGGTAACCACCATAGAAAGGATCGCTCCTACCTGGCTTTAAAATGCCTACCATCTAGCTACTAGTGGTGCTCTCTTTAGTGAGTATATCCGAGTTAACTTCCACTTGTACAATTTCTGTCATTTTCAGGTATGTTTGGGAAACAACCAAATTCGATAAACTTTGGCTAGGGTAGGACCCCAACTCCTCAAGCTGAGAATGGAAAACGAGTCTAGATTTGTGAAGACAAATTTGGATCATGGCCCAATGCTGAAAATGAGATAGAAAAGCTGATGTTGGGACTAGGGATCTGATCAAATTTGGGATTAGGTTTCTAGGCACAAAAACTAATGTTTTGGGCAAAAGTCGGTTTTTGCTCAGAGATGGTCAGAATTTAGAATTTAATTACCGAAATGACCTAAAAGGAAAAAATGGTAATATAAATTTTCAAAAATGGAAAAAAAAAGAAGGAAGTCAGGTTGGATAGGACTGAGTCGGTTCGACCCAACTCACCTCAGGCCACCATACACCGACCGATAGTTTATGTTGACCATGCAGTTCGAGTGTAGGTCATACTTATGTGTAGGATATGAGTTTCCAGTGTATGCATATGTTGTGATATGTACTTACTGTTGTTCATGTAAACCAATGGGGGAGAAGACTGAGAATAACCTAATCGTAGAGTAGAATTTGGGTCGAAGGGCTCCATATAGAGGTCTTAAAGGGAAATGTAAACAACGGGACTCAGAATCCTTAAATACAAAAAATGTGATAGAGAATTATATTAGATAGTTTACAGGAAATATCTGAGTCATAAGACATGTAGTGGCCCAACGTTAATGCCCCATTCACAGAGTTGTGAGTTAAGTCTCCTCCCCTAAATAAATTACAGGTTAAGCCGATGTGGTATGAGGTAGCAAGGGGAAGGATCTTCCCGAGGCGTGCATCACCTAAGGTAACGCCATACCCTACTCATGAAGGTGCTTTAAGTTTCTTATTATATTTATTTTTTACCTCATATATTTTGGTAAATAGTTTTTGGGCTCAATTGATAAACTTTAAAAGAAAAACTTTGAATTTCCATTGCATTTTACAAGTATTTTTATCAGAAGCCCTAATCCTTCTAGTTTTCACTATGGTAAAGATACCCACTATAGTGGTTATCAGCGTGGACAGGCAGAAGGACACGGGTCTCCGGTCGATAGAATTTGGTTGTGGTGGGAAACATGGCCCCACCATACTCACAACAAGCTAAACCTCACACATGAGGGTGCTCAGGGCGATGATGTTATGTGCATCACGTTGCGCACTACTAAGGTACTATATAGACACGTCTCCTCATCGGGATCTAGAAGTTATGACCTCCGAGCATCTGTATACTACGGCGCTCCACCATTTGCCCCATATGCATTATACATGTACCAAGGCAATCCCTAGATGCCTCTCACTCTAGTACAAAGAGACCACTCATGGGTTTTTGGGTGACCTAGGAATCTTCGTAACTCATTCATCTTATCTCTCCATTCCTAGTTAACCCCAACTACTCACAACCACTTCTCACATATATAAATGCATGCATGCACAACAATACTCAAGTACAACATAAATTACAATATGATATATATGTTATGTATATCTCATCACAATATGTGTGGCATACCATCTTTTATGTTATAAGCATGCCATGATATCAATCTATACCTATTCATGCAGGTTGATCATGCTCATTCTTATATCATGCATCATGTATCACCTATCAACTCTAAGTCATAGCTCATAAGGATATCATGTTTACTCGGATCAAACAAATGAACAAATTAAAGTTTTACATCCTACATTAGTATTTCTTACCCATTACATGTCATTATTCCTATCCATATATGTGTTTTTAAGTTTACTATATATTTTGATTAACTATGTAAAAGATTGTGGGTGGTCCAATCATACTCACCGTCGATAATCCCACTCACCTTAGGGTTAAAACATGTTCGTTCCAAATAGTTTTTCGAAAACGTGGTGACTCAGTTCCATCACGCAAAAGCTCAGTATGCTATATAATGTAAAATATTGTGTTGTTAGCTAATATCCAAAATATTTCGAGGGTCTAACTCCCAAATTCTGGTGATGTCCTATTAAATGCAATGGTCTCATCTAACCTACTAAGTTCTTATGTTTACCATCTTGTTCTTATATTTACCATCTTACCCCTTTAATTTTCATAAGGCTTTATTTAGACCATTTTGTTTTCTTTAATTATCATTTGTTCCTTATATTCCCCATTTATTACTCTCAATCCCTTAATTTCTTTATTTATAATTTGATCCGTATGATTTTCATATGTTTTTACCTCACACTTTACTAATATTTTTATTTTACCCTTAAACTTTATAATATTTACATTCTAGACCCAAAATTTCCTAACATATTATTTCAGGTCCTAAACATTCTTAATATTATATTTAGGACCCTAATGTTCCTTAAATTTTCATTTATGCCCCAAATTTTCATAAATTACTATTTTGCCTATATACTTCACAAATCTTGCATTTTGGTCCCTAACTTTCTTAAACTTATTAGTTCTATCCCAAACTTCTCAAATATGTTCATTTAGCACCCTATTGTCAAAATGACCATTTTGCCCATCTTTAGGTAAAATTAGCAAATTGCCCCTCATTTTTTCCAAAATGAACGTTTTGCCCTTTTACTTCTAAAAATCACTTTTGACACCTTCATTTTCTTATAAATTACTTCCTAGCCCTTGGTATTTTCCTTATGAACTATTTCACAACTTTTTTCCCTAATTGCAAACTAGTCTCTAAACTTCCTAAGGCATATGGTTTGGCCCCCAAACTTAGAAAGCATCCCTAATGGACTTTAATTTATGTAACTCCTCCCCAAATATCTTCATTTAACTCCTGAGGTCTCGTTCTCGGTTTTGGCTTGTCTCTAAATCGATATTCCTTTCCTGATTTTTTATCCCATCTCGGGTCTAGAATTTCATTACCAGTTTTGGTTCTTATTTTAACTTTATGATCCCATTTCCCATCTTAGTGTTTTATTCTTACTTTGGTATCCTATTTGGAGTTAACACTCAGTTTCTAGTCCACTTGGATTTAACCCGAGTTCTGGAAGTTTTGGTGTTATAGCTACTCCCCTCCTTTTAGGAGTTTTGTCCTTAAAAATTAATCATTTTCCAAGGATTCTCACCTTATCTCACTCTCTTTCCATTTCCTCAATTTCATACAGTTTTAATACCACCAGGTATTCTTGCCTTCTTTCATTCTCATAAATATATAAACCTCCCTCTTGTCTAATATTTTTACTCTATTTAGTCTCATCATTTATCTCCGCTTGGGGAACCTTTTCTTCTGTTCTTTTCCTTTTCTTTTCCCTTTTTTTTTCTTACTTTTCTTTTCTTTTCTCTTCTATTCTTTTTCCCCCTTTTCCTTCTCTTTTTTGTTAACCTTTTTTACATATTCCTTGGGGAACATATTCCCTTCCTTAGTAGACCCCTTCTAGAGTTGTTATTATTTGAGATCCCTACTAATCACCCTAGATTGCATATCACCCTCTCGGTTACCCGTGTACTTTCTTGTTCCTTATACTCTGATATCCGTAGATATCTCAAGATAATACAAATATCCCAAGTAATTGTGTAACCTTTCAACTTACACATATAAGTACTAATTTGTACTTAATCATTATAGGTGGTCTCTCCTTTTATTCTTCCCTTAGGGTCTAATCCATCACATGGATTATAATTACTCGTCTTGAGTTAGAGAATGTTTCATTTGTCTACTTTTTCTATAACCATCCTATAATAGTTAAGTACCTCGATTTATGGGGTACTTATAAGTTTCCCACTCACGTCATGCCACTTGAGGTATCTACCCTTTTTTTACCCTATTTGAGGATTAAGAAACATACTCTTTATTTATTCACTAAACTTTGTCGGGAACTTTCTCGGTAGTACACTAGTTTCCAGGATGTTACCTTCTAGACTTTAATAAAGTCTGAACCACGATACATTCTTGTAAACATAGTCCACCCTAGTTCCTTCTAGAGTTTGATAATGCAAAGTTGCATTTTCCCCATAAGCCCCTTGGCAAATAACCCTTACCATGATTGGGTTATCAATGGTATATGGGTGCCAGTTCATTTCCAATGATACTTGACTTGTTCTTGGACCATTGAGGTCATTATGTATCTATTTCCTATATTTATTCCATAACAACATGGAATGTTTCAATGTTCTTGGGCTCTTGACCCATTACACCGGCTTTGTAGCCATCACATTTATTATTTCACCATTAACTTTGGTTAATCATACCTAAGTCCTGGTTGGTTATTTTTTAACATCATTCGAGGTCTTACTCCAAAGTGAGATTTTCTCACTAACCTTTTTGTTTTCATCTCATACACGCACTTACCTTAACAACATCCTTCATTTGTGGTTACATACATCTCATGTTTAGAGTTGTTCATTATTCTCCACTCATTAAGTTCGAGCCTTAATGCTTGAGGTCCCATGGGATCCCTTTGTTTCCTCATTCTTTTTAGAACTTCATTCATTCTCATATCTCTCTGTGTTTAGATAAATTATTCTTACCTCCTAATAATTGATTGTCATTTGCCGTAGGAATCCATTCGATTCCCTAAGCAGCCTACATCACCTGACCATAATTATAATATTCACATTTGTTGTTTCATCTTTCATTAAAATCCCATAATATTTGGAAAATTTATCCTTTATTTCTTATTCTCCGTTTGGTGAGTCCCTTGCTATAGTTTATCATAAGGACATACTTCACTATTTTCATACTCTTCTTTGGTACTCTTTTCAAACTTCAGAGTTATTTCACTGGGTCACTTGTGCTTCTTTATAACCACCCTACCCATCTATCCAAACTTAATCCTCTTCCAAGAGGTGTTTCGCTTCTTATATTTATATGGCCTATACCTAATAAGGGTAAAATGCCATGTCCGCTCAATCGGTCAAACTTCTCATGTGACTTCTAGTCTTTCTTTCCACTAGCATTTGCTTTTGTCGAATTGTATCATTCATTATTTATCCATGTTGTAAAAGGATTTATGATCCTTTCTTATCTCTTTTAAGGTCTTATCTCAACCTATGTCGAGTCTTCTTTCCCACATTCATACACCTTCTAACATTTCCTTACTCACACATATTCGTAACTCGAGTCTCATGCTCATTACTCCAAATACTTTACTACACATTTCTCTTGTGTAGCGCATTATCGACACACATTTCAATACTACTTGGAAAACCTTGTTCGCACACTTTGTCCAAGAGTTCCCTTCTCCCTTAACCATCTATGATCTTGGCAATTTGTTTGTCACTTTACTCGCAGACCTGTCTTAGTCTGCCTTAACTCCAACGTGTGATAGTCTATGCCCTACTATTACCACTATTTATGATGCATAGGGGTTTCCCCTATTATATCCCATCTCGAGTGTCTATCTAAGGCATTCTTCGACTTTTACCAAAGCTTGTATTTTTATTTTTCTTTAAGCATCCACACTGCGACCCTTAAGCTTAGGTTCATTTTCCCGTACTTGATTGTAACATACCTCAGTTACATTCCTTAGTAGTAGTCATGATCTTTATCAATGGTACATCCATATTTGATGGGTACCAAGGTGTAGTCTCTCTCATTCGCCCCTAATGTGATTCCCATTTTGTAGTTTCATGGAGTTCTCTGCCTTATGATCATGATACCTCATGTCATTTATCCCATGGTGCTAAAAATCAATTTTGATACTTCCATTCCCGCTCGGATTCTTTTTTACTTTATTTGGGGAGCTATCCCTCACACCATATATTTATTCTATCATTTCCTTAAGGATGTTCTCATAGTTTCTAGTCAAATATGTATCATAGACTTTCCCATGTACACTTTCTCATGTTAGACCATTCATCCCTTAGCTCATTTACTTGTTAGGCAATAAGCTTATACTCTTTCTTAAGGAAACCATCCTTACCACAATGATTGGTATACCAGAGGTGTGTATCACATCCACTATATTTTCCCTTTAGGTCCGAAGATATACATATGTTAGAGCCCTCCCTACATTCAGGAGTTATATGGACTTACCACTTCTTAGTTCACACAATCGACCTTATTCACTAGGCCAGGTACAAGATTTGCACTTTGTTTCATTTCAATGTATCATACCATTTGGTCAAGGTTTCCACCCCACAATTCACTCATAGATGGGTATCCATCCCTTGCCTACTTAATAAATGAAGGATCTTACCTTAGTTAAAGTCTTGAGTCATTCACGTCGTTTTCCCTTGGGTTCTCATTGACTTCTCACTAAGTCATGTCATATTTCTTTTATTCTTGGTACCCTTTTTCTTAGTCGCATTGACCATTTTGATTATTGGCTTTCTTGGGACACTCATTCGTTCTTCTGGTTTCTTTAGTCATTCTTTATTGTGAATGTATCCTCCTATCATTCGAAGGATTAAATCCAATTTTAAATGTGGACTTCACATAATTATGTATACATTTAAGTAGTTTCCCTCCATATCCAATATTGGGGGTATTTTAAGAGGTAATATGCCCTCTCAACATCTCCTCTTAATGATCTTAACCATTTATACATGTTATTTCCCATCTCTTCAAGTTATGTCTTAGGTTTATACTGTTGAAGTACATTATTATTGTGGGGTTTCCTTAACTGAAACCCCATTTCTCACCGGCTCTACCACATGTCCTTATCCATGGCTTCTCGAGTCATGTGGCCATTGATTTCTACGATGCGACCCACTAGGATATCTGACCATTCATCAATTGTACCTCTCATGGTACTCTCTTAATTCCGCTTCAGTAAGATTTCTAATTTTGTAGTTTGAAATTTTGAGAAATTCCTTCCTTAAGGAAGTTTTATATTATAAATGAAGGTCTTATTACTGCTATTCTTGTTTTTCCATCCATCCCAAAATGTTTCGTTTCCAAAATCTCCTATTTAAAAACACACGTTGATTGGCACTGATCTGGAGGTGGTCCGTTGACCAGTTGGATCATTGACCGATTTGGTTGGACTCGGTTCAGTGACCTGAAATCGAAAATCGACCGGTTCACGTAGGATTCGACCGATTTAAAAGAATAAAAATTTCTAAATTCATTTTCTATACATTGGTGACTTCAATTTCCCAAATTGATATTTTAAATTCACCTGAACCGGTCCGATTCTCACATCCAATTTGGTTCATGATCCATTTCCATCATTTTTTTTTATCTTCTTTGAATACTTGTGATTTATCAATTTCCCATTTTAGCTTCTATTTACCAATTTCTGTTCACTTTGAACCTCTATTTCCTCTCAAAAAATTTTGGTTCTCATTTTCGGCTTTCTTACTATGAGAGAATGGGGTTTACAACTAATCCCCTCCTTTTAAGGAGTTTTATCCCCAAAACTCATTATGGCTTAATTTAAATTAGGGTATTTGTCTCCATCACAAATCTTGTGTTCTTCCATATTCTAGCCACCAAGCCAAGATACCATTTTTACATGAATCTTTTCACTCTTAAGATTCTTTTCCTGTCAATCCATTATTCTAACATGTTCATTCTTATAGGATGTATTCTTATCCTCTTTCATCTTTTCGACTTTAGTTCTCCTTAAAACTCCTTATTTATATCTTGGGAATCTTCTTTATCTCCTTCACTCTAGAGTTATTTAAAGGCATTATCCAACATAGGGTTGGCTTCCTAGGACCTTCATATACCCTCATTGTCTCATGGTCCCATCAAAACCTTCCTTAATACTTGACAGGTATTTTCTATATGGGGTGTCAATTGCACATCTAGTCCAATTGGAGTCGCATCCTCTTGTCATACACCCTCATTCAAATAACAGATTTGGGATCCTTCACTTCTATTTTTATCTTGTCTGGTGTGAGTGGAATCTTATATACATCTTAAATTTCATGCCTTATACAAGTCTAAGGTTTTGGTTATCCGACTTGAATAACCGATATGTGTAATCCTCTTTATTCGAGGGTTCTTCCCTCAAGGACCTTTAACTCCACCACTTTGCCTATTTTAGCTTCTCAGCTCAAGGCATCTCATCTCATTTATAAGCATTCAATTACTCTCAAGACTTTATTTGAACATAGTCTTGATTCGACGAACAAGTTTCTCTTGGGTGAATCAAATATTTTCATTTGTTCGGACTTGCTTGTCCTTCGTAAGGTAGGATGCTTTCACCTAATATATTTCTTGAACTTTTTCCTCCTAAATGTTCACCATTCAATCGGAAAGGCTCATGGAACTCTGTCCCCCTTACTATTTGGTAGTATCTTCCAATCACCGTGAACATTATCTAAATGTTCCATGCATACTTCTCCATTATTTGTTATTTGCACTTTCTTAGTACCAAGTTTTCATCATTACATTCCTTAAATGGTATTCCCATGGAACTTTATTCGATGTTTCGAGCTTGTTTTCCTAAGCCCTTCTTCTAACTCTGTTAGAGTGGTCCATCACCCATTTCTCATTAGAGCATTCCTTTTGGAATATTGGTTTTATTTCACCTTGTCATCTTTTGATCTTAAGTTCACCCTCTCGTGAGGTAACCGTTAATGTTGAATGAAAAAAGTTTTGTGTTGACTTTTCTCATTACGACTTTTCTTTTTTACCTAACTACATATCCTATGTGGTTATTAACTATTTCTTATGACCATTTTGATTGGAACATTTTGAATTCTTCACGCCCTTTTCCAATTGGCTGTGATTTTACCATACTTCATATCTCTACCATTGGACTATTAAAATCCTCTGTCCGCATATCTTGGGTGTCCTTTTGTCCACTAATTATATCGTTATCATCCTTAATAGAATAATTTGGTATTCAAACACGAGGTAAGGATCTCTTAGACATATGGCCTCCTATTTCTTTTCTCTTGAGCTTTCCCTCTTTCATATGATTACCTTAAGGGGTTTCCCTTCTTTTTGAGTATCCACTTACACTATGAAGCTTGTTACGATTGATTTCCATTTACTTATCTATTTAGAGTATTTCCTTTATTCCAATCATGGTTAACTTCATTACAAAAACTATTCTGATCGTCGAGCTATGATTCTCCTTTGTTAAACTAGTCCTTTGTTTGGTTGATATCATGTTTGTTAAAAGTCTTAGCATTTCACATTTCGAAGTTGTCACTCCTACCTCATCTTGTTTTAGCTTTATCAACTTTGCTCCTTTGGTCTTGCGTTGGTCCTTGAATCCATCATTAATTTTCCTTTCCATATGATCGTAAAATGATCCTCATATGATAAGTATGGTCATTCTACGACCCTTCTTTTACTTAAACGCCATGTCTTTCATGACCATTTGGGTTTCTAAGAATTTCCTTATTCATTAATGGATCATCTTCACATTTTCTATGTTTCTCCTCTTATACAAAATATTGTCCATATCTCACACTTATTGATCAATTCTGAGTTGACTACTGGTAGATGGTGAGATCCTTCCTCTAGAGCTTCGAAAGTTGGTGTTGATTTCATTGGGGAACATAGGCCTCCATGATATTTACCACCCTGCATACATCAATTCATGCTATATTCTTCATATTGTGAGGATGAAGTTAGATTCCGAGAGTTTGGGAATTTGGCTCTCCTTGACACCAAGACTCCTTATCTCCTCATTACTCTACCATTCATAAGCTTGTTTAAGGAGAATTACATGCCCAAACTCTTGGTTAGTCTGTAATGGTAGGACTCTCTTAAATGTCCTCACGTAATTGGTATAAGCTACACAGAACAATCATCAACCTCATATTGAGTGAGTGTTGGGTTAGGAGTTTTCATCCCTAAGTCGGGTTGGTTTCTCGGTTCTGGTGGAGCTATCTTGTAAACCCCACCATTTTTAGTTAAGGACAACTGGGAAAAGAACCAGTCAAACCGAGTAAGAAAACCGAACCGGTTCACAAATCCAATCATTGGAGAACAGGAAATTTTAGAAATTTACATGGGTGATCCAAAGGGTTCATAAAACCTTGAAAAAGAACCTTAGGACAAATTGGAAGAGAAAAACTAGACCAGTTTAGATGAACCGGATCCAACTGAATTGAACTGATTTATGAATCGAGTCGGTTCATGAACCGGAACCGATAGAGAAAGAGCAAATTAGGAAATTTATGGATCCCAAGTGACCTAAAGAGTTCCAAAAGTCAAGGAAATGGACTTGAGAATGAATTGGAAATGAAAACCAAACCAGTTCAAATGAACCAGATACAAACTGGTTTGGACCGATTTGAACTACTATTGAACCAGATTCTAAATTCATTTTTCTATGTAACTTAAAAAAATCCAAATTTGAGATTTGAGGCCATCATTGGATAGAAAATGAATTTAGATGAATTTCTAAATTTTTAAATTTGAAAAACTCGGTCGAATGGGGGGGGGGGGGGAGGGGGTGAACCGGCCGGTTTAAGCTTTAAATCCAATTCGAAACAGTGTCTTCTTCTTCCTCCAGATGACAGCACTGTTCACTTGCTGGAAAATCGAAGCAGTGCCAACAAAGAAGAAACATCTTTGTTCAATACATTTCTGGCCATCAATGCCTGTCATAAAGGTGCCAATAGGACGACCAAGAAGTCCTCAAGCTTCCTATATAAAGTCCCCTTCCCTATTCATCCTCTCCACACCTGAAAAGCTTGCTCTTTCTCAGCTTCTTTGTTTTCTAGTGAAGCTTGAATCAGAGCTCTGATATATAATCATTTCTAAGCCAAACAAGGCGAGGTCAGGTTCTTTACAATCGGGAAAAAGTCGGCTACATGCCTATAGTCTCTGTTTGCTCATAGGGTCACTGGAGAAACGCGGCGTGATGGAACAGTGAGTCAGCTCCAATGGACTGAAGCTGCCCTGTTTCGGCCGAGGTGAAATCAGCCATTTCGAGCCTTCCTCAAACCAAACCAAGCCTTCCCAACACTTCCTCAGCCCTCCCACGACCGAATTAGGACTGAAAGGTAAGCCAATTCAGCTACTCTCTGCAATTTTCGACTCGTGCTAGAGAGAAAACCGATAGAATTTCGATGATGAAATTCTTACTCAATTCGGCATCAATTGATGCAATTCTTGATACTAGGGTGAATCTCAAGATGAGAGCTATCTGCCCAGATAGAAAGCTTAGACCGCTACGCCCTCACCGGTGAGAAATCGAAGCTTTCTCTCTCTACAGTCTATTTTCTAGCGAAGCTCCGTTTGAGCTTGTTCTGACATCAAAACTTGCTATTCAAAGTGCTATTGAATCGTATGAAGATGTAGGATCTCAATTTTAACTTCAATTTCAACAATTAGATATGTTTGATCGGTCAATTTGATGACATCAAATTCAGATATTTTAAGTAGTTGAAATTGGGGTGAAATTTTAGGGAAAATTGGGGATTTTTGAAATTTTGATGTACCAAGATGCAATTTTATAAAATTGATGGTCCATTGGGCATGATAAAAATGTTAGAGGGCCAATTGAGGAATTTTAGAATTTTTGGGGTGAAACTTACCATTTTTTTAAAGGAAGGGCAAAATGGTAATTTTGGAAAACCCCTTCTTGTGAAATTGAATAAATTGAGGTCTTAAGATAAATTTTAAAAGACTCGGGACTCAATTTGAGGAAAAATCGACATTAGGGACTTAAAGTTAAATAAAAATAACTTTAGGGACCTAATTGCAAATAAATAGAAAGTTTGATTTTCTCATTCATTTGGAATGAATGAAGGCTATTAGGCTGAGTGATAATGAACAAGGATGTTCATATCATGTAGGAGTATGATGTACTGGGAATGCCAGCAAGGACAATCTCACGTGAATATAAAAAACCAGTTGAGTGGAATTCACTGCATTAACGGGTGAGTGGGATTTTATATCATACCCGGTTGGAGATGATAAGTACATCAGAAATGAAAACCCACTATTAAGTGATATTTTTAAACATCACAACTTAGAAGAGTGATGTGAAAATGACATGGAAAAACTACTTAGCAATTGTAAATAGATCATACATGGTTGGTACGATGAAACTTTCTCGGAGGAAGTGGAAAACTAGTTCATCAGTTATGAGCGGAGATATCCTTATACTCGGTTGGTATGATGGATAGCTGCAAATATGTTTTGTTAGAAGTGCTCTCCCCTGATTGTGTGCCACTGCTTAAACAATTTGGGAGACCTTCTTGATGAGAGCTAGAATAGCTCTGATAGGTTGGGAACCTCGGTTTTGGAACATGAGTGCTATTATGCCTAGTTTTAAAAATATCGAACAGTGGGCCCAAGGCCAGTTGGCACGAGCATGAGCTCTTAAACAAATATGAGATATATGCCATAAAACATAAAATAAATGAATTGTTTGGCCATGGTACCAAGCTAAGACAGACATATTCAATCAACTAGTGGTAGTGCGACATGACAGGTCGACGAACCAGTAAAGACAAACAGCTGCAGGTTGAGTTGAGGATCGGGGCGTAGGACCAGTGGCACCATAGGTTATATGGCATGATGTGAAAACATTGATTGTGCATGTACTGTGTCACGCCCCGACCCGTTTGGTCGGATCCCCGTGATCAACCCGCTACTCCCCGGTTTATTAAAGGCTTTCCCCTTATTATAAATCATAAAAAGTAAGCCGTCCTTTAAAACTGAACTATTTCCTGGAATAGCATAATCAAAACTGTATGAAATTTTAAACTTTACATACTTGTCTTACAGGCATGTTAGTTGATGGTCTTTAAGGGTAGGATTTCCGAGATTTTCTAAAAGGGATATAAGGGAGGGGGTGAGTACGACTACTTAGTGAATGGGTTTTCAAAGGTCTACTTTTAACTTTTAAAAAAAATATTTATATGGAGTGTGCCAGACTCCTTTCTTTTTAAAAATCCATTCATTTAAAAATTTGGGTTTTTCCATTATTCCTTAGTTACCAGTGTGTCATCACCCAACACACATCCTTAATCATAAAGGTTACACATATTCGCAAGTCAGTATCACTACTGAACCTGCTATTGGCTTCGGAGCAATTTTTCCTGCCACCCGAATAGAAGTACGACCACTTCTACCCTACGAATGAGTGGATGTACGTGACATCCGACCCACAATCCCAAAATCACTTCTTCGTGTCTGTATGAGGACAGAGACCTCATCCTGTCCCCACCCCAGTCTCATGCGCTTGGTGCTACTCTAAATTTCGCATAGACAGCTGGAATGACGAACTGCCCTTATAGTCACCAGGTCGTCCAGTGCCCTTAGGACGCATCACTACCCCTCATGGGCGTCTTGATGATCCCGTACTTATAGTGCATGCACATACAATGTTTTCTTATCAAGCCATGTAATATGTGGTGCCACTAGTCCAACGGCCCCAACTCTCAACTCAACCCATAGTTGTTTGTCTTGATTGGTCCGTCGACCAGTCATGTCGCACTGCCGCTTGTTGACTAAGCATGCCGGTCCTATCTTGGTACCATGGCCAAACAATTCACTTATTAAGTTTTATGGCACATATATCATGTTTGTTTACGAGCTCCTGCTCGTGCCAACTAGCCTTGGGCCCACTGTACGAGATTTTCAAAATCGGGCATTTAGCCTCCAAGTTCCAAAATCCGAGGCCCCCGACCTATAAGAGCTATTCGAGCTCCCATCAAGAAGGTCTCCCAAATAGTTTAAGCATTGGCACACAGTTAGGGGAGAGCACTTCTGACAAAATATATTTTCAACTGTCCATTATACCGACTGGGTATAAGGACATCTCCGCTCATAACCGATTAACAGGTTTTCAACTTCCTTTGAGGAAGTTTCATCATACCAACCGGGTATGATCTACTTACAACTGATAAGTAGTTTTTCCGTATGGTTTTCACATCACTCTTCTAAGTTGTGATGTTTAAAATACCATGAAATAGTGGATTTTCATTCCCAATTGCTTATCATTCCTAACCGGGTATGATATAAAAATCCCACTTACAACCGGTAAATAGTTTTTAACTTTAAGTTATGCTCATCATCCCAACCGGGTAATTTGTTTTTAACGCACTCACCTGTTAATACCGTGAATTCCACTAGATCGGTTCTTTGTATCCACGCGAGCTTGTCGTTCCTGGCGTTCCTAGTACTTCGTGTTCCTACATGATATGAACACCTTGATTCAGTATCCTTCAGCCCAATCGCCTTCATTCATTCCAAATGAATGAGAAGGTCAAACTTTCATTTATTTGCAATTAGGTCCCTAAAGTTATTTCTCTTTAACTTTAAGTCCCTAATACCAGTTTTTCCTCAAATTGAGTCCCGAAACTTCTAAAATTTATCATAGCATCTCAATTTATTCCATTTCAAAAAAAGGGGATAAATTCCCCAATTTTCCCATTTGGTCCTCCAACTTTTCCAAAATTACCATTTTGCCCTTCCTTTACAAAAATGGTAAGTTTTGCCCCAAAAATTCTAAAATTCCTCAATTGGTCCACCAACATTATTTTGATGCCCAATTGACCCTCAATTTCATAAAATTGCATTTTGGTCCTTTGAATTTTGAAAATCCCCAAAATTTACCTAATTTCAACTCTTCAACATTGTCGAATTTGATTTTATCAAATTGACCAATCAAACACCTCAAATTGTTGAAATTGGAGTTAAATTGAGTTCCTACATGTTCATACAATTTTAAGGACCTTTGAATCGCAGATTTTAACGCCGGAATGAGCTCAAACAGAGCTTCGTTGGAAAATAGACTGTAGAGAAAGAAAGCTTCGATTTCTCACCGGTGAGGGCACGACAGTCCAAACTTTCAATTTGGGCAGATAGTTCTCATCCTGAGGTTCATCCTAGAATCAAGAATCGCATCAATTGATGCAGAATTAAGTTAGAATTTCATCATTGAAATTCTGTCGGTTCTCTCACTAGCACCGACCGGAAATTGCAGAGGGGAGCCGAATTGGCTTACCTTTCAATCTTAATTCGGCCGTGGGAGGGCTGAGGAAGTGTTGTGAAGGCTTGGTTTGTCCTGAGGAGGGCTCAAAATGGCCAATTTCAACTCGGCCGAAACAGGGTTGCTTCGGTTCGCCGGAGCTACTTCACTATTTCATCACTCCGGCGACCCTTAGAGTGAACGGAGACTACATACATGTAGTTGACTTCTCCCGGGTTCTAAAGAACCCGACCTCACCTTGTTTTCCTCAGAAAATACCACATGTTGGAGCTCTAGTTTGAGCTTCACCGAAAAATGGAGCAGTTGAGAGAGAATGGAGTTTTCAGGTGTGGAGAGGATGAATGGGGAGGGGCTCTTTATATAGGGAGCTCGGGGACCCGTTGCCTGTCTGTTTGGCACTGTTATGATTAACATTGATGACCAGAAACACCCCAAATAGAAGCGTTTCTTCTTCGCCAGCGTTTCTTCAGTTTTTCGATGAGTGAATAGTGATGTCGTCCTGAGGAAGAAGATGATACTGTTCTGAACCGGACCGGACTGATCCGAACTGGGTTCAAAGTTTAAACTAGCTGGTTCACCCCCCCCCCCCCCCCATTCAATCAAGTTTTTCAAATATAAAATTTCTAAATTCATTCTTAAACCGGTATTGTCCTTAAACCGATTCGGGTCTGATTCACCCGAACCGATCTGATTTTTCTCTCCCACTTTGTTCTAAGGTTCCTTCACAAGGTTTATGAATTTATTTGGAGTACAATGGAGTTGAATTCCTTTGTTTTGTCCGATCTCTATCGGTTCCGGTTCATGAACTGACTCGTTTCATAAACATGTTCAATCCAGTTGGATTCGGTCCATCTAAACTAGTCTGGTATTTCTCATCCAATTCATCATAAGATTCTTTTCCATGGTATTATGAACTCTTTGGATTACCTGGGAGTTGTAAATTCCCAAATTGCCAGTTCACAAATGATCGGGTTTGTGAACCGGTTCGGTTTTCTCACTTGGTTTGACCAGTTCTCTTCCCGGTTTTCCTTAGCTCAAAAGGGTGAGTTTACATACTGTGATTACGGGAGCATCAGGATGCCCAAGAGGAGGAGTGATGTGTCCTAGGGCCCTGGACGACCTAGTGGGTATAAGGGCAGATCGTCAGATCAAGTGACCTTACGAAGCTGGATGTGGCTTCAAGCACACGGGATGTGGTCTCTGTCCTCATACGGACATAGAGAATTGATTTCAAGAATGAGGGTCGGATGTCATGTACATACACTCATTCTCAGGGTAGAAGTGGACGTGCTTCTATCTAGGTGGCCGGTAAAGTCGCTTCGACGCCACAAGTGGGTTCAATGGATGGGCTGGCTTGCGATTATGTGTTTTCGACCTTCATGATGAAGGATGTGTGTTGGGTGATGACACACCGTGATTAATAAGGAAATAGTGGTAAAAACCGAGATTTTATATGAAAGTATTTTTCAAAGAAAGGAGTCTGACACGCTTCAATACAAATCTTTTTCCTAAAAGTTAAAAGTTTTGAAAACCCATTCTCTGAATAGTCGTACTCACCCCCTCCCTTATATCCCATTCAGGTAGACCAAGGAAAACCTACCTAAGACCTGCTGTTAGTTACACATGTAAGATAGGTATGATTAATTTAAAATTTTATGCAGTTTTGATTTATCCTATTCTAGGAAAGATGCAGGTTTAAAGGACGCCTTACTCTTCATAGTTTATAAACAAGGGGCAACCCTTAATAAATCAGGAGAGTGGCGAGTTGATCACAGGGATCCGACCAAACTGGGTCAGGGCATGACAACTTGAGTGGTATCAGAGCCTGTTTTCTTGAATACATAATCAAGACTAGAAAATATAGTAACTAATAGGATTTATCTTAAAATTTTCAGATGGCTCCAAGGAGAAGAACCAAGAAAACTAGGAATGACTCTACTCAACACCTTGTCCTCATATGAAGACAACTCTAGAAGCTTCCCAATGCCCGAGATACAGTAGAAGCCCCAAAGGACCAAATGGGGAAATATCCAGTACCACCAAGGAGTACGGTGCTAGGACATGTTAGGGTCACAGTCCTGTGTACAAAGGGAGCCAAGCCTAAAGCCAGGAATGTTAGTACGAACGTATACTCTTACCAAGGAGGATACTTACCAAGAAAATCGTAGCTTCCTATCTCTACTATGACTACTTTTTGTGATAGGGCTAAAACCCCAACCTTTTGTATTCCCCCTATTAATGAAGTACTCAAATTCTTAAATTCCTATCTTTCAATGATATGATCTTGCTAGGAAGATTGCCCTAAGGAAAGTAATCAAATAGACCCACAATACCATAAAAACTAGGAAAATTTTCTATTTCAGTTAAGGAAATTAAATTAGGGAATTAAGAACCCAAAAGGACTATTAGAATGACCCATAGCAAGGGAGACTCAACAAGGAAACTATCATGGTGTTTAAACTCAAGGACAGTGAAGCACCAACAACTCTAGAAAAGACCCAGAAATGCTTAAGGAACCACATCGGTCCACACAATAAATAACATAATATGGAATAAGAGAATAAGATAGGTAGTCAAGGACAGTCCCATACCCTATGGTATGAGAACAATGCCACCTAAGGACCATGTCGACTATCGAAGTCCAAGGACACAAAATACTTGTAGGACCAAAGGCCAAAAATAGTAGAGCGAGTTAAGTAAGCTATTCACAAGGAGGACAAGGAATAGCGAGGTAAAGGAAGGAAGTTCGAACTTCTTCTTAAGAAAGACAACCATAGAGGAATACCACAAGAATAGAGGTAAGGTATATGAGAGGTACGCCTAGAACCCCCTTGGAAGGGGGCAAACACAGAAAACATCCTCTGAAAATGTTAGGGTAGGATACAGTAAGAATGAGGAAGAGAATAAAGGAGTTACAAAAAGGAACTCTGAAGGGATGCATACGATTAAGTACCCCCTTGAAAGGATTGTTGGATTGGCAGATGAACATAACGTAGAGTGCAAGGAACCAACCCATCGTTAGAAACTTCTTGAAGGAAGGATGTATCGGAGGCCAAGTCTGACCTACTTTGGAAGAGTAGTAGAGCCAAATAACAATTCCAGGAGAAACCAGTAGAAAGAAGTAATTAGTAACAATATAATGGGCATGAAAGACAAGTGATACAGCTATCTAGACAGTTGGATAATAAAAATAGTAGGAACGAGACAGTTAACGAACTGACCATTGGGAGAACCATGGATTTAAACCACAACAAGAAAGGGAGATGTGAAAAGGCTAAAATGTAAAAAAAAAAATGGATAAAGGAAATCTTTAAAGAAATCAATGGTCGATGCTGGATTTACAAAAAAAGGCATGATATGGTTAAGTGAGTCTCTCGAAGGATGATCAAGGGATTTCGAAACTAGGTGGATGTGAGCTCTCCCTAGAAAGAAATAGACATGTACTAGGGTACGAGTGAGAATGAGAATGTAGTACAAAGGACATACCCGTAGGATCTCAAGAGTAAAGGTAAGCATGAAAGAATAGCATCAAGGGACGTCATTTAAAATTCGGTGTCTTCAAGATGAATAAAAAAGAAATTATGGGAGAAAAGGGTAAGAATCCTCCCAAATAAAGAAATCGTGAGAAAGGGTACATGACTTAATAAAGAAGAAATGGAACCAGGTGACGAGAGGTGATGAGACGAATTTGCAAATAAAATGCATGCTAAGGTGAAAGAAATCCAAGGAAGCATATTAATAGAATCTAAGGAGTAGTTAAACTCAAGAAAATGGTAAGTAGGAGGTTAGGATCAAGAGATGTCGTGACAAGTAAGAATGAGTGAACTATCCATAATAAGGTAATGAAGGAAAGAACGTCGAGAAACATGGGGAAAGTGAACCCTCCAAATAAAGATGTGGTTAAGGAGGAATAACCACAATTGGTAAGATAGGTCATAGTCCACATGCGCATACAAAGCTTAAAGAGTGGACAACTGAGCATAGTGGGAAGTGCACAGAATGAGACCAAAAAATTGAAACAATCTCTAGTAAGGAATAAGGGATGAAACAGAAGTTGTGGATAAAGAAGGACCCAATACGGACAAATGCCCTAACATAGATACGAGTGCGAAGAAAGGGAGAAAGAACCCTACAATGAATGATAAGGAGGTTGAACATGTAACTCCTAAGATAGAAATCTCTATTGTGAGGGACATAGTAGAGAACAAAATCGGAAGGAGGGAACCTTCCCAAGCAAAGGAATCAACACATAGATCGAAAGCGATTATTGTAGAATGAAGAATCATGAAGTGATTACAAGTAAGTAAAAGTGGATTAAGGAAAAAGGAAAAATCCTTGAATAAGGAATGAAAAGGAAGTAAGAAGGAAAGAATCTCAATTTGTTGGTAAACTATCGGGACACCAAATAATTGGCACTAGAAAGACCCAATAAAGAAGTTGAGGAAGGATGAGTGGGTAAGGAAAATCGACACGGTTATGTAAGACATGTTGTCAAAATACGAAGGATAATTGGATAATAGTAAAGGTAGTTGAGGAATACTACCCGATGAAAGGATGGACAAAATTATACAGTCCCGGGAAAGTTGGAAATAACCCTAAAAGAGGTGTTGTAGAAGTCTGATGGACAAAGATAGGTTTAGAACTATGTCATGTCCTAAAGGACATATAAGCACCAATAGTCCCGAGTAAAATGTAACTCGAGTAAGAAGGAGTCAGTTAGTAAACATAACGAGGTCAAACATAAATTTGACCGAAGTTGTAATCAATGACGGGTGAAGGATGGGTCAAATTGGGATGAAAGAATAATAACATAGAAACCTGTGAAAACATGTATGTAATGCTTGAAAGAACATCGGGTTAAGGGTTTCAACGGTGAAGAGAATAACTAGATAAAGGAACAATTGGGCACCTTGGAACTCCCTATCTTGAAATCCTAAGTAAGAACCTCGAAAGGAAGAACCTTACCCTAAATAAAAGGGAGATGTGAATCTAAGAGTATACATTTGGTTTAATGAGCCAAACATGCCTCATCATTATAACTCCATGGAAGGAGTAAGCATGATAAATGAAAACAAATTCCTCAGATGAATGATTACGGGGACTAAGCGAAAGAGCAATAAAAGTGTTAGCATGTCAAGAAAACTCAAGTTGACATTAAGGGAAATTATTCTCGAGGTGGAATATACTGGTTAAGTTTTGGGGACAAAACTCCTAAAAGGAGGGGAGAGTTGTAAACCCCACCATTTTTAGTTAAGGATAATCGGGAAAAGAACCAGTCAAACCGAGTAAGAAAACCGAACTGGTTCACAAACCTGATCATTAGGGAACAAGCAATTTTGGAAATTTACAACTCTTAGGTGATCGCAAGGGTTCATAAAACCTTGGAAAAGAACCTTAGGACAAATTGGAAGACAAAAAATAGACCGATTTAGATGAATCGGATCTAACTGAATTGAACCGGTGTATGAATTGAGTCGGTTCATAAACCAGAACCGATAGAGAAAGAGCAAATCAAGAAATTTATGGATCCCGAGTGACCCAAAGATCCCAAAAGTCATAGAAATGAATTTGAGAATGAATTGGAGATGAAAACCAACCGATTTAGTTGAACCGGATTGAACCGGTTTGAACCACTATTGAATCGGATTCTAAATTAATTTTTCTATGTAGCTTAAAAAATCCAAATTTGAGATTTAAGGCCATCATTGGATAGAAAATGAATTTAGATGAATTTAGAAATTTTTAGTTTTGAAAAACTCAGTCGAATGGGGGGTGAACAACTTTGAATCCAGTTCGGATGGGTCCGGTCCGGTTCGAAACAATCTCATATTCTTCCTCCCGATGACAACACTGTTCACTCGTCGAAAAATCTAAGTAGCGCCGGTGAAGAAGAAACGTCTTCATTCAATACATTTCCAGCCATCAATGCCTGTCATAGAGGTGCCAATCGGATGGCCAAGAAGTCCCCGAGCTTCCTATATAAAGACCTCTTCCCCATTCATCCTCTCTACACCTGAAAAGCTCGCTCTCTCTCAGCTGCTTAGTTTTCCGATGAAGTTCAAACCAGAGCTTTGATATAGGGACATTTCTGAGCTAAACAAAGCAAGGTCAGGTTCTTTAGAACTGGGGAAAAGTTAGCTACATGCCTGTAGTCTCCAATTACTCCGAGGGTCACCGAAGAAGCACCAGCGTGATGGAATAGTGAAGCAGCTTTGGCGGATCGAAGCTGCCCTGTTTCGGTCGAGCTGAAATCGGCCATTCCGAGCCTTCCTCAGGCCAAACCAAGCCTTCCCAACACTTCCTCAACCCTCCCATGGCCGAATTAGGACTGAAAGGTAAGCTAATTCAGCTACTCTCTGTAATTTCCGACCGATGTTAGAGAGAGAACCGATAGAATTTTGATGATGAAATTTTAACTCAATTCTACATCAATTGTTGCAATTCTTGATTCTAGGATGAACATCAAGACGAGAGCTATCTACCCAGATAGAAAGCTCAGACCGCCACGCCCTCACCAGGGAGAAATCGAAGCTTTCTCTCTCTATAGTCTATTTTTCGGCGAAGCTCTAGTTGAGCTTGTTCCTACGTCAAAACTTGCGATTCAAAGTGCTATTGAATCGTATGAATATGTAGGATCTCAATTTTAACTTCAATTTCAACAATTAGATGTGTTTGATCAGTCAATTTGGTGAAATCAAATTCGGATGTGTTAAGAAGTTGAAATTGAGGGAAAATTGGGGGAAATTGGGGATTTTTGAAAATTTGAAGGACCAAGATGCAATTTTATAAAATTAAGGGTCAATTGGGCATGATAAAAATGTTTGAGGGCCAATTGAGGAATTTTAGAATTTTGGGGGTGAAACTTACCATTTTTGTAAAGGAAGGGCAAAATGGTAATTTTAGAAAAGTCGGGGGACCAAATTGGAAATTTTGGAAATTAAACCCCTTTTTGTGAAATTAAATAAATTGAGGTCCTAAGATAAATTTTAAAAGATTTGAGACTCAATTTGACGTAAAACTAGCATTAGGGACTTAAAGTTAAAGAAAAATAACTTTAGGAACCTAATTGCAAATAAATAGAAATTTTGGTTTTCTTATTCATTTGGAATGAATGAAGGCTATTAGGCCTAGGGATAATGAATAAGGATGTTCATATTATGTAGGAATACGAAATACCGGAAACACCAGTAAGGACAAGATCGCGTGAATACAAAGAATCGGTCGAGTGGAATTCACTGCATTAACGGGTGAGTGAGATATTATATCATACCCGGTTGGGGATGATAATTACCTCGGAAATGAAAACCCACTATTAAGTGGTATTTTTAAATGTCACAACTTAGAAGAGTGATGTGAAAATGACACAGAAAAACTACTTACCAATTGTAAGTATATCATACCGGGTTGGTATGATGAAACTTCCTTGGAGGAAGTGGAAAACCCCTTCACCGGTTATGAGCGGAGATATCCATATACCCGGTTGGTATGATGGATAGCTAAAAATATATTTTGTTGGAAGTGCTCTCCCCTGATTGTGTGCCACCACTAAAACAATTTGGGAGACCTTCTTGACAGGAGCTCGAATAGCTCTGATAGGTTGGGAGCCTCGATTTTGGAACTTGAGTGCTATTATGCCCAGTTTTAAAAATCTCGAGCAGTTGGCCCAAGGCCAGTTGGCACAAGCAGGAGCTCATAAACATATATGAGATATATGCCATAAAACTTAAAATAAATGAATTGTTTGGCCATGGTACCAAGCCAGGACCGACATATTCAATCAACTAGTGGCAATGGGACATGACAGGTCGACGGACCAGTAAAGACAAACAGCTGCAGGTTGAGTTGAGGGTTGGGGTCATTGAACTAGTGGCACCACAGATTATATGGCATGATGTGAAAACATTGATTGTGCATGCACTATGATTATGGGAGCATCAAGATGCCCAAGAGGGGTAGTGATGTGTCCTAGGGCCCTAGACGACCTTGTGGGTATAAGGGCAGATCGTCGAACTAGGTGACCTTGCAAAGCTAGACGTAGCTTCAAGCGCACGATACCAGGGTGTGGTCGGGATGAGGTCTCTGTCCTCATACGGACATGGAGAATTGATTTCGGGAATGAGGGTCGGATGTCGCATACCACCACTCATTCTTAGGGTAGAAGTGGACGTGCTTCTATCTTGGTGGCCGGTAAAGTCACTTTAATGCCACAAGTGGGTTCAGTAGACAGGCTGGCCAGCGATTGTTTGTTTTTTACCTTCATGATGAAGGATGTGTGTTGGGTTATGACACATCATGATTAATAAGGAAATGGTGGCAAAAATCGAGATTTGATATGAAAGGATTTTTTAAAGAAAGGAGTCTGACACGCTCCAATACAAATCTTTTTCCTAAAAGTTAAAAGTTTTGAAAACTCATTCACTTAGTAGTCGTACTCACACCCTCCCTTATATCCCTTTCAGGTAGACCAAGGAAAACCTACCCAAGACCTCTTGTTAGTTACACCTGTAAGACATGTAAGACATGTATGAACCATGTTCTCCTATGGTAACCAATAAGTTCCAAAGGGTAAAGATGAAATTATCATCATGGAAACGTTTATAGATATTAAAATAGTAACCTTAATAAATCTCCATATTAGATATTTTGAGTAAAGATTGGGGTCAAAGACATGAAATGGCTCGACGTTGGTAAACTCATTCATTAAGTTGTGAGCTCACTCTATCACACCCCAACCTAGTTTGGTCAGAACCTTGTGAATAACCCACCACTCCTCCAAGTATTATAATAGATGTTACCTACGTTATCATAGTATTGGTAGGAGCAAGGCGTAAAATAACAAAAAATAGTGCACAAGATTTTTTTTTCCAAAATATGTCAGAATATATAATGTTATACATAAACTTGTAAGGATAAATAAGGTACTAGTTTGATGGTTCATCTTTTAATGTCTTTCTTGACATATTTAGGACCTAAAAGAGATAAGGAAGGGATTGAGTTTATAACTCAGTGTGGGTCCTACTGACATTGTGACTTCATGTTCACGATTCAACACTTACTTAAAAATACATACATCTTTCCTTTCCTTAAAACAAGGGGTTTAGACAAGCTACACTTGTATTCTCATAAAAAAATATTTTGGTTAAATCAATTACTTGTATCTTACAAGCTTAAATTGAGTTTGATTGACAAATAAACAAGCTCCAACTTGTTTGTCATTGAAAAAGGATTCTCCTTTAAATTCACTTGCTTGTTCCTATAAGCTTAAAGTAGGTTCCTTCCTAGTTGAAGAATTTTCATGATTTGTTTATGATAGACCTACCATGGGTCTATATCACATAAACACACAAACACCCTTTCTCATTAAAGGGATCAAAAGTAGCAGAATAGACCATCAAAGGCTACAACCTCGATCTATTCCACTAGTGGCACGAAACGTCTTTACCGTCTACCTTGATGAGAGAACACAACCTCTACCACATCGTCTGTGTGAGCACCTTGGCCCAACCCCCAGACTTATCGATAATTTGAACCCAATATGTAGGGGTGAGACCTCACTCTTCTATTCCCTCGACCTCAATCCGCACGAAGCTCCCAGAGCTTTAAGACATACTAGAACAACATTGCTTTCCATGTACCAACCTTTTTGTCTAGTAGCTCTCAGAACCAATACTACCCCGTATCAGGCGTCTCTTTGATTTTGTACGATTGCAATCACATACAAAAGTCTTTGGATTTAAGACCTTTATTTTTGCGTTGCTAGCCCAACGGGCTCCAAACTGACTCTAGCTCAGCAGCATCAGCAAACATTATCAATTGGTGATAATTTTATAAGCCTCTTAAATCATAAATTTATTTATGAGTTTGCTCTATTCCCATTAGCATTGGGCCCACTCATATGAGTTTTCAAAACACGGTATTGGGCCTACTTCACTTTTTAAAATCGAGGCCTTGTGCCCACTTTGACAAAAACTAGATTTAGTCTACCATTATCGACCATGGGCCTCGCTCATTTCCTGCATCGACGATTAGTGCTAGACCATTCCCCTTGAAGTGTATCCATACAACGTAAAGGATTTTTCCTAATATCATACATCATGCTTTCTTCAAAAGTATAATCCAAAAAAATTTATGCGATTTCACATAATGAGGGGAGTATACTTCTGAAAATTTGTTTTCAAAATAAAGCATGTTCCTAATTATGAATCATCGATCTAATTAGACTCGATGTCAGTAATCCCACTCACACGAGATCTGTGATTTGTTCGTCCCAGATAGAATTCCAATAACTTGAGTTGGATTCTCGATTGTAGGTCAGGCTCTTCCTTTCGTACCTACATGATCACGGATAACTGATCCATCAATTATACAATATTTACATTTAAATCCATATATTTACTTTAATTTCACATAAGTCCCTAAGTATATTTTATTGACAAATAAACTCCAAAATTTTTGGCATAATTTACTCAATTTACTTTATTTTCTATTTTCTCCTCAAATAATTTTATTTTTTATAAAATTATTTAAAATTACAAATAAAGCATTTTAATTACTTTTAATTGTAATTAAATTCCCAAAATTCTGTTTAATTATATTTAAGCCTCCAATTTCATTTAAATCATCAATTGACCCTCAATTTATGTCAATTGCACAAAAATCCCCAAATTTCCAAAAATCCCTAAATCGCCCAATTTCTCCAAAATTGCACTTTGGCCCTCCAATATCACACTAAATCTAATTGATCGCTTAATCTCGGTTAATTACCTCCTATCATGTTGTAATCATCTCCCCTACCCATCGATGATTATTTCAAACTTTGAATCGTTCGATTTGGCCTAGAATTGAGTTCAAATGAAGCTTCGCCAGAAAATATTTTTAGAGAGAGAAGGTTTCAAATTCTTACCAGCAAGAAGGCAATTACCAGAGCTCTTCATTTGGAGAGCTAACTCTCATTGAGAGAATCCTCCTAGGATCAAATATTACCTCAATTAGTGCCCTGAAAAGTGAGAATTCGATCAATAATATTTAAGTAGTTCTCTTTGTAATTTAACTATTTCGGCGAAGGGCCGTGACAATGGCTTACCTCGAAGGCTTAAAGAGGACTAGGCTTAGTCGTGGAGAGTCATGGGAGGGTCGACTTGGCCTTAGGAGGTTTAAGGTGGCCATAATTCAACTAAAAAATTTCTGTTCAAAGTCGACCATTAGAGTAATTGTATTGTACGAGCTCACTAGAGCTTCTTCGGTGATCCTCTAGTTGAAAGGAATATGTAATATGGTAGAGGACTTCCTCCAAGTTCTATGGAAACCAAATCCGCATTCAAAGATGAAGAAAAGGGTTAACGTCAGAGCTCTGGTTCAGGGATGGTCGTAAACTAGACTAGTTCATCTTCTTCGAGCTTTAGAGTGATGGAGAGTGTGAATTGAAGAGATCTCTTTATATAGGGAGCTCGAGGACTTCTGTTCCTATCCAGTTATCTATCAGTCAACCATTAACTCTCCTATTTACCCCCTTGTCAGAAATATTTATTGGTCGCTAGAGTAATTACGACCATCCTCTTTCGTCATTCATAAGTTAAAATGAAGAAGATGACATTGTACACACACGTGCGATGAACATATGCCTCCATAGTATTTCCCACACCGTTCACAACTGTTCATGCTTGGTTCCTCATATTCTGAAGAAGGGGTTTAACCTCAAGAGTTTGGTAGTTTGGCCCTCCTAAAGATTGATACTCTATATCTCCTCATCACTATGGCTTCACACTCACAAGCTTGCTTGAGGAGAGTTGGGGGTCCGGTCTCTTCATGGATTTGAATGGGTAGAAGCTTCTTAAACACATTAACATAGTTTGCATATGTTTTCCAAAAGTTGTCATCGACCTCTTGCCGAGCATGAGTTGGGTTAGTGTTTTCCCTCCCCATATTTGGTTAGTCCTCAAGTCATGGAGTTGTTTCATCGTCAACTCACTTTGGATGGGGTTCTTCCTTCTTTTGGGAATTCTCCTATAGGAATGGTATTTTTCTTTAGTTTGGAATTTACAAAATTTATGCAGCAATCATTTCCCGCATCAATTCAAAAATCTTTTTCCCCAATATTCCATATTTTCAAAAGTAATTTTACTAAAAATTCAAGTTTGAAAATCTTTTACTCTACTACCACTTAGTTGTCACACCCCGACACAGTTTGATCGGAACCATGTGAACAACCCGCCACTCCTCCTATTATTATAATAGATGTTACCTTTATTATCATAGTATTGGCAAGAGTAATGCGTAAAACAACAAAAAATAGTGCATCAGATTATGTTTTCCGAAATTTGTTGGAATATATAATGATGTACAAACTTGTGATAATAAATAACGTACTAGTTTGGTAGTTTATCTTTTAATGTCCTTCTTTACATATTTAGGAACTAAAAGGGATAAGGGAGGGGGTGAGTTTACAATTTAGTGAGGGTCCTACTAACATCGTGACTTTCTATCCACGATTTAGCACTTACTTAAAAATACATACGACTTTCCTTTCCTTAAAGCAAGGGGTTTGGACAAGCTACACTTGTGTTCTCATAAAAATATTCTCGGTTAAATTCATTACTTGTATCTCAAAAGCTTAAATTGGGTTTGATTGACTAATAAACAATCTACAACTTGTTTGTCATTGAAAAAAGGATTCTTCTTTAAATTAACTTGCTTGTTTCTACAAGCTTAATGTAGGTTCCTTCCTAGTTAGAAGAATTTTCATGATTTATTTATGATAGACCTACCTTGGGTTGGTATCACATAAGCACCCTTTCTCATTAAATGGATTAAAAGTCGCAAAACAGACTATCAGAGACTACAACCTCAATATGTTCCATTAGTGGCCTTTACCGTCTATCCTAGTGAGATGTCACAACCTCTACCACATTGTGTGTGTGAGCATCTTGGACCAACCCTTGGATTTATCAATACTTTGATCCTCATGTGAAGGGTTATGACACATCCCTCCCTAAAATAATTTCAAGTGAAAACGGAGATTTTGTGCAGGACAATAATACTGGAGCAACACATCACCTAAGTGGGGGACTTAAGGTATAAATCTTGAATTGCGAACATGAAGGTTTCTTATACTTGTCACTTGTGTATTTCTTTGAATTTATGTACAAATTTTGTATAAAGTTTAGTATGAAAGGAAGTTTCAATTTTTTTATTGAAATTAAGTTTTAGGTTTTTATATTATAAGCCTTTTGTTTCATCCATTCTACAAGGGTAAAAGTGCCCACTATTATAGTATCGAGTGGATATGATGAGTTGTCATTGAACCCAACTGGAAATTGGTTCGTGATGTGACATTCCACTCATTGAGCATTGTTCACCCCATCCCCTAACATATTTTTTAAGAATATCCGATGGAGAGAAGTTCTAAGGAAGAGTACATTTGCAGAAAAATAAATCCGAGACAAGGTACTCGAACTTAAATAATAAGAAATTTAAGGCAACTTCTAATTCTAGTGATTATTTTATGGTTTATTGTGTACTTTTAAAATTTATTTTGTAAAAGTTTAAATTTATAGTGAAATTTGGAATTGTTGTTTTAATATGAGTGTTTTGGCATGATAGTTCTACAATGGTGAGGTATCCACTATGGTATGGTCGAGAGAATATATTAGTTATTATGTTAGTTTGACCTATAAATCGGGATTGGGGTGTGATATTACTAATTATTACAAAAAATATTCTCAATTAGCTATGTGTGAATAATATATATCAATGGATTATATTAATATACTAAGGGTGGGTTTAGTGACAAACCATGATATATAACAAGTTTTTAAAAATACCCCATTACGGGGTTTGTTTACTATTAAAATAACATTAAAAATAATAAAAATTATAAAATTGTGTATTAAATTTTTTTAGTATAGACGATATCTAGTTTATAAATGACTTGATGATCCATCATGGCACTCACTAAAATATTGCTCACCTCTCCCTCAACATATTTTTTTAGGAATTAGAGAATGAAAGGAAGAATAGTAGAAGATCTTTAGGGCTGGAATGCAACTACAACCGAGATCGAGATAAAAATTCTATAAAAGACTTTGACAAATACTTTACATTAAATATTACATATTTTTTTAATATATTATTTAAATTTATGAAAATTTTAAATTTACACTTAAAATATATGTATTTTATATTATAAATATTTTATTATTCCAATTATATAATAGTGAAAAATATCAATTATTATTGTATCGAGTCAACGTTACTAATTGTTATTAGAAATCGGCTCGGACAATCAAGTCGAGACATAACAAATTACTTGGAAGATAATAGATATATTAACATTTTTTTTAATCTTCGTCCAAATTTGAAGTAGTTAGATTAACCGATGAAAAGGTAGTGTGGAGTCACTAAGTACACTTTCACACAAATAACAATAAATGAACCAACTTATCGTTGGGTCAAAAAAACTAATTTGTCATTCAATTATGAATGGTAACTCAAATGTTTCTCAATAAGTTGTTGGATTTTAAACATTTTTGTGCAACAAAGTATTTTTGTTATATTTTTAAAGGAAAAAAATCATACTAAAATTATTTAGGAAAATAAAAAACCACTAACTACCCATATTAATTTTTTGGGTATATTTTTGAAACTCCAAAGTTTAATATAAAATAGAAAATGTAGTGTAATTTAAATATATACATATATATATATGAATAATTATGGTTTGAGATTAATTGTTTTATTAAAATCTCCATTTTTTTCATGTGATTTTTATTCCCATAAACCACCCAAATTTTATTAAATATATGAATTAATCTAATCATTTTATATTAACCTTGAAGGTTTGCTAAGAATTTTCTTAAACCCATATTGGTTATGGTCCAAGTATAACAACTTGACTCCTAAATGGCTAAGAGGAAAAAAAATTCTATTTGTTATCGCTAATAATGTTGACAAAAGGAAAACTACCAAATTAAGCGATATCAAAGAAGAATAGGGTATGTGTTTCAAAATCTTACACATGTTCATGGAATCTCTGCCATGAATACCATTTCACGGCTTTATTCTAATCCAAATATATTTTGTGCTAGAATTTTCAAGGGGTGTTAATTTTAAAAGTCTAATCTCCGTGGGGCTCATAAATTAGGTACCCAAGCATTTGAGTTTGGGGAAGTTGAGAACCTTCTATTTAAGGACAAATCATACCATTACCACTTGAAAATGTACACAAGATTTAGGAGTGTGCTCTCCTATAAACCAACAAGCCATGAAAATGAGCTCGAAAGGATCACTAGATTTTTACCCATGATGAAGTGGATATAAGGGAATGCATTTTCATACCACAAGTTCTCACTCATTTGACAATGGGGTATTTCTAGAAAGTTAATTTATAATTGAACTTTTATTTTTGTATTCAACACATAAATACAAAATTAAATATTTAGTTCTTTTTACAATAGTACTTAAATGAGTTTGTACTTCTATTTATAAGCTCTATTATACTTAAAATGTTAGAAATTTTAATTGGTATATTCTAACGCCTAATCGTTAATGTAAATCTATTTATAAATCGTATTGCATTTTGCTTGATTGTTATTTTTGTGCAGGAATAGAAATTGTTAAATATGTGTTAAACATGTGTTTGATTAAATGTATCTACTATGAGGAGGCAACCATTTGCATTTTATTTGAATGCAAAGGTACACAATAGACTAAATAACTATACTCACTAATGTTGGATATGAAAAGAATGTTATTGTATTACCTCTTTTTGATGGAGTTAGGAGGCTGTTTAGTAGAGAAATAAGTGAATTTGACTTGGCACAAAATTAGGCACTATGCCAAACACATGCTAGAGAGGTGAAGGGGCATGTGGCTAACCAACTTTGGCATTGGCCCAATATTATTAACTTAAATTGTGATGAACTCTTTCATCAAATTCATTATACTTAATGAATGAGTTGGAGTTGGAGTTGGATTTATAGAATATGATAAGCTATGCCAATATGAAGTAGGAGAGGCGCCAAGTTCGTTTGTGAATATACCATTAAAGCGGGAGCACCCGTGCTTGTTGGATCTGGTTTGCTAAAGTATAGTCCTGGAAGTATGTAATACTTGAGACTAATTCCAAGACACTCGGGAATGTATTTGAACAAAATGAAACATAGGTAGCTTGGCAAACATATGTTTTTCTACCAAAATTTAAAACTTTACTCAAAGATTTTAATTATTTAAAATTTAAATTTATAAGTGGGGATATTAATGTTTGTTAAAAAGATAAGACTACAAGTGGATATTTTATAAGTGAATGATTGTTTAATTAAGTTTTTATGTTAAAGAAATTATATTAATATTTGTAATTTAGTAGTGTGTTTCACGTCATTTAATATAATATTTTATTTATTATTGAGATGATTTACCTATGTATAGCGTTAATATAAAAAAAATAAGTGATGAGTACAAATAAGAATCTTTAAACCAATTTTATATAAATGGAGCTTAATTTTATATTAATTAGCTATTTAAAATATCATTAAACTGAGTTCCAATGTAAAGTTTCACATTCATAGAAATTGAATCCCAATATTGCAATGAAATGTCTTATTATCTAAACCAAGTTGGAATATATACTGTGCTTGCAAATTGACATATAATGGGGTTTTTTAAGATTTTTTAGTGTTCACTCTTATTCCATATCATTGTTTAATTAACCCTCATTATATTGGATATGTAGTTATTTCATACATTATTTTTATTTTATACTTATATTTTTATATTAATTTTATTATTTTTATTTTCTACTTTTTAATCTTTCATCAGATAACTATACTAGACCGGTATATTACATAATATATATGATTTATTGAAGACATATATATATATAATTTAGATGAGACCCAATAATAGGATCATTAAGCGGGTGCGTAAATTTCGTCTGATTTTCTGGAGCCGTGGTATTTTTATGACAGTCACGGGTTCGACGAGCAATATGAACAGTGATCTTCACTAGATGCTCAGAAACGTACCAACTGGAAACCAGGAAATTATACAGCATGAAGAGTTCTGGATCTAACCTGAATATGCTAGTGCAGCAAGAAAACGGACCCCAAAAAAGCATGTATAAAATGAGACAAAAATATGCATCATGGCAATAGACGTGTGGGACTCCATTGATCGGTCGGCACTTAAAAGGATGGACATAATCGGCATACAATCCGGACAGGCTCTGTACATCCCTCTATCAATGTTCGCTGTCACCGAATGCCATAATTAGTTTTTTTCTGCAAAATTTGCTATGTATGGAGGAGCTACAGCATTCAACACAATATTGTGAATTACTATATAGTGGCCAGACTTTTATGTTCATATTTGGCCCAAAACAACCTTATATAATGTAGCATAATTAAATCCAAATAATAGTATAAGAGGGACTTATACACTTGGTTTGAAAACCACATCATGTCACTTCTTGAAATATGCACACAATAGTGTCTCGCATATGTGGGCATAGTAAGGAGGGTAAAATATGGTAATCTGATCTTAAAAAACCTACCGATGATGACTCAGCATAAGCTGCAGTATGCCATCAATTGTATGTCATGTCACAACAAGTACCCAGTGTCTTGCCTTGTCTTATCCATCGACTGTTTGCAGTCGGAAATAATATAGTCGGCCACCCTTTAACTCCTATCTTTGGACAAAAACTCTTTTTGCACCGGTACTGCAAACCCGTTGTGGGTCCAATGCCAACTCGATTCGTTTCAGTTATACATTGATATTCATATTGTAATTATTACGTGCCAGATAATAATTACAAATCTTGCACATGATTTGCACGAGTGTTATCATGTCTATGATTTTTTTGGGACAGAATCAATATATCATGGTACCTAACCATGCTTTCTTTAGACGACATTCAATATTTAACATTTGGTATCATTATAGAATTAAAGAATATATATATATATATATGATATGTGATATGTGATATAATATTTTTTATAGCACAAAATTTATAAATATGGCAGGGCACATATGGTAAAAATGACTAATTATCATGTCACATTTAAAAAAGGTTTGGTATGCTAAATTAAATATTATAATGAAATAAAATAGTAGTAAATATACAATTTTGAAACTGACACCATAGACATCTCTATTGGCCATATTGATGATCCCGTCCACACGAGTAAAAGGGGAAAATTTAAACGAAAAATTAATATAAAATTAAAATAAATAAGCTGAATCCAACTCAAATTTAAGTATTATATTTATAATATTTTATCAACTATAATTTATACATAATATCAACTTCTCATAACTGAAATCTCTTATTATTAACATATTAGTCATATGAATTCATCTTTTTAATTGTATTTTAAAATAATTCTCAATTATTTAATTATTTAGATAATTGATAATGGAGTAAAAAATATAACAAATATTAATATATATGATTATAAGAATATGGTTGTTTAGTATGAGTTATAAAATTGAAAATCATAAGTCTATTTATTTTATTGATCTATTATATTTACTCCCAATATTCACAAAAAAAAAGTTAATCCAAACTAGTAATTTCAATAGTATTTTAGATAAGAATAAAAACGATCCCAAATATCTAGTGAAAAAACGCCTCCTGCCCGTATTATTTTCACGACTAACATGTACTCATGGGATGCTTGTTGCTTCTCCTTAAAAATATATGAAAATGGGCAATACCTTTTGTTGAAAATTTAAATATTTGAAGTTGATTCATAGTTGATATGTGTGGGCGGAAATTAATAAGTGGTCCTCGCCCACTTCCTCTGTGTCGTTGAATTCGTAGAGTAGGAGCATAAAGGGGTTCAGGATAAGATCTTCAGGGGAGACATATTTAGCTACTTGCTGCACAAGGATCCGCACATTCATATTGCCTTTATTGGATGACAAAATGTATATATACATACTTATGTACATGTATACGTTCACACACATGAATATAATAAAATTAATTACTTAGGATGGGAGATTTATTTGAGTTTAAATGGCAAAATAGAAACAAAAATCAATTAAAAATTTTAGAATCAGAATATAAATTTACCAATCTCAAAATAGATAAGTATGAAATTATTTACCTCATGTACAAGCTCACCATTATGTGACGTTGATGAATACTGAGATCTAATAGTATGCATTGTTCTAGTCTCTATATCATTTTAAATGATTGTGTCTTTTGATCAATAGGAACACTGAGTAACTGACATTCTTGTCCTTATCCTTGGGTACTAAGCACATTGATTCAATTTTACGAGATATTCTAGACTCAATCCTACATCCCTGTCTACATACTCAATTTTATTAACACTGACTTGTTCTTTTTGTTAACATATTCCCTTAAACTCAAGTCCGGATCCTTGAGTTTATATTGTTTTTGACACCATTCCTACTTGTGTATTCAAAATTCTTGCACTTTACAACTTTAGTAAATACATCTACTAGTTGCTCTTGTCTTTTACAGCACACTACCATATTTAGAATCTTAGTAAATAGAAGGGAATATCTATATGATTACTTTTTTCAATGAAGGATAAATTTCTGGACAATATTATAGTAGATGTAATATCACAAAATAGGGAACTAGAGTCCAACTGCTATTCACCCAAAAATTTCACAATTCTCCTTACATTCACAAACGATATAAGTTGTTGCCACAAATTTGATGGTAGGAAAAACCACCACTAGTTGTTTATTTGGTTTACAAGAAATAAGTCTTGATCCCAATTTAAAAACATTGGGTTTCCGATCATATGCATTTCTTGCATAATCATTCTCATGTATCCACTAAATCCTGTTCTCCATACCCTTTTATAAATAATGCCAATGCCATAGTACCGTTGAGGTGCCTTATTATTCGTTTAACAATTAGTTGAATACTTTCTTACGATTCTCCGTATACGATTAATGATATCAAACTCCCAATTAATTAGATGTATTTGGTGGAATCTACAGATTCTTATATTAGCATATATCAAACTCCCAATTAATTACCCCATTCCAAACTTTTTAAAAATATATTAAGCAACTACCTAATTTAGAATAAGAAAATCCCATCAGTCCTTAAATCACTTCCACACCCAAAAAATACTTCATTTTGTCCAAAGCTATCATTTCAAATTGTTTTCCATAGATTTCTTGAAATTTTACAACACGTATTCATTTCACATTCGCTTAAAGTCTTACTATGACTATTGAACCTTATGCATAAAACTTAGAAAATAACGTATGTTTATGGGGCATTTTTGAAATCTCTCCTTGAGAAATTAGCCTTCAATGCAACTATACTAAGTTGTTAAAGCTTGTTTCAACCCATATAGATCCTTCCGTAGCTTATACACCATGTCCTCCCTCCCCATACAGATCCTTCCCTAGTTTATACACCATGTCCTCCCTCCATTTGACTAGGAAACCTTTTGGTTTCTCCACATAAACTTCTTTCTTTAAAGTTTCATGTAAAAATGCACTATTAACATCTGCTTAGACAATATTTCATACTCTTGCTGTAGCTAATGTAATAAGAGTTTATATGATTTCCCATCTAACAGGGCGAAAACCTTAATATAGTCAATACTAAACATTTGACAATATTCCTTTAGAACTAGTATAGCTTTGAACTTAATATCCAAATTTAATTTTGTTTAATGACATGGATTTCTTATTCCATAACTTTCCTCCATTTGAAATCAATTTCTGGTTTTTCAAAATTGATTGGATCTTCTAAGGAAGTATACATTACATAATCTTGCATCCATGAGATTGTCTCCTCCTTCCTTCTTGTTGTCCCATTTCTATTGAGCTTCTTACTTCTTCAATTGTACCTTATTATTCTCCACTTCTCTCACTTGAAGTTTCAACTTCCATGGCTCATCGTGTCGACTTCCTTCTCCTTCAGTTGGTACTATCTAAGAATCTTCAGCCTCTTCCCATACTAGCATGCTCACATAAATTTCACTGCCTTTTCTTTTTTCCAATTCCATTTTCATTCTCCAAACACACAACACTTCTACTAATAATGATTTATTTTTAGGACCATAGAGTTGGTAAGCTTTGGAATCTTCATACTCTCTTAACATTACACATTTGATGCTTTGTGAGTCAAGTTTTACTTTGTGTGGTTTAGACATATGAGCAAATGCCACATTGAAAACTACAAACGACACAAGAGTACACGCATCAAGAGGTATTCGAAAAACCCTACTTGAGGAATAAGTCCTAGATATAACAGTTAGATGACGAGTATTATTAGACTAATTGTGGTTATTTATATGATTTATATTAAACAACAAAATGTAGAAAGCATTATAGGGCTTGCCTGAGATAATCAAAGATATGGAATGTGCATGCTAAGCCATGAATTATATTAATGAACAATGATGATACAAGAGAAAAATCGGGACTATGTTGCATGTATGATTTTTCAAGGAAGGCTAAGGTCTCAGTCGACCATAGTAGAAAGGCTAATGCTGATATTTTCCTAAAGAAAAAGGAGAGCTAATCTCCATGTGTATTAATTAAGTAAATAAGGGAAAATAATGATGAACTAATCAGTTAGAGAACGAAAACCCGTAAATATTGGGTGTTTAGCACACAAACTACTCAAAGAAGTGTTATGAGAACATGAGTTGTAGGGCCAATCAAATAACATACTGAGCCCGAGAATTAAAATATAGTTTTGTGTGTGCTTTGCTATGATGCATAAGATGCAAAAGAACATGAGTAGTGGAGTCAGTTATATAGCATTCCAAACCCCGATAATTAAATATACTTCGATGTACTTTAATGTGATGCATGAATGAGAATATGAGTAGTGGGGTCAGTCAAATAGCATACCACACACTTGGGTTTAAAATGACCATTATGTTATTGTTCGATATGTTTGACATGGGTGGGCGAGTTATGACACCAACATGGCACCTAATATTAGAAATTGTGTTGGACGTATAGGGAATAATGGAAGTGGGGATACAAGGGAAGAGTTAGTTTTGAGAAATTCCCAAGACCTAAGGAGGTTTATGGTTAGGGTCCATGTATCACTTGTGATCTCGGTGTAAAGTTGAGTGAATCAAAGGATGCGAATGTGTTAGAAAACTAAATTAGGGAAAGAGAGAAATAGAATATATTGATTAAATGCTATAGGAATGATAAATTGAAACAACTTATTTTTCCACATACTAATTCAATGATAGACATGCCTATTTATAGGCTTATATCATAGGGTAACTACCTTAAATATAATATATAATATAATCTTAATTATAAGATTATATTGTAACTAACTTAAATATCTATGATATAATCTTAATTAATAAGAATATATCGTAACTAATATAAATATCTTAGACTATTTCAACACTTCCCCTCAAGATGAGCGGTAAATATCTATTATTCCCATCTTTTTACAAATATTAATCCACTCTTTAGGTCCTAACCCTTTAGTTTACTAATTGTTTGTCAATCTTCATATAGTGTAGCTCCACCATCTTGCTCTCAAGTTTCTCTTTGATTAAGAATTGATCAATTTCAATATGTTTGGTCCTATCATATTGAACTTGATTGTTAGCAATGCTAATCGTTGATTTATTATCACACCATAACTTAATGGGTTCTTTTTTGAATAAACATAACTACATCAATAAGTTCTTTATCCATATTATCTCACATATGCCTTGAGTCATAACTCTGTATTCTGCCTCTACCATTGATTTGATGACCACCTCCTATTTCTTACTTTTCTAGGATACAAGATTACCTCCAACAAACACGAGTAGCCTAATGTTGATCTTCTATCATCTGCACAACTAGCCCAATCAGAGTCACAAAATCCTTCCACTCTAGTATGACCTCGAGGCTTGAACCAAAAACTTTTTCTTGGGCTACTCTTTAGATATCTCAATATTCGCATAACTGCATCCCAATGTTCTATCATAGGATCATGCATATATCTACTTACAATACTAACTGCATATGTGATGTCTAGTCATGTGTGACACAAGTAGATAAGTCGTCCCACAATTCTCTAGTATTGTTCTTTATCCACTAGGTCCCCTGACTAAGCACATAGCTTATGATTTGGTTCAATTAGAGTGGCAGTAGTTCGACAACCCAACATCATTGTTTTAGTAAGTAGATCCAACACACATTTTCTATGAGAAAGTATTATGCATGTCCTAGACTTGACTATCTCAATACCGAGAAAATACTTAAGTGGACCCAAATCTTTCACTTCAAATTCTTTGCCCAATCTTTGCTTTAGTCGCAATATCTCATCGCTATCATATCCACTTATAGTAATATCATTTGCATATACTACAAGAATAGCAACTCGACTATTTGAGTGTAGATTGAAAACTGTGTGATTTCCATTACACTGTTGATACCCATTCTAACTACTACATGTCGGAATCGGTCAAACCAAGCTCTTGGTGATTGCTTGAGTCCATACAAAAACTTCTTAAGTTTACATACCCTCCTAGTGGTCTTCATCGTATCAAATCCATGTGCAATCTCCATATACACCTCTTCTTGCAATTCTCTAGGAAAAAATGCATTCTTTATTAGGGACTTAAAGTTAAAGAAAAATAACTTTAGGAACCTAATTGTAAATAAAAGAAAAGTTTAGTTTTCTCATTCTTTTGGGATGAATGAGGGCTATTTGGTCATATGATAATGAACAAAAGTGTTCATATCGTGTAAGAACACGAAGTACTAAGAACGTCAGCTAAGACAAGTTTGAGTAAGGACAACAAGCCGGTTAAGAGGATATTTACTACACTATCGGGTGAGTGGGATTTAATATCGTACCCGGTTGGGATGATAAGAAACTCAGAAAAGGAAACCCACCACTAAGTGGCATTTTAATCATCACATCTGAGAAGAGTGATGTGGAAATCTCACGGTAAAACTACTTATCTATTGTAAGTAGATCATACCCGGTTGGTATGGCGAAACTTCCTATAAGCGGAGATGTCCTCATACCCTATTGGTATGATGGACAGTTGAAAAGTTTGTTTTGTCCGAAATGCTCTCCCTTAACTGTGTGCCACTGCTTAAAATTTTTGGGAGACTTTCTTGACAGGAGTTTGAATAGCTCAAACAGTTCGGAGGCCTCGGTTTTGGAACTTGGGGGCTAATATGCCCAATTTTGAAAATCTCGAACAGTAGGCACTAGGCCAATTGGCACGAGTAGGAGCTCATTAACAAACATGATTAATATGCCATTAAAACTTAAGTAAATAAGTTATTTGGCCATGGTATTGAGACAAGACCGACATACTCTATCGACTAGTAGTAGTGTGACATGATAGGTCTACGGACTAGTCAAGACAAATAGTTGCAAGTCGAGTTGAGGGTCAGTGCTATCAGACCAGTGGCACCACAGACTATATGACATTATGTGAAAAACTGTTTATTGTGCATGCACTATGTTACGGAACCTTCAAGATGCATAAGAGGGGTAGTGATGCATTCCAGGGCTCTGGACAACCTGGTGAAAATGGCAGTTAGTCATACCAGAAGTCTTGTGAAGCTCGATGTAACTTGAAGCGCATGAGACCGGGGTGGGGACGGGATGAGTTCTCTGTCCTCATATAGACACAAAGTTTTGTTAAGGGATTGAGGGTCGGATGTCGCAAACATCCACTCATTCTCAGGGTAGAAGTGGACGTGCATCTGTATAGGTGGCTGGTAAAGTCGCTCCGATGCCACAAGTGGGTATAGTGCACGGACTGGCCTGCGATTGTGTGTTCCTTCATGATGAAGAGCGTGTGTTAGTTGCTAAACACACCTTTATGATAAGAAATGGTTACGGAAACCATGAAGTTATGAACGAAATGTTTTAAAAAGAAAAATAAGGAGTCTGGCACACTTTAAATTCAAACTATTTTTCTAAAAGTTAAATCTTTTAACACCCTTTCACTGAGTCGTTGAACTCACCCCCTCCCTTTTACCCCTTTTCAGGAAAGCAAGGGAAAACTAACCTAACAGATTTATCAGTTGCCGAACCTTAAAGCATGTATGTAAAATTTATATTCAGTTTTGATTAATGTTATTACAGGAAAGGTGTAGGTAAGAAGGACGCCTTACTCCCTACGGTTTAGACGAGGGGTGGATAAACCAACTTTTCCTTTATTTTTCTTTAAGTCCCTAATGCCGATTTTTCCTCAAATTGAGTCCCAAAACTTTTAAAATTTATCTTAGGACCTCAATTTATTCAAATTCACAAAAGGGGGTTTAATTTCCCAAATTTCCAATTTGGTCCCCCAACTTTTCCAAAATTACCATTTTGCCCCTACTTTACAAAAATGGTAAGTTTTGCCCCAAAAATTGCCCAATTGGCCCTCCAACATCTTTATCATGCCCAATTAGTCCTCAATTGTATGAAATTGCACTCTAGTCCCTCTAATTTTTGAAATTCCCAAATGTCCCCCAATTTACACCTTCTAACTCTGCCGAATTTGATTTCATCAAATTGACTGATCAAATTAGTTTAATTGTTGAAATTGAAGTTAGATTGGAATTTCTACACCTTCATACGATTCAATTGAACTTTGAATCGCATGATTTGGTGCTGGAATGAGCTTAAACGGAGCTTCACCAAAAAATTGGACTTAGAGAGAGAGCTTCAAAAGCTTACCATTGGTGGAGCAACGACCCGAGCTTTTGATCTAGGCAGATAGCTCTCATCCTGATGTTACTTCTAGGATCAAGAATTGCATCAATTGATGCCGAATTGAGTGGGAATTTAGTCATGAAATTTCTGTTGGTTCTCTCTTTAGCACCAATCAAAATTTACAGAGGGGAGCCAAATTGGTTTACCTTTCAGCTCTAATTCAGTTGTAGGAGGGCCGTAGAGGTGTTGGGAAGACTTGGTTTGGCCCGAGAAGGGCTCGAATTGGCCGATTTCAGCTCAGCCAAAATATGGCAGCTTCAGACCGCCGTAGCTGCTTCACTGTTCGATAATGCCGACACTTCTTCGACGACTCTCAGAGAATGGAGACTATATGCATGTAGCTAACTTCTCCCCGGTTCTAAAGGACCTGACCTCACCTTGTTTGGCCTACAAAAATGCCCAAGTCGGAGCTCTGGTTTGAGCTTCGCTGGAAATTGGAGCAGTTGAGAGTGAATGGAGTTTTCAGCTGTGGATTGGATGAATGAGGAGGGGCTCTTTATATAGGAAGCTCGGTGACTTCCTGGCCATCCGATTGGCACATTAATGGATGTTATTCATTCCCTAAAACTCCCTGGCCAGAGACTTTTCAGCTCCGCTGGCGCTGTGCGACTTTCTGGCGAGTGAATAGTGTTGTTATCTAAAGGAAGAAGAGGACACTGTTCCGAACTGAACCGGACTAGTCCGAACCAGGTTCAAAGTTTAAACCGGCCGATTCACCCCCAATTTACCGAAGTTTTCAAATATAAAAATTTCTAAATTATTCTAAATTCATTTTCTATCCAATGGTGGCCTCAAATCTCAAATTTGAATTTTTAAGCCCCCTAGAAAAATGAATTTGGCATCCGCTTCTATAGTGGTTCAAACCGGTCTAAACTGGTTCAATCCGGTTCGGATCCGATTTACTTGAACTGGTTTGGTTTTCATCTTCAATTCATCCTAAAGTCCTTTTTCTTGACCTTTGTGACTCTTTAGGTCACTCGAGATCCATAAATTTTCCGGTTTTCCCTTTCTCTAATAGTTCCGGTTCACTAACCGACTTAGTTCATAAACCGGTTCAATCTAGTTAGATCCAGTTCATCTGAACCAGTCTGGTTTTTCTCTTCCAATTTGTCCTAAGGTTCTTTTCCAAGGTTTTATGAACCCTTTGAGCCACTTAGGAGTTGTAAATTTCTCAAGTTGCCCATTTCCTGATAATCGAGTTTGTGAACCGTTTCCGTTTTCTTACTCGGTTTGATTGGTTATTTTCCCAGTTTTCCTTAACTCAAAAAGGGAAGGGTTTACATCCTTCCTATAAGAGTGATGGACATAGTGGAACAACTGGACATCTTATACATGATGGAATTAGTGAGACTCCATGGCGTTCCGGCGAGTATAGTATTAGATAGAGATCCAAGATTTACTTCAAGGTTTTGGCCAAGCTTACAAAGTGCTATGGGAACCAAGCTCCACATGAGCATGGTGTTTCATCCTTAGACAGATGGGCAATTTGAGCAAACCATCTAAACCTTGGAGGACCTGCTAAGAGCGTGTGTACTCACCATGAACAAAGGCCGGGAAGAATACTTCTGCATGATGAAATTTGCTTACAATAATAGTTATCAGGCCAGTATTAAGATGGCTCCCTATAAAGCTCTTTATGGACGACTATACCGTACCACTCTATTTTGAGAAGAAGTGGGGGAAAGAAGGATAGAAAGGGTAGAACTAATTGAGGCTGCCACAAATATGATAAAACTAATAAGGAATCACCTTAAGACCGCACAAGACATGCAAAAGAGTTAAGTAGACAATCCAAGGAAAGATATGGAGTTTGAGGTGGGAGATCAAGTGTTTCTCAATGTGTTCCCATGGAGGGGAATACTTAGGTTTCAATAAAGAGGAAAGTTGAAACCAAGGTATATTAGTGCATATCCCATCATTCAAAGGATAGCACCGGTGGCCTATAAATTGGAACTACCTCCAGACCTGCTGAGAATACATGATGTATTCCACATCTTTGTGCTTTAGAAGTATCAGCTTGATCCTAGTCATGTATTAGACCAACCTCCATTAGAGCTAGAAGATAACCTAACCTATAAAATGGAACTGGTACGAATCATTGACCGGAGGGACAAGAATTTAAGGAATAAGTGGATTCCTATGGTCAAGGTTCTATGGTAAAATGGACTCGTGCAAGAAGAGACATGGGAAACTAAAAGTGTGATGAGGGATAGTTACCCTTAATTATTTAGCATGTAATTGTTTTGGGGACAAAACCCTTAAAAGGAGGGGAGAGTTATAAACCCCTTCTTTTGATAATAAGAAAATCGAGGAAAGAACCAGTCATTTTCAATTTGAAAACTAAGTCAGTTTACAAATCGGAACCGATAGAGAAAGGGAATTATGGGAAATTTATGGATCTCGAGTGACTCAAAGAGACCCAAAAGTCATGAAAAAGGACTTAAGGATGAATTGGTGATGAAAACAAAACTAGTTCAAGTGAACTGGATCCAAACCAGATTGAACCGGTTTAGACCGGTTTGAACCACTATTAAACTGGATGCTAAATTCATTTTACTAGGTGGCTTAGAAAATTTAAATTTTAGATCTAAAGACACAATTAGATAGAAATTAATTTAAATGAATTTAAAAATTTTTAATTTTGAAAAATTTGGTCAAATCGGGCCTAAACCAACCGATTTAAGCTTTGAACCCGGTTCAGACCGGTCTGGTCTAGTTCAAAGTAGTGTCATCTTCTTCCTTCAGATGACAGCTCTATTTACTCGCTGAAAAATTGAGCAGCACCGACGAAACTAAAAAGTCTCTGGCAAGGGAGTTTCAAGTAATGAATTAGTGCCATTAAGGCACTAATCGAATGACTAGGAAGTCCCCGAGCTTCCTATATAAAGAGCCCCTTCTCATTAATCCTCTCCACACCTAAAAACACCATTCTCTCTCAACTGCTCCAATTTCCAGTGAAACTTGAACCAAAGCTTTGATATAAGGTCTTTTCCCAACCAAAGAAGGTGTAGTCGTGTTATTTGGATTAGGAGAGAAGTCAACTACATTCCTGTAGTCTCCATTTTCTTCGAGGGTCGCTAGAGAAGCGCCAACGTGATCGAACAGTGAAGTAGCTCTGACAGACCGAAGCTGCCCTATTTCGTTCGAGATGAAATCGGCCAATTCGAGCCCTTTTCAGGCCAAACCAAGCCCTCCCATCACCTCCACAGTCCTCCTACAGCTGAAATAGAGCTAAAAGGTAGGCCAATTCGACTCCCCTCTGTAATTTCTGACCTGTGCTAGAGAGAGAACTGACAGAACTTCGATGATTAAATTCTCACTCAATTTGGCATCAATTGATGCAATTCTTTATCCTAGGAGGAACCTTAGGACAAGAGCTATCTATCCAGATTGAAAGCTTGGAGCGCTACGCCCCTGATATTAAGCTTTCGAAGCTTTCTATCTCTAAGTCTAGTTTTCCGGTGAAGCTCCATCTGAGCTAATTCTGACATCAAATCGTGTGATTAAAAGTGCAATTGAATCATATGAAGATGTAGGAACTCTAATCTAACTTCAATTTCCGCAATTAAACTCATTTGATCGGTCAATTTGATAAAATCAAATTCAGTTGAGTTAGAAGGATGAAATTGGGGAAATTTGGGAATTTCAAAAATTCAAGGGACTAAAGTGTAATTTCATAAAATTGAGAGTCAATTGGGCATGATAAAGATGTTGGAGGACCAATTGGGCAAATTTTGAAAATTTTGGGGCAAAACTTACCATTTTTGTAAAGTAGGGGCAAAATGGTATTTTTGGAAAAATTGGGGACCAAATTGTAAATTTAGAAAATTAAACCCCTTTTTGTGAAATTGAATAAATTGAGGTCCCAAGGTGAATTTTAAGAGTTTCAGAACTTGATTTGAGGAAAAACCAACATTAGGGACTTAAAGTTAAAGAAAAATAACTTTAGTAACCTAATTGCAGATAAAAGAAAAGTTTGGTTTTCTCATTTATTTGGGATGAATGAGGGCTATTAGGTCAAATGATAATGAACAAAAGTGTTCATATCATGTAGGAACATGAAGTACCGAGAATGCCAGCTAAGACAAGTTTGAATAAGGACAACAAGCTGGCTAAGAGGATATTCACTACACTATCTAGTGAGTGGGATTTAATATCATACCCGGTTGGGATGATAAACACCTCAGAAAAGAAAACCCACTGCTCAGTGTCATTTTAATCATCACATCTGAGAAGAGTGATATGGAAATCTCTCAAAAAAACTACTTAGCGGTTGTAAGTAGATCATACCTGGTTGGTATGACAAAACTTACTAGAAGGAAGTGGAAAACCCGCTTGTCGGTTATAAGCGGAGATGTCCTCATGCCCGGTTGGTATGATGGATATTTGAAAATATTATTTTGTTAGAAATGCTCTCCCTTGACTATGTGCCACTACTTAAAATTTTTGGGAGACTTTCTTGACTGGAGCTAGAATAGCTCATATAAGCCGGAGGCCTCGGTTTTAGAACTTAGGGGCTAATATGCCTAATTTTGAAAATCTCGAACAGTGGGCCCTAGGCCAATTGGCACGAGCAGGAGCTAGTAAACACATGATTTTTAAGCCATGAAAACTTAAGTAAATGAGTTGTTTGGCCATGGTAATGAGATAGGATCGACATACTCAATGGACTAGCCATTATGCGACATGACAGGTCTTCAGACTAGTCATGACAAATAGTTGCAGGTCGAGTTGAGGGTTAGGGCCGTCGGACCAGTGGCACCATAGATTATATGACATTATTTGAAAAATTGTTGATTGTGCATGCACTGTGTTACGGGACCTTCAAGATGCCCAAGAGGGGTGGGATGTGTCCCATGGCTCTACACGTCCTGGGGGAAGTAAAGGTAGTTAGTCTTACTAGAAGTCTTGCGAAGCTCGACATAGCTTCAAGTGCATGAGATCGGGGTGGGGACGGGATGAGGTCTCTGTCCTCATACAGACACAAAGTTTTATTATGGGATTGGGGGTCGGATGTCGCGAATATCCACTCATTCTTAGGGTAGAAATGGACGTGCTTTTATCTAGGTGTCCGGTAAAGTCACTTTGATGCCACAAGTTGGTACTGTGGACGGGCAGTCCTACGATTGTGTGTTCCTTCATGATGAAGGGTGTGTGTTAGTTGTTAAACACATCGTTATGATGAGAAATAGTTATGGAAACCAAGAACTTGAGAATGAAATGTTTTAAAAAGAAAAATAAGGAGTCTGACACACTCCAAATTCATACTATTTTTCTAAAAGTAAAATTTTTGAACACCCATTCAATGAGTCATTGAACTCAACCCCTCCCTTTTACCCCTTTTCAGGAAACCAAGGGAAAACCAACCTTACAGATTTATCAATCGCTGAACCTTAAAGTAGGTATGTAAAATTTATATTAATTTTTTATTAATGTTATTCCAGGAAAGGTGCAGGTAAGAAGGACACCTTACTCCACACGGTTTAGAAGAGGTGAAAACCCTAGTTAAACTAGGAGAGTGGCAGGTTGTTCACGAGGATCCGACCAAACTAGGTTGGGGTGTGACACCACGTGTTAGGTCAAAGGTTAACATATGATCGGTCAGCCTACCACATAGATGTGAGAAACAAATGGGAGGCTGCCACGTGTCCGGTCAACCGGTAAATGATTGGCGAGGTGGCTGATTTAGAATGCTACGTCAGAAAAGCAACCAATCACAACACGCCACGTGCTCGCTCGCCACATCATCATCGTCTTCCTTAGTCAACTAATAGAAAGCATAGAGAGAGGGATGGTGATTCCTCTGGTGACCCAAGAAGAGCTTTGGTATGAGTGCTAGCGGTCGAGTCGGAGGCTAAGTCCTATTCTGGCCAGTAGCCTAGTCAGTTGCTAAGCTTCCTATATAAAGAATACCCCTCCATTCATTTTTTCAGCATCCCACAAACGAGCGAAGAAGTTGAAGTATTTAGTTTTCTAGTGAGTAGCAAACCAGAGCTCTGATATTAGGACTTTTCTCAACCTCTGAAGCTGCAATAAGTGTCTTTAGAACCGGAAGGAAGTCCTCTACACAGCTGCACCTTCCCTTCAGTTCGAGGATCATCGAAGAAGAGTAGGGAGGCTCGATAATACCGTCGCTTCCCAACAGTCAGCAACTCGAGCTGCTCGAGCTCAAGTCAAGCCATCTACATGCCAATTCTGGCCAAATCATTTTCCCTAGACAACACCTAGAGGCCCCAACCTCCCCTGAGCTGCAACAGTAAGTCCCCTCTACTGCCCTTCGTCAAAAAATTTTGTTCATAGTACATTTCTACAAAATTTTAAACTGTGAAATTTGCACTGCTCAAGCCACTAATTGAAGCGTGGTTTGATCCAAGACAGATCCCCAGGAGGAGGTCAATTCATAGAAAGCAAAAGCTCTGGTCGTTGGACCCTTGCTAGTAAAATATCAAAGCTTTCCCTCTCTAGACTATTTTCCAACAAATCTTCATTTGAGCTCATTCCTAAGCCAAATGAAGTGCTTCAAAGCTCAAAATGACAAGTGAGACATAGGGAAGATGATTCAGATCACTAATTGGGACAATTGACCAATTTTTGGTGTTTAATTGAATGAAATGTTGATTTGGGGACCAAATTGCAATTTTTGAAAAAATTGGGTAATTTTGGGATTTTTGGAAAATTGGGTGGCGAATTATAATTTAAGGAAATTTGGGAGATTTTCATAAAATTAACTCCCAATTGAGGTCTAATTGGGAAAATGGATGAAATAGAGGACCAATTGGCAATTTTTGAGAAATTAGGACCAATAGGGAATTTTCGAAGATATAAAGGACCAATTGGGAATTTTCAAAAATATAAGGACCAATTAAGAATTTTTTGAATTTTAACGACCAATTGAGAATTTTTTGAAATTTAACGACCAATTGGATCTTTAAGAAAAATTGAGAACCAATTGGTAATTTTGGAAATCCTAGAGTCTTAATTGAAATTAAAGGATGATTAGGGACCTAAATGAAATTAAGGCATAGTGTGAGCACCTATGCGCAAATACATGAAAGTGTGAGGTCCTTTACATCAATTCTTCTGATGTGGATGCTCGAACTAGGTAGGTGCTGGTTTCTAAAGTACATGTGCAAGGAGCGCACCACAAGTCGAGGCCATCGGGACAGCAACGTCACAGTTATCGGGTGATGGCTTTGAATAAAAAATATTTTTCTCGGAATTAGCCTCCCACGATTGGGTGACTCTGCTTAAAATATTTGGGAGCTAATTTTGGGGCTTGGTCTCGGTGATACAAGTAGGCCCAAGGCTGATGGGCATGAGTATAAACCCATTAAGAATGAGTATGTTATGAACTGCTAAAAGTCCTAATAATGGATAATGTTGTGTGATACTTATTGAGCCAAGGTTGAGATGTTGGGCTTGTTCAGCCAAACAACTACTAAGCTAAAGCTAGGTTGTCGAACCTGTTGGGCTAGTGCGCATGGGTCGAAGCCAAGCCAACAAACCCTTGAGTTGGATGGCCAAAGATGATGCCTATAAATGAATAAGACTCTTGATTGTGCATGCAATGTAATGTGGGACCATCCAGACACCTTGTACGAGGTAATGATGGTCTCAAGGTGTCATGCCCCGACCCGGTTTGGTCGGATCCCCGTGAACAACCTGTCACTCTCCCGGTTTATTAAAGGGTTTCCCCTTATTATAATCCGTAAAGAGTAAGGCGTTCTTTAAACCTGCACCATTTCCTAGAATAGCATAATCAAAACTGGATGAAATTTTAAACATTACATACCTATCTTACAGGCATCTTAGTTGAATGTCTTTCAGGGTAGGCTTTCAGGGATTTCCTGAAAGGGATATAAGGGAGTGGGTGAGTACGACTACTCAGTGAATGGGTTTTTAAAGGTCCACTTTAAACTTTTAAGAAAAACATTTATATGGAGTGTGCCAGACTCCTTTCTTTTCAAAAATCCCTTCATTTAAAAATTTGGGTTTTTTCCATTATTTCTTAGTTACTGGTGTGTCATCACCCAACATACATCGTTCATCATGAAGGTTACACACATTCGCAAGTCAGTATCACTACTGAACCCGCTAGTTGCTTCGGAGTGACCTTTCCTGCCACCCGGATACAAGTACGAATGCTTCTACCCTAGGAATGAGTGGATGTACGCGACATCTGACCCACAATACCAAAATCACTTCTTCATGTCCGTCTCCACCATGGTCTCATGCGCTTGGTGCTACTCCAAATTTTGCACAAACACCTAGAACGACGAATTGCCCTTATAGCCACCAGGTTGTTCAATGCCCTTAGGACGCATCACTACCCCTCATGGGCGTCTTGATGATCCCGTACTCATAGTGCATGCACAAATAATGTTTTCTCATATTTCCATGTAATTTGTGGTGCCACTGGTCCAACGGCCCCGACTCTCAACTCAACCCGTAGTTGATTGTCTTGATTGGTCCGTCGACCTGTCATGTCGCACTGCCGCTAGTTGACTGAGCATGTCGGTCTTATCTTAGTACCATGTCCAAACAATTCACTTATTCTGTTTTATGGCACATATATCATGTTTGTTTACGAGCTCCTGCTCGTGCCAACTGGCCTTGGGCTCACTGTATGAGATTTTGAAAATCGGGCCTTTAGCCCCCAAGTTCCAAAACCGAGGCCCCTGGCCTATCAGAGCTATTCGAGCTCCCGTCGAAAAGGTCTCCCAAATTGTTTAAGCATTGGTACACAGTCAGGGGAGAGTACTTCCGACAAAATAGGTATTCATTGTCCATTATACCGACCGGTATAAGGACATCTCCGTTCATAACCGATGAACGGGTTTTCAACTTCCTTCAAGGAAGTCTCATCAT